>CM060941.1:430457599-431657599 GCA_030765085.1 Allium cepa
TGGTTCAAACCTTTTTAATTTGAATTTATTTCCCTTAAGTAAACTCAAGATCCAAATACCCATTTTTTATTTCAAACGCCATTTTGGAATGATACCATACACTTTAACCATAAAAAATATGTTCGTATAGCTTAAGTAATACCAAAATGATACTAAGGACCTGGGTACTACCAAATAGTATCATATATTCCCTTATAAAGGGTAATACTTAAGAGAAGTGCTTACCATCTGAACCCATCACTTTTCTATTTTTATATATTTTTGGGCCACCTGAAATAGTTAAATAAAAGCGCTTTTCTTATTTTCCAAACTTTCCTTTTTTGGACACTTATGGATATATTTCCCCATAAATAGTTTTAAGAGAATATCAATTTCCAACTTACTTTTGGTTCATTCATATTTGAACTCGTTTTGATCCTACAATGATAAAGTGGATAATTTACTAAGTGTCCTACAACGTTTGCCTAGGCAAACATCTAATCGTCAGTTAGAAGGTTGTTTTGATTATCAAAAAAAATCAAAACTTATTCCCCCAAACCAAATCCAAGAAATTTACCTTTCTTTAAAATTTTCTTTCCAAAATATTTATAGTTTTAAAAACATCTAAGCAAAATCATTACTCCTTTTCCCAAAAAAATTCATTTGAAATAATAATGTACATATTTTCTTTTGTAGACTAAATCATGCTTTTAGGATCGAATCACAAATTTTTTATCAAAAGAATGCTATATCAAATTTCTATGGCAGCATTTCCCCACTGAGAAACTCGAAAATGAATACCGATAATGTTGTAGTCAATTATTTTCCAACAACAGAAGTGAGTTCAGTTCTTTCTATCCCTTTTAGAATCCCTTAGAATCATGAATACTTTTAAATATTATTATTATTATTTTTTATAAAATCTTGAAAACCATTGTTTTTCAAAAGCACCAGGATTTAAGTCCTCCAATGTCTCTATTTAAATCCTTTCCATTTATAAGCCACATTCTTATGAATCAATTTCATAAAATCAACTTCCTCTAAAAAATCATATCTTAGAAATTTATTTCAAAATATTCTTGCTTTCTTTTGTTAAATACCCTTTATTAAAGCCAATTTTTCACCAACATTATCATCGAATGCCTTAAAGTCAAACTGTGAAACTTAATTCAGAATGTGTCCGTTCCAATGTTCCCACAATTTTCTGTCAACCCAATCCATGTTGTAAAAAATAAAATTATCGATAATCCAATAAATAATATTCAATGCCCAAAACTAGACGAGCACGACTAAACAAACCCTAAATGAAAATAATTGAATAATATCATCTGCTAACAAACGAACACCTCAAAATAACTATATAACCTTTGACAATTATCCCTTTATATATAAAATACAATTTAACACAATACCGTGTCGGTTGGCCTTGTTCAAGTGTTTAGAGATCCCTATCAGCAACATTAGCTACTCGTATTGGTCAAAATTCATAAACCACTCAACAGATCGATTAACATAATATAAAACATTCTTTAAAAGATAACAAATACGTACACTTATATATGTACACTCAAACTCATTCTAGGCGTTACTTACCCTATCTCTAACGAGTTTACCCCACTAGTGCCAAAGTTCTCACTTAACTTTATGCTCTGATACCAACTGTAACAACCTACCTTTTCGATCCTCAGAAGTCAACACTAATACATCCATGGTATTCAAGTGCCTAACATTAAAGTGCTGGAAATACATATCGTTGGGGTAAAAGAAAAGAAAACGAAAGAAGCGAATCTCACAACGTGATGAGTAATCTATAATGTATCAATGAAAATTACAAAAGGAAAACTTTTATATACATACATCAATTAGGGTACAATTATCCTACCTCAGACCCTGGACAGTTAGAACAACACGTCCTTAAAATTTCTGATAAATACAACAAAAACAAACAGTAGAAGATAAAATACGATAATACATCTTGGAGGATCCAGCTCATCTCATACAGCTCCATGTGTCTAGCTAATCTAGAAAATATGGTCGGGATAACTAGAGCATTATAAGAAAAATAATGCTCGGATCAGTTTATTGAACCAGTGTTAGAAACACATATCATATGGATTTTAATGTTGTAAAACCCTTCAAAATATAGGTATCTCGTAAGACCATGCCACACATAAACACAGACAGGGGTTTATCTTATCATAACCAAATCATTTCATAGAAAATCTTCTAATATTATAATAATTTCTAGGGTTTAAAATAAATATTGAATATAACTGAAATGCTTGCGTCTCACATTCTAACATAGTTGGTCATAATTAAGTCTGTAAAGGCACATATTAGAGATTGGATTTCCATCAATTACACGGCTACAGGGTACCAGTTGCTACAGTAAAACTCTATAAAAATGTACCGAAGGCCTCACATGGACTCCCCTACAAATCAGAACCGGTTGCCTCTTTAACATGGAATACTGGATTACGTCATTCCCCTAGGCCAAAGCTTTAAACAATATGCACCGGCTATGATCCCACTTTCTCTTGCTTGCCAAATCCATAAATATTGATTCAAGATCGAGGAATGACTGCTTCTAATTAGTGAACTACATAGCTTTGAAGTACATCCCCTATTTTAATCATTATCGGGTTGCTAGGCTTGTGAGGTCATGATTGCCTTTTTCCTCTCTAAGCAATTCCCAATTGAAATGCTAACACTGCCTTCCATGCATAATGCAATGCCAACATTCGTCCATATAATTTATTTAAGATAAGAACAAACCGAAGACACTACTTCTACCACATCTATTTTGGAATCCCCCTCAGCATAAATAGCAAGTAACCCTTGCACTTAAAAGAACTCCGTCTCTAGTTCCATCGTTTTCGAGATGTCTTCGGTTCGAACACTTGAGTTAGTTTGTAGTATTTTTTGGATAATTCATACTTATTCGATACCAATTACTTTGAACAAACATTCGATAGTTTTCGGTAAGCTCAACTCTAGTTTTTTTAGAAATATGCAGACAATACATAAGATAGGAGATCACCTCCTGACCGTGTATGTGGACGGATTTCCTTATCGTTCGTCTTAGAAGAACCTATGAGTTTATACGCACAATATAACACCCCCAAGATAACTATACCATATAATTCTCAAGTTTTCTCCCAAATATTTCAAGTGTTGAAAATTAATCCAGATTTGATAGTCGGTTAATTAACTATCAAATAAATAAACAATCAAACAGAGATTTAATTCCATATGGGATCCACTAAACCTCTATTAATTAATCATTTATTAAATAAATCTCTTCTCAATTATTTAATTCAAAATATCCTCACAAAAGGTATATTCACAGACCCCTTGTATTCCTTTTAAATACTTGGAAAACATTCATATACTTATCTCGTAAGTAAAAGTATATTACAAACCATTATATTCTCAATACTTAGAAAATATCAATATACTTATCTCATCGGTAAAAGTAAATTAACAAAACCTAAGCAAGATCTCATTTTTCCTAGTTCATATTTACACGGGACAAAACAAATATTATTTAAAACATTTCTTACTATAAACAAAACCATCCAACCTTAGGTGTTAAATTTGAAAATAATGTTTCCATATCACCATAATTAAGAAGAATTATTTGTCAAACTCAAATCTCATTCCTTTTATAAAATTCTCTTTTTAAGCCCATTTCATATTTACAATCCTGTCACGAATCTCTAAATTAGTTTATAACAACTTCTTTTACAAATCTCTAAAATGATTTACCTTTACAAAATATCATTCCTAAATCTTCTTAAATAAATTCTTCTTATAAAATAATTTATCATTTATAAACACCTTTATTCAATTAATTAATTACTTTTGAATGTCATAAATAAATAACTAGTTAACTTTAAAATAACAATAATAAGATAAGTAATTAACTTTAAAATCACATTAATTAAATAATTAATTAACTTTAAATAAAACTAAACCAATTAACTAACAACATTTATAATATAATTAAATAACGTAAAATATCATTATTAAAATAATTAAATAACTTTAAACATTTTTAGTAAAACAATTAAATAACTTTAAACATCTTTAATAAAGCAATTAAACAACTTTAAACGTCTTAATTAAAAATAACTTTAAATGTCTTTATTAAAATAATTAAATAACTTTAAAGTTATTTATTAAAATAATTAAATAACTTACTTTAAAACATCATTTATAAACACTTAACCTCAAATTGTTATGAAATTGAAGTTATTTAAATCCATAACTTTACAAATACGAAAAGAGGCTAGGGAACCACAATGGTACTAATTTAGTTACCATTTAATTCAATCCGACTTTCTAATGTCACATATCTCGTGTGTATATATAAGTAGGCGTATATGTAAATAAAATCAATAACTAATCATCAATAGTCAACACATCATTTTCCCAGTATTAATTAGCTAGGATTGATGTCAAAAATGGAGCCACCCTAAATAGTATAAAAGCACCAAAATGACAAATAACCAACTCCCAACAATAGAATGAAGTAGAGAATCAAATATGAAGAACAAAAATTAAAATCGAAAGAAATGAACACAGAAAGTTTTATAGTGGTTCGGCTAACTTTGGCATATGTCCACTCTAATAATTTCCTTTTATTATGCTGTAGATTACAATTATAGTATGGATGATAGCCTAATAACAACAATGGAGGAAGAAGAAAGCCAAAAAGAAGATCCCCAAATGAGTGTTATGCCCACTGTATTTATAGGGAAATATGCAAATATCTAGCTGAAAACTCGCCTGCAAGACCTAAAGACCAGGCTGACCCCACTCACCAAAAATGGGCCATACAGGGACCACATTTAGGGATCGATGTCGATCCAAAAGGTAGGGGAGTTGGGCCCATGGATCTGACTTAGGTATCCTTCTTGATGTTTACTTCATATTTCCTAAGTTGTTATGTGATGTTGCCTAGGTGAAAATTGGATATATCGATCGATTTCCATTGAGTTGAGCTGCTGAGTTGTGTGTCCATAGCCATAGTTGTCCAATCTGATCCCCTGCCTAGGGGAAGGGATATATATGGATCCCAAACCTAGGGGTAATGCCAATCCATACTTAGCCAACTCCAGGATGCCATCTGTCTGAACCGCTCGACTATCATCCATAGCCTTGGTTATACCTAATAATCACCCCTTCAGGCTTTCTGACTTGGTGATTACGAAATTCATTTAGTTAAATCCACCTATACACTGCCTGATCAAAAGGTGGGTTAACACTTACCCTCCAAAACATGCCTTGTAGTAGGAATGTGTGTTTTGAGTTACCATTTAGTCCGAAGTCCAAAATTCACAATCCATCAATAGCTGAAATTTCTAATCGAAAATCCAATCCTTTGCCAAATCAAGTTTTCGTAAGTCGTTCCGTATCTACCCATGAGTTAGTTTTTGCATGCGGAATCTTGAATATTTTGGGATTGTTAGTGAAACCCACGACTATTCCGATCCGATAGTCAATTCTTAAATCATTCCGAAGCCTTAGCCAAATCCATATCCATCCAAAATCGGTAAATAGATTCACGATCTCATCGGATCGTTTGCCAAATCTAAAGCCTCGATCTCACCGGGTCATTATCCCAAATCCTTGATCTTTCCAGATCATTATTTAAGCTCATGGTCTATCCTGACCGGTCGATGGTCTCTCTGAACCCTTGCCAAGCCCAATCCAGTCACTCTTCGATGAAAGGGACTCAATGTCAAGTGAGCCAATCTTGTCGCTCTCCGGCGAAGCGATTCATTCCCTGCACTATGGCCCCTTTGGGGCATATAGCAATGTCTTGATCCTCCTGTACTGATCATAACCTCTTCGAGCTCTTGGTGGACCTCATCACGCCGCTCTCCGGTGAAGGGGAACAACGACAAGTAAGTAGATCAAGTCGCTCTCCTGCGAAGCGGCATTACTTCCTACACTTCGGTCCAATGTTCCTGAACATAATGCAATGCCCAGCCCTTCCTAGGCCAACAATGGTCTCTCTAGACCCTTGCTAGACCCCATCTAGTCACTCTTCGATGAAAAGGGTAACAACGAGAAGTAAATCGATCATGTCGCTTCCAGCGAAGCGACTCACCTCCGGCATGCTTGCATTCTAGTCCCTGACTCTCCGGTCAGGGACATAACGCCATCAATTCCATACTGACTTCCTTTCTACAAGCTCGACTCTCCAGTCGAGGCTTCATCCATGATGTACAAATCCATCAAGTCACTCCCCGACGAAGGGACTCGCACCTTGCGGTTATCGCCTCGTCTCTTCGACTGGGACGAACCCGACTTGTTTCTTTAAGGTGAATTCAAGTGTTTTAAGATCCATTTATTAAATTTAAATTTTAAACAACCAAAGAACCAGACAAAGCTAAGTGCTGGCTCTCGGGGAATGGCGGTTCATTGCCATCTCAGAGCATGCTTAGGGATCGCTCATGATCCCGTACATGTGTATGTGACTTAGCCACTTTTTGCAGAGATTACTATTTATTTGACTCATTCCATCTTGATAAAGAGATTATGATCTGTGCCCGTGAGACGAGCCCTCTTCGATTTGTTGTGGATGATGGCTGCTCTTGTTCTATTCTCACTATCTGATTCCTTGCATATTATGGCAGCCTACTATCCCTAGCATGTTCCTCAACCGTACCTCGGAGGTGCCTGCAATCATTGGTTGTATACCCATCCAGTTCATGGAAGAGGCAGTATTTTTCGAACCTACACTCCTGCTTTATAGTATCCCTCCTTGCCGGTTTCCAATAGTGGAGTTGCCCTCTTCTGTCCAGATAAATCTGTTCCAAGCGTTCCATCAAATCCGAATAAGAGGATAACTTTGGCTCCCATTCTTTCCTTCGCCTTTTTGAGCCATCGTATCCATCTTCCATTTTTCATTTACCTTTATCCTTCTTGGACCCTTCTCTAGACAGTCCTTCACCTCACACAGCATTTACTTCTTGTTTTTTCGGTCCGTGCATCCTACTGTCACAGGAACCTCTTTACTTCATGGTAAAATTCACCGAGATCCATTAGTAGATCCTCTTTCAGTGCAACCTTAAAGTTCGTCTCCTCGGAAATCCCAAATACTGCCACCATTAAGACCATTGATGGATCCAGCCGACCCATCAAAGAAAATGCTACACTAAATCGTGTCAAGAAACTCCCCAGGGACTCAATTTTCTTTTCCTTAGCATCATCAATATCATTACATTCTTGAGTCATGAAATATTATCCCGAATATTGAACCATTCTCAAACTTCCTAAGCCAAAACGTAGCTAATTCCATCAAGTATAAAGAAAAACGTTTTGCCATGGCTTCCTCTGATGCCCCCGGAACTTTCATATACAGGATATATCTCATCAAGTGCAGTATAGGATCCGACTTTTCATCATACTCCTCCACTGTTAGTAGTTTAAACCCTGGTAGGTTCCTAGCTTGCCATGGATTCCTAGCGTGCCAGATAATGGAGTGAATAGACTCTGATTGACATCCTCCAAACTCTTATTGGGCAATCCGCCTCTTATCACCCAATGTACCAACTCAGTATTCCTTTCATTCTCATCCATAGATGGCCTCCAATCCATATTACTAACCTACTCCCGACTCCATGAGGGTATTTCGAAATATACTCTTACGGACATGCATCTGCATCAATATGCACAGCATCGACCATAGGCCTATCAACATCCAAGCCAAACTCCCCCAGTGGCATGCCCCCAAGCCTTGGAGGTTCAGTACTGAACACTTTGGGGATCGGTACCGATCTCTTGATGTTGGTAGGGGCTGCCACCGGCTGCTCTGTTACGATCTCCTAACTATTGGCTCTATTTCCATGCTTCTCGTTATGATTTTCTACAACTCCTGCTGTTCCAACTCCTTAATCCAAATTGTTATAGCTCTTACCGTTCCCGCCTGTCCAATTTTCCTAAGGAAATTCTTCATCATTTCCCCTTGCTTCTTCATCATCCTCTCCTGCATTGCATCCATCATCGCCTCCATCTCGTTCCTTATGATGTAGACAGAGGGTTGATCAGCTCATAAGGAAGCTGCCAGGCTTTCTCCATGGTGATTCCTATCTGCAAGCACTCTCCTTATAGATTGCATAACCGTTGCTTCCTAGATCCAAGTATCCAAGATTTCAAATCCACAGGTGCAAGTAACCCTCAATGAAAGCAACAAAATGTTGACATCAAAAATGGTGCGAACACACTAAATAGTATGAAAGCACTAAAATGCCCAATAACCAGCTCCTAGTAGAATGAAGTAGAGATTAAAATATGAAGAACAAAAAATAAAAATTGAAACAAATAAACACAAAACGTTTTATAGTGGTTTGGTTGACTCTGGCCTACGTCCACTCCAATAATTTTCCTTTTATTATACTATAACAATTATAGTCCGGATGGTAGCCTAATAATAATAACAATGGAGGAAGAAGAGAGCCAGTAATAATATCCTTAAATGAGTGCCATGCCCTTTGTATTTATAAGGGAAGACGTGCAAATATCCAGCTAAAAACTTGCTTACAAGACCTCGAGACTAGGCTGACCCCACTCACCAAAAATGGGCAACACTGGGCCCACTTTTGGGGATTGGTGTTGATCATTATAAGGGGATTAATGCCGATCCCTAAGATAGGGGTGTGGTGCACAGCGATCCCTCCTAGAGGTCCTCCTCGATGTTTACTACATGTTCCTTGAGCTGTTCTGCGATGTTGCCTAGGCGAAAATTGGAGATATAAATCGATTTCCATTGAGTTGAGCTACTTAGTTGTGTGTCCATAGCCATAGTGATCCGATCTGATCCCTTGTCTAGGGGAAGGGATATGTACCAATCCCCTGCCTAAGAGAAGCATCAATCCATACTTAGCCAATTTCGAGATGTCATTCATCTGAATCCGCTCGACTATCATCTGTAGTATTGGTTTTTCCTGATTTTCGAACCTAATAATCACCCCTTCGGGCTTCCTGCCTTGGTGATTACAGAATTCGTTTACTTAAATCTGCTCGTGTACTGCCTGGTCAAAAGGCGGGTTAACTGGTGGCATATGAATAAATATCCAAACTAATATAATAGCAGAACGGGGATTTATTCTGCTAAATAGATGTCATCAATAATCTATTCCATTTAAATTATAGCTGAACAATATTTTATTCTGCTATCGTAATGTCAATGTTAATATAATCATTTAACCGCGTAATTGATTTCATCCACTACTAATTAGTTAATATTTTAAACTTCAACAATTATTTCAAATAATTATACTAAGGTGTTCTATTAGTTAATACGAACCTAACGTCGAAATCCATAAGTTAAACGGACTTCGTAGGGGGAAGTTATAATTTTTCAAAGTTTTAACTTAATTAAATTAAACTTTAATTAATTAAACCCTACAATCCCACTACCCAGGCCTAATATCGGCCCACTATCCAAGCCTACACACAAGCTTCTTCTCCCAACATCATACCCAAAATCAAAAACCCCGAATTCAACCTGCAGGACACCCAATGCACACATGTGCACATGCAACAACGACTGCACACCTAAATGATGCTCAACGACCACCAGCAAATTTCCCTCTACCTCTTAGTCATGCCACAACCCTCGACATCACCTCCCCTATCGAAACAAAATCCGACTCCAAAACGCACATAAAAACGTGCTTAAGTACCAGAACAAACGAGTCTGTCTCATTCAAATTACCACTACTTCCTCCACGATTAACTATACCCCACGCCACCATCGCCAATTGAAAGCCAACCCATCACTGCAATTCCACTTGGAACCTCAAGCCATGCGATGTCCTCTATTGCTACCAGCTCCACCGTGTTCGAACCTAAAACACCCATACCCTAAAACCCTAAATTGACCTCGTCCAAACTCCTCTAGCCACCTGAACTCCGGCCATCATCACCCACGACTCTGCCTTGGTTCAAGGTTACTCCCAAACACCTCTGTCCTTACCCTAGATCCTAAGCTTGTTGAAAATCACATTTTTATCCAAAACTGTTCATCTCATCCCCTTACCGCAATCCCATGCCTTAAAATCAAACGACAATCTCTTAAAATCATGTCTTGTCAAAACGAACATGACTGCAAAATCCATTTGTCGATCTGTTTACGTCGAAAATCTGACATTGTTTCGAGTACTAACTGTAATCGACTGTATTCTCCTACCATACTCAACGACAACCCCACGGACTATTTTTGATGAACATTAAACTCAAGGACGAACGACTTTCTAGTTGGAACTTCTAGCTAATTCTCAATGGTTTTGGAGATTATGATTTTTGAACCAAGACGGGAATGTTTACATCAAGGAATAGAGAAGAGAAACTAATGAAAATAAACTCTCTATATATGTTTTATATTAATAGTGTGCTTTATTTCTTCATTCTAAGGAAAATATAAATCAAAATAATATCTTTTATTTTACTTTTAAAATAATTACTTAAACATGAAATTCTCTAGTTACAAATAAATTAGCACAACATTCGTACCCAAAATATCTAAACAAGATTTAATATCTCACCTTCCACGTGGCTTGAAAAGCTTCAAATTTTTAATCTTTAAATGAATAAGAATTTATGAGTCAAATGATGATATTTGTTTCAAGATAAACAAGGTAGAGAAGATGGGAAATTGGAGTTAAGAAGATAAATTGAAAATGATGGATATAATGAAAATGTGATGAACGTTTATTTTTATAAATGCAAAACTAATGATCGGAATTCCCTTGCTCCTAATTTTCAACTTTCACAACATTTCAAAAAGTCACGCACAAGAAAATATGGTGGTTATTAGGGTGTATCATGTACTTTAGATGATTTTTACACTTAATTTCAAATCCACCATTTCCTAATTTACATATAAATATAATTAGTCCTTATTATTATATTTTACTTATTTATACATTTCAAATTTTCCATTTTAAACACTTTGAAGTGTTTTTTCTAAAGTACAAATAAAATATTACAACCTTTTACAACTTGTCGCTTGATGAAAACCTGAATATCTGAAAAACGATTTTCGGTCACATTTTCTATTTTCCATCGGACCACCTCTTTATTTAAAAAAAATTCAAAAATGAACTTTTCATCATTAATTAAAAATTAAAAGAGAGTTATCTAATTATTAAAACCATTAATTGATTATTTAAAATAATTAAATATTCACAAATTAAGCAATAGAATTCTTGATCGTTAAGGTAGGAGAAGAGTAAGTTCATGTATGAAATGTAAAACTATGCGGGCATGATCCAAAAAGGGTATGTAAGCAGTCTTTCCCTATGCAATAACCACTGAATGCTTTAGGTTGGATTGGGATGTGTATCATAAGGCATAGTTCAAACTATTTGATATTGTTTTTCCCCTTTACTTCATATTTCTTTATGTTCTTTAAGTTTACAAGTTTAGTGGAAAAAGAGAGAATAGGTGCCTAGTGGAACGCATAGATAGGTTGGTCACTAAATGCATTCCTTTATACTATATCTACAAATGAAGTAATGACCGATATCAAGGACCAGTATCTCAAAAATATCTAGATGGTGGTTCTAGAGGTGCGGGTTCGATCCTCAAGACTCAAAAAAATGAATGCTCGGCTTAAATTAATTATCACTCTTATTGTAAAAAATGCAGTAACACAATTAGATATATGGATGATTAGAGTTATTTTATTTTTTTGTACTAGTTTTGTATGTTCTATATTATTTGAATAATATATTTTTTTCATTTCCGGTGTGAGGTTAAATTAATTGCTTTTAGAATTAGTCGTTTAAAATCATTTAACCGATGGCTCGAGGTTTTTAAAATTTAGGATTAGTGTTTGAGTTTATTCTATCATAATATTTACACTAATTTTGGGATTCAAAATTTTAAAATTGTTACAACTATCATAACTTATAGAGTACACACTTCAACAACCGTATATTGTAGCTTCTAATGATGAACTGAAAAATCCTAGCAAAACAATAAACATGAATGTAAAGGATTTGTTTATTGAAGTTACAGATACTCTTTAGGTATTCCAAATAGCTTACAAAACCAACTTAAAGATGTAACAATATTTTTAATCCATGGAAAGTTTTCCATCTTCTAGTTGAGTTAGAACATCATGCCTTATAGCCCATTAAACACTTAAACCTGACCTTGATAAAGGTGCTGAAATAGTAAACTTCAACTTTCTAAAATAGATGAGTTATGAAACAAGGCATGTGAAAAGGGAATTTTTTTATAAAGAGAAGGTCAAATTACAGCATGATAAATCTATAATACAAAATACATTTGAACAATTAGCTTTACTTACTTTATGCGATTGGCTTAACCTTTAAACAATTAGTGAAACGACCCGCAAATCCGTACCCCTTGAGTCAACACTATTCTACCTAAATCAACTCAAGTTGTATAGAAATACGAACCATTTGGGTTAAAGAAGAAGAGTTAGAAGAAGAGAAAAGAAAACAACAACAGAATCTAACCAACGCAGCGGAATAAAATATAATAGATAATAAGTACTCTTTACTCAAAACATCAAATATCTCTGTTTATATATATTACATCATCAGAGTACATCAATCACAGCTCAACATCAATATCAATAACATACAAATGGATACTCAACAACTCAACACAGCGGAATATATATATATATATATATATATATATATATATATATAAACAAGTACGAATGTACGTATCGTCATCCAGCTCGTCTCCTGAGCTCCACAACATCAAACCTGTATCCTATAATACTCGATCTGACCTGAGCATTACAGTTAAATAACACCCGAGTCAGTCTGGAATACCAGCGTGAGAAAATATCACCCAATTGATTATTAAAGTTTCAAAAATCCTTTGAAAACAAAAGCATCTCGTAAGACCACGCCACAAATAAACATGTCGGGTTTTTACCTTACGATAGCTAAAACATTTTTTATTAAAGTCCTCTGATATTATAATAGTGTCTATAGAAATTAAAATAGAATATAGCTGAAATGCTTGCATCTCACGTTTCAGCAATAGTTGGGCACAATCAAAACCGTACGGGCGCGTAGGGAAAATGGATTCCAACTAATGGCTAGGCACCGGGGTACCACCTGTCACAGTACCTGGTATAGATCAGCGTACCAAGGAGCCACCCTAACTCCCCTGCAACACAAGACCGGAACCATCCCTTACTGGACAGTCCCGAGCAAGATCACCCCGCGGTTGGGATCATCAACCGCCCACTAAGCCGAAATAAAGGGACATCTAGACAGGGATGACCTCACCCTCCAGTGGGGGCTACCCACGAAGCCTTGCTGCATAACCCCTGATTTTCAGCCATTCCCATTTGATGAGGCTTGAGGCTAAGCGTTACCTTTTTTGAATATATCCCTTAGAATTCCCATCGTCCACCTGATGATGTTTCGCAAGCATTCATCCATACAAGTCCGTCCCGGGTTCGAACGGAACCAAAGGCACTATTCCTACTACATCCACTTTGGAAATATCCTCAACATTAGTAGCGACTGCCCTTGCACTTCACTGCTCCATCTTCGCATCCAAAATCGTTTTTCACGAAAACGAACAAACCAGGTCGAAGTGGTTTTCGAGACATAAATCTCGATCCCGGTCTCTTCGAAACGATCAACGCATTTCTCCAATATTGATAGTCGATGATTTAACTATCAATTTATATTCACAAACATCCATCAAACAATAAATAATTTCCCAAATTATTTATTTATCTCAAAAATATCTTCACAAGATATAATTTCACTTTTCAAACCCCTTTTGAAAACAGTTTCAAACATATTCCTTTCCCGGAATAATTTCCCAATATTTATTCCCACTGAAACGCCAAGTATAAAATACTTTTAGCTTTAAAATAATTTAAAAGCACTTAGTTATAAAATATACTTCATAGCCTTAAAAATTTAAAACTACCTTAAATACTTAATTAAAATATATACTTTGGGAATATTTAAGAAATAAGGCTACTATTTATAAAATATAAAACTAAAATTTTTCTTTAAAAACAAATACCAAGTCAGTTAATAATTACTACGATAATAGTGTTGAAAAATATTTACTTTAGAATTTAAACATTTAAAAATAATAAATTTTCAAAGATATGCTTTTTAAAACAACATTAAAACCTTTAACTTATATTTAAAATTGCTTGAAAATCGTACTTCGCTATCGAGGGAAACACTCTTCTCTTTCACATCTTTAAAAATGAATCACTATTTATTTTAAACGAATTTCCCTTCCTTTATACACTTTGACTTCATATTTAAAATATCCTCCGTTATTTTATTTTACCTGATATCCCAGTTTAAAAGTTCCAAATCTCATTTAAAATAAATTCTTTATTCATTCAAATAAAATCACTTAAGCTTTACAATTTATTATTACCCCTAATAATTCAAATTCCTCTTATTCCAAATTTGTTAGAGTTTTGCAATCACTTTTATTTTATTTTATTTTATTTTCAATTCATTATTAATTTATTCCAATTCACTAGAATTATTTTACTTAAAAATTTACTCTTTTATTTCTTTCGAAAATACAATTCTAGAGATTTGATAATTTATTTTACTGAGATATTCAATCCAACCATACCATTCAATACTTCAATCATTCATAAAATCATCACGGGATGTCAAATATTCAGAACACAGAATAGTCAATAATCTAAATAATTTCGAGGGGTCCAGTTGGATCCCTCCAACCTGTTTTCCCTGCATCCAAAGATGTTAGCACAATAATATGCCAATTCCAAAATATAACATACTATATCACATCCATCAATTCCAACCATTCAAACAATTATTTAAATTTAATCATTTGAATTTAAATTTAAATTAACTGAGTGAGATTAACTCACCTTTGACTATGCATTTGCCAACCACTTCAATTCAACTTGTTTTCCTGGGTTATAACCTTGTATAAACATTTACAAATTTTATTAATATCCGAATCAATTAAACAATTAAATTTTCATCTATCAATTTAATTAACCAATAATTTGGGCTTTAAGCTAAAAATTTGATTTTAAACAAATTTTCCCTTTTTAATAAAATATTTTTAGCAATTAGACAAATCTACCCCCATGATATATTTTATTTTTATTTTTATTAAAATCAAACAAGTAGATCAAAATGTGTATAAGTTTATTATTTTTATTTTTTTCTTTTATTTTATTTTGGACTCATGTATACTTATAAAAATAATCTATATAGATTTTAGAAATCTAATTTTATATAAGTTTCCAATCATTTCAAAATTCCTATTTTTTTCTCCTTTTTTCCAAAATCATATCTTTTTAATTAAGCAACTGTTTTAAATCTAATTTACCTAAATAAAATTTTATTATTATTTTTCCTGCAGCGAGTAAAAACATACATATATATATTTAAACTTTCCTGCAAATTCCTAAATTCTTTCTTAATCTACAAATATATAAACATCAGTAGAATGAAAATACCTCACTGACCCAATTCGAACGAACCCTAGCTGATGACTTCCACATCATGACATCGATCTTGGCCGTAACTCGAGACCACCGTGTCCCAAACACATGTGCGCCTCACCAGTGAGCACCAGCTCCCCATTTTGATCACGGTCGCCATCTCCAAACTCCCTTGTGTGCACAAATCCAACACGAGCTGATTCCATGCCCTAGATCGTTCGCCACCTCGCCAATCAAACCGAAGTCGTTGACTGCTCCACGTACTCGCGAGAAGTTCCCTCGCTGTCGCGAACCCCTTTACTCTCGCGAACGACTCCACATCGAAGTCGTCGTGCACGATTCTCGTGCTTCCCTCATTTTATGCGAAGCCGATAACAAATAGGAGGATATGAATTGAGCAACGCATATTTCCCCCCTCCCGTTTTTTTTTCTGCGTATTCGGTTTCGAAAGAGGCTTCGGCCATTTTTTTTAAAGGGTTTCATTTTTAGGACGAAAGGGAACGAGATAACAGAAAGAAAAAGGAAAGAGATCTTTCACCTAAAGGAAGATAGGGATGAGAGGAGTGGCGTATAAGAGAAGTCTCGATTATTAATTTAAATTCAATTTGACTATTCTAGGCATTAACCAATCGTACGACCCAACGGTAACTCCAAATAATGCGAAAATTGAAATCCGATAATAATAAAGCATTACGAAGCCAATGGAACTGGTTTCGTCGAATTCCGAGACTGCGCCTCGGAAGGCTATTTTTAAATTCAATTTAAACGATGAAATTTCAAAACTAAATAAATCACTATTAAATTTAATTTTAAAACTCCTATTATCTTCAATATTATCAATATAAATTTTATAAGTCTTCTAATTATTTTTAATCGGCTTAAAATTCTAAATTCAATAATTTTCCCAACTTCAAATTATTTAATTCAATAATTAAATTATCGAATAAATTGAGATATCCGCAATTCAAGTTAAGATTGCTCTATTGAATACTTCAAATCAATTAAATATTCCGATTTTAATTGCTTGAAAATTCCGGGTCGTCACAATTAGCTTTACTTTGTTTTATGCAATTAGCTTAACTTTTTGTTACTGACTTAGCATAACTTTACTTTTTGCAGTTTATCTCTATTGTGATTAATTTGACTCTCTACTTTACTAATTTTTATTTAACCTTTTCCTTTTTTCGATGAGTTTTCGATTTCTACCATTTAGTTTTACAATAAATGCTTCTATTTTAAATCATCAACAAATATTATAACTCGCCTAAGATAAGAGATATAAAAGACTAAACCCAAAAAATCCTTGTAGTTTGATCCGTATTTGCTATATACTCCATAGTACATTGTGAAGTTGTAGTTTATTATAACATATATCAATTGCATATTTTGTATCCATCATTAGCACAAATATGCAAAACAGCCAGCACCCACTAACCAACTTCTACCCTCCGTTTCTTTAAGATTTTTTCTCATCATTTTATTTTGCCTTTTTGGATCCCTAGGTGGAACATATAATCCATCAATAAGTTCATCTTTAGGTGTTGAAATAGAATCAAGCTTAGCTTTCTCTTTATATAAGCTCTTTCTCGCATCAGTTATGAATTATACAAAAAAATTAAAAACCAAACAATCATATAATTCACCCCATCTATCGATCTAAATAGTGTTTTAGGTGCTTAACCTGTATTCTAACAGCAACCTTCGATTGTAGTTTTGCACAAATAACTATATGCCTAGAGATTTACCATTCGATAGTTAATCTAGTCGGGGTCACTACTAACCAAAAGGTGCTTCGGTAGTTTTGTTCCATATCACTACTAACCTACGGATAGTCAACATAGTTTTGAAGAGCAACTAATAACCTATGGTCTAAGGAAGAAGTTAGACTAAAATTTCATATAACCTTTAAAGGAGTCATCTTAGTGCTTGAAATCATGAAAATCTAGGAGGATATTTTTTCCAAATTATCATTGATTCAGACTCCATATTGAGCATTCCCACTCAGCCTAAAACTACTTGTTAGATCGTCACAGATAGGCCCACACTGCAAACTGTAGACTTATAATGGTCGGGAAAGTTTCGTCATCAAGTCCATCTCTTCGGGCACCAATCATAGTAGTTGAGCTCTGACATTCCTAGCTTAGCTGTGATTCAAAGTCACCAAATTATATGGACCAATTCATTCTACAAGGGGTAAGAATGCTTCTAATAACGTTAGTTTTGCTTCTAATAGTTAGGTTAAGGAACCTCTTGGACGTAACAAATCGTACAAGTGTTTTGCCAAATTACTCTGTTTAGTTTAACCTTAGAATTTTCATAGCTAAGAATAAAGAGTCCAAACATATAATAAGCCAAAGTATAAACATGACAACATAATAAGGAAAAACAATACTATGATACATTTATTACAGTCTTACTCTAAATTACAAATTATTCATTATATCTAGCTTTGTGACTAAGCCATATCCAAATGAGTCAATTGGTCAGACAAGTGGTTAACCAAGTAGAACATTCAAAGCGATAGCTGCCAAATTTAGATGTCAAACAAAGCCAAGAAATGAAGTCATAGGCTTGCCAAGAAAATTTAAGAGAACCTAAACATCAACCCACTCCAAACATAAGCCCAAGGTCCAAGAATTGAATGAAATTATGGATCGGTATTGATCCTCGGCCATGGATCAATACCGATCCCTATCACTTGCCCCAAATTGTCGAACAACTCATGTTGCATCAAGTTAGATTATTCGCTAGTTAGTGCTTGACATGTGGAATGGTTAGCCTACAATAACCCAACCGATCGATGGATAAGTTAAGTGCTTGTGTCTAACCTTCGAACCAATGTATTTACTCAAGTTCGAGCCTATAGCAATGCAACCAAACGTTGAAGGCCAGGATACAAGTCAACCAAACATTCACAGGAGAGAATTGTGGATCCCCAAAGCAAACTTATGGATCGGACCAATCAATGGACATTGTTTGATTACAGTCCTTGAATATTGTTGAGCTGGCCACGATCACTTGATAGCGTCTCCTTCAAGATATGGAGGACATGGGCAAGAACGTGGATGAGAGAATCTGCCAGCCTACAACAATAAATAGAGGACGAGGTGAATTCTTTGAGGGATTTAGCTCATTTATTAAGTTTATGTACTTTCTATGTAATCTCACATATCATCACCGATCCATAAGAATAGCCTTGTAAAACCTCAACGGAAACTTCAATAAAGTTTAAGTGGATGTAGGCATCTGATTAGCCGAACCACTGTAATTGTTGTGTGTTCTTGTTTTCCTCATTTTTAATTTATTTTCTTTCATTTTATTCTATGATATTAATATTTTGGTGTTTGTGCCAACTTTGGACGTAAACATTTTGGTGCTTTCATTGAGAACATATCAGTCTTAGGTTATTACGATCTATTTTCTATTTTTGGGTTGCTCTAGTCCACAAGGTAGATCCGTCAATGTTGTTCTTATAATCTGTGACTATTAAAATCTCTACAGAATCTATCATAGGATAAATTGAAGTTTAGCCCCACGAAAGGAGAAATCTGCCACCTCCAAGCCTACGAACGCTGTTAAGAACACAAGTTCTCAAGACATTGAAGAAGTCCTCAACCCAATGTCTTTGAAGTTTAGAATCCCTCGGATATGATAACGTGGGTTGAGATGGACAAAATGATGAAGGAGATGAATGATAAGGTGCATGAAAGTTAGGACAAGTTAAGGATGGAGATGAGGGAAAGTCTTATGTGATATTCCGGAATTTCTGATTTAAATGGGATAATCTCTATTATAAATTAATTAAAATTGATAAAATTGTTATTTTAAACAATAATAATAATTGTGTTGTAAATATATTGATTTTAAATGGAATTATTATAAACAAATGGAAATGGATTTGTTAAAACTATACGTATATATCAAATTTGATTTTTTTAAATTAAATTTGAAATTTAATTTGAAATTGAATATTTAAATTGAAATTCAAAGGATAGTTATTTATATCTTAAATCATACTTTGGTTTTAAAGTATATTTTTATGATTTTATTTAGAATATAAAATTTGTTTTGCATTAATTTCTTTTAAAAGAAATTGATTTATATAAATTAAAATGTAATTATAAATTAGAATATTAATTATAAAAACATTTTAAAAATCTATTTTGCATGAAGAACTATATGTGTTAACTTGTAAATCCCTCTTATAACATATGTTAAGAGATTAAACATGTTTAGTGACAAGTGTCACATTTTTATATTATTTTCTTAATTTTAATAAATCAAAATTAAACCTATATAATTTTACTTCATCTTCTTCATTCAAATTTTCCCATCTCAATTTCTAAAAAGCAAGAATAAATCACTACTTCATTCATAAATCTGAAACTTCATCAATCTCCACCCTTCAACAAAATATAAAAAATAAAACAAGAACTCAAGTTCATTCCAAAATTCAAAATATACAATCTAAAATACCTAAAAGCCTATAAAAACAAATTCCAGCAAAAATCTTAAATCAAGAAATTCAAAAGCTTCAGCATTTTAGTTGCTTTTAAAGGAACCTGATCATTTCAACAAAGCACCAGAGCAAAAAATCAAATCATTTAACAACAAAATAGTCAGGCATTTCCAGTTTTCAAAGATCTGCAGAACAACTTTTCCAGATTTCAATATTTTGGAGTCTCTGCTTTTAAACAAGTACCAGGTGAGTAAACACATAAATTAAAAAAGATTTAGAAAGTTAATCTCCTGCATGTGACTTCTGTGATGAATCTTTGCTTGCATGTGTGTATATATATATGTTTGAGCTTCTATATATATGATATTGAATCTGTGTATGTTGTAGTGTGTATTCTTCTCTATTTTGAAAATACATAGTCCAGAACAAATAAGAAGGAAAAAATTCAAATCTCCTTATCCAGTTACTACTGGACTTAATGTTTCAAAAAAAACTTGATTGTATAATCATAATCTAAGTTTCAAAATTTTGTTTAAGGATTTTAAATTTGAAATCTTTCTGATACAAAGAAAAGACAGTAAAATCTTTAAATGTGATAAAAATCAAGCATTCTATTTTCTAGATTCGAGCATGCAACTTGAATCAACCATGTAAAACTTGATTTTCAAAACAAAAATCATGAGTTTTAGATTGGGATTGTTGAGGCATTTTTGGGTTTACCAGAAATGGGTTTTCGAGCGAAATTAGGCGAAGGGGCTGATTTTGGTGATCGGGTCTCTGACTGGAGATGGTATGGTGATAGACGAAGCTGAGAAAAATCGTGAAAGGGGTGATTGATCGTCGTGGTGTTGGAAATTGGTTGGATAAGGGCTTAATACTCTTGATGGGTTGTGATCAGAAATGAAAGGACTGGGTCATATGTGGTGAATCGAGTGGCACAAGATCAAGGGGATAGGTTGCGTTGAAGGCTTGCGGAGTTGTGGCCGGAGTTTCAAGGAGTACGGTGTTCGACGTCGTGGGGTTGATGGTTTTTCAGGCGATGTGGTTGTTCCAGGTGTTGCGCGAGTTTCCTCGTTTTGGAATTTGGGTTGGTGACCGAGATTTGAAGGTTGGGACTTGATCGTGGGACGATCGTGGATGGATTTAGGGTGTCATCAGTGAGCGACATCGTCGCGATCACCTGTGCATGTGCACGGCGTTAATGGCGTTTCTAGAGTTGGTTGCGAGAATGACACGGGGTGTTCTCGATTGGGTAGACGAGTGGCACAGGATGGAGCTCGAGTTCGCGTGAATTGGCATCAACAGTTTTCAAATTTCATATCTAAGCTAAGTTTTTTTTCAAAAAAGAAGGGTAGAAGAAGATGCAAACCCGAGTCTAGTCTCGAGTAGATTGCGGGTTGAACCCGAAGATTAAAGTTGATGTTTTTAAAAAACTAGTTTTAAAATTTTAACTTAAATTGTTTTAAACTACTTTATGATAACTGTTTAAAACTATTTAATTAAAGAAAGTTTTCTACTTGTTAACTAAATTGAGGTGTTTATGTATTCTTTTAAATTTAATTTTTAAAAAAGTAATTAAGTTGAAATAAGATGAATTGTTTTAAATTTGTAATAATTTTAAGTAATTAATGGAATTGATTTATTTTGAAAAGTTAATTAAGTTTATATGATTAAAGATTGTTTTAATTAATAAAGTAAGTAAATTTAAATTAATTTTGGATTAATTAATTTATAAAGGTTTAGTTAATTAATCGTGGATTAATTAATTAATAATTAAGAATTAATTTAATATAGTGATTAAGGATTAATTTTATTATAAATTATAGATAATTAATTAAATAATTAAGGATTAATTAATCAATGATTAGTAATTAATTAATTAAGTGATTAATGAATAATTAATTAATAATTAAGAATTAATTAATTAAGTGATGAATGTTAATTAATTATGGATAATTAATTAAGTAATTAAGATAAATTAATTTATAATTTGAATTAATTAATTAAGTAATTAAAAATTATTTAATGGTTAATTAAGATTAATTAATTGTTAATTAAAGATTAATTAATTAATAATTAAGGAATAATTAATTCTTGAACAAGTTTTATTAATTAATAATTAAGGATTATTAATTAATAGTTAAAGGATAGTTAATTAATTAATTAAAGATTAATTAATTGATAATGAGGTTAATTAAGAAGTGATTAATTAATTAAATGATTGTAATTAATTAATTAATGACTGGTTAAGCAAGATTAAGTGGTTAATTCTTAAGTAATAATTTAATTTGAATTAATTAAATTAATTATAATATGGATTAAAGATGCTTGCTTATAGATGATTGTTTGAGTTGAATGTCTGGATTTGGTTGATATCGGTTGGATGATAATCTGAGATATTCTGTGATGAGATATTGTATATATATCTGTGATAGATGTTTGTTATTATCTGTGGATAATGCTGTGGGAATTCAATGTTTTAAATCGAATTGAATTGTTTAAATCTTTAAACAACTTGACCTTTAAGATGGCGTTTGGATTTCGATGAGACCGGGATCGGGAATCAAGTTTGATTATCCGAAAACCACATCGATCCAAGTTAAACGTTAGGTCGTAACATCTCAAAGTGAAGATCGAGATGGAGTTTTAGAGTGCAAGGGTTATTGTCATTAACTCTGAGGGTGATTCCAAAATGAGTGTGACGAGATAATGCCTTCGGTTACGTTCGAACCCGGAACGAACTTGTATGGATTGAATGCTTTCAGCACATCGTCAGGTGGACGATGAGCATTCTAAGATAGATGTGTTCTATAAAGGTAATCGTAGCTTCAAGCCTCATCAAACGGGAATGGCTAAAACATGGGAGGTGCATCAAGATTAAGTGGGTAGCACCCAAGTAGGATGAGATTTACCCCTGTCTAGAAGTCCCTTATTATTTCGGCTGTGTGGGCAGTTGTTGGCCACAACTGCGGGGTTGTCTTGTTCGGGACTGTTCAGTAAGGGATGGTTCCAGCCTTGTGCTGCAGGCGATTTAGGGTGGATCATCGGTACGGTGATCTAGGCCCCGTACTGTGACGGGCGGTACCTCAGTAGCCCTGCCATTGTATGGAATCCAATCTCCAATAAGTGTCGTATGGTTTTGATTGTACCCAACTATGTTGGAATGTGAGATGTAAGCATTCTAGCTATTTCTGTATTTTATTTTGAAAACCCTAGACCCTATTATAATATCACTGGATTTCCTATCAAATGTTTTGGTTAGCGTAAGGTAAAAACTTACCCGTATTTATGTGTGGGAAGTCTTACGTGATACCTTTTGTTTCAAATGATTTTTAAAGTTAAACAACTTTAACCTGTTTACTCACACCAGACCCATGTCTGACCCGGAGTTTATTTTGTTTTTCTTAAACTCTTGGGTACTTTAATTTTTATGAGTAGCTAAGTGATCAGGTTGGGATTGTCAAATGTTTTTGGAAGCTGGAGCTGGAGTCCAGACATATCTATCTATCTATATCCGCTATGTAGTGACATTTTGATGTTGTATTTTGGATTGTAATGGTTAGGCAGACTCTTATAAATGTCTAATGTAAGGAAGTCATATTATTTTGTGTACTCTGATATGTAAAACTATATAATAGATATGTGTAATATTATATTTTATTCCATTTCCGGTGTGAGATTCTGATGTTGTTGTTCTTTTCTTTCTATCTTTTATATTTTTTATCTCTTTCTTTTCTTATTGATGATACGTCATTCTGAGGTTTGAAAGACGGGTCGTCGCAGTTGGTATCAGAGCATAGGTTGAGAAACACCTAGGCTCTGGAGTAGTATCTATCTTGAGAGTGCGTATTTGTAATTTTCTTATATAATTATACCCCAATCTAAATTTGTTGGAACACCTGTCCAGGTAGCCAAAATGAGTTAAAGAGGCAGAAGGGGCAGAGTAGTAGGAGGCACATCAGATAATGATAGGAGAGATCGGGCTGATAATGAGGCTGTTAATCCAGCACTGCCTCAAGTCAGTTTTGCTGCCTTATGCAAGGACTTCATCAACCTTGGAGGTAAACCATTTAAAGGGTTAGAGACTATAATTGAGGTCCAAGCTTGGCTACGCTCTTTTGAGCGAATCTTTAAGAGTATGAACTTGTCGGATAAGCAGAAGAGGGTGATGGCTTCATGGCAATTACAAGAAGGTGCTGCAGCCTGGTGGGATGCGGTGACAGCAAATGTCTCTGAGGACGATATTTCTTGGGAAAGATTTAAAGAGTTGTTTAAGGAGCAATTCATGCCAACAACAGGGAAAAATTGTCTGTGCCGGGATTTTTTGAATTTAAAGCAAGGGAGCATGACTATAGCGGAGTACGAGACCAAATTCAATGAGCTATCTTGCTATGGACCAGGACTCATTGATACTCCCCTCAAAAAGAACGAAATGTTTGTGCAAGGATCGAGGCCAGAATTTCATGAAAAGATGACAACGCACTTGAAAGGATCTTTTGTGGAGTTAATTGATATGGCATTGAGATATGAGGATTTGATGAATAAGAAATCAGTGGCACTAGTAGCAGCATCGAGAGGGAATTCTTCTAACCCAAATAAGAGGAAGTTCAATCCCAATTGGAAGAATCAAAACAAGAAGAAGCTTGGAAGCAACAGTGGACCTCGCAAGTGCTATAATTGTCAGCAAATTGGGCACTTGGCTAATCAGTGTCCTCAAGGAAGAAAGCAGCAGCAACCGCATAGTAGTGGACCGGGTTCGGCTTTGGTTCAGAAATCTCTATGCTTCAACTACCACCAACCAGTTCATATGATCAAGGATTGCCCGCTACTTCATAAAGCCCAGCAGAATAAGGTATTTGCTTTGGAGGGTGCACCATCAACTTCATCTAAGGGCAAGGGAGTATTGGAAGGTACATTACTTTTAGATGGCAAGTATATTAAAGTTTTGTTTGATTCTGGTGCTTCTTTGAGTTTTATTTCTCTGGAATCTATAGAGAAGTTCTTTCTTACCCCTAGTACTGTAGACCGTCCCATTTTTGTATCTAATCCTATGGGGGTAACCAAATTAGATATGATCTATAAGGATTTGAGGATTTCCTATGTATCCTATAGTTTTTCTTGTGACCCTTATGTGTTGGATTTTAAGGGGTTTGACCTTATATTGGGGATGGATTGGCTTGATAAGTATAAGGCTGTCCTGAATTGTGATGAGAGAACAGTTCCGTTGGAAACTGATCTAGGTAGAATTGCGAGAGTAATGTGTGATAACTCTGGAATTCACTTGAGTAGTCTTTTACATGGAGTTGAGACTTCTCAAGAGGAGGTTGAAGATATCGATGTGGTCCAAGATTTCTCAGATGTATTCGAGAAAGTCAAGTGTTTACCTCCACACCAGGAGATAGAGTTTCGCATTGATTTGGTTCCAGGAGCATTACCAGTGATTTAGCCTAGTAGGAGGATGGCTCCTAGGGAGAGGGAGGAGCTAGTGAAGCAAACTCAAGATCTGTTGGAAAAGGGATTGATTAGGCCCAGTTTTTCTTGTTGGGGTTCTGCTGCGGTGTTTGTCACCAAGTCGGATGGGTCGCTAAGGTTCTGTGTAGATTATCGAGAGTTGGAAAAAGTGACCATTCGAAATAAGTATCCTCTTCCTCATATTGATGATCTCTTTGACCAGCTGCATGGAGCTTCAGTCTTTTCTCAACTGGATTTAGCATCAGGTTTCCATCAGTTAAGGGTTGCTGAGGACAGTATTTCCTTAACTGCATTTAGGGGACCTAATTGTTTCTATGAGTGGTTGGTTATGCCTTTCGGGTTAACCAACGCTCCTTCCTACTTTGTTGACCTCATGAACTGAGTCTTTCGAGATGTATTGAATAAGTTCGTTCTGGTGTTCATCGCTCATATCTTGGTCTACTCTAAGACTGAAGAAGAGCACAAGCAGCACTTGAGAATAGTGTTGGAAACTCTGAGAAGGCATGTTCTGAAGACGAAGTTCTCTAAGTGCCATTTTTGGAAATCAGAAGTTAAATTTTTAGGGCATATTGTTTCTGGTGAGGGCATCTCTGTAGATCCAGCACAGGTTGAGACTATTCTGGAATGGAAGCAGCCTCAGACACCGACTGAAGTTCACAGTTTTCTGGGATTGGCTGGCTACTACAGGAAGTTTATCAAGGATTATTCCAAGATCTCTTCGCACCTAACTAAGCTGATAAGGAAGGGAGCTAAATTCAAGTGGACACCTGAATGTAAGGAGGCTTTCCAAAATCTAAAGACAAAATTGACAAGTGCTCCTATGTTGGCTATTCAGGATGGGAAGAGCAAGTTTGAGGTTTATACGGATGCCTGTATAGTTAGACTGGGTGCAATTCTGATGCAAAAATGGTAGAGTTATTGCGTACGCTAGTCGACAATTGAAGCCACATGAAAGGAACTACGCTACGCAAGATCTAGAGTTGTTGGCCATTGTTTTTGCTTTAAAAATCTGGAGGCACTATGTTTTGGGAGAGAAGTTCAAGTTATTCACGGATCACAAACCATTGAAATATCTTTTCTCTCAAAAGGATCTTAATTTGAGGCAACAGCGATGGGTCGAGTTTTTGGCATCATATGATTTGGATATTCTGTATACCCCAGGGAAGGCAAATGTTGTGGCAGATGCTCTTAGCAGAAATACAATTCTGTCTCTTTTGGAAGTTGTTCCGTCTCTCCAGGAAAGAATCATAAGAAAAAAATTGGAGAATAGATCTTTAGAAGAACTGATTCTTGGAACCAAGGATGGTCGATATTCGGATTTCAAGGTGGACGATCAAGGAGCATTGAGGATTAATGGTCGTTTGTGTGTACCTGATATAGATGGATTGAGGCAAGAAGTCTTATTTGAGTGTCATCGCTCCAGACTGAATATTCACCCAGAAATATCTAAGATGTATAAGGATATGATAAGGGTTTTCTGGTGGCCGAGCATCAAGAAAGATATTGCTAGAATCGTTAATAGTTGTGCTATCTGCCAGCTAGTTAAAGGAGATCAGC
Organism: Allium cepa; assembly: GCA_030765085.1. NCBI lineage: Eukaryota > Viridiplantae > Streptophyta > Magnoliopsida > Asparagales > Amaryllidaceae > Allium > Allium cepa. Next base: position 430,484,548 of record CM060941.1, read on the forward strand.
AGAAGTCAACCAGATTATTGCAACCTTTGGAAATCCCGATGTGGAAGTGGGAGATGATTTCGATGGATTTCATCGACGGTTTGCCTAGAACCAAGAAGGGAAACAAAGGAATATCGGCGATTGTAGATCGTCTAACCAAAAGCGCCCATTTTATACCGGTTAAGGCAACCCGTACTACAGCTTCTCTGGCAGAGATTTTCTTTAGAGAGATAGTCAGATTGCATGGTGTTCCAGTTAGTATAGTAAGTGATCGAGATCCTATCTTCACCAGCAAGTTCTAGGAGGCTTTGCAATCAGCTATGGGAATGAGTTTGAGATTGAGTACAGCATATCATCCCCAGATAGATGGGCAGACAGAGAGGCTTAATCGAATTCTAGAAGATATGCAGAGGGCTTGTGTATTGGACTTTGGTGGATCGTAGGAAGACCATCTACATCTAGTGGAATTCTCTTATAATTATAGTTACCAGGCAAGTATTAAGATGGCTCCTTATAAAGCTCTGTATGGAAGACCGTGTAGATCCCCAACCTGTTGGATAGAGTCGAGAGATCGTCTTGTGCCTGGACCCGATCTGATCCGTGAAGCATCTGCTAAAGTTAAGCTTATCAAGAGAGGATGAGAGCTGCTCAGGATCGTCAAAAGAAGTACGCAGATAAAAGATGAAGACAATTGGAGTTCGAGATTGGTGATTTTGTCTTTGTCAAAGTTTCCCCGATTAAAGGACCAGTAAGATTTGGGAAGACAGGAAAACTCGCTCCGAGATATATTGGTCCATTCCAAGTGCTCGAGAGGATTGGTGCCATAGCTTACAGGATTGAATTGCCAGTTCGGATGGTTGGAATTCACAATGTCTTCCATGCATCTCATCTAAGGAAATACGTGCACGATCCATCTATTATTGTGGAGCCAGTTGTGCAAGAAGACTTAGAGGTGGAGCCGGACTTATCAGTTGTTAGACATCCTATTCAGATTGTTGATCAAGATGAGAGGCAACTCAGGAACAAAATAGTGAAGCTTCTTAAAGTCTAGTGGAGTTAGGATCCCACAAACTGTACCTAGGAGACTCTGGATAGTTTTAAGAAGGCTTATCCAGATTTGTGTCCGGATAGCTAGTGATGTTTGTATTGGATGTGTTGTTGTTTGGATGTTTTGTTTTGTTGGTTGCTTATGTATGGATGACATATATGCTTGAATTGTTGAAATAAAATGAAAGTTTTGGATTATCTTTTATTTAAATTTCGGGGACGAAATTCTTTTAAAGGAGGAGGAATGTGATATTCCGAAATTTCAAACCAGATTTAAATGGAATAATCCCCATTTTAAATTAACTAAAATTGAAAAAATTGTTATTTTAATAAATAATAATAATTGTGATGTAAATATATTGATTTTAAATGGAATTATTATAAACAAATGAAAATGTATTTGTCAAAATTATATGTATATATCGTAGGATCGATTTCACCCTAGTGGGGGGGTGAATAGGGTGATGGTATAAATTATAGAAATTAATAGCGGAAGCTTATAAAATAATTTCAAAACAGATCACAGAACAATAGCAGCACAGATAATAGCAGAATAATAAATGCAGAAATAGAACGACACAGAATTTACCCAGCTTCGGCAAAACCCTGCCTACGTGCTGCCCCCAAGGTTTCTACTAGAAATTAGATAGTCAGACGCTTACACACATAAACTCGCGACACCTGCTATCGACTAAACCTAACTCTACGCTCAAAATTCTGCCACAACTCAGCCACTGAGTTGCAAATTCTCAAACTACGCCACGTAGTTTGTCCCCTAGTCACACGACTAGAAATTTAAACGGTTTAAAAAAGAAAATACAATTTAAAATAAAATAACCCTAATTTAAAATAAATGCCCCTTATAACATAAAAGAGAAAGCTCTTTAAAAAAATAGGCCGGCCCTTTTTTTTTTTGGCCTGATCCTCTTTTATTTGTTCCTTTGTGAAAATGGCGGTCGTGTTCTTCTCGTTCCTCCTGATTAAAAATTAGAGCTTTCTTCGTTCGTTCCTCCTTGATTAAAATTAGGGCTTTCGTCCTTCGATCCAAATTAGGGTTCGTGAAGAAGCTGCCGATTGTGTTGATCTTGACAATTGAGTGATGATTTTTTCGTCTAATTCTTCCGGCTGCTTCTGGTTGATGGAGTTCGACTTCGATTCGGTATGTGATTTTCGTTTATGCTATTCTGTTATGCTTGATTGAACTCCATACTGAATTGCCGATGATGATTTGTTTATATAGGGTTTGTAACCCTAGATTTGCGTCATATATTCTTTATTTGAATTTGTCAACCGATATAGCTTGATCGTTGGATTTCGATTGTTTGCTTGAGATTGTATTGACTTGTTCAGAATACGTATATACTCCGTTACTTGATGGTCACGGCTTTGATTCATTTCGTGATGACCACGGCTTAAATTTGTGAAATTTGACTTTGTCACATTCGTATATTTCACGGCTTGATTCTGGTCTCTAACCTTGCTTGTTACATGGTCGACACTTGCAGTTCACTGTGCTGTCATATCTTTGTGCTACCTGAACTAGTCTGCAATGTCATGTTGTATTATTGACATGATACTTGTTGCGTTGGCTAGTTTGGTTCACCTGTTTACTGTTAGTCGAGTTGCATCTGCTTGTAGTTGTACTGTCTTGGTTATATGCATTGTTATGTCACTTTGGTTTTTCTCTTGTGCATATTGCCTCGAGTACATGTATTCTTGGCTCTGGTTACTTTGGTTACTGGTTATCTTGTGGCTTTGTTCATCATTGTGTATTGACTGAGTCTTGTGGATGCTGCCTTGATTTGTTACTGCTGTGTCTTTGATATTGTACACTGTCTTGTGTTCATGCTTGTGACATTGGTGCATTGTTGCTCTTTGGTCGGTGCATGTAGTCCATTATGTTTGATCTACAAGTTGTTTTGCATATGATACTCCAAATTATCACTGTGCTTCTTTTTTTGGTTGCTGTTCTTTGAATGCATCTGTGCATGTCACTGGTATCACTGTACATATTCATTTGGGTTATTTGAAGTTGTAGATTGCTGAGGTGTTTGTGTTGTTGCAGTTTCTATTTGCTGTTTTCCCATGTACATGCTTCAATGCATCTGCATATTGATCACCATCTTTGTGGATTGATGGTCTGATCATTCTGTGGTTATGTTTGTGTACTTTTCTAGTTTTGGTTTCTTGATGCAGTTTGGTCTGGTATTTTAGTCCGATTCAGTTTGCAAATAGTTTTGTTCATTTGATTATACTGGCCTTGTTTATATTGAACTAGTCGACACTTGATTCTTGAGTTTTGGCCATTTGCACCTGTGTTGAATCCAGTTTCACAACTCAGGTTTGACCTTGTGCTGAAGTCGATATTTTATTTATATTGCACCTAAGTTGAACCCGGCTTTTCATTTGGGTTTGACCTGTGCTCACCTGTCCCAGTAAATCAATCAAGTGTATATTTCGATGTGCACGGCCTTATGGCATATACAGTGATACACTGTGTATGTCGCAAGCTGTTCGTGTATGATGAATTCAAATTTAAACAATGACGAACAACCCAAATAACTGAGGCAAATTATATTTTCAAAATCCATATTTTATTTTGTACCGCAAAAATATTTCTTTTTCAATTTTACTGCGTTAGTGAATATTTTTGCAGATTGCTCAGATGCTGGATTCTAACTGGAATGAAGTTGAAGATGAAATACGAATTGAGTGAAAGAGTGTTGTGTAGTAAGGTTAAATGTAAATATGAAATTGTGATGTATTGTAATTAAAATTGTATATGTATAGTGAGAGCTAGAATTTGTGCTATTCAAAATTGTAATAAATATTTGTTTGAATAAAATTTCTGTTTGAATTCAAATTCTGTGTTATTTAATTTTATTCAGCAAATATTTATTTATCCTGTGAAAAATAAAATAATACATTTAAACGAATGTATATATGTTTATTATCATCAAACAAAAATCATATAAGCGCATATTCAACAATCTCCCCCTTTTGATGATAACAAACATATATTTAAGATTTTGAATATGTTAAATGTATTTGATCATTGATATGCTCTAATTGCTCCCCCTATTAAATGCTTCCTCTCTACACAAAGCTCCCCCTATATATATGCATACAAATAAAAATATGCAAATGAGCCTAGATGAAAATAGGAAATTATTTTACCTTTTCTTGATTTTATATGACAAAATCTTAACTTTTCTCTCCCCCTTTTGTTATCAGGAAAAGAATGATAGTGTTAGAGAAAATAGAGATAAAGTGATCGATATTAATTCAACATTAAAACTCAATTGAATGTAAATATTAAATTTCAATAAAAAATCAAACAAAAATCATAATATTTTGTTAGGCGCATATTCCACTTTTATAATGATGGGAATGATGTCATCATAAAAAACCATACAGTTGTGTCTATTTGTGGTGTATTTATATCAGGAATTTGAATATCTACTAACCATGCATAACCGTCAGGAGTTTTAAATGAGATTGGTAGTATTCCAATTTTATTTTAAAAAAAAATGAATTCAAGTATCTTCTAACCACGCATAACCATGAGGACTTTTAAATGGGATTAGAATCAATTTGTTTATTTTAAAAATCAACTTTTGATATGCGTTCCATACATGCATAACCGTGAGGATTTTTAAATAAGCATGGAAGCACATAACAAATTCCAAGTAATTCACCCATGCATAACCGTGAGGACTTTTAAATGAGAGTGAATACTTTGGTATTTATTATTATTATTATTTATGAAAGAAATATAAAATGAAAAATGAACGATTCCTGTTTAAAGTACCACATATCGACAAACTATATAGAATTTTGATGAGTGATGGTCGTTAGAAATATGATAGATATAGAGATGGTCATGGAATTTTTACCAATAAAAAGTTTTATAACTCTTGTTTAAATTTCTAAATAAATTTACTAATTATACCGTCTCGAGTCATAATATATGATCAATATCAACACTCAACATTTTTTCAATCACTATTTATCTTTTCGATAATTATTAGGGAGTCAGATTAGTAAAAATAGTCATTTAAAATCAAATTCAAAAATAATTATGAAATCAATTTTTCAAAAATGACTAATCTGAAAATATGGTCAAAAATAATTTTCTAGAAGGGGTTTTATAAGAAAAATTTCTGCTATTTGAAAATTATTTGAAATAAAGTATATGCAGAAGTTTTCTTTGAAAAACGATGCAGTTACTAAATGTCTCAACAAAAATCACGTTCAACTAGTAATTTTTTATCAACTAGATTACCAGTGTAATCTGCATCTGAATTTCTCTTTCACTCAAAATTATCATTAATTGAATTTGATTGACAATTCATGAAGTGTGCACCAAAAATTTCAAACTCAATTTTAACAGCAATTTAAATGACCTTCTTTTGAATATGAATTGAAGTCGTGTAAATAATCAGAAAACCGTGAATTTAGAGTTAGCCATATTATAACCAAATGTATTATCCAACAAAACACTATTTTTGATCCAAACTAATATATTTGAAGTAATTCAAGGAATCTAGAGAATTTTATAGTGTTTTTGGCATAAGAATATAATTTGGCCAACTATTTTGAATAAGTCAGAATCAAAATCATCATCTTTTCATCATCACATTATTGGCTGATTTAATTCAGAATACGGTGCAGATTATCACATTTAATATATCGTTCAAATAAATATACCATTACCTATTTTACTTTTACGATATTTTTTGTTGTTGTCAATTGTGATTCTGTCACCTTTATACTAGGCTAAGGAACTTTTCTTTATTGCTCGGTGTTGAGACGACCCAGATTTTCCAACAATTTAAAATAGAATTTGTTAATTGATTTTAAAATATTTAAAAGTTAATTTTAACTTGAATTTAAGATATCGATATGTAATTGATAATTAAATCATTGAATTATATGGTTTAAGTATTGAATTTATATAATTTGAAATTGGGTAAGATGTAGAATATGGAATTTTAAGCCTATTAAAAATAATTTGAAAATTTATAAAATTTATAATGATGATACTGAAGATAATAGCATGGTTGAAATTTAATTTAAAAGTAATTCATTCAGTTTAAATAATATGTCGTTTAAATTGAATTTAAAAATAGCCTTCCGAGGCACAGTCTCAGAATTTGACGAAACCAGTTCCATTGGATCCGTAATAGTTACTTATTATCGGATTTCAATTTTCGTAGCAATCGGAGTTGTCATTTGCCTCGGGCAGCTCAAAACGCTTAGAACTATTTCAATCAAATTAATTTAAAATTTAATCGTTTACTTCCGTAATTCACGCATATGATTGAATTGGCTTTCGAAAACACGTTCCATTGTGATCGGAACGCGAGTAAAACCTTATAGTCACCTATCGGCATTTCTTAAGACGAGTTCAAAAGTTTATGGTAGTAGTTACGAGGGCATTTTGGAAATTTTATAGTATAATAAAATTTGTACTGCATTGTCAGAGATATTTTCATAAGCAAACAAGCGTTCACAAGAAGCTTCCCCCTGTCAGTATCTTATCCCCGTTCTCCCCTCTTTATTCTCAAAAACAGATCGAACCTCAATAAAAAAAAATGGTCGAAGCCAGAAGAAATCAAAATCAAATAAAAAGAGAGGCTAGATTCCATTTGTTCGAGCTTGGGAAATTCGAGTTGTCGCGCACGCTTGGGAAGACTCGCAGCGTGTCATCTCGAGCTCAAGGAGCTTTGTCGACGTCGCGAAGGAGAGGCGACGCACTGGTGGCTCGAACAGCGAGTGGCGAGGGCAGAGGAGGCGATCTTGAGGTGGGGTAGGTTGGCGCTCGCGTGTGATGGCTTCAGGGCAGAGCGATTAAAGATAGGGTTGCATACGAGTTGACTCGAATCGAGCGGCAGCGCTGCGATGTGGGTAGCTTACGAAATCAACAGTGAGTAGGCTAGCAGTGGTGATAGCAGGTGAGTAATCTTCACTGATTTGCCGTTTGAAATTTGAAAGAAACATTTTTGAATATGTGGGAACGATCAGTAAATTAGTTACCACTATGAGTTGTTAATTAAATAACTTTGGATTGTTATTCGATGATTAAGTATTGGCTATTCGAGTAATTTAAGATGATTTGGTTAAAGTCTAGAAATTTATGATGTAGTAAGGAAATTAAATAGTTTGTACTTAAGAAAATAATTTTACGACCAATTTGTAATCGAACGATTGACTTAAGTTAAGTATTTAGAGAAGTAAATTATGGATGTAATTAATTTAAGGTAATTAATTTTATCAGGTAATTAAGGATAATCAATCGTGAAATTTGGTAGGTATAATTATTTAATGAAATTTATAAGGTAAATAAATGGATGGTTAATAAATGGAAGTAAATAATTTAGATTTAAATTACTTGGTGGGATTTATCAGAAGGGTAATTTCTTAGTAGAAGAAATTGAAGGTAAATTAGCAGGAAATTAATTAAATACAATAAGTGATAAATTTGGGATGGATATTTAGGAAATGATAAGCAAATGGATCGTAACTAACTATTAAGTATTACTAATTATTAAGTAAGGAAGATTAAAATGATTAATATTGCGGGTTTAATTAATACTAAGATAAATTGAAATATTATTGGGAAGTCATTAATTTATATGCATAATGGATGGGGGAAAAATAAAAACAAACTGATTGACTAAAAATAGTTAATCAGTACTAAGTATTTTATAAGAAATCAATTATCCAGGGAATTGAAGATTAATATAATTATTATAGTAAACTAATATGTGAAGGATGTAAAGATTGATTACTGTTTTGGGTTGAGAATAATTATTGTGCAACAAGTTAAATATTATTACTTAAATGAAATTGAAAGACAATTAATCCTGGGTAATTAATTAAGAAGAATTATGAAGGGATGATTGATTAATTAATGTGAAATTAATTAATTAATATTGAATGAAGAAATTTAAGTCGTTGAGGTTTAGTAATTCAATCAGGATTAATTAAATTAACTTTGTATGTGATTAAGTTTTGCTTATGAATGATGGAATGGTATTGGATGTTTTGAATAAGTTGATATCTCTATTATGAAATGTTGTGAATTTCATTTGAATAATTTGGGATTAGGATAATATGAGTCTCGAGGAGACTGGGGTCGGGTATTTGGGAAATACACGAAACCACTTCAAATATTTATATATTGATTTGTGAAATCAATAGGCTGGATTGAAATGATTTAAGTAGACTGAAACATTTATCTAAGTTTAGTACATAGAAATTAATATGTGAAATAAGGTTGCTTATAGCAAATTGTGAATTGATTAAATTGATATGTTACCCGGGTTTATATGAGCTGATTGTTTTGGTATTTCATGTTAGTTGGGTTTACTCACGCTGGTTTCCAGCCTGACCCGGGTGTTACTTTGGTGTAATGCTCGGGTCAGACCGAGTATTACAGATTTTCAGGTTAGGACGTTCAGGAGCTCAGGAGGCGAGCTGGTGGCAATATCGTATGGAGTATATCCGCTGTATTTATATTATTGTTTATCTGAGTCAGGATAATTGTAAATATTCAGTGACTGTATATATGAGTAACTCTGATGTATATTAAATGTAATCAACAAATATAGTATTCTTCTGTAAACTATTATCTATTATTATATTTTATCCGCTGCGAATGTGAGTTGTTGATGTTTATTTTCTTCTTCTTCTTCTATCTTTTTCTTCTTTTTCATAACTATCTGGAATTTTCGGGTTCGAAAATTTCGGGTCGTTACAGGTGTGCTCTCGAAACAGCCAGAATCCAAGTAGCACTATTGTTGTTCCTTAGCCTGCCACCACACCTACACGGAAAAAGATTTTTGTGACCTATTTGTTTTTGTAGGTCCATGGTTGTTAGTGGCAGAATATTTAGAAAAATAATTTTGTGGAGACCCAAAACTATTTATAATTGTTCCCTTCGGCACCCAAATTTGTTTAACTTTGAGAGATTTTATATTTGTGCCTTTTGGAACCCAAATCGGTATAGTTTTCACATGTTTGGGTCTATACCAACAATTATTATGATTGTGTCCATATTTTCTACAAATTGTGCACATAGAATTAACTTGATTAATATTGCTTTCAACAATTTTCGAACTATTATATCCAAGTCCTTGTCTAACCGTATTAACAGTTTGCTTTCCTAATTGCATATTCAACGATTTTTCACTTTTTGAAAGTTTATCTAAAGTCGTTGACAATTGTTGGACTTGTGTTTTGAGAGATTCATTTTCGTTTAACAATTATATGCACTTTTTAATAGAATTCTCTCTCCTAGTATTTTCACTCTCTTTTAAAATCAGAATTTCATTTTCAAGTGATTTTATATTGATTTCTGATTTTTTAATTTCCTCTTTGAATATTGGACACTTATCACACTTGGGGATCCTTCTTTGATAGTTTTCAACTAATTGGTCAAGTTGCTCATTTAATTCTATCAAAGTGTCTTTTTGTGATTCAAGTTTGGCATATTTTTCCCTAAGTCGTTCAAAACAGCCATTCACTTCGTGGAAATAAATAAGTAATTCAGAGTGAGTAAGTTTTGATACCTCGCTTGGCTCGTCATCGTCGCTATCAATTATATTTCCTTAAAGGCACATATCTGCTTTCTCACTTTCACTGCTAGTACTTTGATTATCTTCATCCCTTGTATTCCACGTGGCTGCAAAATTTCTCCTTTTTGATTTCTTTTCAAAGTCGTGTTGGGTTTGAGGATAATTGGGCTTGATGTGTCCGGGTTGGTTGCACTTGTGACAGATGATTTTCTGTTCGTCTGAGTTGTCTAGTGCTTTGAATATTCTGCTTTTCACTTTTTGAATTCGAGCTGAATTTCCGTAGTTGTAATTCCACCTTTTGAATTTCTTTATTAATAACTCCAATTCTGCTGCTGCATCATCATCATCGTTATCATCATCACTTTCGGTTGTTCCTTTGAGCGCTATTGATTTCTTTCGAGTGTCACTTCCTTCACGCTCTTCCTTGAACTTTATTTCTAGCTCATAAGTGGTGAGATTACCGATGAGTTCTTCAACTTTCATCTGTTTTAAATCATTTGATTCTTGAATGGCAGTCACTTTTGATTCAAATCTTCGTGGAAGGACTCTAAGGATTTTTCGGACTATTTCCAATTCCGTGTATGATTTTCCGAGAGCTTTTGATTTATATACGATATTGGAAAGTCGTCCATGCATCTCTTTGACATTTTCTTCCTTCGATATTGTGAAGTTCTCGTATTCGCTGCTTAGCATGGCAAGCCGAGATTCTTTAACTTGAGATGTTCCTTCATGAGGCACTTCTAGAGTGTGCCATATTTCCTGCGCAGTTAGACAATGTGAGACACGATTAAATTCATATTGATCCAATGAACAGATAATAGAATTCATAGCTTTAGCATTAGTATTTTGTAATTTATTTTCTAGTTCTGTCCATTGTTCCTTTGGTTTCTTTATTTCCTGATTATCTATAGTTATAGTTGGTATTAACCTGTCTCAACAATATTCCATGCGTCAATGGTTTTCAGAAAAATTTCCATCCTATTTTTCCAGTAAGCATATTCACCATTGAACATTGGTGGTCTAACTATGGATTGACCCTCAGCAAAAGCAGTATTAAAAGAAGCCATTTTAAAAATTCAACTTTTTAAAATAAAAATTGGTTTTGTAAAGTCAAAATTTTTAAAACAAAAACAGCTTTTGTTCCTAGCTCTGATACCACTTGTAGGATCGATTTCATCCTGGAGGGAGGGTGAATAGGGTGATGGTATAAATTATACAAATTAATTACGGAAGCTTATAAAATAATTTCAAAACAGATCACAGAACAATAGCAGCACAGATAATAGCAGAATAATAAATGCAGAAATAGAACGACACAGAATTTACCCTGCTTCGGCAAAACCCTGCCTACGTGCTGCCCCCAAGGTTTCTACTAGAAATTAGATAGTCAGGCGCTTACACACGTAAACTCGCGACACCCGCTATCGACTAAACCTAACTCTACGCTCAAAACCCTACCACAACTCAGCCACTGAGTTGCGAATTTTCAAACTACGCCACGTAGTTTGTCCCCTAGTCACACGACTAGAAATTTAAATGGTTTAAAAAGGAAAATACAATTAAAAACAATTTAAAACAAAAATAACCCTAATTTAAAATAAATGCCCCTTATAACATAAAAGAGAAAGCTCTTTAAAAAAATAGGCCGACCCTTTTTTTTATTATTTGGCCTGATCCTCTTTTATTTGTTCCTTTGTGAAAATGGCGGCCGTGTTCTTCTCGTTCCTCCTGATTAAAAATTAGAGCTTTCTTCGTTCGTTCCTCGTTGATTAAAATTAGGGCTTTCGTCCTTCGATCCAAATTAGGGTTCGTGAAGAAGCTGCCGATTGTGTTGATCTTGACAATTGAGTGATGATTTGTTCGTCTAATTCTTTCGGCTGCTTCTGGTTGATGGAGTTTGACTTCGATTCGGTATGTGATTGTCGTTTATGCTATTCTGTATGCTTGATTGAACTCCATACTGAATTGCCGATGATGATTCGTTTGTATAGGGTTTGTAACCATAGATTTGCGTCGTATATTCTTTATTTGAATTTGTCAACCGATATAGCTTGATCGTTGGATTTCGATTGTTTGCTTGAGATTGTATTGACTTTTTCAGAATACGTATATACTCCGTTACTTGATGGTCACGGCTTTGATTCATTTCGTGATGACCATGGCTTAAATTTTTGAAATTTGACTTTGTCACATTCATATATTTCACTGCTTGATTCTGGTCTCTAACCTTGCTTGCTACATGGTCGACACTTGCAGTTCACTGTGATGTCATATCTTTGTGCTACCTGAACTAGTCTACAATGTCATGTTGTATTATTGACATGATACTTGTTGCGTTGACTAGTTTGGTTCACCTATTTACTGTTAGTCGAGTTGCATCTGCTTGTAGTTGTACTGTCTTGGTTATATGCATTGCTGTGTCACTTTGGTTTTTCGCTTGTGCATATTGCCTCGAGTACATGTATTCTTGGCTCTGGTTACTTTGTTTACTGGTTATCTTGTGGCTTTGTTCATCATTGTGTATTGACTGAGTCTTGTGGATGCTGCCTTGATTTGTTACTGCTGTGTCTTTGATGTTGTACACTGTCTTGTGTTCATGCTTGTGACATTGGTGCATTGTTGCTCTTTGGTCAGTGCATGTAGTCCATTATGTTTGATCCACAAGTTGTTTTGCATATGATACTCCAAATTGTCACTGTGCTTCTTTTGTTGGTTGCTGTTCTTTGAATGCATATGTGCATGTCACTGGTATCACTGTACATATTCATTTGGGTTATTTGAAGTTGTAGATTGCTGAGGTGTTTGTGTTGTTGCAGTTTGTATTTGTTGTTTTCCCATGTACATGCTTCACTGCATCTGCATATTGATCACCATCTTTGTGGATTGATGGTCTGATCATTCTATGGTTATGTTTGTGTACTTTTCTGGTTTTGGTTTCTTGATGCAGTTTGGTCTGGTATTTTAGTCCAATTCAGTTTGCAAATAGTTTTGTTCATTTGTGATTATACTGGTCTTGTTTATATTGGACTAGTCGACACTTGATTCTTGAGTTTTGGCCATTTGCACCTGTGTTGAATCCGGTTTCACAACTCGGGTTTGACCTTGTGCTGAAGTCGATATTTTATTTATAATGCACCTGAGTTGAACCCAGCTTTTCATTTGGGTTTGACCTGTGCTCACCTGTCCCTGTAAATCAATCAAGTGTATATTTCGATGTGCACGGCCTTGTGGCATATACAGCGATACACTGTGTATGTCGCAAGCTGTTCATGTATGATGAATTCAAATTTAAACAATGACGAACAACCCAAATAACTGAGGAAAAATATATTTTCAAAATCCATATTTTATTTTATACCGCAAAAATATTTCTTTTTCAATTTTACTGCGTTAGTGAATATTTTTCCAGATTGCTCAGATGCTGGATTCTAACTGAATGAAGTTGAAGATGAAATACGAATTGAGTGAAAGAGTGTTGTGTAGTAAGGTTAAATGTAAATATGAAATTGTGATGTATTGTAATTAAAATTGTATATGTATAGTGAGAGCTTGAATTTGTACTATTCAAAATTGTAATAAATATTTGTTTGAATAAAATTTCTGTTTGAATTCAAATTCTATGTTATTTAATTTTATTCAGCAAATATTTATTTATCCTATGAAAAATAAAATAGTACATTAAAAAATACCTTTAAACGAATGTATATATGTTTATTATCATCAAACAAAAATCATATAAGCGCATATTCAACATATATCAAATTTGATTTTTTTTAAATTGAATTTGAAATTTAAATTGAAATTGAATATTTAAATTTAAATTCAAAGGATAGTTATTTATATCTTAAATAATACTTTGGTTTTAAAGTATATTTTTATGATTTTATTTAGAGTATAATTTTTTATATTATTTAGAGTATAACTTATAAATCCCTCTTATAACATTTGTTAAGAAATTAAACATGTTTAGTGACAAGTGTCACATTTTTATATTATTTTCTTAATTTTAATAAATCAAAATTAAACCTATATAATTTTACTTCATCTTCTTCATTCAAATTTTCCTATCTCATTTTCTAAAAAGCAAGAATAAATCACTACTTCATTCACAAATCTAAAATTTCATCAATCTCCACCCTTCAACAAAATATAAAAAATAAAACAAGAACTCAAGTTCATTCCAGAATTCCAAAATATACAAGCTAAAATACCCAAAAGCCTGTAAAAACAAATTCCAGCAAAAAGCTTAAATCAAGAAATTCAAAAGCTTCAGCATTTTAGTTGCTTTTAAAGGAACCTGATCATTTCAACAAAGCACCAGAGCAAAAAGTCAAATCATTTAACAACAAAATAGTCACGCATTTCCAGTTTTTAAAGATCTGCAGAACAACTTTTCCAGATTTCAATATTTTAGAGTCTCTGCTTTTAAACAAGTGCTAGGTGTGTAAACACATAAATTAAAAAGGATTTAGAAAGTTAATCTCCTGCATGTGACTTCTGTGATGAATCTTTGCTTGAATGTGTGTGTATATATATATGTTTGAGCTTCTATATATATGAATGTTGAATTTGTGTATGTTGTAGCGTGTATTCTTCTCTGTTTTGAAAATACAGAGTCCAGAACAAATAAGAAGAAGAAAAAAAATCCAAATCTCCTTATCCAGTTACTACTGGACTTCAAGTTTCAAAAAAAACATGATTGTATAATCATAATCTAAGTTTTAAAATTTTGTTTATGGATTTTAAATTTGAAAACTTTCTGAAACAAAGAAAAGACAGTAAAATCTTTATATATGATAAAAATCAAGTATTCTATTTTCTAGATTCGAGCATGCAACTTGAATCAACAATGTAAAACTTGATTTTTAAAACAAAAATCATGAGTTTTAGATTGGGATTGTTGAGGCATTTCTGGGTTTACCAGAAATGTGTTTTCGAGCAAAATTAGGCGAAGGGGCTGATTTTGGTGATCGGGTCTCTGACTGGAGATGGTATGGTGATAGACGAAGCTGAGAAAAATCGTGAAAGAGGTGATTGATCGTCGTGGTGTTGGAAATTGGTAGGACTAGGGTTTAATACTCTTGATGGGTCGTGATCGGAAATGAGACGACTGGGTCATATGTGGTGAATCGAGTGGCACAAGATCAAGGGGATAGGTTGCATGGAAGGCTTGCGGAGTTGTGGCCGGAGTTTCAAGGAGTACGGTGGTCAACGTCGTGGGGTCGATGGGTTTTCAGGTTAAGTGTTTATTTCAGGTGTTGCATGAGTTTCCTCGTTTTTGAATTTGGGTTGGTGACCATGATTTGAAGGTCGGGACTTGATCGTGAGACGATAGTGGATGGATTTGGGGTGTCGTCGGTGAGCGACGTCGTCGCGATCAGCTGCGCACGTGCACGGTGTTAATGGTGTGTCTGGAGTTGGTTGCGAGAATAACGCGGGGTGTTCTCGAGTGGGAAGACGAGTGGCACGGGATGAAGCTCGAGTTCGCATGAATTCACATCAGCAGTTTTCAAATTTTATATCTGAGCTAAGTTTTTTTTAAAAAAAGAAGGGGAGAAGAAGATGCAAACCTGAGTCTAGTCTCGAGTTGATAGCGGGTCGAACCTAAAGATTAAAGTTGATGTTTTAAAAAGGTTTTTCAAACTAGTTTTAAAATTTTAACTTAAATGTTTTAAACTACTTTATGATAAATGTTTAAAACTATTTAATTAAAGAAAGTTTTATACTTGTTAACTAAATTTGAGGTGTTTATGTATTCTTTTAAATTTAATTTTAAAAAAAGTAATTAAGCTAAAATAAGATGAAATGTTTTAAATTTGTAATAATTTCAAGTAATTAATGGAATTGATTTATTTTGAAAAGTTAATTAAGTTTATATGATTAAAGATTATTTTAGTTAATAAAGTAACCAAATTTAAATTAATTTTGGATTAATTAATTTGTAAAGTTTTAGTTAATTAATTATGGATTAATTAATTAATAATTAAGAATTAATTTAATTAAGTAATTAAGGATTAATTTTCTATAAATTATAGATAATTTATTAAATAGTTAAGGATGAATTAATCAATGATTAGTAATTAATTAATTAAGTGATTAATAAATAATTAATTAAGAATTAATTAATTAAGTGATTAAGGTTAATTAATTATGGATAATTAATTAAGTAATTAAGATAAATTAATTTATAATTTGAATTAATTAATTAAGTAATTAAGAACTATTTAATGGTTAATTAAGGATTAATTAATGGTTAATTAAGGATTAATTAATTGTTAATTAAGGATTAATTAATTAATAATTAAGGAATAATTAATTTTTAATCAAGTTTTATTAATTAATAATTAAGGATTATTAATTAATATTTAAAGGATAATTAAAAAATTAATTAAGGATTAATTAATTGATAATGAGGTTAATTAAGAAGTGATTAATTAATTAAATGATTGTAATTAATTAATTAATTAATGACTGGTTAAGCAAGATTAAGTGGTTAATTCTTAAGTAATTAATTTAATTTGAATTAATTAAATTAATTATAATATGGATTAAAGATGCTTGCTTATGGATGATTGTTTGAGTTGAATGTCTGGATTTGGTTGATATCTGTTGGATGATAATCTGAGATATTCTGTGATGAGATATTGTATATATATCTGTGATAGATGTTTGTTATTATCTATGGATAATGCTGTGTGAATTCAATGTTTTAAATTGAATTGAATTGTTTAAATCTTTAAACAACTTGACCTTTAACATGGCGTTTGGATTTCGATGAGAACGGGATCGGGAATCAAGTTTGATTATTCGAAAATCACATCGATCCAAGTTAAACGTTAGGCCGTGACATCTCAAAGTGAAGATCGAGATGGAGTTTTAGAGTGCAAGGGTTGTTGTCGTTAACTCTGAGGGCGATTCCAAATGAGTGGAACGAGATAATGCCTTCGATTTTGTTCGAACCTGGAACGAACTTGTATGGATTGAATGCTTTCAGCACATCGTCAGGTGGATGAAGATCATTCTAAGATAGATGTGTTCTATAAAGGTAATCGTAGCCTCAAGCCTCATCAACCGAGAATGGCTAAACCAGGGGAGGTGCAGCAAGGTTAAGTGGGTAGCACCCAAGTAGGACGAGATTTACCCCTGTCTAGAAGTCCCTTATTATTTCGGCTGTGTGGGCAGTTGTTGGCCACAATTGCGGGGCTGTCATGTTCGAGACTGTCCAGTAAGGGATGGTTCCGGCCTTGTGTTGAAGGAGATTTAGGGTGGATCCTCGGTACGGTGATCTAGGCCCCGTACTGTGACGGGCGGTTCATTAGTATCCCTGCCATTGTATGGAATCCAATCTCCAATAAGTGCCTGTACGGTTTTGATTGTGCCCAACTACTTTGGAATGTGAGATGTAAGCATTCTAGCTATTTCTATATTTTATATTGAAAACCCTAGACCCTATTATAATATTACTGGATATCCTATCAAATGTTCGGTTAGCGTAAGGTAAAAACGTACCCGTATTTATGTGTGGGAAGTCTTACGTGATACCTTTGGGTTCAAATGATTTTTAGGTTAAACAACTTTAACCTGTTTACTCACACCAGACCCATGTCTGACCCAGAGTTTATTTTGTTTTTCTTAAACTCTTGGGTACTCAAATTTTTATGAGTAGCCAAGTGATCAGGTTGGGATTGTCAAATGTTTTTGTAAGCTGGAGATGGAGTCCGGACGTTTCTATCTATCTTTATCCGCTATGTAGTGACATTTTCATGTTGTATTTTGGATTGTAATGGTTAGGCAGACTCTTGTAAATGTCTAATGTAATGAAGTCGTATTATTTTGTGTACTCTGATATGTAAAACTATGTAATGGATATGTGTAATATAATATTTTGTTTCGTTTCTGCTATGAGATTCTGATGTTGTTGTTCTTTTCTTTCTATCTTTTCTATTTCTATCTCTTTCTTTTCTTATTGATGAAACGTCTTTTTGAGGTTTGAAAGACGGGTCGTCACATCTTAACTTCCTGAACCAGTTAACCCATAGTCATAAACGGAACATAAGAGATTTATCATCTTTTGAGTAAGAAGAGGACAGTTCTTCGTCATTTGGTGAAAAACATAGAGAATGGAAACATAAAATAAAGAGAAAAGAGATAGGGACTTCAAAAAGCAAATTGAATAACTCTTAGAATCCAAGAGTATGGATCGGTACTGATCCATCCCCGGAGATCGGTGCCGAACCCCATCAACGTGATTTTGATGCTGGTGGTGGTCTTGGTTTGGGTGATAATGTGGGTGGTGGAGATGGTCATGTTTCTAATGGCAGGATGTAAATATTTAAACGGCTGCTACTGACCAACCACATAGATTCATAGAAGCAGATCAACTAGACGAATAGTTCTCCCAAAGAATGGACACATAGCATCCACCGCCTAAGCCCTGGCTCCATTTTTATAATAGATTCCATAAAGCTATGAATCTGAGGAAGGAGCTAGCGGATGCGAGGGCGGCCCCGGCCGAGCTAACGATCATCATCCTGGTCTGTCAAGACGATACTACTCGGGTCCTAAAAATCGGGTCTCAACTCGGCATAAAGATGAAGAAGGAATTGACAGGGTTTCTCCGGGCAAAGCTAGTTGTGTTTTCCTGGACGCATTCTGACATGTATGGAATATTGATAGAGACAATGTGTCATGCAGTGAATGTGAACCTTAGATGTCTTTCTGTGAAACAGAAGCAGTGTAGTCTAGGTCCGAAGTGATCTGTTTTTCCAAAAGAAGAGGTGGATAAGCTAAAAGACAACGGCATCAACCACGATGCTCTATACTCGGAGTGGGTATCCAATCGAATCCTAATCAAGAATTCCAATGGAAAATGGAGGACGTGCGTCGACTATTCAGATCTGGATAAAGCATGCCCGAAGGACAGTTTCCTACCATCAAAGATCGACCAACTAGTAGACGAGAATGGCATGACAAGGTAACAATACAGTCCTAAAGAGGTATAGAGTCTGAATAGGAAAGTAGTTTTGCTAAGCTAATTCACCTCAAGGGCTATAGACAAATGCATACCGTTCTTCGATGTCCTCAAAGTGGGGAAAAGAAACTTTGCCAGGATGCAAGAATGCAAGGATGCTTTCGAAACCTTGGTCGACCATCTAGATAGACTACCTTGTTTATCAAAACCTTTGGAAGGAGATGATTTATTTGTTTATCTAGCAATATCTACTGTGCTTTGAGTGTTTCCCACGTACGAGAAGAAACCAGAATCCAAATGCCGGTATATCATATTCGCATCCGATTGGCGAGAGTGGAGAGAAATTATCCAAAGTTGGAAAAGTTGGCTGATTGTTTGTTGATCGCATCGAGGAAACTCCATCCCTACTTCCAAGCTCAAACAACTAAGGTGCTAAATAATCAGCCTTTAAGACATACCCTATAATGACTTGAGAAGTTTAGGAGACTACAAAATGGAACATTGAACTGAGTCAGTATGATATATCATTTTATCCCAGGAGAGCAATCCAAGGTTGGGCATTAGCCGATTTCATTACCGAGTTCACCGCTCTGGATGATGAGAGAGAAGAAATAGCAGAGCAGAGTGCTAAATGGATGCTATACATGGACGGAGGTCCAATGAACGTTGCTCGGGGGCAGGAGTGATTGCAGTAACCCCTAAGGAATGATTAATTTGATATGCCTTGAAGCTTGAGTTCTCCAGAATGAACAATGAAGCCGAGTGTGAAGTACTGATCAAGGGACTTTGGATAGCGAAAGAATTAAAAGTCAAGGCTTGCACATATATCGTGACTCTTAATTGGTGGTCTGCAAGGTGAGGAAGGAATTCCAAGCAAAGGGAGCTAGGTTAGCCCCTTATTGGATGAAGGTTCTGGAAATGCTCAACGATTATTACTCGATAACGCATATCCCTAGGGAAGAAAACACGAAAGCTTATTCTCCAACTAAGCTAGCTGGCTTCAGGGATGCGCAACTCATGGTTTCAGCTCCGAGCATTGACTGGATGGATGTTGATTGGATCTTGAACCTGAGAAAGAATCATGGATGGTTCTAATTAAGGAGTATCTAACTATGGGAACCCATCAGATGGAAGGAATAAATGAAGAAAACTCCTATGCCAGGCCCCATGGTTTATTTTCTAGGACTGGTTATTATACAGAAGAGGTTTCTTTATTCCCCAACCGTGGTATGTTGCCAATAAAGAATCCAAAAGGATCCTTGCGGATGTTCATGAAGGAGCATGTGACTATCACATTGGAGGGTAAACATTAGCGAACAAGAATCTTTGCAATGGACAATTTTGGCCGACTATCAACAAAGATGCAGTAGATTACACCAGGAGGTGCGATCGATGCCAAAGACTCGCAAAAATTCCTAGAGCCCCGCCTACGGAGATTACACAAATGGTCCTCCATGACCATTTGTGGTATGAGGAATCGACATTATTGGTGTGTTGCCAATGTCGAAGGGTGAGATGAAGTAGCCATCGTTGCGCTTGATTATTTCACGAAGTGGGCTGAGGCAGAACCGCTTACCATAATCACCATGAAGAAGGTGACTAACTTCATAGAAAAAACATTATCTGCCGATTTGGGATCCCATAAATGAACATTTCGATAACGGGACCCATTTCAATAGTGCAGAATTTAAGAGCTTCTGCAGCAAGTATCGGATTGAGAAAAGATTTTCTACATAAGCAAATCCATAGGTGAATGGACAAGTAGAAGAAGTGAAAAAAATCATTAAGTCAACTCTAAAACAGTGATTGACAAAGGCCAAAAGCAAGTGGGTCAAATGAATTGACGTTTGCGCTTTAGGCCTATCGAACAACCCATAAATCCACAATCAGTCATACTCCATTCGCTCTGGCCTATTGATCGGAGGCCATGATTCCTATTGAATTGGAAGTACAATCTCATTGAAAGATCCATTATGATCCTAAAAAGAATGAGGAACTCCTGCTCGAGTCCCTTGATATGATCAATGAGAAGTGCGACGAAGCTGATTTGAGAGCCGTTGTTCACCAAAAGTTAGTAACTCGACATTACAACACAAAGGTTGAGGATCGGACCTTCGAGATTGGCGATCTTGTTCTTAAAAAAAAATCTTCCTTGGTGTAGTAAACATGGGCCTGATTTAGGAAGGTTCGTACGTTATTGCACATAAGCTTGGAGATGGAACGTTCAAGCTAACGACTGCTGATGGAATTTCACTTCTAAGGGCATGGAATAGCGAGCATTTACGATCCTATTTCAGTTAAAGCTATCTTTGTACATACTTTGTTGATTTCAATGTAATAAGGCATGGTCTGCCATTATTATGGATCTAAAATAAATTGGCTTTCGGTATCGATGAATTTGCAATCTCATTAGCCAAAAATTGCATTGTGAACAACAACATAATTAAATGATTTATACTCATATGATACATGCAAGCAGGTGCATGGAGATAGGTACCAACCGAGTTCAGTTGTCCATGATTGGGCCTGAGAAATGTGAATGTTCTAGGCATCCAAAGTAGATGCTGAAAAATCCTTTGACCGTCAACTTAGACGTTGGAATATAAACACATGAGCATTGAACGAGACGATTCACCCGGAGATAGGCAAAACATTAAACCGCTGCTTGAAGTTTGGAAAATCCAATGATCTACGCCAGGAGTTAGGCAGGATCTTATCTAAACATCCAGAAATAGACATTGCAGTGCCCAGAGATAGATGTCATGCTTACTTAGCCTTACGAATGGGGTAAATATGATCAACGTCTAGAGTTAGGCGAGATTAAATAGAAAATGTCTAAAGATAGACATTCGAGCATAGGTGTCTGGAGATAAGCACCATAGACACTATTTTTTATAGATGTAGAGGAATGGTCTAGGAATTTGACTTTGCCTTTAATTGAGCAAAAAAGCGGCTGGAAATAAGCAACACAAACCATTATGTTGAACAAGTAATGACGAGAAAGTCTTCCACTCATTTGACACAAAAAATGGAATACATAAACGGAATGATGCAAAGTCTGAAAAGAAATAGATCAAGTTTTTAGTAACATATTTAAACAAGAAGAAAAAGCACTGGTTGTACCCATACAAAATAAGCCCGTGAACGTAAGTTGTGAAACTAAACAAAAATGGAGTATAGTTGCAGTCTTTGCCTCTTCACCCTCTTCTTCTCTTTCACTCCTTCCCTGGCGGAATAAGCACCGCTGTCTTTTCCAGATTTCTTTCTTCCTTTTCCACCACATGTGCTTTCAATCGAAATGAAACCTCTTGGGTCGCTTTCCCAATCATCATCACTTTATAGATAGTCAAGAGGATTGTTCTAACTAGGACAGAATTAGGAACGACGATGGTTGCCGAAGGCAACGAAATGGATAAAGGAGGAGGAATGTCTTCAAACTTCTCTTTCTTGAACTCCTTGGTCAGCATAGCCTTAGATAATTGCATCTTCTGCATAGTAAGCCTCTATGAACACTCAATGACTCCAGGGATGACAATATCTTCATATCCTTAATCCCCGTGGTTATCACCTCTAGCCTCTTCATTTAAAGAATGAATCATTTCAGCACCGGGATCGAGGATAGTGCTTACATTAGAAGCTGGAATCGGCACTGGGGAAGACACAATGACCAAATCAATTGGAACAGCCCATGCACCTAATGTCAGATACCCTTCGGGTAAAGGGACAATGTTATGCTCACCTGAAACTTGAATAACGTAAAAATAGAGATTAGTGATGTCAACTGGTGTCATATGAACCATCTTGAATACAGGCAATGATATACCTTCAGGAGATGTGGACTCGGTATGGACTGGAGTACCATCTAAGCCTCCCTCCAGAATGTGGGACAAAATGGACATCTTTGAGAGAGAAGGCTCATCGGAATCACATTGAACATTAGATAAAGGCGTTGAAGCAGTTGAAACTCTGGAGACCTCCCTCAACAATGGGAAAAATGGTGGAACTAGAGAAAGAGGTTGCGGTTTCAAAAACTATCGGCTCTGTAGTTGAAGGAGCAGTAATACCTACCGTTGAATCATGAATAAGGGAACCGAAACTCTCCCTCAATCCTATTGAACCTCGACAAACAATTTAGGGTCTAGGATGCACTCACTGAGCTTGAGCGCTTCTAGATCTTTAGCATCCAAAAGGTTAAGCTTTAGTTCCTCCTTGTTAACATCAACTCCTTTGGAGTGCTCTCTCTTGCCTTATGATCTCTTCTCAGACTATAGCTAAAGCCTAGAGATATCCTTTATCCAGCCATTTTAAGTTACCAAACTTGACAACATTTGCATTATACCGCACAAGAATAGGCTCAAATTCAGCTTTAACTAGACTCTCTACAACTTTAACCTTCTCTTCAATGCCCTTCGCTCGATCTTCTGCATCATCTTTCACCTAACGAGCATCTAACTTCTCCTTAGAATAACCTTATGTCTAGGGGAGGGCATCATCCTTTCCCTTCTTTTCCTCTTCTAGCAACTTTTCCAACCAAGCTATTTTTGTGGTTTGCTCATTGTTTATTCTCCAATGATAGAGTGTGGCTCATGTGGTGAGTCACCTCAAGTTGCCTCTTCTAGCTTTAGTACACTTTCTCATCAGACTTAGTCAGATCCTCTACCTGCTTCTTAGCGTCGACTAGTTATACATTTATCTTCTCAACCTCCTTATCGAGAGTGGAGATGATGCACTTGTCTTGCTCTTATTCTTGTTTCACTCCATCAAGCTTCACTTTTATCATATAAGCAACTTTGGAGATAGCTTTGACTAACCTTCTCCATTTAAATTATTAATCATATACATCATCAGCATAGGCTACGGCATCAGTCCTACACTTTGGAGGAGTATCTTTTAATTGAGGCATAAAGATCACATCGTCGAAAAGATTTTTGGAAATGCACACCTCATAGCATCCATATAAGGGTTGAAAATGACTTCTGATTCTACAGTAGTGATAGGGGTGGAATTTCCCTCTTGTCGGCTCTCAATGAGAAGCTTCAGAAGCAACCTAACCGAATGACTTCATGGTGTGTCGTTAAACATGAGAAGATATTGTTGGTTGTGTTGAAGGAGGACCTGAAATAGGGGTTATCGGCATCTCAATGGATAGGATGATCGGGTCTTGTCGAATAGGGATCCATGCTATGCAGTAGGGGAGAGCGAGACCTATGTCATGGGGATGACTCAGGAGACCTATAGCTTCTGTTTTGACTCCTATAAATCTCGGGCCGAATACCTTCCCGAGTTAGAATCTTGAGATGAACAGTGAGAATGACCAGTCAATCCAGGCTTTCTATACTTGTACCCTTGGCTTTAGATGGTGTCGTAGTTATCATAACATTTAATAAACTCTATAAACAAATTAGCAGCAATGAAATAGAAACCTAGTGCAGATAGAGTAAAAGTGTAGTGTCGTGTAAATGTGAATGTGTCCTTGTGTCTCCCAAGGACTATGAACTTGAAATTTGCTAATAGGGGTTATTTCCCCTCCACAAGTAGCCGACACTTCATTAGGCAAATGCATAGGAGATCCAATATGCCTAATACTGATGTTTCCAAGGCTAAAGGAACCAAATTCATCTAGTATACTTCAAAAGGATCCAGAGATACCCCCGGAAGGTGGGATGGGAGTCTCCTCTACTGTGGTAGCTAGCGGTCGTTGCACGGGTATTCAACATGAAACAATTTCTGTTTTCGATCACCAAGATTTAAGAAATGCACTATCATCGCCACCTCTATCACTAGAAGACTCACGACTGATACCAACATCATTATTGTCCCTACCATCACTCCCTCCTTCCTCGGCATGTTCACTCCTTACTCCTCCACTATCTTCGGCCCTTTGACCTACTTCGGGATCAACATCAGGGCTTGGAACCGGGGGCACCCCATAACATTTATCGGCATCCACAGAGGCATCGTGTTCCTGTAAAGAATCATCGTCATCATCCTCTCTGACTTCCTACACATGATCGACACTACAGCCTTATTCTAGCAAACTATAAGCACTTAGATTCTCATCCGTGAGAAGTGTTCTCATCGCCCTCTCTTCAAGTGGGACTTAATGGAGGTCCGTAAGGGTTTTCACTAAGGACACGCTGTGAGGACTTTTTGAATTATCTACAATCACAGAGAATAACAGAGTGAATTTTTGAAATTATGACATTTGCATCATAAAGAGAAAGTGAGAATCAGATTTACGTCCAGATAACCATCTCTGTGCAAAGTCGGGCAGACAATGTACAAAAAAGAATTCATCTTTAAAATAACTTAACTTGTTCCAGAGGCCCAACACTATTAGGCAGCCCCTAAAAGGTTCCATATAGGTAAGTGAGGGAGATCCTTTTTGATGCTTTAAACTATACATATAACGAATCTTGAGGGCATTAGTTTCACAATTTAGATGGCGGACGAAGGCTATATACATACTGTTCAGAAAACATAATATTTGGATGTAGTTGGGTCAGATCTAGCTTCATATATTGCATAATTGTATGGATAAAGTTATTGAATGGTGGAACGCAGCCAGCCATGCATATGTATCAGTATAGGCTATATATCCCATTGATGGAAGGTGCGCTCATTGGTAATGGGCTGGAACTAATACATCTTCAAATGGAGTACCATGCTTTTCACATATCCTTCTGAGGTTGGTTCATCAAGTTTCAAAGTCGGGGAATCCTTTGGATCATCCAGAATAATGGCATTCGCATATCAACATCAGGGGCAGCCCAGACTGCATGCCTCTATGTCGACACAAAAGGGATTATTTGCAGAGGCTGTACTATTTAGTGACATATTGATTTAAGAGAATGTCTCACTGCAGGTATTGTGAAAGAACTGGATTTTATAACGAATCCAGCATCTGCGG
Organism: Allium cepa; assembly: GCA_030765085.1. Taxonomy (NCBI): domain Eukaryota; kingdom Viridiplantae; phylum Streptophyta; class Magnoliopsida; order Asparagales; family Amaryllidaceae; genus Allium; species Allium cepa. The sequence continues at coordinate 430,510,037 of CM060941.1, forward strand.
ATGTCAAAGGACCTACGGCTATAGCGGAGAGATACAAGGAGAGTCTATGATTCATAACTATCAAAGCTTCACACATAAATAATGTAAGGAATATTAAAATCTATGTTCTTCGTGATAGAAAAGAAAGCCCCGTATAGTCGATATACCAAACCTGATAAATACGAATGTATGCCGACCGACAGGATCTTGCACATCGACGGGGGGCTATAGTAGTGTGCAGTTAAAATTGTGCGGTGTGTGCATCTGAAGTGTATTGGGTGTGCATACAACATTGTGCAACTCAAATCTACCATTTGATTCAAAGATCAAACAGCTCATTCAAGTGCCAATTTATATCCGAAGTGACCATTATCGATGACCGTCCCAACACACCATGCATCGTCGACCATGGCTTCACCAAATTACTTCGTAAAATTCCATTCACAATTTTTAGAGAACATTTGGGACCTTTTCACTTAAAATTTGGAAAACCTTGAATCTATCCAAAGTAGAGCTCGAGGCCAACGTGAATCAAAGCCTCCAAAGGCTTGAACATGATTCATGCTTCAAGAAAACAAGGCCCAAGCCCAAGTAATCTCGTAATTGGAGAAAAGTGTATTCAAGCAATTAAATTATAAGTGAAAAACTACCAAGTGCGAGATTGGTGTCGATCCGCCAGTGAAGCAAGGTGTTTATTCTTCCTGGGTCGTGTGTGGTCGATGATCCAATCAGCGTTAAACTCCATCAATTGAAGCCGCCATCACCTAACTAGAGTGAAAGGAATTTATTGGTAAGAAAGATTTTGAATTAAAGGTAAAAATCGATTAAGGTAGGGCTGTGTTCGTGAATCAAGGCATCGAACAGGCAGCTAGAGTGGCATTGGTGACAAGAAGAAGGCTTTGCTTTGAAGTTGGAAGTCGACACGATGCTGGAAAATTAGAGGATAAGGTTGTGTTCTTGGGGATCGGTAATGGCAGCAACAAAAAGCTCGAGGCAAAGGAAAAGGCAAATGATAAATTTTGAAGTGTGGGCTTGGCATATAAATAATAGCCAACCCAAAAACTTAGGCATATTAATCACCTGCGTTTAAGGCACCATGGATTGGTACCGATCTATGGGATTTCAAAAAAAAGAAAAAAAAAAGGAAAGAAATATACATATGTGTGCATGTGTGTTATGTATGTATACCGGTGTACGCATGCATGATAACAGAGAGCTAGAATTCCAAGAGATCGAAATCCTACCTGACTAATTCGAAGAAGGAGATCATTGAAATCTTTTCGAACTTGGAATGACGAACCTGAAGAATGTGCTTCATTTTTTATATTACATAGAATTTATAGTTTCAAAACCACTTGAAGCGATACAACGATTGATGAAAGGTGCCATACTTCATGAAAGCAGTTCAAAGGAAAGGCAGCATCCATTCGGAGCAAAAGCTTAAAACAAATGGTGTAGAATCTTCAGTTTATTTTGTTCCAAAGCATATCCTGTTAAAACAGGATAAATTTTTTGGGGCAAATGTATCCAGCCTTATAACCGAGCCATATCCGTACAAGTCAGTTTATTAGACAAGTGGTTAACCAAGTAGAAAATCCAAAACAATAGCTGCCAAACACAGATGCCAAAAAAAGCCAAGAAGTAAAGTCATAAGCTTGCCAAGAAACTTCAAAAAATGCCTAAAATCAACCCACTCCGACCATAAGCCCAAGGTCCAAGAATTGAATGAAGTTACAGATCAGTACCGATCCCTAACTATGGATCGGTACTGATCCCTGACTATGGATTGGAACCGTCCCCTATCACTTCGCCAAAATTGCCAAATAACTCATGTCACGTCAAGTTAGAAGTATTCGCTTGTTATTGCTTGCCATATGGAATGGTTCGTCAGCCTACAAAAACACAAACGATCGATGGATAGATTACGTGCTTGTGTCCAACCTCCAAACTAAGGAATTCACTAAAATTCGAGCCTATAGTAATGTAATCAAACATTGAAGGTGAAGATACAACTCAACAAAGCATCCGTAAGAGAGATGCGAGGTTCCACAAAGCAAACTTACGGACTGCTACCGATCCATGGACATGGTTCAGTACTGATCCCTAAATATTGTTGAGCTAGCCATAATCCCTTGAGAGCAGCACCTTTAGGACGTGGGGAACATGGGCAAGAACATGGATGAGAGAATTCCTTCAATATGTAGCCATAAATAGAGGAGGATGGGCTTTGTTTGAGGGACTTTTAGCTTATATAACAAGTTTTTTTACTTTCTCTGTAATCTTATGGATCATCACCAATTCATAAGAACAACCATATAAAAACTTAGCGGAAATTTCAACAAAGTTTAAGTGGATGTAGGCCTCTGATTAGCTGAACCGCTATAATTCATGTGTGTTCTTATTTCCCTCGTTTTCAATTTAGTTTCTTCATATTATTCTCTACTAATAATCTTTGGGTGTTTGTGCCAACTTTTGGTGTAAACAATTTACATCATTGATTTAATGCTAACAATTCAAGACATAAATTAAAATGTTCAAATATTCGTTGTATTGGAGTATTAGTAAATCGACATTAAGGCAATTGACATTCAAAGCATTCATTTCAACATTCATGCGATCCTCAAAATAATGTAATTGGTTCATTATACAAGAATTTTGTGAAAATCCACATTTGTTTAATACAAATTAATCCACTTCCTATTCGCAGGGTCATACGAGATAAATCATAATTTCATTGTTCTACTTATAAATATGCCACATACATTATCTCTAAATGGATTAGATGCTTCTTGAGCCACGACCTTGTTTCATCTATTGCCTCGAATAGTGACTCTAAAATGTTGCACCATATGCCTCCTATCCATTCGGGTAAAATATATCACTAATAAAGCTTATGGATAGCTCAAATTGTTATAAAATTATTTCAATTAAATGACTCTAACCTAGGTTTTCTACATGGAATAACCCAACCAAGCTATCATTTACATGGTCGGTAATTAAGTTTGAACCTAAATGAATCTTAAAGCCTAGATTTTGGTGAAAAACTATACTATGCAATTTAATGGCCCAACAAACTTATCTACGTCCATTGGACCCAGAGCTTAATGCCTCATTGAGTTTTAATCTTAGTAAACAAAAGTATTGGTTAGTTCCATATGGTTTCGGTAGTGTCTAGATTCCGAGGTTCAATAGACTTGATTAATTCTGGCCCAAACCCCAGTTGAAGTCATATGGATTTGGACTCTCCTACCAATGCATTGTGTTTGTAGGCATCCACCTTCCTCATTTGTACTCATGTATGGACGATAAATTTCTCTCTTCCCTAGTTAACAAATTTAGCCATAATAGAATTGATGCATGGTTCTTCACGTAGCAAGCTACCACAATTAGGCAACTACCTAGTATTAGATGTTGCCACATTGTTTAGTGGTGGTTTTAGTGCCACTGCCATCTCCCCTAACTCTGTTGAGACACCATACAACTATATATCCAACTAAATCCTAACTTTACCAAAATTAATCTACATATATGTGATTTTTTATCTGAACAACATCTTGAATACAATTATAGTGCTTCCAAGGTTTAGTTCAAGGTATACTATGATGAAAGTGATCCAAATCGATAAGAAATTTAATTTATGGTTCAATATTCAAGCATACAAGTTCATGTAACATCAAATTAACAGACTTTATGTAATTTCCTCTCTAAATATCCAAATTTTGCACTCTTTTCTTCACTTTTAAGGCCATAACTAAAATATTTTGGTGATGGGGGGGCTAATTCTTATATCTATTTGTGGATTTATCATCGCTTATTGTTGACACAAAAAATGGGCGCAATGCCTGTAAAATCTCATAGAGATCAAACAATGAATGAAATTGAAAATAAAGTCGTAGAAGTAAATAAACACAGATTTTTATAGTGGTTCGGCAATCTTGGCCTACATCCACCATACTTTTATTAATCTTTTACTGGATTACAATTACAAGAATATTTGGATCGTCTTGGATCCATTAATACAAGATTCAGGAATAAAAATGGCAGAGCCTCCGAAGTAGGAAGAAGAAGAAGAGCCCACCCTTCTAAAGCAATGCTGGTTGTATATATAGCAGAAGACACACATGGATCGAGTTGAAACTTCGCAAGAAAGCTCTCTAAGTCCAAAAGGGCCTACCATATTGATCAGCCACGTTAATTCGATGATCAATAACGATCGGCCTACATATAGCCGATCCTTTTTATTTGCTCCAATCAACTCACGATCATTTTTGGAGAATCCCAAAGGCTTCTTGAAGCTACTTCTAAAATATGGGATCATTCTGGGTTGCAAATTGTAAGTTATGGTTCGTTCTTAGTCGAAGAAGGGACATACACTGAAATACACCGGTCGTTACATTAAACCTTCCAATAACGATTGGGGTATATCGATCGGCTTTCCACCCACCTCCATTTTATGGCATGCGATCGTTATGATGTGCTCCTCCTGCCACTCTATTGATGCTTTGAAAGTCTTGCATGGATTGGCTTCATGGTTCTCAAGATATTGAATGTTTTCTAATGGCTTGAAATGTTTCCTTGATCTTTTTCTGGTCGATCCAAGCAAATCATTGTCTCATCCGTAGCTTGTGCATATGAACTTCAATCAACTCTGAACTTGGGATATGACTCCACAGGGCTAGGATGGCTACGTCATGCTTGCTATACTTTGACTAGGCCTCGGTTTAAATCTGTCTGACTATCTTCCACGGTACTATACGTAACTAACCGTCCAAGTTGTCGACCATTCTTTCCCACTCGAATCGATGATATTACGGCTTTTCCAAAAGGCGGGATAACATTTGCCCACCAAAGTACGTCTTTTGAGTAATATGGTGTTCTTTGAATCATAAAGAGTCTGAATTGCTATAAAGAAGTCCATCTAGCTTCCTGATTGAATACTATTCCTCTATTGTCTATCATAATATAAATCTGAAGCCGTATTCTATTTGTATATACAAGCTTTGTCATGTGGGACTTGTAAGCCCTCTTTTGTCTGATCCAGTCTCACACTCAAAAATTCCAGGTTTGATTGCAATTTTTATTGATTTCGTAAGGCTAAGCTTTTAAAACTATTCCTATATATACACGTTTATGTTGTTAGCTTCCATACGTGTTCGAACATCCTTAGGTCGTTGCCTATTCTCACGACATTCTGCATGTTCGCGTTCGTAATCGAATTTCTATGATCATTCACCATTCCTCTTCTCATTCACCACATTTTTCGTTCACTTTATCATTTTTCACTATATATATATATATATATATATATATATATATATATATATATATTAAAACATTTTCAACCATGGAGTTGAGGTCGTAGCTTAGGTAATGAAACAATCGCTCTAAGGTATAAATACATGACAAAAATGATCAATTGGCATAAAGGCTAGGATGGATCGGCGTGTGGTGGAATGGCTGGCGGATGGTTAATAAATGAACCGATGAACATACTGCTTAGAGATGGATCGGCATTGTCCTTTGTGTTAAATGATCGGCCGAGCCCTTCACAACGAAAACGATCGGCCAAACATGTTTTCTATATACGGCCTTAGACGTAGAAATTTTTCCTTCACTTTACTCTTTACCTTCCTCCTAAAACGAAGACACGAAATGAACCACTCCTCCATTTCTTTCGTCGATCCTCATAGTAACCATCATCATCCTCCATACCTGGACATCGAAATGGCTTTGAATCCTTCCCTTTTAGATCTCGCACTTGGGTAAAACATATCTTGAATTGGCTGCATAACTCTTATAACGATTTGAAAATTATGACAATCGACGTGGATCCTTTTCCCTTTTCTTTACTTACACCGTGCAGAATGGAGAAAAAGCCCACTTTGATGGGAGTCGATCGAATTGTTAGGACAGTTAGTCGCTTTCTGGAGGGGATGATGTATGGAGATGGAGGAGTTGTTGATGATCGGTGAGGTTCTGGTTCAAAAATGGAGGGGTTCGAAAATGGTTTGCGAACGATCGAATATGATAGCTTGGGCAGGAACGATCGGTGGGTAGGACAATCAGCTAAGGTTGCTTCATGGAACGTCCGGCATACAAGATGATCCCAGAACATTCGGCATATAACATGATCCCAGAACGTTTGGCATATAACATGATCCCAAAATGTTTGGCCTTTAGGATACTTCGAATGACCGAACTACACAATAATACAACGATCGGTTTACACTTAATTTAGGTGCAACCACCCCATATATGAACTATTCTTCTCTTTGCTCACAAAATGGAATAAAAAAGGACTAACTTGAACTAAACAATAAGTTCCAGTTTCTCGTACTTGAACAAACATTTGGGCTTGTAAACGACTTGCATACGATATGAACCTCGTGACCAATAGCAGATATCCTTAGAACAAATGTAACAAACGAAGACCTTTAACAATCATATTAAAACACATCTATAATTTAGACAATAATCGGATTTCTGTTGGCTAACAATTGTCTATGAAAGTCAAGTTGCGTCTCTCTGAACAAATTTTTAAGTCTTATTACCTCATTTTGCCTTCAGTTTTGCATAATTCACTATTATACCGAACGTCACTTTATCACAATGCATTTATACACACTATGCACTAGGGGGTACAAGTTGCTTTTTCTAGTTATGATTTTTGCTAAGTTTGATAGCAAGGGAATTTAGGTGTTTCGGGGACTCCGCTATCATGCCAGCTAGATCTTCTTACATAGGACTAATTCTGACGTAGTGTCTAGTTAAGCGACTGAGTCCGACAGCTTACGGCTTAGTCACAATTCAAAACAGCTAGAAGGCTCGGGTTCCCAGCTTGATCTTTCCGAGATTGTTCCCATCTTTCCGCTAGAAGTTATCGAACCGGTGCCCGATACTTTGGAGGATGAAATCATCCTTGAAAATCCTCCTAATTTCATAGCTTCAAAAATTAAGGAAGATGTGCTCCAGAGGATTTGCACAAGGCATGGGATTCCCTATGGTGATGTGTTGGTTCCATCCTAAAATGACAGGGCGCATAAACCTACCGAAAGGTACATAGCACGTAACAAATTTATATGTTGGGCGGGATGCATCCCGCCGTTCGATTCATATATCTGGGGGATCTTACACTAAGGGTTGCTTCTACACAACTCCATCCAAACGGATCTGCGCTCCTCAACTGCACTTTTATGGTATTCATGGAGTTTCTGCACCGCCCCCTACTATTCGATTTATTTTCACTTTTAAACTGTGGGAAGAGGGTCCATCATTCAGATTCCTTGAGTCGGTGAAGAGATGCCAAATTTTAACCACCACTTGGAACAAATTAAGTGCCTTTAAGTGAAAATGGTTCTTCGTTCGCTGCCCGCCTAGATTCGCTTAACAATGGTTGGAAAGGCATAAGTGTTACCCACCAGTTTCATAATAATATAGGAAAATATCATCTAAGTTACATTCTAACGATATTAATCATTTACAGGTGTCGTTACCTGGCCTAGCAGTGATATTTACAAAGAGGAAATCTTAATTTTAAAGAATGCTCCACCCGAAGATAGAACTATCGAACTTTTTTTCAAAGATGAACGCCTCATTGTTTTTGGCTTGGAGGAGGAGAGCCTTAATGTAGGGCTCACTAAAGCTGCCCAGACGGCTGGGATCGGATCATGGGCTGCTATTGGTCAAGAGATAATCAATCCGGCCCTGTGGTATCCCCAATCACGAGCACTCAAGACTCTATTGATATCGGCATTGGAGGACATAGTAAAGATGCTTCTGGCCGCAATGATGATAGACCTGACCCCGGGTTTGGTGTCGGATCCTCACAAGTTTCTTAATCCTCGGCTGCGGTTAAAAGGAAAAGGAAAATTTTGCACTTAAGCCTCCAACAAGTCACCTTTCCAACCCAACTAAGTCATCGACGAATCTTCCACTAGATCCACTGTCCGATCTACCAATTCCACATGACCTTGATGCTTATCATTTCACTAATGTGAGCATTGGAGGATTAGAGTCTCCCATTAGAGTTGGCTTAGAGATCCCTACTTCCGATGGGGAAGTTACACCGATGAGTAAAGCTTCTGCACCTGGTCTATCAAGGGATTGCACTAGGAAACTTACACACACTTGCACGTTCAAAACTGCACAAACTTGTACTTCTAATACTAAAAGTTGAATGAAATCTGCTCTTCTTTGTAGAAACGATAGTGAGGAAGAGGAGCATATTTGATTCCTTACAGGATGACAACATCAATCATATGGATCGCGATCCATCTCCTACCGCGACATTCGTGAATATTATGACTCTAGCTATCGCCTTAATCACGACCGGGGTTATCAAGAGAGATATGATAGAGACAGGCATGCACAGGATATTCATTGATAGAAATATTGAACTTTTTCTCAGAGACAAATGCCTTGTCGCCTTTGGCTTGATAGAGGAGGGCCTCAGTGTAGGCTCACTAAAGCTGCCTAGATGGCTGGGATCAGATCATGGGCTTGTATCGATCAAAGTAATAATCAATCTGGCCCTATGGTGCCCCCAACCATGAGCACCCAAGTGTCTGCAGATATCGATGCTGGAGGACGTAGTGAAGATGCTCCTGGCCGCGATGATGATGAACCTGACCCTGGGGTTGGTGTTGGACCCTCATAAGTTTCTCAATCCTCAGTCGCGGTTAAAAGGAAAAGGAAAGCAGTCGCACACAAGCCTCCAAGAAGTCGATTTTCCGACCCAACTAAGTCGTTGACGAATCTTCCACTGGATCTTCTGTTGATCTACCAATTCCACATGACCTCGATGCTCATCATTTCACTGACGTGAGCATTAAGGGATCAGAGTCTCCCGTCAGGGTTGGCTCAGAGATCCTTACTTCCGAAGGGGAAGTTATATCGATGAGCAAAGCTCCTACATCTAGTCTGTTAGGGGGTTGCACTAGGACACTTATACACACTCACACGTTCAATGCTGCACTGTACTTAACTTATACTTCCTAATACTCAAATTTGATTGATATCCACTCTTCTTTGCAAAAACGATGGTCAGGCAGAGGAGCATGTTTGATTCCTTATGGGATGTACAACATTTATCATCTGGATCGCGATCCGCCTCCTACCAATGGAAGTCGTGAATATTATGACTCTAGCTATCGCCCCAATCATGATTGGGCTTATCATGAGAGATATGACAAAGACAGGCCTGCCTAGGATATTCATAGATCGAGATCCCCTCCTCAAAAAGGTCCTGAAAGTCCAGCTGGACATAGGGACCTGCCCATTGATCCCCCTTGCGGCCCTTCTATAGTTCCAATGCCTCCAAGATCCTTGGTCCTATATTAGTCTCAACGACCGAGCGATCGCCGCCGCCATGGCGAACATACTGCAGTTCATAGGCCTGCTAAAGAAAGTACTGGGGTTGAAACTATTTCTAAAGATCTCCTAATTGATCCAAATATTCGTATGGTGCAACTTTGAGATGAATTCCCAAACTTATGCTTTTATGGATTCTACTTTCCTCTTAATCTGAAGAGGGTTCTGGATGACGTTCAGAAAATGACCATTGATTGCGTCGCTGACATCCAAATGCAATATCGAGAATGGATGAAGGTTAAGGGAAAAATGTAAAAAGTTTCCTTTGAGCGTGCGGTAGAAATCGAGAAAATAAAATGATAAGAGGCCCAGGACAAGAAAATTATCGAAGCTCTGACAAATGAACAGGAAACCTCTAGAACAGCCTTAACTGAAGCCGAAGGAAGAGCTGATGCCACCATAAAAACAATGAAGGAGATGAAAACTAGCCCTCTCGATACGATTCAAGTACTACATCATCAGAACCAGGAAATAGCGCTCGAACAAGACGCGACTTGAAACAGCGAGTCTACGGCCTTGACGAAGACACCCTACCAGCTTCATAAAGCTTGGGAATTTCTTATCACGGAGGAGAAAAGACTTCATGGCTTAGAGAATGTGGATGTAACCAAACTCGAAAGTGAAAGGCTATTAGGCAATGAACCCAAAATATTATATGACATTCAGACTTTTCTTCTAAAAGAATTCGTCGTTGCTCCTTCACATGAGGTAGGTGAGGGATCCGGATCAGTGCACTTTGGCACCACAACTATCTGGACAAACCACGCCTATCTCCAATTCTTGAGCGCAATTCTGAAGACGCTCCGGCTTAACCTGGAGTTTACACCGAAGAAGGTATTTTGTCGACTTTTCCCTTCTCTCATAAAATTAGGGTGCTATCGATTAACATTTCTAATCCTTTCGCCTACTTTTTCTCAGCTTTGGATCCTTCAAGCATCACTCCTATCCCTCCATAAGAGCCTCAACTGGAGTCGTAGGTGGACCCGACAGAGTCTGTTACGGTTACAACTTTAGTCACCTCTCAGGGTACTCACGATGAAGCCTTTGTCTTTGACGACCAACTTATGGAGGCATTATTCAAGGAGGGAGGCGACCCATTCCATGAAATCCCTTTCGACGCAGAAGTGGTTATCACAGGCTCCTCCGATCCTACTGGTGGGCCCAGTATGGAAGAGAGGATTGAGCAAGAGGAGCTCGAAAAATGAAAGTGAAAGGCGAGCCAGTTGAACTGGTCCTAGATGAACCGATATGTTCCCCACTTCAGACGATCCCTCCTAAAGGGACGATTCGTTCGAAAAACGTTCATCATACTTCCGGTGCTAAAAATGCCTCCATCCCTCCTACATCCAAAGACAATATCGCCTTAGTCCATATAGCTAGGGAAACTCCTTCGAAGAAAAGATGAGGCGGCAAAGGATCGAAGAGGGTGGCGAGCAGTAGTTCTGAGGGAACCACTCTGAAGAAGCGAAAGAGGGATCAAAAATGCAAAGAGTGAACCTCGGATATGTGAATAGTCCAAATAATCATTTCTCTTTTTATTGGATGTATTCATTTGGGCATGGCCCTCCAAGTTTGTCTTGTATTTTGTACTACGGTTTCATGTGAATAAAAATTCTTTTCTTCGTACGTATGATTTCTGCATTTACTTGTTTAAATGTCCAAACTGTAACATTTCTTATTTTACGTAATTGCGACTTATTGTTTGTTGAATCGAACATTGATTTAATTAATCCATCTCGAGGATTCTCTACGGTCGTGGCCTTGATTCATTGTAAACACTGGATACGAGTCGCAGTGTTAAGCTATCACAGTCATTCCTTGGACGATCACATTTCTTCCACCAGGTTCGGGTCGATAAATGCACTATGTGGATGGTCGAGTCTCATCCAGTGGTGCTAATACTTTAACATAATCTCCAAAATACTTAAATTTGATCAATGAATGGTCGATTCACGTTCATCGTATTTATCTCTCAATCCCCAAGTATGGGGAGTACATTGATAAGTCAGTAGATAGGTTATGTTTGCTTATGCTCTTTCCTGTCAAATCGTGGGATCAAGCTTGTGGATAGAAAACTGAGTCGCACGTATTCTGGTCTTTAGCCGTCCGTATTCTTCCTGTCAATTTCAGGTTGGAATTATTGGAATTGAAAACGGTAAAATCCACTCATTTATCCATGAAGTTTGCATCCCAGTCCGCACTTTGGGGACTTAGAGTCGCTCCGTAAGCAGTCGGTTCACACTCAATTTGTGCTCGTATTTTAGTCCACACTCTAGGGACTTAGAGTTTCCTATGGGCAATAATGTTCTTGTCGAATGATTTATACTCCAGTCCGTAGTCTGGGGACTTGGAGTTTTCTCATGGGCAGTCGTGTTTCCACCCGTGCAATCATTTTTCCGTCGAATGGTTTATACTGTAGCCTGTAGTTCGGGGACTTAGAGTTTTGTCGTGGGCAATCATGTTTTCGCCCGTGGTAGTCCTTTTTCCACCAAACTGTTTATACTCTGGCCCGCGTCTGGAGATGTAGAGTTTTGTCATGGGCAATTGTGTTTTTGCCCATGATAGTCATTTTTTCGCCAAATAGTTTATACTCTAGCCCGTAGTCCAGGGACTTAGAGTTTTGTCGTGGGCAGTCGTGTTTCCGCCCGTGGTAGTCATTTTTTCGGCCAAATAGTTTATAATCTAGCCCGTTGTCCGGGGACTTAGAGTTTTGTCGTCGTTAGTCGTGTTTTCACCCATAGCAGTCATTTTTCCACCAAATGGTTTATACTCTAGCCCGTAGTCCAGAGACTTAGAGTTTTGTCGGGGGCAGTCGTGTTTCCACCCGTGGCAGTCGTTTTTCCACCAAATGGTTTATACTCTAGCCCGCAGTCTAGGAACTTAGAGTTTCGTCGTGGGCGGTTGTGTTTCAGCCCATGGTAGTCGTTTTTCCGCCAAATGGTTTATACTCTAGCCCGCTGTCCGGGGACTTAGAGTTTTTCTCGTGGGCAGTTGTGTTTTCGCCCAGGGCAGTCGTGTTTCCGCTCGTTTGATTTATACTTCATTTACCGCGTCGAGGTAAAAGTTGTCGAAGAGGTGGTTGAACAACGTTCATCCATGGAATGGGATTCTGCCTCCAGCATTCAGGACAAAACTTGGCAAATGGACGGTCGATTCTCGTCCATTTGGTGATTGTAGCTCTTCCAATCAAGCCAAGGAAGGCGGTAAGTGATGAATGGTTGGATCACATCCGTGATGGGGTTGGATAATCAAATCTTGCATGATTTGCATCGTATTTTTTTCTAACAAACGGAGGTAATGAGTTATTGCATGGACAGTTAAATTGCTTATGTTTCAGGCTGCAATTGTGTCTGTTTGTTGAAATCTGTGGTTGATTAGGAGGTAGTAAATCGCGGCTACTTTAAGTCTAACATGAAGGTTGCTGAATGAACAATCAGTTGCGTCCACGTTCTATCAGATTCCAACCTTATCAAAATTTTCCATTTCGTGCCTCAGTGTCCTAAATCAGGGGCATATGGTAGCCGATGAATGGTCGAATTACGCTCGTCTAGATAAATGCTCTGTAGGTTCTGCCACGATCTGTGAAGATTGGTCAGTGCCCAACTCTAGGCACCTGGTTACCTCATTGTATGCATGTAATTTAGTTCAAGTTGGTCGTAGTTCACAACATTATCGAGATTGAAATTAAAATAAATTAATTAAAAGAAGATCAAAAAAATATCATTGACAAGTGAAGCAGCATTGTGCGCTCGCTATTCCACCATGCCCCTAGCTCCTTTTAGCAGGATATCGACCGTCAATGGTCCAATTGATAATCAGAGTTCTTTATTGATAGGGCTAGGATGTTTCTGTCATCATTGTTCCATTACATTCTTAGGCTACTGCTACTTGTTATGCTTGTAAATAACATATGCATGTCTAAGATACGCGCGAAGTGAGATGGACCGGAGTTGACAGGTAGTGGTAAATCACTTGGGGTCAGACCCAAGGAAATTTGATGATCCCTTGGATTCAATCATTGGATCGCTTAGGGTTGGCCGTTGGATCACTTGGGGTCAGTAAATTCAAAGGCTCGATAATTGGCGCTTGGGGTTTCTTTGGAATTTGCTTCGGGAAAAACTATGTCTTACCTGGGTCCTGCTTCGGGTCAAAGCCAGGGTTCTAAGATCTCGCTTGTCTTTGTACTTGTCAAAATTTACACCCAACTCATTCATACATACCTCCCCACAAGGATTAAACTTACAATCCCTAGCCTTGACAAACTCGAAGTATTTTTCCAGGAAGATGATAAAATCACCAGTTTAGATAGGTGGAAGAAGTTCCAATTGTTGCCGGATCGGCCTCCAAGCACAAGACTATGGACAAAAGTTTATATATGGATACGTAAGTAAAATCAATCGGTTGTGCTTCGTGACCTTGGAACGATCATACCAGATCGATCGTATAGGAGCGACAATACTTCCATCGTTAATTGGTGTATAAGCTAACAGAAAATGATCAGTCATAAGGATGAAAGTGGAATGATCGTATAAAAACGATCATATTTAAGTAGTCGTATATAATATATTGATGAGGGCCTAATTGGAACGATCGTACTAAAACGATCGTATAGGGACGATCGGTGAAAAAGATGGTGTAGAAGAGGAGATGCCAAGTCCAAATTATTAGAACAACCAATTTGAACCACCATAGGGAACGATCGTTCATAATAATGAGGAGTCTAAATCCGTAATGAACGATCGTTCTTTAAGTGTGCATGGGTCATGATCGATAGGCTACCGTTCACATATCCTTCAGAAATTAAACATATATAACTTTCATCATACATCCAACTAACTGGCCACTAAGTTAACGATTTCCTTCTTTGGAAAGGGAGTTAGACTTGGCTTTCTTGCACTCCAACATAGTTTCCATCTAGATCCCTTTAAAATCTACGTAGAATGGGAAACTTGTCGATTAAGAGCTAGATCTATCTCGTGAACATGAAAATTCACCAGTAGAAGATGAGATCCAATCAAGCTGAGAATTCATTTCTCAGTGAAAGCACCAAAATGTTGACACTAAAATTAGGCATTAACACCCATAGAATCTCATGGAGATCAAATAATGAATGAAATTGAAAACAATGCAAAATAAGTAAATGAATACATAGATTGTTATAGTGGTTCGGCAATCTCAGCCTACATCCACTTTACACTTTTATTAATCTTTTACTGGATTACAGTTACAAGAATATTTGGATCGTCTTGGATCCATTGATACAAGATTCGGGAATAAAAATGGCAGAGCCTCCGGAGTAGAAAGAAGAAGAAGAGCACCCCCTTCTGAAACTATGCTTGATGTACTTATAGTAAAAAATGCACATGGGTCAGGTTGAAATTTCGCAAGAAAGTTATCTTGGTCTAGAAGAGCCCACCATATCGATCGGCCACGTTAATTAGATGATCAATGAAGATCGGCCTACATATAGTCGATCCTTTTTATTTGCTCCAATCAACTCATGAACATTTTTAGAGGATCCCAAAGGCTTCTTGAAGCTACTCTTAAAATATAGGATCATTCTGGGTTGCAGATTGCAAGTTATGGGTCATTCTTGGTCAAAGATAGGATATACATTTAAATATACCGATTATTCATTGAACCTTTCAATAACGATCGGTGTTTATCGATCGGCCTTACACCCACCTACATTTTATGGCACGTGATCGTTATGGTGTGCTCCTTCTGCCACTTCGTTGATGCTCTGAAAGTCTCACATGGATTGGCTTCATGGTACTCAAGATATTGAATGTTTTCTGATGGCTTAAACTATTTCCCTAATCGTTCTCTGGTCGATCCATGCAAATCATTATCTCATCCGTAGCTTATGCATATGAACTTCAGTTAACTCCAAACTTGAGATATGACTCCATGGGGCCAGGCTGGCTACTTCATGCTTGCAATACTTCAATTTGGTCCTGGTTCAAATCTGTCTGACTATCGTCCACAGTATTGTGCGTATCTGACTCTCCAAGCTATTGACCATTCTTTCCTGGTTGAATCGGTGATATTACATCTTTGCCAAAAGGTGGGATAACACTTATATTCTAGGATAATAAAGGGGAGATTTTGACTAATAGTTCAAAAGAAAGTGAAGGATTTTGTATTGATCACCCTCTACCTCTGGTACATAATATACAAATATCTAATAACATAAGCGTGTTGCACGGTATCCGACCGATGGAGGAAAGCTATCAAGGGTGATATATGATAAATCAGTCATGGTACTTATAGAATATCTCACGATGCATAGACAAAATATACTAATAACATAAATGTAAAACAGGTAAGACAATAATATAATTAAATGAACGAAAGTAAAACATCATATCATGGTGCAGGAGGTTCAACTTATCATATACAAAACAAGGTGATAACGGAGTTTGTGCATCTAAATCAACTAAACTCAAAATTAAAGCGTCTCTAATAACAGATAAGTATTAATATAACTTCATACTACTACACGGTGGAATATTCGTTATAGTGGCTCCAAATATGAATATATGAAAAGCGTAACCTACTATTCGTCAACTACATAGATCTATGTGCTATCTCATACATGGCTCTTAATATATTCATTTAAGAGTAGTTAAAATGATAAGAAGCAATGCAAATAACCTCGTATTACAAAAATTATAGTATGAGGGATTCATAATCTAAAAATAAATATAAAGTCTATATATCGTAAGTAGGAACATAGGGTATAAGGAATCATAACTGACCTGTCCTCGCATCCAGCAAGTTAGCAAATAAGGATATATCCTAATTTAATATACTATCATCATTATATGGGTGTACTACTGCTCTAAGTATAGTAAAAGGTGTCATGGTATATTATTCAATAATACATATATCGTGTGACAACCTAACAAATATAGCAAATCATGGCAAACATAGCAAAACAAGACGACCATCAAACAAATCCCACATCTCTCGTCTCAAATGTCATTAGGTTTAAGATAATTCATATGATCACCCCCTATTGATCAATAACTACTCAACAACGCAGTTACGTCAATTTTCGAATCCATGCCACTCTGTGAGGCCAGAAAACTAGACTGCCCCATAACAGTCGAAGGTTAACTAGATTATCCTATACCATCTGTAGTGAGCATCCTCATCGACCCCTTCTTTCCTAAGAATACATAAAGGCCTATGACTTACCAATGATCCCTCAGCATACATCATGATAGTAGAACCCTCATTATTGTTCTACTTCATGAATTCACTCTATACCGAAGCTGCCTGCACAAACGATCCCTAGATGTTATGAACACTTTCTTCTTAAAGTGTTCAATCCGAATCATTCATATCATTGAAATTCTAAACTTCCAATGGTCGGTTCACAAAAATCTCAAAAAATTTCTGTGTCTATCCTAAAGTAGCCATAAAGTTATCACGTGTAAGACCCAAAGGAACACCAGCATAGCCCCATCTTTTATCTATGCCTTAACCATCTTAACCAGATCAATTGGCATTCATCAATATCTTGTAAACCATTCATTGGTAGGCCATGCTATCGATCTTAAGACCTTCCCAAAGCTCCCACACATTTCTCTAAACATAGCATCGATCTATACCGATCAAATTGACTTGGTACTTAGCCATTTTTTAGCTTAGTACTTTTCCTCTAAGTGTGATCGATCAATCTCTAGGTTCCTTCATGATTGCACTAAATTAAATGCTCCAAAAACCTGAAGCAGTCCACCACTTAGATGCCTTTCACCCAAACTCCGTTCCACTAACCTAAAAACTCGTGCAGACATGAGTAATTCAGTTTGTTTCGATCGAGTAACCTAGCTAAATTTTTAGCCAAGTCTTTTTTCTGACTAAAATTTACTCTAATATATCTATTATCTAAATGCATACATCTGCGTGCAACTTCCTTTACATGGATACGACTCCAATCACTCTAGAGTTGATCCATCAAAGTTGTTTTATCACTTCGGATATTCTATCCTTTGTGTAATCAAATCAAAGGGCACCTTATATTGCTACTCCATGTATACAAAGATCCTTTCTAGTAGAACGATCCAATCCACAAATTCGTTATCGATAAGTGTTTCATCCAATTCAAACAAGCATATATACATCCAGACAAGAAAATAAGCATCAAATCCATATAATACAATCGATATAATATATATCCTAATCTAATATTCATATGATAATTAAAGCGTGGATATGCATGTTAAAATCAATTTAAAATCATTTAAATTCATCTATAAATCGTCTATGAAATTAAATCATTCCAAAGCCATATTTTTAACTTCAAGAATGGATCCAAAGCATGTTTAAAAATATATAGCTATATGTAATTATTGTGAGATAAAAGACTACACTCATCAATCGACGTGAAATCGACCAAAAAACAAGAATCCCTAGGAAATTCCAAGATGAACAGTAGTATGCATGAATCCCAAAGCTCTCAAATTCTAATTTGAAGATTCTTTGTTAATCGCCTTGCTCATCTACGCTTAATCTCTTAATTTGGCCATAATTAGCATGAATTTGAGTTGGATTTTATAGGAGATAGTGTAATAGAAGATTAGATATGTTTTTATAAGTGGAAAAGTGATTTGGGAATGTCTTTATTACTGAAATTAAGCACAACTCCAATAATCATTAGCAAGCCTGAATTTTGAACTTATGCTAATTACCCACTAAATCTGCCTGAAAATTCTCAAAGTTAACACTGTGATATTTCCTAATCCATAAGGCAAAAAGTTTATTATGACCATTTTATGGATAGCAAACGTTTAATTTCATTTGGAAGTGTTTTTAGACTCTAATTCGGCTTTTATCAGAAGTTATAGATCTTAAAATTATTTAGGTTAAAACCATCCTCGCTAATCCCAAGGTTTGAAAATATTAATACTCAACATTTTCCAAAGTATATCCCAAGCTAAGGTTGTCTCGTTATGAAAGTAATATTTCCACGACTGCTGATTCGTGGAAATATATAGACAATGTGTGTTCGTCGACGGAAATTCTATCGGATTCGAAAATCGTCGAACGAATTTAGAAATAAAATTTATACCGCAAGCGCACGGTGTACGAATGTAGCACGCGGCGAATACGGGTCGATCCACAGGGAGTTGATGATTTTTAAAATTCTATTCAATCAAATTATACCAAAGTCGAAGAGGATTTGTTAACTAGAAATTATGAGGCTAACACTAGAAAATGTGATTCAAGAATTATTAGACTAAAGAACAATTTAGAGGCAAATCCACTCTCAAATTTTTGTAAATCAACAAACACATAATTTATGATCTCTAACTTTGATATTAAGTGAAATAATCATTGCATTTATCATAAGTATGGTTTGTTTATGTTATTAGTTAACATAACTCAAACCATCAAACTATAATACAACAATTATACCATACAATTCTCATGAAAAAAAGCCAAAGCAAAAACTATTTTAAGTATGATCTATTTACTATTGTAACTAGTAACATAGATCATCAAATTTCATTTTTACTTTCATTTCATAATCAAAAATTAATTAGCAAATGTTGATATAAATTGTGTTTATGTTGAGTAAGAATAGCTCATTTGCATAAGCAATATAAGCTATCAAACCCACTTGTATAAACTTACATCAAAATTCACATTCATGAAGCATAAACAAAGAGATCATACATCATAAAAATGTTGAAATTACATAAAGTTAGAGAGCTTCATCACCCCTAAATTGAAGGGGTTTAGCTACTCATTTGTGGCATTGAAGCAACACAAACAAATTTCAACATTAAAAAGAAAAGAGAATAGAAAATAAGCAAAGAAAGAAAAAGAGATTAGCTACTTACTACTTGCATAAATGTAAATCTAAGCTATGAACATAAAGGAAAAGAGAGCATAGAAATAAAACATTAACAATAAAACAAAGAAAAGCATGTAGAAAAGAGAGAAGAAAGAGGCTTGGAAGCCATTTTTATTTCATAGAACATTAAGCTTACACTTTGATTTCTTAATTTCCTAAGTAAAATGAAAGAGTATATGATAGTTTCATATACATAAGAGGGCTATATATACATGCATAAAACCCTAATTCTATTTTTAGGGGGATACTAAAAATACCCCTTAGGAAGTGTGGCCAACAAGTAACCATTAACCACTAATTAATCCACCATTTGTTTTGCATGAAGCTTTAGCCTCCACTTAGTTGTCCATTAGCTTCAAATTGTACTTTTAGGTAAGTGGGTGGGGTCCTCCATGTTCATGGCTTGAATTATTTCCCTCTTCTATCCTTTGTATTCATTTGTGCATGCATATATCTTCATATAAGCCTTTTCCATATGCATCCAAATTCCTATAAAAATTGTCAAAAAATGTCCAAGTAATAATTATTATATTGACACATGCACAAAATGACCGTTTTGCTCCTGAATGAAGAGGAAAATATGATGGTTGGAAATAATTGAATTTTGGTTTTAAACATGTTAAAATGCCCAAATTTGATGATTATTTAAATAAAAAGTGATAAAATATGGATGTAAATATATGCACAATTACGTGCATATCAACGTGGATCATTACAGATTTGATATAAGGAAGCCATTAAATTTAATTTTTTTAAACCTTAAGGATGTAAACGGGAAGAATGTGACTTATATTAAAATGAATTATTACCCATTTTAAAATAAAAGGTTTATATTTTTAATAAGCATTGTAATTAACACCCTAGCTTTCCAAAAAATTACAAAGCTACGTATCATTCCACATAAAATCCCTCTTAAAACAAACAATAATCTGCAATCCCATTTTGCAACTTTTATTTCTTTCCAATGCACTTTCATCTTCAGTTTAAGAAAAGTAGTTTCTAGTTGTTTAATAGCTCTTAAATGCAATGTATAAAACAAGATAAATACAAAATATGATAACAAGTTATACACACAACTATGATGTTTTTGACAACTCTTAATGACTCGTATAATTTTTTTATGGTAAAATATTCATAGACATTGTAAATTGATTATATAACTAAAGTGTGATTTAAAATAGACTATGTATATATACTTTTAATTTATTATTTCTATAAATACTTTATAAATTAGCATCATTGCATGTTTACATGGTCACATTCCTACGTATGCGTATTTTTCTTAATGTTATCTTCTACGCCTTGTACGTGAATCCAAAATCAATCCTAGTCAAATAAAAAATATGAGATCCTTGAATCTTAAAAGATACGTGGCTCTAAAAGATGAGGTACATATGCCATTGGCTAACAGCTTCATAAAAGAGTCCTATCACCTATCTTAGGTGCGAATTCTATACTTATGCAGAAGCTAAATGAAAACGATGGACATGAATAGATTTATAAAATTTAAATGATTGTTGTATAAAATATTGCTTCCCTTTCCTTCGTATAGGGTAATTAGCAAAGCGCTGTCGCTAGTTTGAAGAATGTGGGAGCTGAATACCGTAGGATGGTAAACTAGATGTTCATTGAGCAAATTGGGAGAATAGTGGGGGCATATATGGTTGTACTCCACCAAGTGCCCTCAAGCTTCATAATGGATCATGTCTTGTAAAATAAAGTAATACCATTTTTTTAAAGCATGCGTGAGTGCCATACCAAAAGCAAGTTAACAAGGTATTCATCGAGAGGA
Organism: Allium cepa; assembly: GCA_030765085.1. Classification (NCBI taxonomy): domain Eukaryota; kingdom Viridiplantae; phylum Streptophyta; class Magnoliopsida; order Asparagales; family Amaryllidaceae; genus Allium; species Allium cepa. The sequence continues at coordinate 430,531,045 of CM060941.1, forward strand.
CTAGTTGAACGGTGAAGGTATATATGGATGATATGCTTGTTTAGCTAATGAATGTAGAATGACATATAGCCAAACTTGCTAAGATGTTTGACATATTGATAAAGTTTGAAATGAAGCTTAATATTTAAAGTATTCCTTCAGGAAGTCATTTGGAAAGTTCTTAGGTTCATAGTTAACTCAAGGGTTAAAGGTGAATCCAAAAAAATTCAGTGTGTTGTAACACATGAAGCCTCCAAAAATCTACTTTAGTGGTTTAAAGTTTGTACCAAAAGGTTACAACACTAAGTAGATTTAGCTTTGAAGCAACCAACAAGTGCACACTTTTCATTACAATATTCGAAAAGGAAAAAATCGAAGATCAAATAGACATGTGAGTGCGAGCAATCTTTCCAACATGTGATGGCCTACTTAGGGAAACCTCCAATCTTGTCAAAGGTGGTGGGAGGTAAATATTTGTTTCTATGTTTGGTTGATTTGAGCATGTTATTAGTGAAATATCATTCATGAGGAAGTTATGGTTCAAAAGTAGTGTATTACACATGTAAGCAACTTACAGGGTATAATTATCCTGACTTATAATATTATATTAAAATATAATATACTATTTTCTTAATGAAATATTTATAAATTATTTAGCAACTATTAAATGAGTTTTTAAATTGATGAATAGTTGATAAATGTTACATATTAAATTTATTGAAGTGTGAAAATGATGCTTACTTTATGTTTAGACGTTGCCTTTGAAAGCGAGTCGATCACAATAAATAAAATATTTTGTTAATTTATTTTATGGTTTTGAAATGTTGAATATCTGGTAAATGAGGGATTAAGTTCAATTTTGACTTATAGTTTATATTATAAACATAAAATTTTAAAGGGCTTCTTTGTGAAGTTTCATGAAAAATGTAAACATTTGTTTTGATCCAATTTCGTTCATTTATTTATATTGCTTCAAATAAGCCTTAAGAAATAAAATTTGTAGAGACTCTTCTCTTTTGAAATCCATAAAGATATTTTGTTAAAATATCATAAAATTTTAAATCGACCCCCAAAAGCTTCATCTTACCCACCTTATACTAGGAAAATTTTGGGAAATTTTGGGAGTTCATTGGTATTATGGTGGTTATTACAACATATGAAGTTCTAACATGGTGATGGAGGCAAAGTAAAAACAAGATAAAGTGATGTTAACATCTTTGGGCGAGAGAAAATACTAAATCAGACTAATTCACAATTTAGAAGCCTATGCATTTAAAAATTTGATGATTGGATTCTCTTTTAGGCATGTAAATAGATAATTTGGAGTACTTGTAGTGTTATATTCGCATGCACAGCCGAAATCATTTTCGAATATAATCATTCACAGATACGAACGAATATCAGATAATTATCCCATCCGCTAATGATTGATAAATGAAGAAATATAAATAGAAAACTTTTTGTTAGCATAATTTTTTCCAATGTCATTGATTATAAAAGTGTGAAAAATAAACAAATATGTTGGTATTAACTAGATTTGAGCAACTAAAATGCATTTAGTTCATATAATATAAACTGTTAATTTAATATAAAACATAAACACGTCTTTCGTTGTACTAAAATATTGAAAATATTAACTATAATCCTGACAAAAACTAGACATGTAATTTTTTGAATGTGGATACCTTTGTATTCATATCCTTATTGTTATTTCGAATATCAAATATTTATTCACTTTTTAGATACAGATGTAGACGGATTTTGGATTTTGGGGTATATACTGACAGGCTTAATGGATTACTTAGGTTCGAATACTTATGAATTAGTCTTTTAAAATGCGTCTATTTAACTAAAAATAATTCTTTCATAGAGATTGAAGAATTACTTAGAATATGACCCATCAAAGAAAGTTGAGTTTTGACCAGAGGATGGTCGAGTGATTATTGTTCTGGTAGCGCTGGCAACGAAGATGAAGATATCAACGTCAGACTCTGCTATTTGGCTGAGTTCGGGTTATTAGCCAAAGTTGCTTTAAGGTGATCACATTGTCAACCTTGGAGTTAATTTTAAGGGAGAGTGATCAAATCATTTAGAGCTACAGGTGAGGAGCGATGATTAATTGGAGCGTACTCTTAATGGAGGTTTCCCCGGAGTTAGTCTCCAGTATAGAAGTGACTCACCTGAAGCTTGATTTTAGATGCCCACTATAACTAAATCGAAGTTCTTAAGTTAGGCACATGCTCAACCGAGAGCATGCTAGAGGTCTGGCATGGAGCAAGGCTAGCGAGTAATCCCAAATCCATATCACATCTTGACCTAAGGTTTGCTACGGTCTAACAAATGATTGACCTAGAGATTTCTCAGAGTCTTGCATTTACTGTTGGAAGTTTTCATTAATAGCGAATATATGTGATTCTAGAAGAAGATAGGTGAGAGATTGGAGGAAAAGATGGTAATTATAAGGAGGAAATATAACTTTACTACAAAAGTTCATACTTTTATCCTACATCAAAAAATGAGTGAATCCACCTCTATTTATAAAAGTTCACATCTCAAATAAACGGTGGAGATTTACTTAATCTAATGGTTTTCCATACATATCTCCTAAATATTATCAAATATATTATTCCATAAATATCTAACATATATTCAAGATTCTAGATATTTCTTATATTAAAAAATCTAAATTACAAAATCAAGTTTATTTCTAACATCCCCCATAAACTTGATTTTGCTACTCCAAGCAGACTCCTCAACTTGATAAAATCTCCATGCTTGAGAAGTTTGGTGAAGATATCAGCTACTGGATCATGCATCTTCACGTACTCTAGTTGTACATCCTTTTTGGCAACACGCTTTCTAATGTAGTGATAGTGTGTATCAATGTGCTTGCTTCGATCATGGAAGACTGGGTTCTTGGCTAAAGAAATTGCCGACTTATTATCCACGAAAATCTTGGTTGGCTCCACTTGTGGCAAACTCAATTCCTTTAATAATTAAATTGCATGGAAAACACATGAAGTAGCTGAAAGTCACTGTAGGATCGTGTAATATGAATATTATCTAAACTACTAGTGTGTAATATAAAGTAAGTAATATAGCAGTAAAATAAAATAACACCAGAGATTTTTATACTGGTTCGAACTCCCATTCTACATCCAGTCCCAAACTCCTTCTGGAATTAAACTTCAAATCCTCACTTAACCCAAAGGAAAAGGTTTACACCGCCTGAGAATTAAACAGGACTTTGACCACCTGAGCAACTGAATATGATTTCTTGCCTGAGCAACCGAACAGGACTTTGATACAAATGAAATATTTTCTATACTTTGCGTGTCTTATTACAACATAGATTTGTCAAATGAAGTACACCCTTCCTATAATCTTTTCCCCACGTATGATTTGTATATTTGTGCATGAAGATAAGGAAAGTACAGATTGCTTTAGAAATGAAAAATTATATACTTAATTTCACAAATTCTAAACAACTGAATATTCAAGAGACTATAAAATAGAAAGTTAAGTACGTTGATCTTGAATGAAACGCATATTTATAATAAATGAAGAGTTACAACAGTAGGCAAAGAGTTCTGATGAACAAAAATGGTTGCAACTCTTCCTGAAAGAGATTCCTCTTGAGGAGGAAGAAGTGTCTCTTTAGAAAATATGAAAATATGGCAGTTTGAACATGTTTAGTCGACTGAATATAATCATCTAGCCGACTAAGTTAAAATAGAAAAATATTAGTTCAAATAGGGCAGAGTTTAGTCGACTAACCATGAGATTTAGTCGACTAAGTCACGCATATTAAAAAAACTTTGTAATACGGTTTAGTCTACTGACCATAAGGGTTTAGTCGACTGAACTGTGCGTAGTTAAAAAAATTATTTGCGTCAGTTAGTCGACTGACTGGATGGATCCAATCGACTGACCTGTGTGTTTTCAAAATGTGTAGGTTTAACTTGAGAAAAGATTTTAACAATATATACTAAACCTAAACCAAACTTAAATTTTTCTTGAGCTCCTTTTCATGAATCAAAATTAAGAAGTCCAACATTCTCCCCCTTTTTGATTGATGACAACTTCATATGAGGTAAATTTGAAGAAAAAAAAATCTATAATCTATAACTCCCCCTGAATTTGTGTCGATATCTTGTAATCCTGCAAATTTTGTTAGTGTAGTGTGAAACTTCTTCTCCCCCTTTGTCATCAACAAAAAGGAGAGAGATATGTATGGAAACATATACATACAATATATGATAACTTATAACATCATCAAAGACAAACCACACAACACATACAACAATATTAAACACATAATATGAACAACAATAATTATTATAACCACAGAACATTTGTACCAGTAACATAATGAAGTACTTAACATAAAGTAGTGTAGACAACAACACAAGGTAGCACAACCAAAAAAAATAGAACATACTTTAAGACAAAGACCCTATTAGTTAATGTTAAAATAAAAGATAGAGAATAGTTTACTCTTCCCTGTCACCACTTAAGCTTTCATATCCTTCCTCATCATCACCTCCTTATTCTTCTTCTTCATCGCCTTCTTCTTATTCTCCGGAGGATGACCATGTGAAACGTGGTTGTCGTCATTTCCCTGGATCTGTAGGATGATGGACTGATGTAGAGGAGGATCGACTACAAGTTAACACATCCCATATATTATTTAATAAACCTTTAATATGATCGAGTTTGGAATCCATCTTGGTGCTGGTACATTCAACTCGAGATGGTCGACTATCCAATATCTTTTGGTTTCCAAAGATAATTGTATAAGCTTGGCATGCTTGTGTATCCAGTCCAATTTCTTTAATCTCATTTACTTGCCGTTGAGCTTGAGAAAAAGAAATTGTTTTGGTAGTAATATGTTCATGAGAGGAAGGTTGAGGTTGACCCGTGGCTTCAAATTCTTTCCAATGTTCAAAATTGATGATTGTATGACTTTGAAAGTTTTTGGGAAGACTCTTAAGACTTATGGTCCTTGTGTTGAAATAATCAACTGCCGTAAAGTACGAGTCGGGGAGGGAGATTGCAAAATGAAGAATAAGCCTCAGTATACAAACTACATAGTGAATGGTCTTCATGCGGCCTTAGTTGAAGGTTTGAAATTCGTCGAGAATGATTTTTCCCAATTAACGGGTGGTTGGCCCCATATAGCATAGAGCGATTGGAAGTCTTGCTTATAAATTTTCTCGTAACTTCTGGTATGAGGATTAATGGAGTGTGTGAGGGCACAATGCATAAGTCTTGCTTTTGGGTGGAGCCATATTGTCTTGAGTTCCTTTAAATCATCGGAAAGAAAAAGATGACTTACTCGATCACAATGATCCATGTCGACTTCAATCTCGTCTAAATTCTCGCCTTCTGAAGGACATTATAGAATTCTTCCAATTTGAGAGATGGGTAAGAACATTTTTACACCACATATAAGTGTCCATATACAATCATTGGAATTATGAATTGTGTGATGATCCAAGTTGAGATTGGCAAAGAATAGCTTGATCAAGAGATGGTTTAACTTCAGGTTATTGGAATTAAAATCTAGCAATGATTCTAAACCACTTCGTCTTGCTAAATCTTGAAATCCATAAGTAACAAAATCAAGGAACTTCACAAACGAACCTTCAAAGATTCTGGAGTTCTTCATCTTATTAAACCTCTGAATAGCTTTATCGTGGTATATCCAACTTCAAATTTGAGATTCAGAAGAACCGGCTAAAGAGGAGGAAGGTCTAAATCTTTTTCAGTGGCATTGTGGTTTAGGGTTTTGGAGAGTATGAGCTATGAAAATTTGTAGAGCTTTTGGTTAAACTGAAGAAAATTTTGTAAGGAGTGAATGGCAATGGAGGTCTGGTGAAAAGTTGAGATGTAAAAATGAATAGATGGAATGAAAAGGTGCTCCCTTTTTGTTTTTAAAAAATTGTTTATCCAGATTCAGTCGACTCATGGTGCTAATTCAGTCGACTAAATAATGAATCGAGGCCAAAAATTTCTCAAAGCATAGGTTTAATCGACTAAGCATATCGATTCAGTCGACTTATGGTTTCCAGAAACTTTTTGGTTTATTTTGGCTATGTTCCAGTTCAGTCGACTGAAGCTGTGAAAAAAATATGTTAATTTTGTTGACAGAAATAATTGTAAATTCATATACATAGATTATATACATTAAAAACATAGATAAAAACAAAAACAATCTAAGAGGAGGAAGTAGATTTCTTCGGAGTCTCACATTCTTTTGGTTAAATTTTAGTATGTTCTCGAGCGGGTTGAATTGTGGAGCGTTCCTAAGAATTTGGAGAGTATGGAGGCCTCTTGGGTGATGGAACATGAACATTGTTGTTTGGTGGTGAAGCATAACAAAACTTTAATGCACATTTTTCCAAAAAGCTGAGTCTCCATGCATGAACCTTTTGTTCGTAGTACATCTCTCGTTGCTAGCTTGGCATTTGCCTTTGATAATGGTGAATGGGAATGATCTTGTCATTGACAAAAGGTGAACTAAAATTTAGTTTTCGTCCATGCTTAGCTTCTGGTGTATATCCGGTATGATAATTCGAGGGCGGTATGATAGGAATAGGTTCATATAGCGGAGTGGGAGTTGAAAGATTTGAAGAATTTGTGGATGAAGAGCTACAGTCAATGGATGAATATTGGGAGCTTTCTTGGGAAGGCATGATGATTTGGTAGTTGTAAAATAAACTTATTTGATGTTGGTATAAAAGAATGTAAATGCCAAGGTTTATATATATGAAATGAATGGTCAAAAAATAGATGGAAGGTTTCATGGTGTAGATGTTTAAAACCATAGAAAAAACTGATGGAACTAATCAGTATGCTAAAAATAATTGTATGGGTAAAATAATATAGTTAAAAAATGTATAAAGACAAGTTGAATTTAGACTATTGTGAACCAATCATATAGAAAATTTTGAAAAGTATTAAATTCCCAACCATGAGACTAGAGATCAAGTTTTAGTAGCCCAAAAAAAAGTTAATATAATTTTTTTAAAATTTACAAATCTTTTAAAGATAAATTCCTAATTCTCTTCTTAATTTCGTAGAACTATTTTCATTCAAAGGTTTTGTAAAAATATCAATCAGCTAGTTTTCAGAGGGTACAAATTCTAATCTGACAATATCCTTTTCAATATTATTAATAAGAAAATGACGATGAATGCCAATATGTTTTATTCGTGAATGATTGACATGGTTTTTAGATAAGTTTATAGCACTTGTATTATCATAGAAAATAGTTGAATTAGACAAATTAATTCCAAAATCTTGAAGGGTTTGTTGCATGTAGATGACTTGAGCACATGCTAAAGAAGCTAAAATATATTCTGCATCACATGTCGAGAGTGAAACACAATTTTGTTTTATGCTAAACCTAGACACTAAGAATTGACCAATAAAGTGACAAGTCTCACTCGTACTCTTACGATCTGTCCGACATCCTCCAAAGTCAGCGTAACTGTATGATACTAACTCAAAAAGACATTCTTCCGGATAAAAAAGTCCTCTCTGGTTTTTCTTAGATAACGTAATATGCGTTTCACCGCTCACATATGTGATTCTTTAGGATTTGCTTGAAATCGGGCATATAAACAAACACTCATCGTTATGTCAGGTCTACTAGCTCCTAGATAAAGTAATGATCCAATTATACTTCGATATAATTTTTGGTCAGCACTTTTGCCATCTTCATATCGATCGAGATGGATTGTTGCACCCATTGGAGTTGGTTTGGCAGAATTATTTTCCATACCAAAGCGTTTAATTAGATTGTTACAGTGTTTTTCTTGATTGATGAAAATTCCATTATAGAATTGTTTAATCTGTAGTCCAAGAAAATATGATAATTCTCCCATATGTGACATTTCAAATTCATTGGTCATTATATTAGAAAATTCCAGACAAAACTTATTATTTGTAAAACCAAAAATAATATAATCAACATAAATTTGAAAAATTAAAATATCCTTTTTAATACGTTTAATAAAAAGAGTTTGATCAACCTTCCCAATTTCAAAATTAGAGTTTATAAGATAGCTTTTAAGACGTTCATACCAAGCAAGATGTGCTTATTTTAGATCGTACGAAGCTTTCTTGAGTTTATAGACATGGTATGGAAATTTTCATGTAAAAATAGAGGAGGTTGTTGAACATAAACATTTTCTTTTATATATCCATTTAGAAAAGCACTTTTAACATCCATTTGATAAAGTTTAAAATTACGAAAACATGCAAAAGCCAGTAACATATGTATTGCTTCTAGTCAAGCGACTGGAGCAAACGTTTCTTCATAGTTAATTCCTTCATCTTGATTATATCCTTGTGCAACTAATCTAGCTTTATTCCTAATGATATTTCCTTGTTCATCAGCTTTATTTTTGAAGACCCATTTAGTACCAATGATTGTTTAATCACTTGGTCTAGGAAATAATTCCCAAACTTTGTTTCGTTCGAATTGATTTAGCTCTTCCTACATGGCTATAATCCAATAGTCATCAGCAGATGCTTCTTTTAGCATTTTTAGGTTCAATTTTGGAAGGAAATGCTACATGGCCCATTTGATTAAGTTGATTTCTAGTTCTGACATTTGAATTAATTTCTCCAGTAACATTTTCTATAGGGTGATCTTGTAAAACCCTAGAAGGAGATCTTAATTCATTTTCGTTATGAACAATGTTTTCATCTTCTTCAAAATTATAAACAATGTTTTCATCTTCTTCAAAAATATTTTGAGTAACATTATTTGTGATTATCCTAGCCAATATCTCATCATACCTAAGACTTTTATTAAAATTAAAATTTTCATCGAAAGAGACATGAAGTTATTCCTCGATTGTTTTAATTCTTTTATTGAAAATTCGATACGGTTTACTTCATTCCAAATATCCTATGAAAATTCCTTCATCGGATTTTGTATCGAATTTTTCAAGCTGATCTTTTGTGCTTAAAATAAAGAATCAAAAACTTTAAAATATTAAATATTTGATTTTTTTCGTCAAAAAAATCATATGGAGTGTGTTTTTTTAGTGGTCGGATGGAAATATGATTTGAAACATAACAAGCAGTTGCTACAGCTTCTGCCCAAAAATGTTTTAGTAAATTGCTTCCATTTAATAAAGTTCTTGCTCATTCTTGTAAAGTTCTATTTTTCCTTTCTACAAATCCATTTTGTGTGGTGTTCTAGGAAAAGAAAAATTATGGTAAATTCCCTTTTTATTACACAAATGCTCAAAATCTTCATTTTGAAATTCACCTCCATGATCACTTCTAATATTTTTAAACGTTTAATTTTTGAGATTTTGAATTCTTTTAGAATTTTTTTTGAAATTTTCAAAAGTATTGCTTTTATTTTTTCATAAAAATAGTCCATGTGTATCTTGAAAAGTCATCTACTATTACAAATACATATTTGCTATGATTTATATATTGAACATCAATTGGGTCGAAAAGATCCAAATGCAATAGTCCAAATGGTTGTAATGTAGAAATATTTTTCTTTCATTTAAAAGATGATTTTGATAATTTACCAAATTGACAAGCATCACAAATATCGTTAACTTTAAAATTCATTTTTGGTAAATCTTTTACTAATTCATTCTTAGATAATTTGTTTATAGCTTTGCAATTTATATGACAAACCTTTGTTCCATAACCAAGGATTATTTTTTTTAGCTATTAGAAACATATTTGTGTTGTGATTAATACTCATATTTAAAACATATATATTTTTTATCTCCAATACCTTAAAAAATAAGATTTTTATTTTAATCAAAAATACTACACTTACCTTCAGAAGAAAAAAAAATTGAATCCTTTGTTACACAGTTGGCTGGTGCTAAGTAAATTGTGTTTTAAATTCTTCACTAGCAAAACATTTGCAGTAAGAAGTAAATTAGATGTACCATTATTGCTCACATCGCCTTTTTCGATGATGTATCCTTTGGAATTGTCTCTAAATGTGACAGAACCTCCATTTGAGTAACTACATTTGTTAACATGTCTTTGTTTCCTATCATGTGTTTTGAGTAACCACCATCAAATATCCATTTTCCTCTCTTTTTAAGTGGTACCTGCAAAAAAATACATAATTAACATTGGTACCCACCTTTTTAGGGTCCTAAGTGTTAGATCTTTGAAAACTAAACCCTAGAGGGTTCAGAATTCCTTTTGTAAATAAAATCTTTATTTTTATGAACAGTTTCTATAAATAATTCTATGTATTTGTTTCTAATCAAAGAATTGTTGGTTTTAGAAACCCAAACCTTAATTGATTTAGAATGATTTGGAACTTTTGAAATTGATTTTGCAATAATATCATTGTTCCTTCTAAAATTATTATATAAAGAGTTCTTTTTTTTTAAGAATACTTTTTGACACTTGCTTATATCCTAGTCCCCTTTCATTTGAAATTGTCTGAGAATTTTCTATAATTTTAGAAAAATTCTCTCTTCCTTTGTTAAAAAATAGAGACATTTTAAGTAATATCATCTAGTTTTGTTTTAAGACTAGAAATACCTAATTCCAATATTTTAATATTAGCTTTCAAATCATGATTTTCAACTAAAAGAGCATCATTATTTTCCTTCTAAGTTTCTATTTATTGACTTAAAATAGAAAGTTGAGATGTTGTATTAGAACAAGATTCTTGAGAAGTTTCAAGTTCTTTTTTTAAAATTTCTTTCTCATTTCTTAACATATCTACCTCAATTTCAGTCCTATTCAATTTTCCAAGAGTTTTTTTGTATTTCCTTTTAATTTTTCTTAGCTTATCAAGTAATTTTGAATTTATATACTAAATCATCAAAACTTAAATCACTCACCTCGTAATTTGTGGCTATAAGACGTTAGTTTGTTCAGAATTGTTGTATGTGTCACTGTCTGATGATAAAGATGATTCTGAATCATCGCATGTAACAGAGGAGGCTTTCTATTTAAATCAGTCTTTCTTATCCTTAAATTTTTCTTTCTTTCGATCAGGACAATCTTTCATGACATGCCCTTTCTTGTGACATTCACAACACTCAAGAATAGAAGACGATGGCTTGTTATTGTTGTTATTACCGATGAAGCTATTCTTGTTGTTTTTAAATTTGTTGCTCATTCTGAATTTCAAAACCTTTTTGCAATTCTTAGCAATAAGCGCCATATCTTCCTCATTTGAATCTGATTCATCCTTTTCTGCTTGAAATGCTATATTCTTCTTATCTTGTGCATGTACTCGTTTTGCCTGGAGATTAACTTCATAAGACATTAGATTTCCTATCAACTCTTCTGATTTAATAGTTGAAATGTCGTTATCTTCTTCGATTGTTAAGACTTTTCATTCCCACTCATCCGTTAAAGAGTTAATGATTTTTGAAACAATATCAAAATTTGAATATTTTTCTCCTAACGCTAAGAGAGAATGGTATATGTCTTGAAATCTTGAATACATTTCATTTATTATTTTGTCTTGCTTCATTTTAAAATTCTGGAACCGATTCTTGAGCATAGAAATCTTGCTCTACTTTACTTTGTTAGTACCTTCATGTGTAACCTTAAGTGTGCGCCATAATTCATAAGTAGTAGTACACATGCTAACTCTATTAAACTCATTTTTATCTAATGCACAAAATAACATATTCATGGCTTTGGCATTTGCAGTAGCATCTAGTTTTTGTGTGTTAGACCATTGTGAATATTCATTGGTAGGTATGTTATATTCTGCTTGAGTAATATTCCAAGTTTCAAAACCATTGGCTTGCATATAAATTCTCATTCTAGTAGACCAATAGTTATAGTTCAACCTGTTACATAGTGGTGGTCGTATAGTAGATTGACTTTAATAAAACTTGTGCCAGTGTTGTTTTCCATATTAAAATATCAAATAACTGTGTTATGGTTATAAGATGACCTTGCTCTGAAACCAAATGAAAGTCACCGTAGGATCGTGTAATAGGAATATTATCTAAACTACTAGTGTGGATATAAAATAAGTAAATATAGCAGTAAATTAAAATGATACCAGAGATTTTTTTACTGGTTCGAACTCCCGTTCTACATCTAGTCCCAAATCCTTCTGGAATTAAATTAGCAATCCTCACTTAAACCAGAGGAATAGGTTTACATTGCCTGAGCAACCGAACATGACTTTGACCACCTGAGCAACTGAACAGGATTTCTTGTGTAAGAAACCGAACAGGACTTTGATACAAATGAAATATTTTCTTGACTTTGCGTGTTCTTGTTACAACATAGATTTGTCAAATGAAGTGCACCCTTCCTATAATACTTTCCTCAAGTATGATTTGTATATTTGCGTGTCCATAAAGATAAGGAAAGTATATAATGCTTTAGAAATGAAGAATTATAAACTTGATTTCACAAATTCTAAACCACTAAATATTCAAGAGAGTAGAAAGTAGAAAGTTAAGTAGTTTGATCTTGAATGAAACGCATATTTATAATGCATGAAGAGTTACAACAGTTGGCAAAGAGTTCTGATGAAAGGAAATGTTGTAACTCTTCCTGGAAGAGATTCCTCTTGAGGAAGAAGAAGTGTCTCTTTTGAAAATTTGAAAATATGGCAGTTTGAACATGTTTAGTTGACTGAATATAATCATCTAGTCGACTAAATTGAAATAGAAAAATATTAGTTCGAATATGGCAGAGTTTAGTCAACTAACCATGAGATCTAGTCGACTAAGTCATGCAAATTAACACAAACTTTATAACACGGTTTATTTTACTAACCTTAAGGGTTTTGTCGAATGAACTGTGTGTAGTTAAAAAATTTATTTGCATAGTCAGTCGACTGACTGGATGGATCCAGTCGACTGACCTGTGTGTTTTCAAAATTTGCAGATTTAACTTGAGAAAAGATTTTAAAAATAGATACTAAAACTAAACCGAACTTAAACTTGTCTTGAGCTCCTTGTCATGAATCAAAATCATGAAGTCCAATAGTAGCAGCTACGTACTCCGCTTTGCATGCGAAAAGAGTGACAATCGACTGCTTCGTCGACATCCATGTGAAGGTTGTGTCTTCCATGTAGAACATGAAGCCACTTGTGCTCCTTCATTCATCCATTATCCACTCCAATCAATATTGTTATATCCAACAAACTTGTAATTATCATCCCTTTGACATAGCAAAGAATCCTATTTGCCGCCTTCAAATGAGTTGTTGTTGGATTCTTTATGTATCGACTGACAACTCCTACCGCACATAGGATGTCAAGTCTTATACACGTTAAGAATCGCAAGCTTCTAGCCAAGCTCTTAAAGAGTGTTAGGTCCACTTTTTCTCCTTCCTCATGTCTTAACAACTTGATTTCATATTCCATTAGCATGCAGACTGGGTTAGAGTCATTCATCTTGAACTTCCTCAGTACTTCCTTAGCGTAGCCTGCTTGAGTGATTAGGATGTCTTTGTCTTCTTGTTTTACTTCAATGCCAATGTAATAAGACATAAGCCCAGTATCGGTCGTTTTGAACACTTTTGTCATCTCTTTCTTAATCTCATTAAACATACTTGGATTGTTACCTGTGAAGATCAAGTCATCTACATACAAGCATACAGTATCACCGTTTTGAATTTTGATATAGAATGCATGCTCATATGGTCACTTGATGAAGTTCCTCGGAAGTACTTATCAATTCGAGCATTCTAAGCTCTTGGGGATTGTTTCAACCCATAGAGTGCCTTCTTTAGCTTCAAGACCTTATCTTCTTCTCCCTTGATTTCATAGCCTTGTGGCTGCTTGATGTAAACTTCTTCTACAAGAAATCTATATAGGAAGGCAATTTCATATCCATTTGATGTATCTTCTTATTATTTTGAGCTGCCAATGAAATTTTTAGTCTAATAATTTCTAGTCGAGCGACATGAGCTAATACCTCATTATAGTCAATGTCGGCTCTTTGACTTTAGCCTTTTTCCACCAATCTCACCTTGTATCTTTCAACTTCTCCTTTGGCGTTCTTCTTTACTTTATATACCCACTTCACATCGATTTCCTTATGCCCTTGTAGAAGTGAAGCTAACTCCTATGTGTTGTTCTTTTTAATTATCTTTATCCCTTCATCCATAGCATTTATCTAACTCTCTTTTTTGTGAAGATTCTTGGAAGTTCATGGGCTCACAATCCACGAATAGACAAAAAAGAGTAAGATTGTCCTGATTTCGTTTACCTTGTATATTTCTTAAATGCTTATAAAGCATAGAGCCCTTTCACTTGAGCTTTCATCTTCTTGACAACTTGCGGCTAGTGAAGCGTGTGGAGAAATAGGCTCCTCTCTTGATTGCTCCCTCCTCGGTTGCTCCATGTCATCTTCTTCAAAATATGGAAAGAAGCCATCTTCGTTATGTGATCTCTTATCCCATTCTCCTTCTTGATCGAAAATGACATCTCGACTAATGATTGTTTTCCACTTATCAGGATTGTAGAGCTTGTAGTCATTGGTGTTGGTGTCCTAACCAATAAATATGTACTTCTCACTTTTTTCATCTAATTTTCTTTGCTTCTCTTCCGGTTTATGTACATGAGCTATGCTTTCAAACATTGTTAGATGGGAATTGCTGGGCTTCTTACCACTTCATGCTTCTTATGGTGTTTTTCCCTACACACTTCTTGTTAGAGATAGATTAGATAGATAAATCACATATGTAACTGCTTCCACCCAAAACTCCTTTGGCAGCCTCTTACTTTTGACCACGCTTCTCACCATCTCAAGGATTGTTCTATTCTTCCTATCTGCTACTCCATTTTGCTAAGGGGATCTAGGCACCGTCAGTTGTCGTTGAATTCCATTGTCTTCATAATACTTCTGGAATTCCTTTGATGTGAACTCTGCTCCATGCCCAGATCCTACGGCTCTAATCACAAGGCCAGTTTCCTTCTCAACTTAGGCCTTGAACTTCTTGAAGTTCTCAAACACCTCTGATTTTCTCATTAAAAAAATACACCCATGTTTTTCCTAAAAATCATCAATAAAAAGAAGGAAATAGTCACTCTTACCAAGTGAACTTGGCTTGGTCGGACCATACACATCTGTGTGTATAATTTTCAATGGTTTTTTAGCTCTTGAGTATGAATCCTTTAGAAAGCTCATTTAAACTGCTTTCCAAGTAGAAAACCTTCGCACACTTGATCCGGATGGCTGATGCATGGTAATCCTTTTATCATTTCCTTCTTGAAGAGCAAGTCTACACCTTTGAAATTGAGATGCCCAAATCGAAGATACCAAAGCCATCAAGTATATTTGTAGCAGATCTTAAGACATTATGCGATATAATTTTGAGTGTTGAGAACTAACATTCTATCTCTTGACATCGACACCTTAAATAATGAAGTTACTTGCGCCATGTTTTATATAAAGATTATTATCTTTTAATTGAATATCATAACCTTTTTCTAAGAGTTGGCCTAGGCTCAAATATTGTTCTTCATGTTTGGCACACGGTAAACATTGAAAATGAATTGGTGCTCTCCATTCTTTAGTCGGTTGAGAATACTTCATTTACCTTTCACCTCTACTTTGGATTCATCTCTAAATGCCACGTTGCCCTTTATCGTTTCGTCAAGCTCCATGAACATGCTTCTTCTTCTGCACATATGGTTGCTTGCTCCGCTATCTAGGTACATTGATTATCCTCACCTCTTTCACTTTCCTTATAAGTCAGCGGTAAGGTACCATCTTATTGACTTCTTTCTTCAATGTAATTGGCCTTCTCTTCAATTTTGTTGTTGCTTGGAGCTCTACATTCAGAAGCATAAT
Source organism: Allium cepa (assembly GCA_030765085.1). Lineage (NCBI taxonomy): Eukaryota > Viridiplantae > Streptophyta > Magnoliopsida > Asparagales > Amaryllidaceae > Allium > Allium cepa. The sequence goes on from CM060941.1 coordinate 430,546,819, forward strand.
GTCAAAAAAATTTGCACTAGTAGCATTTGACGTGTGACTTATCATACCTTGATTTTGAATTTCCTCTCCCACAACCTTGTGTTGATCTTCTCCTCTTGGTTGTTGTTGTCACTGTTGTTGTTGTTATTGGGTTGCCAACCTTGTCCATATCCATATCCATGACCTCGTCATCGTTCTTGACTACAACCTCATCTTTGTTTGCTTCGATTGCTTTCTTCTTTTTTTAAATCAATCCATGTCTTGAGTACTTTCTCCACGATCTCTTCCTTCTTCCTTTTCTTTTCTTCATAAGCTTGCAATGAACCAAGAAATTCCTCTATTGTCATAGCCCCTAACTTTTTGTCTCTTGGATGATGGCGAAAATATGTTCGAACAATCGATTTTATGATGTTAGAATCTTATTCATAACTCTTACATCATCTAACTTCTCACCATTCTTTTAGGTAATCAGTATCCATTTAAACTCTTGAAAAGTAATCAGAGACAAGTTCATGTTTTTCTGTATGCAAAGTTTCGAACTCTCTTCTTAAAGATTGAAGATGTACCTTTTTTACTTGATCGGCTCTTTTGTAAGATGTTTGAAGCTTCTCCCATGCTTCTTTGGCTGAGTTTGCTCTTGAAACCTTCTCAAAAGTATTTTCATCTAATCCTTGATAGATTAAACAGAGAGCCTTCTTATCTCTCTTCCTTGACCCTCTTAAATTATCCCTTTGATTTTGAGATAGACTGCCTTCATTCTCTCATTCATCTAATCATTTATCGATTATTTCCCATACGTCATGAGCTTCTAGGAAAAACATCGTTCTTAAGCTTCAATTGTCATAGTTGATCTTGGTAAGCATTGGGACTTGGAAGGGAACACTGCTATACACCATTTTTTAGGAGGATCTTCAAGCTCTGATACCGCTATTGAAAGTTTTCTTTAATAGCGAATAGATGTGATTTTAGAAGAAGATAGGTGGAAGATTGGAGGAAAATACTATTTTTTATAAGGAGGAAATAAAACTTTATTACAACCGTTTATACTTTTTTCTTACATCCAAAATGAGCGAATTCACCTCTATTTATAGGAGTCGCGTCTCAAATAAACGGTGGAAATTCACTTAATTTAATGGTTCTCCATGAATATTCTCAAATATATTATTCCACAAATATCTAACATATATTCTAGATTCTAGATATTTCCTATATGGAAAAATCTAGATTGCAAAATCAAGTTTATTTTCAACATTTACATGGCTTATTTAATATCTCAAGTCCATATTTTACCCAACCAAAAGCTTTCTCCTGGGTAGGTACGTAATCGACCTATGTAGTGACTTGGGTTAATTGATGATTGATCCTAGATCAGGCTTATTAAGCCTACAATTCACCGAATCCAGGTCTACTTCCCGTAAGAAGCTTGTTTGACCATATGGATAAAAAATGAATTAATTTGCATTAAACAGTGTTGGGATTTTGACAGCATTCTTATATTACTCAAAAGGATTCCTTTTGTATCATACCTTACAATAAATAGTGAAGAACTAGTTTGTGGGTTTGGACAATCGATTCATATTATTTTGAGCCTTTGAGGAAGTTGCTTACAAATAGGATATAAGGCACATAACTATTTTATCCTTATGACCCAAAATCAGATTATGGACAAATATCATAATAAAGACGTTGCATTTTCACAACATTCCATTTAACTACAGATTAAATTCTTTAGCATGAGTAAAGTGCTCTCAATAATTAATAGATATAGATCAACTAGTTGAATTGTTGGATAATAGTTCGTTTGAGTTAAATAATTTGAAGTAGTTGATTGTTTATGTTGAGTCCTTATAATACCGTTTTGGAAGGAAAGGTATTTGATTGACAATGATTTATCTATGTTTCACGTTGTAATTAGATAATTGAAAATTTCGATTTATTGTTATAGATAAATGTCAAAGATTATGAAGCAGTACCTTATGCAATTAGTGAAACAATTCTTAAACAAAGTATTTCAGTTAAACCCTCAATTTTGGTATCAATTGACTGACAGATATTTTGTTTTACACAAGTGTTATGGGATACATGAGTGCAACAAACTATTTCCTTGATACATTATGGACTAAATGAAGATGTATCAAAACTAGACTGTATGAGACATCTTGATATTGTATAATACTTGCTTAATACAACATATTCAATGAGAGAGCATAGATGGTTAGAGTAAAACGATGTTGAACATATAGGGGTAAACTAGTAAATCGCTTAATGAGAATGAAAAAAACTTATAAACCACTCAGGCGTGGATGTGAGACCCTTGAAACAACAATAAGTCTTGACATGGAAATGTCGAGGAGCTGAGTTGGGTCAATGTGGAGTGATCGGGATGATTTGTATGCATGATAGATTTGGTTGATATATTTGACTATTGTAACATCCAGGATTTTTAATAAAAACTTATAATTAATTAAAATGGCGTTTTGGCAATTTTACATAAAACTGAAAAACTGAATTTGAACAAATGGAAGAATTTGGGAGATCTGTCGTTTCCATTACATCAAGTAGATTTTCTAGCCCAAATCGTTCGTTTACCATACTGTGCGTTTCGAGGTAAAACATGTCAAGCCAAGGTGGGATGAGGGAGGATTACGGGTTTTGTGCTGATATAAGAGAAGTATGTAACTCTAATTCACCTGAATCTGCATTTCACTTCATGTTATAGCCATCGCTTAAACTAAGCCTAAAAGCTCCATTCCTTTTCTCCTTCTTCTTCAATCCTAAATCCAATTCCTCTAAATAAAATAGAAAGTCAAATAGAAAGAAAGTGAGAATCAAATCCAAACAATGTAAAACTAAATCGAGGAAGAGAGATGCCAAATCTACTCGAATCAGCGAAGAAAATTAGGGTTTCTTCGACGACAACGAATAGAGCTAAGTGGGTTTATCCATAAAATAAATATGTTGTTGGATAAAAATTTAGATTACGTTTATATATCTAATTTGGTCTAAATATGATTTAGAAATTGAGTTAAAGTTTTTAATTGATAATTCATATGATTTGGATGAATTGGAAAGCCTTATATTACTAATTTGATATTGAAATTGACATAAATTGGGGGGGATACATTTAGATCAATTTAACATATGTGTAAATTATCCTAGATCTTATAAAAATGATAGATGAGCATAGTTCAACTCTGTGAATATATCAATCTTAGTGTACTTCAAAGCATAAAATTGTAATATCACATCCGAAATGGACTATAATCAAATCTAATGAACTTAGAACCTTTGGAATACACCATATGATGTTAGTGAGTGTGAATAAACTAAAGAAAGAATTTAAAAGTGACCCTGCGTCATATTCGAAGTTCGAAAATGTAGGATCGATTTCACCCTAGAGGGGGGGTGAATAGGGTGATAGTGTAAATTATAAAAATTAATCGCGGAAGCTTATGAATTAAATTCAATTCAGATCACAGAATAGCAGCACAGATATTGCAGAATATAAATAACAGAACAACACAGAATTTACCCAGCTTCGGCAAAACCCTGCCTACGTGCTGCCCCCAAGGTTTCTACTAGAAATTAGATAGTCCCTCGCTTACACACGTAAACTCGCTATACCCGCTATTGACTAATCTAACTCTACGCTCAAAACTCTGACCACAACTCAACCACCGAGTTGCGAATTCCCAAACTACACACCGTAGTTTGTACCCTAGTCACACGACTAGAAAATTAAAAACGGTTTAAAAAGAAAACACAAATTAAAAGCAAATTTAAAATACAAAACCCTAATTTACTATAACCCTTAAAAATAAAAAGACCGGCCCTCTTTGTAATTTATCTTGACCGTCTCCTTTTATTTCTTCGGCCCAATTTTTTAAGATAATGGCGGCTCCGTGTTCGATCAAAATTAGGGCTTGTTTCTGAAGACGCCGACCTTTGATTGCTCAATCGAAAATGATTTTCAGTTTGTTGCTTTCGTCGATTGCTTGGCTCTTTGAATTGTCTTCGGCTTCTTCAATTTGGTCGAGTTATTTGTCAAAAACGGTATGCAATTGTTCCTTTTTCGATGTTGATTTCTGCTCGACCTTTGATTCGAGTTATTGATTTTCTCTGTTGTTACTTGAACTCGAATCATGCAATTGCCGATGATGATTTTGGGTATTATATAGGATTTGATTTCCTAGAATTACGTTCGTATATGTTGATTTGAATTTGTCAAATTCTTCATCTCGGCCACTTGATGATGCTTGAATGATTGAGATCGATTCTGACTTTTTCATATGCATATAATTTCATTTCTTGTGTCCCATGGCTTTGATGTTGACTTGTTCATATGTATGTATATTCTTGCTTGGTGGTCACGACTTTAATTCATTTTCGTGATGACCACAATGTTGATTTCTACTGCTTCGGCCTTGACTCGTTCATCTTGTAGTCTTCGTCTCTGGTCATTTGTGTTGAGCATTTCCATACGATGTTTGTCACTGTTGAATTATTGATTCTGCTTGATAGGTTACAGATGCATATAAAGTTGGATTTGTTTCATTTGAAATTCTGTTGCATACATTACTTTTCATTGTTGTAGCCTTGGTTACTGATCGAGTTCATTTGAACTACTTATTTGTTAATGCCTGATGCATTCACTTCGTGGTGTGTTGCTGCCTTCACTGTCCACCGCAATTTGTAGTGATATTGAGCATTGCATTCTATTGCATTAGTGCATTGCCTTGCTGATTCATTTGTTTACACTCATGTGTTTGGTATGCATGTTATGGCCTGTCCCTTGTTTGGTTTTTGATGATATCTTGTTGGCTGTGTATTGAGCATTGTTCGAACTTGTATCACTGTCTGGTTCATCTTTGTTGCTTCACCACAGTTTGCATTTGCCACACTTGTGTTCCCTGTTATCAACTGGCCTTGATTATGTTTTGATTCAAAACTTCTGTTCACCTGCATGTATTGTTGGTTCATTGTCTGGTTCGATCACTATGCTGTCTGCATTGAACAGTTTCATGCTTGTGTTGGTTCATTGGTTTACTGGTGCATATATGTTGCTTGTGTATACTTGTGTGGTGGTGCACTTGCCTTGTGATTCTGTTCATTCCTAGTTGCCTTGAGTAGCAGTGCTTCATGTTGTATTCATTTTTGACGCAGTTTGCATTAGAGTGTACTTCGAGTTATGTTGAACTCCGTTGTGATTTCAGATCCCTCTGTGTTGCTTTGACACTGCTTTGACCCATCTTTGTGCTGTTGATGTTGTCTTAGTTGTTGCCTCTGTTTGACTTCACTGTATCACTTGTTTATATTCTTGCAGTTGCTATACTTTTGACAGAAATGCTTCACTTGATTCTGTTGTATTTGTGCATTGCCTTACTGCTGCTGTGCACTTCTGTTTGCTGTCATGTTCTTGTGCTCGAGCTTGCATACTGTTTTCATTTGTTATGTTGTTTGCAGCAGTGTTTCATTTGCATAGCTGAACTTCACTGTTGCACTTGAGTTTTTGCTTCTGGCCTGTTGCACTCTGGTCTGTCCACTGCAGTTTGTGTCTTGCCACTGACTTGCTTGCATTGGTGCTGTTGCAATTCGTTTCGGCCTGACCCTTCCATATGCTCTCTGATAATGTTGAACTTCACTGTTGCTGTTGTGATCACTTTCACTGCTGTTGCATGCATTTGTCTGGTTCTCGGCCTATTGCATTTGACCACTGAACTTGACTGTTTAGTTTCATATTCATGTGTACTTTTGATTTGCGCTTGAGTTGAATCCAGTTACAAAAACTCGGGTTTGACCTTGTGCTCGTGTCATGGTTTAAAATATATTGCACGTGAGTTGAACCCGGCTTTTCATTTGGGTTTGACCTGTGCTCACCTGTCCCTGTAGCATTATCAAGTGTATATATCGGTGTGCACGGCCTTGTGGCATATACAGTAATACACTGTGTATGTCACAAGTTGTTCGTGTATGATGAATTCAAATTTAAACTATGACGAACAACCCAAATAACTGAGGCAAATCATATTTTCAAAAATTATCTTTTATTTTTGAATTGCAAAAATATTTCTTTTTCAATTTTACTGCGTTAGTTTATATTTTTGCAGATTGCTCAGATGCTGGATTCAAACTGGTATGCAGTTGAAGATAAATACGAGTGTGAGTGATATGTAGTGAGGTGCTGATGTAAAATAGTGATGTAATTGAATTTGTGTCAAAGTTGTATAGTGAATAGTGAGAGCTTGAATTTGTATACTATTCAAAATTGTAATAAATATTTGTTTGAATAAAATATTCGTTTGAATTCAAATTCCGTGTTATTTATTTTATTCAGCAAATATTTATTTAATCTATGAAAAATAAAATAGTATATTATCAAATACATTTAAACGAATGTATATATGTTTATTATCATCAAACAAAAATCATATAAGCGCATATTCAACAATCTCCCCCTTTTGATGATAACAAACATATATTTAAGATTTTGAATATGTTAAATGTATTTGATCATTGATATGCTCTAATTGCTCCCCTTATTTAAATGCTTCCTCTCTACATGATGCTCCCCCTACATATATGCATACAAATAAAAATATGTAAATGAGCCTATATGCAAATGGAAAATTATTTGACCTTTGCTTGATTCTATTTGACAAAATCTTAACTTTTCTCTCCCCCTTTTGTTATCAGCAAAAGAATAATAGTGTTAGAGAAAATAGAGATAAAGTAATCGATATCAATCCAACATTAAAACTCAATTGAATATAAATATTAAATTTCAATAAAAAGTCAAACAAAAATTATAAATATTTTGTTAGGCGCATATTCCACTTTTAGAATGATAGGGATGATATCATCATATAAAACCATACAGTTGTGTCTATTTGTGGTATATTTATATCAGGAATTTGAATATCTACTAACCATGCATAACCATTAGGACTTTTAAATGAGATTAGTAGTATTCCAATTTTATTATATATATTTTTTTTTAAAAATGAATTCAAGTATCTTCTAACCACGCATAACCGTGAGGACTTTTAAATGGGATTAGAATCAACTTGTTTATTTTACAAATCAACTTTTGATATGCGTTCCATACATGCATAACCGCGAGGACTTTTAAATGAGCATGGAAGCACATAACAAATTCCAAGTAATTCACCCATGTATAACCGTGAGGACTTTTAAATGAGAGTGAATGCATTGGTATTTATTTATTTATTTAGTATTTTTATTTTTAAAACATGTAAAAATGAAAAACGAACTATTCCTGTTTAAAGTACCACATATTGACAAACTATATAGAATTTTGATGAGTGATGGTTGATAGAAAACATGATAGACATAGAGATGATCATGGAATTTTTTACCAACAAAAATTTTTATAACTCTTGTTTAAATTTCTAAAGAAATTTACTAATTATACCGTCTCGAGTCATAATATATAATAAATATCAACACTCATCACTTTTTCAATTACTATTCATCTTTTCGATAATCATTTGGGAGTCAGATTAGTCAAAATAGTCATTTAAAATCAAATTCAAAAATAATTATGAAATTAATTTTTCAAAATGACTAATCTGAAAATATGGTAAAAAAAATGATTTTCTCCAGAGGGTTTTAAAAGAAAATTTTCTGCTATTTGAAAATTATTTTAAATGAAGAATATGCAGATATTTTCTTTGAAAAAAAAACGATGCAGTTACTAAGTGTCTCAAAAATCACGTTCAACTAGTAATTTTTCTATCAACTAGATTACCAGTGTAATCTGCATCTGAATTTCTTTTTCACTCAATATTCTCATCAATTGAATTTTATTGACCAAAACATGAAGTGTGCACCAAAACTTTCAAATTCAATTTTAACAACAATTTAAATGACATTCTTTTGAATTTGAAATGAAACCGTGTAAATAATCAGAAAAACCGTGAATAAAGAGTTAGCCATATTATAACCAATTGTAATATCCAACAAAACACTATTTTTAATCCAAACTGATATATATATGAAGTAATTCAAAGAATCTAAAGATTTTTATAGTGTTTTTGGCATAAGAATATAATTGGCCAACTATGTTGAATAAGTCAGAATCAAAATCATCATCTTTTCATCAATCTCAATATTGGCTGATTTAATTCAAAATACGGTGCAGATTATCACATTTAATATATCGTTTAAAACATACCATACCTGTTTTACCTTTACTATATTTTTTGTTGTTGTCCGTTGTGATTCTGTCACCTTTATACTAGGCTAAGGAACTTAGCTTTGTCGCCCGTTGTGTTTCTGGAACAGCCAAAATCCAGAGAACACTATTGTTGTTCCTTAGCCTGCCACCACACCTACACGGAAAAGGATTTATGTGACCTATTTGTTTTTATAGGTCCATGGTTGTTAGTGGCAGAAAATTTTGAAAAATAATTTTGTGTAGACCCAAAACTATTTATAATTGTCCCCTTTGGCACCCAGATCGGTATAGTTTTCACATGTTTGGGTCTATACCAACAATTATTGTGACCGTGTCCAAATTTTCTACAAATTGTGCACATAGAATTAACTTGATTAATCTTATTTTCAACAATTTTCGAATTATTATATCCAAGTCCTTGTCTAACCATATTAACAGTTTGCTTTCCTAATAGCTTATTCAACGATTTTTCACTTTTTGAAAATTTATCTGAAGTCGTTGACAATTGTTGGACTTGTGATTTGAGAGATTCATTTTCGTTTAACAACTGTGTGCACTTTTTAATAGAATTCTCTCTCCTAGTATTTTCATTCTCCTTTAAAATCAGAATTTCATTTTCAAGCGATTTTATTTTAATTTCTGATTTTTTAATTTCTTCATCAAATGTTGGACACTTATCACACTTAGGGATCCTACTTTGATAGGTTTTATTTAATTGATCAAGTTGTTTATTACATTCTATCAAAGTATCTTTTTGAGATTCAAGTTTGGCGTATTTTTCCCTAAGTCGTTCAAAACAACCGTTTACTTCATGAAAATATATAAGCAACTCAGAATGGGTAAGTTTTGATACCTCACTTGGCTCGTCATCGTCACTGTCAGTTGTATCACCTCGAAGACACAATTCTGCCTTTTCGCTTTCACTGCCAGTGCTTTGATCATTCTCGTCTATTTCATCCCAAGTGGCTGCAAAACTTTTCTTTTTCTGTTTCTTTCCATGGCTGGATTTAATTTGTGGACGATCGGGCTTGATATGGCCGGGTTTGTTGTAATTATAACAAATAAACTTTTGTTCTTCTGAGTAGTCTAGTGCTTTGGCTATTCTGCTTTTTGCTTTTTGATTTCGAGCTGAATTTCCATGTTTTTGATTCCATTTTTTGAATTTCCTTATTAACAGCTCCAATTCTGCTGCTCCATCATCTTCATCGTTATCATCATCACTTTCGGTTGTTCCTTTGAGAGCTATTGATTTCTTTTGAGTGTCACCTCCTTCACGCTCTTCTTTGAATTTCATTTCAAGCTCATAAGTGGTGAGATTTCCGATGAGTTCCTCAACTTTAAGTTGTTTTAAATCTTTCGATTCTTGTATGGCAGTTACTTTTGCTTCAAAGCTTCGTGGAAGGACTCTGAGGATTTTCCGGACTATTTCTAATTCGGTGTATGTTTTTCCGAGAGCTTTTGATTTGTATACGATATTGGAGAGTCGTCCGTACATCTCTTTAACATTTTCTTCCTTCGCCATTTTGAAGTTCTCGTATTCGCTGCTTAGCATTGCAAGGCGAGATTCTTTGACTTAAGATGTTCCTTCGTGAGTCACTTCTAGTATGTGCCATATTTCCTGCGCAGTTAGACAATGGGAGACACGATTAAATTCAAATTGATCCAATGAACAGATAATAGAATTCATAGCTTTGGCATTAGTATTTTGTAATTTATTTTCTAGTTCTGTCCATTGTTCCTTTGGTTTCTCTATTTCCTGATTATCTACAGTTATAGTTGGTATTCTATAACCTGTCTCAACAATATTCCAAGCGTCAATGGTTTTCAGAAAAATTTGCATTCTATTTTTCCAGTAAGCCTATTCACCATTGAACATTGGTGGTCTAACTATCGACTGACCCTCTGCAAAAGCATTATTAAAAGAAGCCATTTTAAAAATTCAAATTTTTAAAACAAAAACCGATTTTTTTTGAAACACAAATTTTTAAAACATAAATTGATTTTTGTAAAATCAAATTTTTAAAACATAACGGCTTCTGTTCCTAGCTCCGATACCACTTGTAGGATCGATTTCACCCTAGAGGGGGGGTGAATAGGGTGATAGTGTAAATTATAAAAATTAATCGCGGAAGCTTATGAATTAAATTCAATTCAGATCACAGAATAGCAGCACAGATATTGCAGAATATAAATAACAGAACAACACAGAATTTACCCAGCTTCGGCAAAACCCTGCCCACGTGATGCCCCCAAGGTTTCTACTAGAAATTAGATAGTCCCTCTCTTACACACGTAAACTCGCTATACCCGCTATTGACTAATCTAACTCTACGCTCAAAACCCTGACCACAACTCAACCACCGAGTTGCGAATTCCCAAACTACACATCGTAGTTTGTACCCTAGTCACACGACTAGAAAACTAAAAACGGTTTAAAAAGAAAACACAAATTAAAAGCAAATTTAAAATACAAAACCCTAATTTACTATAACCCTTAAAAATAAAAAGACCGGCCCTCTTTGTAATTTATCTTGACCGTCTCCTTTTATTTCTTCGGCCCAATTTTTTAAGATAATGGCGGCTCCGTATTCGATCAAAATTAGGGCTTGTTTCTGAAGACGTCGACCTTTGATTGCTCAATCGAAAATGATTTTCAGTTTGTTGCTTTCGTCGATTACTTGGCTCTTTGAATTGTCTTCGGCTTCTTCAATTTGGTCGAGTTATTTGTCAAAAACGGTATGCAATTGTTCCTTTTTCGATGTTGATTTCTGCTCGACCTTTGATTCGAGTTATTGATTTTCTCTGTTGTTACTTGAACTCGAATCATGCAATTGCCGATGATGATTTTGGGTATTATATAGGATTTGATTTCCTAGAATTACGTTCGTATATGTTGATTTGAATTTGTCAAATTCTTCATCTCGGCCACTTGATGATGCTTGAATGATTGAGATCGATTCTGACTTTTTCATATGCGTATAATTTCATTTCTTGCGTCCCACGGCTTTGATGTTGACTTGTTCATATGTATGTATATTCTTGCTTGGTGGTCACGGCTTTAATTCATTTTCGTGATGACCACGATGTTGATTTCTACTGCTTCGGCCTTGACTCGTTCATCTTGTAGTCTTCGTCTCTGGTCATTTGTGTTGAGCATTTCCATACGATGTTTGTCACTGTTGAATTATTGATTCTGCTTGATAGGTTACAGATGCATATAAAGTTGGATTTGTTTCATTTGAAATTCTGTTGCATACATTACTTTTCATTGTTGTAGCCTTGGTTACTGATCGAGTTCATTTGAACTACTTATTTGTTAATGCCTGATGCATTCACTTGGTGGTGTGTTGCTGCCTTCACTGTCCACCGCAGTTTGTAGTGATATTGAGCATTGCATTCTATTGCATTTGTGCATTGCCTTGCTGATTCATTTGTTTACACTCATGTGTTTGGTCTGCATGTTATGGCATGTCCCTTGTTTGGTTTTTGATGATATCTTGTTGGCTGTGTATTGAGCATTGTTCGAACTTGTATCACTGTCTGGTTCATCTTTGTTGCTTCACCACAGTTTGCATTTTCCACACTTGTGTTCCCTGTTATCAACTGGCCTTGATTATGTTTTGATTCAAAACTTCTGTTCACCTGCATGTATTGTTGGTTCATTGTCTGGTTCGATCACTATGCTGTCTGCATTGAACAGTTTCATGCTTGTGTTGGTTCATTGGTTTACTGGTGCATATATGTTGCTTGTGTATACTTGTGTGGTGGTGCACTTGCCTTGTGATTCTGTTCATTCCTAGTTGCCTTGAGTAGCAGTGCTTCATGTTGTATTCATTTTTGACGCAGTTTGCATTAGAGTGTACTTCGAGTTATGTTGAACTCCGTTGTGATTTCAGATCCCTCTGTGTTGCTTTGACACTGCTTTGACCCATCTTTGTGCTGTTGATGTTGTCTTAGTTGTTGCCTCTGTTTGACTTCACTGTATCACTTGTTTATATTCTTGCAGTTGCTATACTTTTGACAGAAATGCTTCACTTGATTCTGTTGTATTTGTGCATTGCCTTACTGTTGCTGTGCACTTCTGTTTGCTGTCATGTTCTTGTGCTCGAGCTTGCATACTGTTTTCATTTGTTATGTTGTTTGCAACAGTGTTTCATTTGCATAGCTGAACTTCACTGTTGCACTTGAGTTTTTGCTTCTGGCCTGTTGCACTCTGGTCTGTCCACTGCAGTTTGTGTCTTGCCACTGACTTGCTTGCATTGGTGCTGTTGCAATTCGTTTCGGCCTGACCCTTCCATATGCTCTCTGATAATGTTGAACTTCACTGTTGCTGTTGTGATCACTTTCACTGCTGTTGCATGCATTTGTCTGGTTCTCGGCCTATTGCATTTGACCACTGAACTTGACTGTTTAGTTTCATATTCATGTGTACTTTTGATTTGCGCTTGAGTTGAATCCAGTTACAAAAACTCGGGTTTGACCTTGTGCTCGTGTCATGGTTTTAAATATATTGTACGTGAGTTGAACCCGGCTTTTCATTTGGGTTTGACCTGTGCTCACCTGTCCCTGTAGCATTATCAAGTGTATATATCGGTGTGCACGGCCTTGTGGCATATACAGTAATACACTGTGTATGTCACAAGTTGTTCGTGTATGATGAATTCAAGTTTAAACTATGACGAACAACCCAAATAACTGAGGCAAATCATATTTTCAAAAATTATCTTTTATTTTTGAATTGCAAAAATATTTCTTTTTCAATTTTACTGCGTTAGTTTATATTTTTGCAGATTGCTCAGATGCTGGATTTAAACTGGTATGCAGTTGAAGATAAATACGAGTGTGAGTGATATGTAGTGAGGTGCTGATGTAAAATAGTGATGTAATTGAATTTGTATCAAAGTTGTATAGTGAATAGTGAGAGCTTGAATTTGTATACTATTCAAAATTGTAATAAATATTTGTTTGAATGAAATATTCGTTTGAATTCAAATTCCGTGTTATTTATTTTATTCAGCAAATATTTATTTAATCTGTGAAAAATAAAATAGTATATTATCAAATACATTTAAACGAATGTATATATGTTTATTATCATCAAACAAAAATCATATAAGCGCATATTCAACAGAAAATAAAATAGAATAAAATAGTAAACAAATATGTTCGACACGATGAAGATTGGAGCGCTGGATACATGCTACAAGCTAGGAGTCGATCAAAAAAATTACCAATCAACATGTAAAAAGGTCAAAAGGAGGCAAAGAAAAGGAACAGAGCTTTAGTCAATTGGAAGCAGCATTCCACTTGATTGAAAAATCAAGGTAGTGCCTTTTATTGCATCTAATTGACTGTTAATAGTTCTAACCAATCGATGACAGTTTCCAAGCAAGTAGGAACCTATATCAGACCAAGTTGAGCCCGGACTTAGTGCTGACTAGGTAAGTATGTTTTACGACATGTTTCCCACTTATTTGACATTTTGGAGTTCACGTAGCTTCATGATATTATATAACATGATACTCAAAGTGGCATGCAATTGTATTGCAATTATTTGCTCTTATTGCTGCTATAATAGTTGCAGTCGCATATTTTAGCCTTGCAGACTACATAAGGGGAATGGAGATATCCTCATTATTAGGGTGGGCATCATTTGGGCAGTTGCACCTATGAGAGAAGTCTAATTATTTATCAACCCTTCTATGCTTTTAGCTGAATGATCATGAGCATATAACACATTTACCCCTAAGGTTGTATACTCGATGCATTAATAGGTAGTTTACTATCAGGGATCGTATACTCGATAAGTACCTTGGCATTGTGATTATATACTTTATGTGTGCAGCTTATAGGTTTACCATTGAAATTGTAGAACCTCGTATTTTGGGTATTTTGATAGTAATAACCACACATCATTATATTGTGTATGCTAACCACTTGCACAGGAAAAGGTTGACAAAAAGAAGACCACGATGGCACAATTATGCAGTACCAGTCCTAGTGTCTTAGTCTTGAGTTATATAAATTGTTAAAAATTCTCTTCTAGTGGTATATACAAATACACGATCATAAATTAATCAAATAAGTCAAACTATGCATCAGTCGGTCGACTAAAACACCCTTATTAGTCGATTGGATCAAAGGAAATAAACATACAATTTGTTAACGGTTTTAGACAACTGAAAATCCAAAATAGTCGACTAAATATATTTTCAGTCGACTGAAACTGCTTATTTTCGAATTACTTACTTTTTGTTTTTTGAAACGTCTATCTCTACTCATAGACAATCAATTGGTTTATTTCCTTCAGTCGTTTGAACGAGCATAATAGCCATATTTTTCAAATTATCTAATGAGATGCTCTTCTCCGTAAAGGGTTATTCCTCTTCATTAATGGTTGCAATCATTACTCTAATTGTTGCAACTACCGATCATCTATATAAAGTGATCCATTTCAAAGATTCAACCAACTGATTCACAATCTTTCTATCTCAATCTTGAATTACCCTCAAGCATTCAAATCAATATAATTCTTTAAGACTTTGATCACACATTTATTCAAGAATATTTTCCTGTGATCAAATTACTTCCTTTCTTCACAAACACACATTATACCACAAAGCATAAGATTTTAGGAAGGGCACGCTATATCGACGCTTTCATTCTATTCAAGAGCATAACAAAGTCACAAACTATTCTACTTTTGTAAATGAAGTCCTATTCAGTTGTCTAGGCGGTTGAAGTCCTGTTCATTCGGTTGTATTATCTATTCCTCTAGGTTAAGTGAGGTATTGATAGTTAAATCCAGAAGGAGTCTAGGACTAGACGTAGAACAGGAAGTTCGAACCAATATAAAAATCTTCGGTGCACTTTACTTTATAGTTCTTTATTTCTGCTATTATTATATACAAATTTTAATTTAGTAGAACTATTCATATTACTAGATCCGCATATACTTTCATACTCAATCTATATATTAGTGGTTTACCATTGAAATTGTTTGAATAATGTATAGTTAAGCTGTTTACCATTGAGTTTGTTTACTTAATTTATTGTTAAGCGATTCTAGATGCCTCGCCTTTGGGTAGAAATCTGTGTGGGCTATTAATGAACTTAGGCATATAATAGGTCGTTACCTTATATTGTATCAATTGGCTAATTTATTGGATGACATACAGACATACATACATATATATGTACATACACACACACACACACAATTGGTAGTGCATAGTATAAATGATAATTTGACGGCTAGTCAATGCCATATCACTTGTGACATTTTTCACCTACCAAACCTTTTTTGATCCCCTCTATTTATTCATCTTTATACCTATTATAGGAAGGCATGATAGTATGTGGTATGATGAGGATATGAAACGTGGAGGAGGTGGCCATGTGCTTTGGAGTTATAATTATCTATTGTCAATACCTATGTATTTTATTATACTTGCCAACTAGACATATGATATATTTCTTTTTGGACATTGTTGGAAACCTTATTTAGATGTTCCTTGTATGGACCACTGTGATAGAATTAAAGGTATGTCTGAGGGGCAATTCTATAATTTAGTGTAATTTATTAACTTTGTAATAAAATCTCATTCGAAGTGTTTTTCATTCTATTATATACTTGTCATACTATGTTATGTTAATTAATTATTTAATTTAAGTATATTAAATAGAAAACCTTAAATGATATATTATGTGATATTAATTACAAAGTGTGGTAATAATGGAAATTTTGTCACATTAAAAATAACATATTATTTTTAAATATTCCCGGTCAAGATGTTTCGAGATGGGATATCAATACGTTCATTAAGACTACAGTACGCAATACTCTCTAAATGTTGAGTAGTGAATTGCTCATGACTGCTGGGGGCATCAATAAGTTAAATACTGATAGTTACTAGATGACTATAGAACATTTAGCTCGAGATTTTTCTGTTGGTTAATATCACTAAGGTCAAACAGAGAATCTTGAAGTGATGATATTATATTTTTCTCAAACTGAGAATACTGTCGAATTTTAATGTGAATACTCCACTTTGATCATATTAAATAGTGTCACGGTGTCTATAGAACGACTATAGTTGGGTCTAAATTGAACCATCGAGGGCGAAACACTATTCAATAGAGAATTTGTCACCTCGGCTAATGAGGTCGTATCACCGCCAATTATAGTCAATTCAAAGTCTCTAACTAGAGCGATACAATTACTAACAATTTTATTATTAAACCAACGACTTTTTGTTCGGATTGACCAAGTTGAATGTGGATGATATTGGAATTTTGATTAAAACCAATTTCATAAGTCTTGAAATGATATAGTTTTGACTAAGAGAATTTGTGTAAATAGTTGTTATTTTCTGGAACTACTTAAAATATTGAAATATGATTTTACCAAAAGATGTGTAAGTGGTAAATTTGTCCAAATTATCACACCTAGCTAAGTTGATGTGTAAATGTGAATATTTAGTTTGTTTGATATTAATGGATGAATGAATTTACACTTTGAGTCACACAATCGTAATAATGAGTACGCCAAAAAACTATACGGTTTAAGTAGTTTGTAATTGATGTAAATTAATAAGTTAATATTTATGAAATATTAATTTTTACATTTGATTTGATCTGTTTGAATGTCAATAGTACTTAATAAAATGCATATAAAAGCTATATATTTATGCATCGATGTACGATATCGACAAATATTTAAATTTGATTTAAGTTAATTAATTGCTAAGTGAGTTTGGGAATTGTTGAAGGCCCATATATTTCCAAGCATGGTCAGCCATGGAGGGTTAAATAGAGGGGTTTAAGTGTTTCAAAATGGTTCTAAAAAGGTGGAAAGAAAGAGTAAAAGAAGGAGATATTTTCTCCTCCTTTACCACTCTTAATTCCACTATTAAACCACCTCATCTCATTATTTTTTTAGCCTCCACCTCCAGGCCTCCTTCAGTTGCAAATATCAAGTCTCCTTAGCCAAAAATTCCACAAGGATAATTCAAAGAAAATCAATTAAAACAAATACAATGATGGTGCTTTAGATTGTTGCAGCTTCTAGAAGTTGATTCAGTTAGATCTTAGAGTGATTCTTCATTCTAGATGCATATCATAGGCTATGACTTAAAATAATCTTTTCAATTTCATTACATTTATACATACATCTTTTGACTATGTATATTAGATTGTATATAGACATGTTATAATGGATTTATATGTGCCTATGTTGTCTATTTTAATTTGTATATTCAATTGGTAAAGAAGCATGAAAACTTCATGATACTATATATATTATTTTCATCCATTTTAAACAATTAAATATTAATTTTTGAAACATAAAACTAATTTTTAATTTGCTTTAATGATTTTATAATGTGATATATGAAATTATATACATAATATATACATATAATTATTTTAACCATTTTATAAAAATATATACTTTTGAATGTAAAATAAATTACTTCCATATAATAATAATTAATGTATAATTTAAATTATTTTAAGTACATAAACTAATATCTTATATTTAAAAAAATTGAAATAAATTCAGATGGATTTGATTAAAAAATTATATTTCTTTATAAAAACATTTCTGCCTATACATACTAATTTAATAACTTATATATAAATAAATAAATTACAATTAAAATATAAAGCAAACACATATGTACATTTCGAATGTAAAATTTTAAAAAAAAATTAAGTTATATATCTATATGTAATTTTATATGTAATTTTAATTTAAAATTATAACTATATATTTATTTAAATCTAGACCTGATTTTGAGTTTTAAATTAACATAAGATTTTAAGAAATTAACTCAAATTTTAATTGGTCCATTTAAAAAAAATACAATTATTATTTTGTGTGTATATGTAATTTTAATATAAAAACTGTGGATAACAAAGGCATATACAAAGGGACAAATGTGTCGGTTTTGGCATAAATTCTAGCACCTATAAACGCACACATCAACCATTGGTACTATTTGTATGTCGCACCTGCGTTATGCACATGAGTAATTTGGATATACTCAAATTCAAATTAAATTCATTATTTGATTAAATTAATAAATTAAATTAAATAATATTTTATTTAAATAATATTTTTGATTGGATTTAAATCAATTAGAATTTACAGGCTCGACAAAGATCCAAAACAATAAAAAAAATACACCCATTTAACCTGTTGTGACCTAACCCAATTCCTTCAGTGGTATCAGAGCCCAATAGCCTATGTGGTTGAAATTAGCTATATTACTACCCATTTAATAAGGTGTCTAGAAAGGTAGTGTCCAAAATTGGATTTGGATAACCAAACACTCTACCCTACCTTATGCTGGCCTGGTCCGAAGGATGAACAAAGCCCAAAGGTTATCCTAAATATAAACGCCCGAATTAATTTTGGGCCATGGGCTAATTTTCAAAATCTACTTTGAAAACTTAAATAACATTTAAAAGTTAAAAGTTAAGTTTATAATATAAATGAATTTTTTTAAGTGTTATAAAATATTTTTAAAAACTTTTTTTGAAAATTAATAAATTAACTTCAAAATTTCATTTTAATTAATTTAATCAATTAAATAATTGATTAATTAAAATTGATTAATTAAATCAAAACATAGAACGATATATGTACATTATGTTAAATGTTTAAGGTAAACAATAATAAAAAATTTGAAATTAATTTTATTTTAATTAAAATTGTTTTTATTAATTAAATTTTAATCAATAAATTATATACGTATAATGATATATATATATATATATAATTAGAATAAATGTTATAATCAATTTTATAACGTTTAGAATGCATAAAATTAAATTAATTGAAGTATTAATTAATTAATAAAATCAAAATTAAATTAAGTATAATTTAATTAAATAGAGTGTAGGTTTAAGGAATAAATACATATGTATAGTACTATATCGTGATTTCAGATGTATATAGCACTTGAATCATGAGGATATTTCATTAGAAATACATTATTGCATAAATCGATATCACTCAAATGAATATATTAAAGATTATGAATCTTTAACATAAATGTTTTCTCTACCGTTTATATAGTTATAAATTATCTGCATACTCTTTAAATATTGAGCAAACTGAAGCTAGAGATGTTATGAGTAGTGTTATTAATATATTAACTAGACGAGGTAAGATAATTGTATGTATTTTTTGAGCAAACTCAAGGTAAATACATTATACTTAGGCTATCGTGAAATGGTAGGTGTAAGTGAATAATCTCTTTTGATTTTTTAGCAAACTTAAGGTCAAATGAGATTACGATAAAGACCGCGGGCTAAGAGTTATATATGATACAACTGATAAGGTATAATCCATCTCTTGTAGGCCCAAGGTTTTTAAGCAAACTTAAGGTCAGATCCCAAGGAAAGCGAGTTTTAACCATCACTAGGGAAGTTGAAAGACTTCTATATTTATTTTCGGGTTTTGTGAAATATAAATTTCTAGCAGGGGCTTACTAGTAAAATGAAATAAATATGTTCACTCCAAAGTTATATATTTTCAAAAAATGACAAGCTCACTTGACTTAATTACACAGACTGGCTACGTGCAATCGAAATAGCACTAATCTATGAATGGTTCTGGTCATTTATACATGAACCTCAAAAAGAAAAACCAACTGAAAATGCAGATCCTAAAATAGCGATTGCTTGTAATATATGAGTAGTAGATCTTCGAATAGCCTAATTTTACGAGATGTCTACTTTAGATATACCGTTGCAAAGATATCACGAAAGCACGATTGCCCATCAAATCTTCGATAGCCTTAAAAGCACTACATATGGATCAATCTCATTCCACATGGTACGAGATTATCAAGAAACTGTTCAAAATGATGATGACAAAGGACACTCGTGTAGAGGAATACGACTTATTTATGAAAGTCTATATTAATAAACTCGTAGGTCAACGTTACTATGAGTTGTAGTGGAATTGATCTTACGGTCTCTTATTCCACATTTTGATTCATTCATATTGAATTGTGGTAAGAACTAGTTGAATGTGAGCCTTATGGAAATGCTCAATATGTTGAGATTTCGAGTTCTTGTCCAAAGATCAAGGGAAATGCATCGTCTTTAAATGGTCCGAAGTAGAGAAAGTGTAATGACCCGTATTTCATGTATCGAAGGATCGAATATTTTATTTTATTCATCTGAAGTCATATTATTCTATAACTTTGGGATATGACTCTTAAGGACATTTTACACACCTATGATTTTTCTGAATTTCCATGTAACCATTTTGACCCTAAAAATATTGTTTGGCTTTTAGAGAGTTTGAATTAGGGCCTTCAACTAGCTTCATTGCTTCAGGATAATGGTATCACATTCCATATAGTGCTCATAATAGAGAAAGAGACTTACGGTTAGGAAGTTATGGCTATTTTAAGTTTTAATAGTTACTGGCTAGGATTAGTGTATAATTAGTTAACCCCATAAGTTGGCCCATCGGTCTAATTTGAGATTACTATAAATAGTGGGCTGAATAGCCAAATTAAAACTTTCACTCTCTCCCAAATTAAATATAAACCCCTATTAACCCTAGCTCTCTAAATCAAACTGAACTAAAGATTGGTGAATAGATCGCTGATTAGAAGATAGAAATCATCGATTTGGTTGCTTTGCATTGCTTTTGATCGTCGTCCATATTGGGTCTACACTCAAATTGGTTAAATTTGGAAATTAGTAAGTGGTTTATGCCTTCTCGCTTTTCTAACATGTTTATATGGCACAATTATAGGTTTCAACAATTATAGTTATAGTAATTTTAGATAATTGCAAAATAATAGTAAGATAGTAATTGGTTTATAAAACAGTTGGAAAATTGCTAAACAGTTTCAAAAATAATTGTAAAACAAGTATAAGATAGTTTGGTTTTTAAAAGAAAGGTTGTATATATAATTAATAGCTTGGAAAAATAGGTTTATATTAAAATAATTTATATTAAAAATGGTCCAGAGTCAAAACTATTCACTTCCCAATCTTCATTCTCAATCAATTCAATTTAAATTTCCTCTTCCATTTAAATTGATCCAATTCCAATTTAAATAACTTCAAATTCCATTGAAATATATTTAACCCAATTCAAGTTAAATTCCTCAGTTTCTTTCCAAATTTTACTTTATTCAATCCTTGATCTCCAATTATACTAATTCAAATAAATTTTAATTGAACTAGTTCCAATTTCAATTTACTTCATTTCCAGTTTGACTTAATCCCAATTTCAAACTCCATTTCCAAATCAAGTTGATTTATTCTTGATTTCCTCCCAAGTTCAATTCAAATTCCTTTTGAGTTTAAAACTATTCAATTTGAATTATAATTCCAAATTATTCAAATCAATTTGGACTAATTTCAAATTGAACCCTCTTCAATCTTAAATCATTTCAAATTAATCCAATCCAAATTTTCCATTTGAATCTTATACTCATACATCTTCAATCACACCTTCAATTACTTCAAATCAAATTCAATTTGACTAATTCAAATTTCAAATTTAAACCGTCTCGAATTATATAAATTCGAGTTAATACTTCAAAGGTTGATTTAATTCCTTTAAATCAATTTACCCTTAAAGTTTTCAAACAATTCAATTCACAGTTCAGACCTAACATATTATACCACACTTCACTTCTCATTCATTTAAACAAATCCAATTCACAATTTGAAGATTATTAATAACAATAGGATGATATCATCTAATTCATTTAAAACATCCATGTAACGACCCGTATTTTACGTGTCGATAAATCGTAAAATAGATGCCATTAAGTCGTTAGTGTTGATAAGTCGTCCAGAGTTTAAGTCGTGTTGTAGTTTAAATAGTGGAACGACTTATGGGAGTCAACGACTTAGTGCTTAAGTCGTGTGTAGGTTAACTCGTGTGGAGCTTAGGTCATATGAGAGTTAGGTTGAGAGGAGTGACCTATGGATGTAACGGCTTAAGTATGTTGAGCGACTTAAGAGTTAAGTCGTATAGGATTTAGGTCGTGTGAGCGAGTTAGGAGAAGTCAGCGACCTACGAGTGAGCGATTTAAGGTTTAGGCGACCTAGGGGGATAGGTCGTTAGATGCTTAGGTCGTGGGTCATTTGGAATGACTTAAGACAGTGAGCGAGTTAGTGTGTTAGAACGAGTTAACGGGTTAAGGAATAGGTCATTATCGAGTTAGTAGTTGGAGTAGGTTAACGAGTTACGACTTATAGATTTAGACGACCTAAATACAGGAAGCGACCTAAGATAGTTAGCGGCTTAGAAGTTTGGGCGACCTATAGATTTGACCGACCTAAGAAGCTAGCGACCTAAGAGAGTTAGGTCGTGAACGAGTTATGGCTTAGGTGTATAGTTAGGTCGTGAGACGACCTAAGGTAGCAAGCGACTTAGTGTTAGGTCGTAAGTCGCGCACGTATGTTATGGCTTAGGTCGTTAGGTCGAGGCACTGCATGTGTTGAGTCGCGCATTGGTTGAGTCGTTAGGTCCTTGGGCTTAGGTCGTGAGTCGTGCACCTCTGTTGAGTCGTTAGGCCGTGTTGGTTAGGTCGTTGGGTCGTGTGGGGCTGCTAGGTCGTAGGTCGGCCATAGTTAGGTCGTGAGCGACCTAAAAGCGAGCGACCTAAGGGGCGTTCCAGCCTATAAATAGAGGGGTTTGGCTCACTTTTTGGCACCGGATTTTAAAGCGACGAAGTGCTGCCATTTTGAGAGCTCGACTACAACACTTCTTCACTTCTTTTCTCCACTCTAATCTAGTGATTCCTTCCATCTAAATTGAAGATCAAATCGAAGATCCAAGGGCCAAAGTTGAAGATCTCCATCCGTTGAAGAGGGATTTCATCGTTTGAAGCAAAGCTTTGGAGGATCAAGCTTGATTCCTTGCTGTCCAGATCTGAAGTTGGTTGTTTTTGAGGTGTTTAGGCGATTCGGTGAGTGGTAGTTATCTCTCACACGGACCCAAGAGAGTATATTGGATCGGTGGCTTGTTTATGTGTTAAAGATAGTGATTTCTTGCATTTTCCCTAAGTCTACATGTAGATCTATTGTTCATGAAGTTTTGACATCTATTTTACTACATGTTCACTTATGCAAGTTCATTCATCAAGTTGTAGAGATATTGTTCATAATTCATGCTTGTTAGAATGCATGTTAGATTTGGACTCTTTATTTACGAAATTTCCATTATTGTTGTAATTGTTTATTTAGATCTTGTTTGAATGATTGATTGCTTGGATTAATGTTTGATTTGATTGATTAGTTGATCGATAACTTGATTTGGGCAAGTTGGTCGAAGATGATTCAAAAGCTAAGTGGAAAGGCTCTTGAATAAGGAAAGCTGCTTGTGGCATATGTAGCGAATGTTGAAGCTCATATGGATAGATTTGATGATGATGTTGAGATGGGACTTTGCCATGATGCGATGAGGCAAACCATGATGTTGAGATGGGACTTTGCTTTGATGCGATGAAGCAAAGCATGATGTGTGAAAGCCTTGGTTTAATCCAGACGGGATCATCCCAAGCATGTTGATAACTCGGTGATGCGGTCCGGGTTTGTGGATAATGGTTAGCTTGAGAGGCTCTTGAGCTAGTATGGGAATAGTCGTCGAGGAGGATGACTAGAAGGCTGAGATTTTATCGTCGTTGAAGGTTCTAGCTTGCTCAAAGCAAGAGTACGTTGGGACGGGTCACGATGACGTTCCGAGCACGGGCTGCGACGACGTGCTAGTACTCTGGGTAGTTGCGAAAATTCCTAGGCACGGGCTGTGACGACGTGCGGAGTTATGTCTAGAACCGGGGTTACCATTAGCCCTTGACAGGCGGTCATTCAATTAACGGTGATATCGAGGCAATGATAACAGTGATAGCCAGAGTCATGGATGTTTGATTGTATCATCATTTGGCCTCAAGAGCGGTGTTTTCTGGGTGCTTATCTGATCTTGGTTTAGGCCTTGGGGGTTTGTACTTGGAAAACATCGACCTTGACTCGAGTGATAATTACTTTACTTTAAATGTCTACTTTGTTATGCTTGTTTCTGCTTAGTGGGTCTGGGGGCTATCACTGTAGAATGAGGTGGAGTGGGATGGTTGAGTTCCTATTCCTTTTACCCTTTATGCTCTTTTGGTATGTTTGATAGTTAATTTACTGCTCACTAAGACTGTTGTCTGACTCTGGGTTTTATGTTCAACTCTTATTACCTTGGGCTGTTCATCCATGTTAGGATGGGCAGACTAGGTAGCAGGTGACAGGTGCTGTTCTTGGCTACCAACGCTGTTGATGACGAAGATGAGCTGGAGGCTTTTGTATATTGTTTTCTTACTATATGTACTGGATGTTCCGCTGTTTGTTTGATACTCTGAGTGTTATGTAGTGAGGCTTGATGTATTGACTATTCAGATGATTGTATAAAGCTATTATGAGTTTATATGATGAGACTTCTGTTCTATAGAGCTTCACTATGTATATTTTCTATTGTATTTTATCCATGCGCTGTGAGTAATACGATAGACTATTCTGTTTTATCTTACCCTGACTATCGTCCATGGCTGCCTGGCACACTTTTCAGCGCACCATTCCCTTGTTTCGTGCGGGAGTCATGGGCGGTCGTCACATTTGGTATCAGAGCTTTGGTTAATCGATTTTAGCCAACGCTCGCTGGCGTAACTACGTATGAGAGACGTAATTGTATTTTGATGGATGATTACTATATATAATATAGTAGTTTAGAAGGATTTGAACTCCTTATTTAGTTGTTTCTCAAGGTGTTCTAAATCATTCCTTTTTGTAGATATTAAGGATGAGTCGAAGTGAGAGACAAGCTGCTAGGGAAAGCCGTGCTGTTGGGGGTGCTACTGACTATGCTGTAATGTTCGAAGCTATGATGACTTCGATCATGAGAAGGATACCAACTTCAGGACAGTTAGTAGATGTTGGAGTTCAAGTTCAATCTCCAAAACCAGTCGATTTTGCTAAGTTGTGCAAGGACTATACTGCTCTTGGAGGAAAGGTTTTCTTGGGAACAGAATCAACCGTTGATGTTCAGAGATGGATTGATGCTTGTAGAAGGATCTTTGGCGATTTGGGAATTGAGGATGCAACTAAGAGGAAGCTTGCATCAAGGCAGCTTCAAGGGAGAGCTTCTGATTGGTGGAATTCCATCACCATTGATACTCCAGAGGAAGAGATTACTTGGGAGCAATTCCAACTTAGATTTGAAGCTAAGTTCATTTCTACAGCTCAGAAATCTGTTCTGTTTAAGAAGTTTGTGGAGCTCAAGCAAGGTGGGAGACCAGTTCTTGAGTATGTTTCGGAGTTTGAAGCTTTGTCCAAGTATGCTCGGTCTCATATTGAATCTCCTTATCAGAAGAATGAGAAGTTTGTGACAGGCTTGGACAATTATCTTGGGAGACAGTTGGTGGATCATCTGGACGATCCGTTTGAGAAGCTTGTGGAGAAAGCTCTCAGGCACGAGAGTTTGTTTCCTAAGGAAGGGTCTGTTGTTGCTGTGACCAAGGAAGAGTCCAAACCACAGCAGGGTGGAAACAAGAAGAGGAAGCAACAACAGTGGAAGGGTAAGGATGGCCAGAAGAAGCCGAAGGGTGAAGTGATCTGCTACAACTGTCAGCAGAAGGGTCATCTCTCCAGGGATTGCAAGAAACCAAGAGTGCCGGCAAAGTGTCACAACTGTGACAAACCGGGGCATTTCAAGAGTGATTGTCCGGAACCGAGGAAAGATAAGCAAATTGTGCAAGCTTATGCTTTGGGGGTTGTTCCATCATCTTCGAAAGCTCCTACTGCGGAAGAGAAGGGGAAGAGTGTGGTGGTTCAAGGTACTCTTTCCATTTGTGGTGTTCCAGTTAGAGTGTTGTTTGATACTGGAGCGTCGCATTCTTTTGTTTGTAATGATCTTGTAGGCCAGTTGGGTTTGGAACCGGATATTGTTGATAGACCATTGGTTGTGACTAATCTAGTTGGGGGTTCGTCTTGTTTGTGTATGATATGCCGTGGTCTAGTTGTATCGAGTCATGATTGCACTTTTGTTTGTGATTGCTTTGTTCTGAACTTTGCGGGGTTCGAAATTATTTTGGTTATGGACTGGCTTAGGAAGTATGCGGCAAAGGTTGATTGTGAGAGGATGGAGGTGACAGTCGGGAATGTGGAGGGGCGAAAGGTTGTGATACGATGTAAGCATGAAGAAGGCGTCTTCATGAGCTTCATGTATTCGCTGGTTGTTCCACGGGATGGACTGTCATCGATGCCGGTTGTGAATGGATTTGAGGACGTCTTTGACGAGGTCAAAGGGTTATCGCCGCATAGGGAGATCGAGTTTCGTATCGATCTAGTTGAGGAAGCCAGACCTGTTGTGATGCCTCTTAGACGGATGGCGCCGAGAGAACAACAAGAGCTGAAGGTGCAGGTTGATGACCTTTTTCGGAAAGGATTCATTCGGCGTAGTGTGTCCGAATGGGGTGCACCAGTTGTGTTCGCAACCAAAGCGGATGGATCGTTGAGGTTGTGTGTGGATTATCGTGAGCTGAATAAAGTGACTAGGAAGAACAAGTATCCATTACCGAGAATAGATGACTTGTTTGATCATCTTCACGAAGCTAGGGTGTTTTCTCAGATGGATTTGGCAATAGGATTTCACCAGTTGAGAGTGGCTAAGGATAGTGTGCTGAAGACTGCTTTTAGGACACCATCCGGTTTTTATGAGTGGCTACTAATGCCGTTTGGATTGACCAATGCACCAGCATATTTTGTGGATCTTATAAATAGAGTGTTCAGAGATCAGTTGAACAAGTTCGTACTTGTGTTCGTGGATGATATTCTGATTTATTCCAGAACTGAGGAAGAGCACAAGATACACTTGCGTATTGTTTTGGAAATCTTGCGGAAACATCAGCTAAAGGCTAAGTTTTCGAAGTGTCACTTCTGGAAGAGTGAAGTGAGGTTCTTAGGCCATGTTATCTCTGGAAATGGAATAGCGGTTGATCCCGCTAAGGTGGCAGCAATCCAGGATTGGGTTAGACCTAAGAATGCATCTGATGTGAGAAGTTTTCTTGGATTAGTAGGATATTATCATCGGTTTATCAAAGACTTTTCCAAGATAGCTGCACCGTTAACAGGATTGACGAAAAAGAATCAGGTATTCATATGGGATGATAAGTGTGAGCAAGCTTTCGTAATCCTGAAAGAGCGACTGACGAGTGCTCCTGTTTTGACTATTCCAAGTGGGAATGATGAGATGGTGGTTTACACCGATGCATGTGGTACTGGACTTGGAGCAGTGCTAATGCAGAAGGATAAAGTTGTTGCGTATGCAAGTCGACAACTGAAGCCGCATGAAAGAATTATCCGACTCATGATTTGGAGTTAGCGGCGATTGTATTTGCTTTGAAGATGTGGAGACATTATCTATTAGGAGTAAGATTCGAGTTGTTTATGGATCATAAGTCGTTAAAGTATCTGTTCTCCCAAAAGGATTTGAAACTTCGACAGCAAAGGTGGCTAGAGTTCTTAGCATCATATGATTTTGGTATAGCCTATACTCCGGGAAAAGGTAACGCAGTGGCAGATGCGTTAAGTCGAAGACATGCAGGATTGGGAGCCATGTTTTCGGAATGGAGGAATCTTGAGTATTTGGCTGGATTTGACTTCAGGCCTAGATGTGAATTGGAACTTGAGATGTTGGCAAACTTATCGATAAGACCTTCTCTAGTGGAAAGGATTGGCAAGAGCCAAAAGCGAGACGATAAGCTTGTCAAGATTATCCAAGATTTGGAATCTGGATGGAACCCAGAAAAGGATAAAGGATTTGAAGTCGATCGAGAGGGTTGGCTTCGGAAACAAGGACGACTAGTTGTTCCCAATATAGATGGATTGAGAGATGAAGTTCTAAAGGAAAGTCATCAATCGAAGTTGACAATTCATCCAAGTGGAAATAAGATGTATCGGGATATGAAGAGAACCTATTACTGGGAAGGTATGAAGAAGGATGTTGGAAATTTTATTTCCAAGTGTATGAACTGCCAGTTGGTAAAAGCCGAACAAAAGAAGCCAAGTGGATAGCTTCAGCCATTAGAGGTTCCTACATGGAAGTGGGAGCAGATATCGATGGATTTTATCGATGGTCTACCTAGAACCAGAGCAGGGAATGAAGGGATTTGGGTCATTGTAGATCGTTTGACTAAGAGTGCAAGATTCATTCCTGTTCGATCAACTAGGACTGCATCGAAATTGGCTGAGTTGTATGTTAAGTGGATAGTTCGATTCCATGGTATTCCGAAGAGTATAGTGAGCGATCGAGACCCATTGTTCACTAGTGGATTTTGGAAGAGCTTCCAGGAAGTTTTGGGAACTGAGTTGTGTATGAGTACAGCTTATCACCCACAAACAGATGGTCAGACTGAGAGAGTCAACCGAGTTTTGGAAGATCTCCTGAGGGCATGTGTTTTGGATTTCGGAGGATCGTGGGAAGATCATCTTCATTTGGTAGAGTTTGCGTATAACAACAGTTACCAGTCAAGTATTGGTATGGCACCGTATGAAGCATTGTATGGAAGACCATGTAACTCTCCGACATGTTGGTTGGAAACTGGAGAAAAGCTGATACTTGGGCCAGAGATGATTAGACAGGCTTCGGAGTGTATAGAGATCATTCGGCAACGAATAAAGGCAGCCCAAGACCGTCAGAAAAGTTATGCCGATAATCGTCGTAAGGATTTGGAATTCGACATAGGTGATATGGTTTTTGTGAAGATTTCTCCTCTGAAGAATGTTATTCGATTCGGGAAGAAAGGGAAATTGACTCCAAGATTTGTTGGACCATTCCCGATCATCGAGCGAATTGGAAAGCTCGCTTATAGATTGGAGTTACCGGAAAAGATGGCGGGTATGCACAATGTTTTTTATGTATCTTATCTACGGAAGTATGTGCATGACTCGAATACGGTGGTTTCTGCTGACAGCTGTGCATATTTAGAGGTTGATCCAGTTGTTACGAGACCTCGTAAGCCGCTTCGTGTTGTTGAAACCGAAACGAAACAGCTTAGGAGGAAGGCGATTACGTTGCTCAAGGTACAATGGAGTGATGATGTTGACGACTGTACGTGGGAGAAGGAAGAGAGGATGAAGGCAGCTCATCCTGAACTCTTCGAGGTATGGCCCTAAGGCGTCGTGACATCTCACGAATTTGTAGCTTGTTCTAAGTCTTAGAATTCTTCATGCTAGGCTAGTAATTGGATGCATGGTTTGTTGATTGCTATGGATGGTAGGCATGCGGAATAACTTTGGTTGCTCTTGTTTGTTTGGAATTTCGGGGGCGAAATTCCTAAGGGGGAGAGAATGTAACGACCCGTATTTTACGTGTCGATAAATCGTAAAATAGATGCCATTAAGTCGTTAATGTTGATAAGTCGTCCAAAGTTTAAGTCGTGTTGTAGTTTAAATAGTGGAACGACTTATAGGAGTCAACGACTTAGTGCTTAAGTCGTGTGTAGGTTAACTCGTGTGGAGCTTAGGTCGTATGAGAGTTAGGTTGAGAGGAGCGACCTATGGATGTAACGGCTTAAGTATGTTAAGCGACTTAAGAGTTAAGTCGTATAGGATTTAGGTCGTGTAACCGAGTTAGGAGAAGTCAGCGACCTACGAGTGAGCGACTTAAGGTTTAGGCGACCTAGGGGGATAGGTCGTTAGGTGCTTAGGTCGTGGGTCGTTTGGAATGACTTAAGACAGTGAGCGAGTTAGTGTGTTAGAACGAGTTAACGGGTTAAGGAATAGGTCATTATCGAGTTAGTAGTTGGAGTAGGTTAACAAGTTACGACTTATAGATTTAGACGACCTAAATACAGGAAGCGACCTAAGATAGTTAGCGGCTTAGGAGTTTGGGCGACCTATAGATTTGACCGACCTAAGAAGCTAGCGACCTAAGAGAGTTAGGTCGTGAACGAGTTATGGCTTAGGTGTATAGTTAGGTCGTGAGACGACCTAAGGTAGCAAGCGACTTAGTGTTAGGTCGTAAGTCGCGCACGTATGTTATGGCTTAGGTCGTTAGGTCGAGGCACTGCATGTGTTGAGTCGCGCATTGGTTGAGTCGTTAGGTCCTTGGGCTTAGATCGTGAGTCGTGCACCTCTGTTGAGTCGTTAGGCCGTGTTGGTTAGGTCGTTGGGTCGTGTGGGGCTGCTAGGTCGTAGGTCGGCCATAGTTAGGTCGTGAGCGACCTAAAAGCGAGCGACCTAAGGGGCGTTCCAGCCTATAAATAGAGGGGTTTGGCTCACTTTTTGGCACCGGATTTTGAAGCGACGAAGTGCTGCCATTTTGAGAGCTCGACTACAACACTTCTTCACTTCTTTTCTCCACTCTAATCTAGTGATTCCTTCCATCTAAATTGAAGATCAAATCGAAGATCCAAGGGCCAAAGTTGAAGATCTCCATCCGTTGAAGAGGGATTTCATCGTTTGAAGCAAAGATTTGGAGGATCAAGCTTGATTCCTTGCTGTCCAGATCTGAAGTTGGTTGTTTTTGAGGTGTTTAGGCGATTCGGTGAGTGGTAGTTATCTCTCACACGGACCCAAGGGAGTATATTGGATCGGTGGCTTGTTTATGTGTTAAAGATAGTGATTTCTTGCATTTTCCCTAAGTCTACATGTAGATCTATTGTTCATGAAGTTTTGACATCTATTTTACTACATGTTCACTTATGCAAGTTCATTCATCAAGTTGTAGAGATATTGTTCATAATTCATGCTTGTTAGAATGCATGTTAGATTTGGACTCTTTATTTACGAAATTGCCATTATTGTTGTAATTGTTTATTTAGATCTTGTTTGAATGATTGATTGCTTGGATTAATGTTTGATTTGATTGATTAGTCGATCGATAACTTGATTTGGGCAAGTTGGTCGAAGATGATTCAAAAGCTAAGTGGAAAGGCTCTTGAATAAGGAAAGCTGCTTGTGGCATATGAAGCGAATGTTGAAGCTCATATGGATAGATTTGATGATGATGTTGAGATGGGACTTTGCCATGATGCGATGAGGCAAACCATGATGTTGAGATGGGACTTTGCTATGATGCGATGAAGCAAAGCATGATGTGTGGAAGCCTTAGTTTAATCCAGACGGGATCATCCCAAGCATGTTGATAACTCGGTGATGCGGTCCGTGTTTGTGGATAATGGTTAGCTTGAGAGGCGCTTGAGCTAGTATGGGAATAGTCGTCGAAGAGGATGACTAGAAGGCTGAGATTTTATCGTTGTTGAAGGTTCTAGCATGCTCAAAGCAAGAGTACATTGGGACGGGTCACGATGACGTTCCAAGCACGGGCTGCGACGACGTGCTAGTACTCTGGGTAGTTATGTCTAGAACCGGGGTTACCATTAGCCCTTGACATGCGGTCATTCAATTAACGGTGATATCGAGGCAATGATAACAGTGATAGCCAGAGTCATGGATGTTTGATTGTATCATCATTTGGCCTCAAGAGCGGTGTTTTCTGGGTGCTTATCTGATCTTGGTTTAGGCCTTGGGGGTTTGTACTTGGAAAACATCGACCTTGACTCGAGTGATAATTACTTTACTTTAAATGTCTGCTTTGTTATGCTTGTTTCTGCTTAGTGGGTCTGGGGGCTATCACTGTAGAATGAGGTGGAGTGGGATGGTTGAGTTCCTATTCCTTTTACCCTTTATGCTCTTTTGGTATGTTTGATAGTTAATTTACTGCTCACTAAGACTATTTTCTGACTCAGGGTTTTATGTTCAACTCTTATTACCTTGGGTTGTTCATCCATGTTGGGATGGGCAGACTAGGTAGCAGGTGACAGGTGCTGTTCTTGGCTACCAACGCTGTTGATGACGAAGACGAGCTGGAGGCTTTTGCATATTGTTTTCTTACTATATGTACTGGATGTTCCGCTGTTTGTTTGATACTCTGAGTGTTATGTAGTGAGGCTTGATGTATTGGCTATTCAGATGATTGTATAAAACTATTATGAGTTTATATGATGAGACTTCTGTTCTATAGAGCTTCACTATGTATATTTTCTATTGTATTTTATCCATGCGCTGTGAGTAATACGATAGACTATTCTGTTTTATCTTACCCTGACTATCGTTCATGGCTGCCTGGCACACTTTTCAGCGCACCATTCCCTTGTTTTGTGCGGGAGTCATGGGGGGTCGTCACAATCCATTCATGTCCAATTTTTAGATCTCAAACCCATTTTGAGATCACACAAACTCTCGATTCCAATTAACCATTTAACCTCCCAAGTAAAATCTTAATTTTATCTTCAAATTTTCAAATCGGGTTGATCATTCCAACTTATTTAATTCTTTTCCCAGTTAAACTCAGTTCACTTAATCCAGTCAACCTTACCCAATTTGAACTTCCATTTCAAATTTTGAACTTCTCATAAATAATCTTCCCACTAATTAAGTTCAAAAACTTATTATTTTGGGTATCACATCTTATTCCAAATTCAAAACTCACCATTTATATTATGTATATCCACATATATACATATTTACTTCTTGGCTCACCAAGCCAAATTTAAAAATTTAAACCACTTTTGGTTTTTAATTTAAACAAATCCTTTTAAAATTTCAAACAACCTTTGTTTGAAATAGGACCCTTTCATTTGAATTAAATAACATCTCTTATTTTAAAATAAGATCATGTTCAAAGTAGTTTAAATAATATTATTTCCTTTAACATTTTGAAATCAATTCAAATGTTTAAATTTAGAATTCAAACTGCACAATTTAAAACCCACTTTAATTTACATCCTTTCAAACTTACAAGTTACTCTTTTTAAATGGTTACTTCCTTAAAACATTTTATTGTTTAAAACAAACATCTCATTATTAAACACAATAACCATTAAATTCCTGGTTTGAAACCAATTCTGATTCAAGTTATTTTGAAATTCTTTCTTAACTTTAAGATTTTAATTTAAGTTTGAATCCATTTCAAACTTATGCTTATTTAATTTCAATTTGGTTGTATTATATTACTTCTTAATTCTTACTATTACTTTTAATTTAATTAATACTACAACCAATTTACTTAATACAATAGATAATCTATTTCTTATACAAGATTCATTTACATTTGAAATCATTTAAAAACCTTTATATAAGAAAATAATAAGTGCGCTCTCTTATATATATATATATATATACACACACACACACACACACTCAACTCATTCTAGGGTACCGCTTACCCTATCCTTAATGAGTAATCCCACCAGAGCCAAGGTTCTCGCTTAACCTTCAGCTCTGATACCAAATGAAACGACCCGAAAATTTCGATCCCGAAAATTTCCAGATAGTTAAGAAAAGAAGGAAAGAGAAAGAAGAAGAAGACAGAAACAAGACACAGAAACCTCACATTCGCAGCGGATCAAATATAATATCAAATGAAATAGCAGTTATACAAAGAAAACTATATCAGTTAATTTACATTTAAATACATCAGAGTTGCACATATACATAAATACTGGACAAAACAATCATGTCCAGAGACTACAATATCACAGTGAAAACTCTCCATATGTCCCTGCCATCCTGCTCGCCTCCTGAGCTCCAGAACGTCCTTATCTGAAAATCTGTAATACTCGGTCTGACCCGAGCATTACATCAAAGTAACACCCGGGTCAGGCTGGAAACCAGCGTGAGTAAACCCATCAAGCATGAATTACAAATTCATAAAGCTTATATATAACCCGGGTAACTTATATCAATTTACATCTTCACAAATTATTACAGACACCACTTGTTTCATACATTAATTTCTAAGTGCCAAACTTAGATAAAAGGGTCCGGTTCACCTAATACATTCCATTCCTGTATATTGATTTCACAAATTAAATTTATAAGAATCGAAGTGAGTTCGGGTGTTTACTAATACCCGACTCCGGTCTCTTCGAATACAATACCATCTTAACCCAAGTCATTTAAGTGAAATATAATTGAACTTCAAATAGGATATCACTTATTATATTGAAATTTATCATCGAAAGATAACCACATTATCACTTCTTCTTCTTTTTATTTCAATCACCGCATATCACATAGCATTACAAATCACATATCAGCGATAACTACTAATCTCCGGCATACAATATTATTCAATCATTCATAAGCAAGATAAATCAGTTATACCATCCTAATTAATTTAACCAAATTAAATTAATTACACCAACCATTCTTAATCCTGCTTATTTAACATTACTTAATCATAATCCAAAATTACTTAATTCATCAATCTCAATTAATCGTCCTGACTAATTAATCTTTAATTATATTTTAATTATCACACAGATTAATTAGCCTGACCATTCTCATTAATTATCTTAGAATTAATCTCCTAAATCAATTAACAAAATTTAGTTCCCTGATCCTTAATTAGTTTCTCTAATTAATTATCCTGTACTTACCTACATTGATTAATTATCCCTTAATTAATCACATAAGATAATTAACTAGCCCTTAACTAATTTACTTAATTAAATCATACTTTCTAATTACACTAAATAATTACTTCTCGATTACTAATATTAAGTAGTTAACCTTAAATAATCACATTTAGTAATCTCCATATTTTTCCTTCCTTAATAAATGACATTAAGCAATTATCCTTAAATTGCTTTCATACTCATAAATCAATTCCATTAAGTGATTAATTTTAATTAATCACCTTTATATTAATACTTTAATTACTTAATCTTTATTAGTTGTCTATAATTTAATTAATTTATTACTTCCTTAATTGATAACATTAATCAATTTCCCGTCCTAAAACATTAAGTAACCAATACTTTATAAAATTTCATCATTTAATTTACCCTAAAAAAACATATAGGATTAAACACTTATATAATTATCTAATTACGAAATTTGAATATATTTTTAACTTTGTAATTCATTTTAAAAACTTGTTAACACTTTGAATAGAACCTGATTTAACCTTTCCTTTGACTAACACATTCAGATAACTTATTTTTTCAGTTTAAATTTTAAAACTATTATAGATTGTTAACAACTTCAAAAAGAATTTATCCTGAACACAGAACTAACCAGATAGGGCTAAACTCCTGAAACTCCGAGACATTCACGTGCTTCCCTCTATACCTACTTCGAGTTGCACAAACATCCACCCAAGAACAAAATACTGGAACATCATCTTCCCAAATGAAAACAACCTCTGATATGCACAGATGTGCACGGTGCACATACACCATCGTACCACGCCTCTCTGACCATCAACGTTGGTCTAAACACCTCGCCTTCGAACCCCACATCCACACAAAATCATCCATATCCAAAGATTCGACTCGAATCACAATCGAGAGTCATGGCACCCAACAGGAAAAAAATACTCAAGAAACATAACGTCGCCGTGACGACGACACACACCACCGAAGACCTCGACACTTTGTCCATACCCTCACCTTGACTTCCAGTTCCGAACCCTAACTCGCAATCACCTCCGATACGCATCGATGCCTGAAACCTTCACAAAATTCCCGCAGTTCAAACTAGGTTCTGAACCCTATTACGGCGAATTTTGATCAAATTTAACAACTAAAAATCAAGTGATTAATTTTCCCATAATCTCCGTACCTCCTACTATCCTCAAACCTAACTCCGACGCACCGCATGCCGCCGTTCGTCTACAATTGGCCAACATACCCAATTTGTTCCATACAGATAAACTCATCAATTTCTCATCTAAAATTCACGATTTTAGTACCTAAATTCATTATTTTCAATAATTATTCTAGTCATGAATTTAATTCATGAAATTAGAACATTTGAATTTTTTCGATTAAACAGCTTTCACTGTAAAATCTTGAGTTCGAAAGTTTAACTAAATAATTTCATACATTTTTAAAAATAAAGTTACCCAATCATAATCATTTTCTGTTCAATAATGATAGCATAAATTTTCTTAAATAAAAGATATGAATTTATTTTCATTCTTGAGTCTGTGGATATAACAGACTACAGAGTCCATAAGTTTATACATATAGACATATAAATGAATATATACAGCGACTTCACATATATATATATATATGTGTGTGTGGATGCAGATGATCATACTGGCAAACCATATTAATATGCATGCAACCAATTAATTTATACATGCAATCATTACAACATTACTTCCTTATCGCATGCATCAGAAAATCAAATTTATCCATAATAGTGTAGATTACTCACCTGTTGTTGAAATAAAGACAGAGCCTTCTTTTTGATAAAAGATTTTTGAACTATAAATTGCATGCTGAAAAGTTTTCTGATTTAAGAACTGGAATAGCTGAAATTGATTTGAAACTTGCATGTCAGGATCTAAAACTCGTTGAATCTACTTGATTTTGAAGTTGCTGGTTTGATCTAGAAGTTGCATTCGACCTGAAGCCTTATTGCTGAAATCCATGCTCTGGAATGCTTCAGATTTTGAAGTAGTTTTACTGCTTTGATCTTTACATTTTCAAATTTCCAGTTTGCAACTTTTTAAATTCTGTTTTGGGTTCATCTTGCTTTTGATTTGCTTGTACATAATTTGTTACTCAGGTTGATCGCTTGCTTCAAGACTTCAACATGAACTTCCAGGTTTGCTTATTTGGTTTATTATATATATATATATATATATATATATATATATATATATATATATTAAAGAGAAATTAGTTGCCACTTGTTCATATTGTAACACTTGTTAAAATTTATGCTAGATTTGTACACTTGTTATCTCCCATGATTTAAACACTTACATTTGTAATTTGAATGATAAATTATATTTAGTTTATATATATATGTATATGTATTTTCATTTATTTTAAAATTTATTTAAAGCTTTTATATAAATATCCAAATTAGTTAAATATTTTTCTTTCTTAAGAGTTAAATGCCATACACATGTTATTAGAGATGTTCACAAGTTAACACATGTACTTTTCATACAAAAGTAGATTTTTAAATATTTAATAAAACTTCATAATTAATTATCCAATTTATAAATACTTTTTAATTTATATAAATCAATCTCTCTTTTTTTTTAAAGAAATTAATATAAAATAATTTTGTATTCTAAGTAAAATCATGAAAATACACTTTAAAACCAAAGTAAAATTTTAAGATATAAATAACTATATTTTGAATTTCAATTCAAACTCAATTTCAATTTAAGGTTAAATTTAAAATCAGCCTATATATTTCTAAAAACATATTATTTGTTCGAAAGGCATAATTTGCCAATGATAATAATTAAACTATAAGATTATCAATTAAATATTTATCCAAATATAAAAATTCAGTTTCTATTATCATCAGAATTCTTATCTGTCTAATCTATAATCCAGTATTTCTTTTAATTAACCCAATCATATTATTAATTTCAATATCCAAAAATCCGGGTTATTGCATTCCTCCCTCCTTAGAATCTTTTCGTCCTCGAAAAGGAACGAAACACAAACTTATTTAATACTTAAAATCAGATAAATCACTTTTTAATCATTTTAAAATACTTTAAAAATTTATATAATATTACAAAACAGTTTTATAAAATATATTTTTTATAACTCGATGTCTCAACTAGTCCATCCTTGTTCTTACAGAAATTCGGTCATACGTTGATCAGGCGTAAGACTGAAAATCTATAAGTACTTAGCAGACCCATTTTCAACATCCAGTGAAAATACTTGGAAAATAATTTTATTGAAAATATAGAAAACAGTTTTTGAAAATAGAGGATATATCTTTAGTGAGGATGCTCTGGAAATCATCACCCCCATCCATGGTCACAGTTACATTCCAGGGTTACGTTGCCATCACAGCAAAAGTCCATGTAACTGCAGGCTCTCCGCGGCCTCTCGATTACGCCATGGAACCCACATAACAGATCACAGTTACATCCAGGGTTACGTTGCCATCGCAGCAAAAGTCCATGTAACTGCAGGCTCTCAGCGGCCTCTGATTTTCGCTGTCGAAATGAAACCCCTCCACTCCTACATAGGTCACAGTCTGCCGATATAAAATCAAACGCAGACTGTTGGCTCTCAGCAGCACACACGACTTTCGCTATGTTATACCATAGGTCGCAGTTACATCCTGGGTTACGTTGCCATCACAGCAAAAGTCCTTGTAACTGTTGGCTCTCAGCGGCACACACGACTTTCGCTATGGTATACTCAACCCATAATCCCCAGGAACTAGTTTCGTCCGGACTCCTCACAGGATCAACTTTAGAACCCCTCCTGGGGCTCAAGGCAGCACCACCCGGTGGTACTCCTGAGAAGTTCATTCCAAGGGAGCGCCTTTTTCCCCAGAGCCATCATCAAAACATTTTATACTATATATATAGTATCTTTAAATCATACACCTAGTATGATCTCATACAAAGCTTCTTTACACAAAATCGATTATCCCCAAAATCGATAATACTCAAACTAGGCTTTCCAAATCCAATATTGATTTTATCCAAAAATCAAAAACCTTTCCAAATCCAAAGGTTCCCAAAACCTTTTCCAAAATCCTCATAAGATCCTTGATATATATATATATATATATATATATATATATATATACACACACACACACAAATATATATAATTTTTTAAAATCTTTGGATCATTTCAAACTTGTATAAAATCCCTTTTATACTTCAAACTCTTTAAAAATCCTTCTCTTCCAGCAATAGATTCAACAAGGGGAGTCTCATTTTATATATAACAAAGATATATAACTTTGTTTATTCAAAATCAAATATTCAAATTTGATTACTCTTTTTAAGATCAATTTCATTCAAATTCGTACGATGTACACATATCATTCGTACGCCATACCAATCAGATTGCTCATTCGATCACACAATATCACTTCCGAACAAGTATCGTCCACCCGACTTCCTAGTGCGGACACAGATCTGGTTTCTTGATCAGAAACCGTCATTCTCCTTGCATAGTCATAACTATGGTAGAGAATGTCCAGAACCAATCAACAACCCGTATCCAGGTTCGCCATCGAAAATCGAGTGAAAAAAATCCCACGAGGATCGATATAACTATCTCGAAATTCTGTGCTCGAATCTGGATCAAATCACTATGCGAATAGAATAACATACGTACACCCTACGTATTTATCTTTATTGGTTATTAGCCAAATCAATTCTCTTTCTATTCACATTCACTTTAATTTTCATTCACTTATTCACAATTGTTTCAATCCCATTTGGATTATCACCTCTATTCTTATCTCGATTGGGTATTTAACCAATAACAGTTTGAACTCGGCCCAGTGTATTTAGAAAATAGTTTGAAAAATTTAAAATAGAAAAGTAGTTGGAAAATAATTACTAGTTTGTAAAATAGGTGTGAAATGGGTAGAAAATAGTTAAAATAATTATAGTAATTTTAGATAATTGCAAAATAATAGTAAGATAGTAAGATAGCTAAATAATTCCATATTATGGAATGATATTTTATAGAGCGATGATGGCTCTAGAAGTTGAATTTTGATGAGTTTATTGTTTGAATTATTTAAAAGCTTTCAAAAGATTTTCAGGATGAGTTTTATCTATTTCGATCCTTGCTAGAATTTATTTAATAAAATATAGTTAAACTATATTGTATTACTGACTTATTTCTTATTTTAAAATATCTATTTAAAGCTTTTAAAGATGAGTGATATTTATTTATAAATCTTTTTAAATTTATCATTTATAGGTATATAATTTTGGAAATGTTTTAGAGGCAAATGATAAGATATGCTATTATTTTAGAAAAGTGGTTGTGAAAGTAATAAATTCAATTTCAAGTAATTTTAGTTATAAATTGTTTAAATGATTTTTGAAAGAGTTTAAAAGCCTTTGGCAATTTCATGCTTATATATTAAAATAAATTATTCATTTCTTAATTATTTCAAAAAAATCTTTTATTTTACTATAGATTTGAAATTTTATTGAGATTTTGTGCTTTTTTATAAAATAAGAAATTTTAATGAATGATTGAATTGTCGAATCGATATAGGACTTTCCTTACAATTCTTTCGTTTATTACTATAACTTGTTAAATAGAGTTCGAGTGGAATTTACTGGCTTTTAGTAAATACTGTAATTTTACTATCTGGTATGGGACAGTTAGTTAAATTTTAGTGATTAGAAAAGCAAAAGTAGTTACACTTTTGAGTCTTACTATCTTTGGGTATTCGGATTTGACGTCGATAGATCCCCAAAAGTAGATGACTCATTTTTCATCGACTTAAGAGTCAATAGATTCTCTGATTTGGATAGCGCTTGACGGAACCGCTTGGAGAGGTGTTAGCGACCTTGTCAAACTGCTTTGAAAGGTGTTAGCAACCTTGTCATCGCATTCGAGAATGAAATTCCCTTTCTTTTATGAATTTGAAGATTTTGAATTGCTAAGACAATATTTTTGATGATAGTCCATTTAAGACTTGGTATGGATTTATGAAATGGTAATTTTGACTGATAGTCCTTATTATGATTATTTGGCTTTAGACATATTTCTATTATGGCTTATTTTATTATTAAGTCATACATTTATGATAATGGAACTATAAAATGGTGATTTTGATTGATATGCCTTATTTTGATTATTTGGTTTTAAGAATATTTATATTATGGCTTATTTTATTATTAAGTCATATATTTATGATATCAGTATCTCACCTTTTTATTAGATATAGTTTGACCTTTTTAGTTTACTTTACGGTTGCGTGCGTGTAAACTTGAGATGACCTATTTTGTATATTATTTAGTAGTTATCTAGTACTTGATACGATATCATGGACGAGATGTAGATATTTATGTGGGTCTAGTATTGATATTTTGTGGAATCACATTCTATTATGTATATGATATATATTATTCCACTATGATCTGTGGCTTTGATTCTGATTTACTTATATTATATATTGTTCTAAATATTTTAAACTTGTATGTCTATTACTTTGGTATTGAAACTGTACATGTCAAAAATTTCAGTTTAAATCCTCAAAAAGATAATAAAGACGTGTCAGTGTTAGTCCAAAGATATAGTCAAATTAGGTCGCCCTTAACCAACCATTTTCTCTATATTATTAGATGACATCACTTGTAATGTTCTTTGTTAATAGGGTATAGCGGTGGAGTTATTACAGCTTGGTATTAGAGCTTAGGTTTAGAACAATATTGAATATAAGAGACATGAATCCTGGTCTAGACAAACTTGGAGTCCCGTCCCTTGGGTGTGTAGGGTAGAATTAGTTCTTATATTCCTATTAGGATATAAATGTAAATAATTTAGGAAAAATCATCGGGATGAATTTGTAAAAATTTGAATTTCTATACAAATTATTATTATGAAAATGATTCTAAATTTGGAACTCACTTCTGTTAAGAGTAAGATTTAATGGATAACATAAATGAGACCTCAGATGGCTCAGAACTGAATATTGTTGTGTCCTGATCGGTTAGTGATCATAGTAGCGCAGTGGAAGTTGGAAGATAGTTTTTCGCTGAAGATGATTGTTTGTTTGTTTAATTAAAATTTATGTTGTTTGCATCAATTTTTGTTTTTGTTTATGCTTAGTTTAAAATGCGGAATTGAATCAAAAAATTTATAAACCCAATTAATTTGGATGAACCCAATTATTAATATAAGCAAGCGGTTTCTCCTAAATAGAACCGTGAGGGAATGATAAAAATGCTTAAACAACTAATAGTTATAATATACAGAATGATAAATTATATATATCTAATTAAATTTGGAATTGGAAAATATACTTAATAAATAAAATAAGATATAATAAAAGTTGAATGGATGCTTGTTGTTGTGAATGATTGGTAATGGATCTGTATAAATAAACAACATCGCAAGTTGACATTTTTATATAAGCAAGCAAATGATTTGAGAAAGTATGAATATTATGTTCTATAGTAGTTAAAAAGAGTTTTTGTAACGACCCGCCGCTCTGACCGCCTCTAGTCGGTAATTAAACCAACTAGAAACGTTCAAAATGACGAATTGTTAGTCAGTTTATAAAGTTTAAACAGAATCAGCCACAGAATCACAGAACAATCATAATATTATTCATAATTGAATTTTTTTCTTACATACATATATCAGAGTTTTTTACAATGCATAAATTTTTATACAGCGGAATATATCCTTTATTAAATACAAGAAAAAATTTACTGAAAACTTTAGTGGAGTGCTTTAATCCCCCTCTCTCTAACTTCGCGGCCTGAAAATCTTCAAGCTGTAAAAATACTCGGTCTGACCCGAGCGTTAATTGCAAAACACAAAAACACTCGAGTCAGGATTAATCTTAACTCAAGTAAATAAATTTGCAATGAACTGAATAAAATGGATCACATGAATCAATTCAAAATCTATTATGGATTTTCATATTAACAACTTTAATTTTTTTAAAATCTGTCAATCCCGTGTGGCTGCAGTACACACGTATACTTTGCACACATGTGCACTGCCTCGCCAACACGCGTGCAAGCGCAAATCGGACAAATCACTGCAAACTCGACTCAACTCAATGAAATTCAAATTTGTAAGTCCAAAACAGATTACACAATGCACTAAGCATTGAATTAGTGCACAAATGAAAACACATGCAGCAAACAACATGCAGCAAGTGCACATGCAGCAGCAAGAGACGACACAGTAGCACAAAGGAAATATTGAGGCAACACAGAGGCAACACAGAATTAACAGTGTCATGAAGCATCAAATATTAGCAGATGGAATGTGCCACTTAAATTCCAAAATGAAATCATTGGAGATGAACATATAAAAATTAATATGGCAAGGCAGCAGCACTTCTGCAACTGTTGGTTACTAAAATTGTGTGACATCTTTCAGTTATTTGTTAAGTCTATAAAAGGAGGCAATAATGATTTGCCTGTAGAAACATAAAATTACTTCGTGCATGCTAGCACAGACCACAAAGAAGTGTTCAAAGCAACTAGTGCCAAATGAAACAAAACAGTAAGCAAACAACATGTGGACCAAATGCCCAGTGTAGATTAAGTGAACGAAATGAGGCAATAATTCAACAAAAGAAAGGCTAACAAAGACCAGACTTTAAAATTTTAAGTTCAGTTGTAACTTGAACATGAATACATGTGAACACAGTCACACACTAGACTTCAAGTTTGTGTTTTTTTTCATTTTCAGTATGCATTTTAAAAAGCATGGAAGAGAAACAGAAAATGGAATAAGAACAGGAAAGAAATAATTGTGTCGAAAGCAGGTTCAACAAGTAGGATTGTCTGACAACCATTTATTGTTGATGGCAAATTTTATTGAGAGATCAGAAATTACTCTGCTTACACCAAAAATCTCAACAAATCAAAATTCCCAAAATGAATTTAGGGAAAACCAAATCCAATTGCAACAATGCAACGTAAATCGACAAGAGAAAGACTGCATAAAAACGTAACTGCAGTTACTAACGGATACAAGGGCAGGCTGCAACTAATACTGCAGTCACCACAAGCATCGCACTTGAAAACAACTTAATGCAGCCCCTAACCCAAATGCAACAGGGTTTCAAATGAAGGGCAACAAGTATTGCATCAGTGAACAACTCAACAAATGCATATACAAGAATGCAACAGTGACCAAAGTCAAAACAAAATCAGGTTGAATAGAGGCTACAAGTAGTGAACACTTGAATGCATCAATAAACCAATTGCAAGACCTCAAGTGACATGCAAAAGCATTTTTTCTCGACAGCAAGCAAATGTTCAAACACCTACCAATAATAAACTTGTTTTTATTCCCATTTAAAAATTTAGTTTCTAAAATCAGGGTCAACAAAAAAATGACAACAGCAGAAGTGATCACAGCAAAGCACAAGTGTGCAGCATCAAGTAGGACATACGAGCACACAGCAAAACATGGACAAAGTTCCAAGTAAGAAATTACTAACAAGCATCCTTTTCAACAGTTAAAAAAAAACAAATTCAGATAGCATCTGTACTTATCAATTTAATAAAAATTAAATTCAATAGTATTTGTCCTTATTAGTTTTAAAAAAACAAAATTTGGTAGCATCGGTTCTCAACAATTTAAAACGAGAATTCACAAAGCATCTGTTCTTCTCAATTCAGAACAAATTAACAAATATAGCATCTGTTCTTATCAGGTAAAGTTCAAGAAATCGAGCAAGTGACAGCAATTACCCCCAATTGGTTCAGATTCAAGTAACCGAGCCAATGATAACAAATAACCCCCAAATCATAGCATGCAAATTAACCGAGCAATTGATAACCAATAACCCCCATGCAACCAAAATTCAATGCAACAAATTTAAATACTTGCATTAAGATAATCGTGAGCCAAAAGACTCACCTTTACAAATAAATGAAGAGCACGCAAACGAAGCAGCGAACTCGAAGTGGTCGAAGCAGAAATTGAAGCCGAAGCAAGGGAAAGTTGAGCGAATTGAAGAATCAAAGCT
Source organism: Allium cepa (assembly GCA_030765085.1). Taxonomy (NCBI): domain Eukaryota; kingdom Viridiplantae; phylum Streptophyta; class Magnoliopsida; order Asparagales; family Amaryllidaceae; genus Allium; species Allium cepa. The sequence goes on from CM060941.1 coordinate 430,591,511, forward strand.
CCAATTTGCAAAGCCCTAATCTTTGCTGAAGGTCGGCGAAGAAGATTTACACGGCCGCCATTTTTTTCTCTTTTTTTTTTCTTTTCTTTCGTATGAATGAAGATAGTGGAGAGAGGGGTCGGGTTATAAAATAGAAGAGGATCGTGGTTTTGGGTATGGGTCACGGCATGTTGAAGGTAAGGTAGGTAAGGTAATGTATACTTTTTTTTTTATTTTTTTTTATTTTTTTTATTTTATTTTATTTTATTATATATATATATATATATATATATATATATATTATATTTTCTTTCTTATTTCAAATCCAATTATTTTTCTAAATCATTAATTCAAATTTAAAATATAAGTTCAATATTAAATTTCAACTTCAAAGTCAAAATTCAAATTTCTATTCAACTTTTAAATAGATTAAATTCTAAATTTTAATCACCAATTCATAGTTTTATTGGAATTCAATTTAAAATTATCTCAAATATTTAAAATTAATTAAATATCTTCATTTTTAAATTGTTCAAAATTCAGGATCGTTACAATCTCCCCTACTTAAAAGAATTTCGTCCCGAAATTATAAGTTAGGAAAAACGATTGCTAAAATCTCACCGATATTTATATCCTACATACTTTCACTCAGTTTCAAACTCATAAATAAATATAGGATTCATTCCATTTATTTCATTTCACTAGTTTTTTTCATCGACTTCAATAATCAAGACACAAAAGTCTTTTACTAAAAATTTTGACTTACAAAAACTTAGATTTTTAACTTAAAATCTTTCATGCTAAATATTTGCATAATATATCTTATCCAAAACTGTGGACTTTCAAGATATTCAAAAAGATCTTCTTCCTTAATTCATTAAGTTAGAATTAAGTAATTCTGATTTCAGATTATTGATTTTCTTTTTAAAGTTTTGAAAATACTTGATAACTCAAAGTTTAACAAGTCCATCGTCGTTCTCACAGACTTTAGACATACGCTGGCCAGGCGCAAGACTAAAAATCTCCAAGTACTAAACATACTTGCTTCAACTCTCAGTGAAAATACTTAAAAATCTTTTAAAAATTCTTTTAAAAATGGATATGGAAAACCCGTTCCCCCATGGATCACAGTCACCCGGCGGTTCCGCTACTATCTCAGTAGAATCGCTTGTAACTTAGATTTCTCATCACTCCTGAATTTCGCCATGGTTGTCGCCTTATATCGCGGTCCACACGGCGGTTACGCTACTATCTCAGTAGAATCGCTCGTAGCCTTAGGCATCACGCCCCTCGAATTACGCTTCGGTTCCCAGATCGCAGTTTACTCGGCGGTTGCGCCACTATCTCAATGGAATCGCTTGTAACTGTAGGTATCACACCCCTCGAATTACGCCAGCATCAATCACATAATCTCAACACAATGGGATATCAAATCAGTCCCATTGGACATTCCACTAAGGGAATTCTACGTAGCTACGATTTACACTGGACACTCCACCGAGTTCCAATCACCTTCACACATAATAAATTGGAAGGTACATTTCCATATCCTCAGTTTTTTTTAGAAAACATATGTCATATACATATAGTACTTCATTCACATTTCGTACATATCATATCTATGTAAACCTACACAGGATTTTCATAATAATGACTTTCCAAACTGATTAGTTTTCGATTATATTCACATATATAAGTTACGAAAACTCATTTCACATTCACAACAAATAGAGGATTCCAAATTTTTCTTTTCACGTTTAAAATTTTCCTCTCACTCGATTTGAAAATTTAAGGTTATCTCAAACCTAATTCATATTCACAATCCAATTCATTATCGATTTCACATTCGATTTGGATTTCACGTTACATCGTCAATTCTCAACACATAATTGATGTCTATCGATATATAACCTCTAAGCTCGTACGTCTCAGAGAAGGGTGTTAAGCTAAAAGAATAAATTCTCCGCCACCACAGATATATATTTAATAGAGATCAAATGATGTCATCAATTCACAATGCTAGACATACAATCCCAATCGACTATCCAAAATTCAAAGCTGAACTTATATTGTTTTTGGTGTCAAAGTTAAACTCAATTTAACTGAAGATTCAATCCTTTGAAAAATTTCCAAGTTGAACTAATTGTTCACATTTCTCAAAATAATATCTTTACAAGATATATAATTTTCACACTTAGCCATTTGAAACTAATTTCAAATATTCATTTTTCAATTTATCTTTAAAAGATAAAATTTCAAACCTTTCATTTCACATTGGAAAATATTTCCATACTTATTCAATAATAAGTAATTCACAAATTCATTCATTTTCAACACTTTGAAAATATTCAATATACTTGAATCAAAATTAAGTATATATTTCATTCTTTAAGGAAATCATTCTTTTAAACACATTTATTTGAGTTAAAACGAATGTTACGTAAAACATCGTTACGACAACTCAAAATCACTAGTATAGGGATTCGGATTTAAGATAGATATATAAATCCCAATACTATCAACAATATTTCCTTCCGGAAACCATTTACTATAACAATAGTGTTATAGTCCACCATTTCCTTAATTTTCTCGAAAACGTCTATTTCAACAATTGAATGTTGAAATCTATGTATTCGATAGTTAATGCTTTTTAAAACATCTTTAAAGCTATTAACTTTTTCAACTTCTCTTAATTCATAGTTTGAATTCCTCATACTTTTCACAATATTGGTTTTAAACCGATCTCAAATTTTTCAATATTAAGTTTTTCACTTAATTTAATTTTCCGCACGTTTAAATTCAAATTCATCACTGAATTTATTTAAACCTATAATGGATTATCATGTTGACAACTTCAAATTTGAAATTAAATTCTATTTGAACTTTTCATTTACTTTCTATTTCAAAAATAGTCAACTAGTTCTTTAGTAAATTGTTCATCAATTTAATTCCATTAAATTCATATTTCCACATTAACCATTTTAGACAATAGTCTAAACTTAAAATATAAACTTCACATCGAAATTAGTTTGATTCATACAGTTAAATCAACAATTAAATTTCATTCCATAATATCACTTCCCTAAAACATATCTGTTTTATTCAATAATATATTCACTGTCAAAAATCGTGAATATGCTTTGTCAACCAATTTCATCATTTTTACAACTTATTTTTATTTTTAAAGGATTACCCACTGTCCAAAATCGTGGATATATCTCCTTTAATAAGCTATAACAATTTACTTATCAAATTCAATTGTTTTCGAATTTATAAACAATCTTCATAAATTCTTTTCCTATTTATAAAACTTCGATTTATAAATCTTCTTATTGATTCTATTTAATTCAATTCAATTCATTTATATAACTCAGTTATATACCCAAAAGTTCATATTATAAGTTAAATACTTATAATCCATTCATTTACCAATTCGTTCTTCACATTTAAAAACAATTCCTCAAAAGAATTTAGAGTCAAATTCTCAAGTTATAGTTCAATATTCCACTTGATTATAACCAAATTTACAGTCATTTTATTTCACAATTATTACTCGAAATATTCAAGTTATTTGATTTAAACCAATTTAAACCGATTCATTAATTCATTAGTTCACTTAACTCATATTTCATTTTTCATAAATCTCAATAATTCGATAATGAGTTTCTGAACGATTGAAACTCAAATCTAACGAGACCTCACCGAATAGAACTATCGCAAACCTAAATTTAGAGAGGGGAATTTTCAAAATAATTTTAACTTTCCAAAATACTTTTTGTTTTTAAAGAAAACAATTTCATACTTCTTTTAAATTTGAAAAGCACTTTCTTTATAGTGGTTCTAGTAACTATTCGTATTAACCATCATAAACTGAGCTTTGAGTAAACCAAAGCTCCGATACCACTTTTTGTAACGACCCGCCGCTCTGACCGCCTCTAGTCGGTAATTAAACCAACTAGAAACGTTCAAAATGACGAATTGTTAGTCAGTTTATAAAGTTTAAATAGAATCAGCCACAGAATCACAGAACAATCATAATATTATTCATAATTGAATTTTTTTCTTACATACATATATTAGAGTTTTTTACAATGCATAAATTTTTATACAGCGGAATATATCCTTTATTAAATACAAGAAAATTTTTACTGAAAACTTTAGTGGAGTGCTTTAATCCCCCTCTCTCTAACTTCGCGGCCTGAAAATCTTCAAGCTGTAAAAATACTCGGTCTGACCCGAGCGTTAATTGCAAAACACAAAAACACTCGAGTCAGGATTAATCTTAACTCAAGTAAATAAATTTGCAATGAACTGAATAAAATGGATCACATGAATCAATTCAAAATCTATTATGGATTTTCATATTAACAACTTTAATTTTTTTAAAATCTGTCAATCCCGTGTGGCTGCAGTACACACGTATACTTTGCACACATGTGCACTGCCTCGCCAACACGCGTGCAAGCGCAAATCGGACAAATCACTGCAAACTCGACTCAACTCAATGAAATTCAAATTTGTAAGTCCAAAACAGATTACACAATGCACTAAGCATTGAATTAGTGCACAAACGAAAACACATGCAGCAAACAACATGCAGCAAGTGCACATGCAGCAGCAAGAGACGACACAGTAGCACAAAGGAAATATTGAGGCAACACAGAGGCAACACAGAATTAACAGTGTCATGAAGCATCAAATATTAGCAGATGGAATGTGCCACTTAAATTCCAAAATGAAATCATTGGAGATGAACATATAAAAATTAATATGGCAAGGCAGCAGCACTTCTGCAACTGTTGGTTCTGACTAAAATTGTGTGACATCTTTCAGTTATTTGTTAAGTCTATAAAAGGAGGCAATAATGATTTGCCTGTAGAAACATAAAATTACTTCGTGCATGCTAGCACAGACCACAAAGAAGTGTTCAAAGCAACTAGTGCCAAATGAAACAAAACAGTAAGCAAACAACATGTGGACCAAATGCCCAGTGTAGATTAAGTGAACGAAATGAGGCAATAATTCAACAAAAGAAAGGCTAACAAAGACCAGACTTTAAAATTTTAAGTTCAGTTGTAACTTGAACATGAATACATGTGAACACAGTCACACACTAGACTTCAAGTTTGTGTTTTTTTTCATTTTCAGTATGCATTTTAAAAAGCATGGAAGAGAAACAGAAAATGGAATAAGAACAGGAAAGAAATAATTGTGTCGAAAGCAGGTTCAACAAGTAGGATTGTCTGACAACCATTTATTGTTGATGGCAAATTTTATTGAGAGATCAGAAATTACTCTGCTTACACCAAAAATCTCAACAAATCAAAATTCCCAAAATGAATTTAGGGAAAACCAAATCCAATTGCAACAATGCAACGTAAATCGACAAGAGAAAGACTGCATAAAAACGTAACTGCAGTTACTAACGGATACAAGGGCAGGCTGCAACTAATACTGCAGTCACCACAAGCATCGCACTTGAAAACAACTTAATGCAGCCCCTAACCCAAATGCAACAGGGTTTCAAATGAAGGGCAACAAGTATTGCATCAGTGAACAACTCAACAAATGCATATACAAGAATGCAACAGTGACCAAAGTCAAAACAAAATCAGGTTGAATAGAGGCTACAAGTAGTGAACACTTGAATGCATCAATAAACCAATTGCAAGACCTCAAGTGACATGCAAAAGCATTTTTTCTCGACAGCAAGCAAATGTTCAAACACCTACCAATAATAAACTTGTTTTTATTCCCATTTAAAAATTTAGTTTCTAAAATCAGGGTCAACAAAAAAATGACAACAGCAGAAGTGATCACAGCAAAGCACAAGTGTGCAGCATCAAGTAGGACATACGAGCACACAGCAAAACATGGACAAAGTTCCAAGTAAGAAATTACTAACAAGCATCCTTTTCAACGGTTAAAAAAAAACAAATTCAGATAGCATCTGTACTTATCAATTTAATAAAAATTAAATTCAATAGTATTTGTCCTTATTAGTTTTAAAAAAACAAAATTTGGTAGCATCGGTTCTCAACAATTTAAAACGAGAATTCACAAAGCATCTGTTCTTCTCAATTCAGAACAAATTAACAAATATAGCATCTGTTCTTATCAGGTAAAGTTCAAGAAATCGAGCAAGTGACAGCAATTACCCCCAATTGGTTCAGATTCAAGTAACCGAGCCAATGATAACAAATAACCCCCAAATCATAGCATGCAAATTAACCGAGCAATTGATAACCAATAACCCCCATGCAACCAAAATTCAATGCAACAAATTTAAATACTTGCATTAAGATAATCGTGAGCCAAAAGACTCACCTTTACAAATAAATGAAGAGCACGCAAACGAAGCAGCGAACTCGAAGTGGTCGAAGCAGAAATTGAAGCCGAAGCAAGGGAAAGTTGAGCGAATTGAAGAATCAAAGCTCCAATTTGCAAAGCCCTAATCTTTGCTGAAGGTCGACGAAGAAGATTTACACGGCCGCCATTTTTTTCTCTTTTTTTTTTTTCTTTTCTTTCGTATGAATGAAGATAGTGGAGAGAGGGGTCGGGTTATAAAATAGAAGAGGATCGTGGTTTTGGGTATGGGTCACGGCATGTTGAAGGTAAGGTAGGTAAGGTAATGTATACTTTTTTTTTTATTTTTTTTTATTTTTTTTATTTTATTTTATTTTATTATATATATATATATATATATTTATTTATTTATTTTTATATTATATTTTCTTTCTTATTTCAAATCCAATTATTTTTCTAAATCATTAATTCAAATTTAAAATATAAGTTCAATATTAAATTTCAACTTCAAAGTCAAAATTCAAATTTCTATTCAACTTTTAAATAGATTAAATTCTAAATTTTAATCACCAATTCATAGTTTTATTGGAATTCAATTTAAAATTATCTCAAATATTTAAAATTAATTAAATATCTTCATTTTTAAATTGTTCAAAATTCAGGATCGTTACAGTTTTAATGGTATATTTTGTGATGATTGGTCCATTAAGTGATTTATGAATTCAGTTCGATGCGAGTTGCTAACATATACGATAGGAATTTCTAAACACTTAAACGAGGCAAAACCGACACAGTATTTTGGAAACGTACTAAGAAATATTTTACATGGAATTTATACTATTTTATAAAATCATGTGCTAATTTAGTAAAATGAAAACAATTTTTTTCTAAATTTAATTATTTTTGAACAACATATACAACCATGGGAATAGCGCAAAGTTAAGATAATGGTGAGACATTGTTAATATAAAATTCTAGGTAATCAATATTACAGCCAGGGAGGGAGATGAATAAACTTGTGGTAGGATGACGTTGTATATTTGTTTATAAATTAAGTTTGGAAATTATGTATTTAATAATACACTTTTTAAAATTGAATTCTAAAGCATCTTCTAATGACATATCTAAGGTATAATGGATTGTTTTGAATTGAGGAAGAGAAATAAAAATGAATTTTTCTAGTATAATACATACACACACTCAACCAAAATGGAAACCATACAAATACAGAAGGATATCACTTTCACATGGTTATTTAGCTTTATGATAATAATAAACATATTTCTGATATGGCATAGATTTTTTTAGTTTATGTGCTAACTTTAACTACTACATAAATTGGTAATTTCTAGTCTGTACATTTCAACAGTTTACTGGTGATACAACATGATAGAAGCAATTTCTGAAAAGAAAATAAATAAAATTAAGCTTTTAGTTTCGAACCAGTAAGGAGTTACTAAACATGATGCTTTAGTTTTGTCATTATTTTTATTATTTTCATAGTTTAGTTTAGATGATGTTTTGTATCTCATATGTCTGCAAAAGGTTTAGTTATACATTCATATGTTAATAAATTAATAACAATAATAATAAAAATCTAAAGTAGTCTTCATCATCATGAATTAGTGTTTACTTATTTACTTCTATCATAACTTATTCAACTGAATTAACAAAGTAGCAATTATATGGTACAATTACTATTACTTGATATCATTGGTTTTGCCATGTTCAAATTTAGAATTGCACTTTAATCACAAATGCTCTGCTGTTCATGAGGAAAAACTAACCACGTCAGGTTCATCCTGTATATCATGCATCTTTGTTTTGAATGTGCATTATGCTACATAATACTCTTAGCCTATGCAGCACTTGTACTTCTAAAAACTGATTGTTTTTGCATCATACTCTTACTGTATCATGTATTAAGTATGGAATGTTTCTTGAAAATATGTTGAATACCTCTAAAAAACGTTGATAACTCACATTCTTTATAAGGCGTTCACATGGAAAAATAATACAGATAATAGATTTCTTATATGTGAACTCAAAGTCGGGTCAATCATATTTAATATTTTATCAAACGATTAATGAAATAAGGCTATATTTTATCATTTGTTGAATGTATCAATATATGCAAGTTGAGCTAAATGGTTCCTACATATTATATTATCTCAATATTTAAACATTGACCAAGGCCAAAAGTAATATGTTTTGAATTGTATTATTTGAATCATGTTTCAAAAGTCCAAATAGTATATGTAAATCATATTTAGATGAAACTGTTATTTTCTAGGTCTAAATTTGGATTATTCATTTTGGATGTAAGCCATAGTTTGAATTTGTTTAAGAAATTTTCAATTATTGGTTTTAAAATATAAAACTTGAATACTATTCAAGTTAAGATGGTGAATTTTGAAATTCATATTTATATTTTTTTAAGAGAAATTTGATGAGCTCAATAACTAGAAAAGTTTTGTAAATTGATTTTTATAATAGTTTGGAATCAATGGAATTCAAGTTCAAATTATTTTCGAGTTGAAAATAATATGATTTATATTTGTTTTGAATTTAAATTTTATTGAAGATAATTTTATAAGATAAATATTTTATTGGATTTTGAAGTAGAAAAGCATTTTATAAAATAAAGATCGGTTTATTTTAAAATACTTTGAATTTGAATTTAAACTGTGGTTGAATCATTACTATCTAGTATTAATGCCATTTAATTTTTTACATGTTTGGCTATTTATTAATTGGAAAACTACTGAACCAAACTTTGAGATTATGCATAAATTGGAAAATAATATGAATTGAAAAAAGGATAACAATGTTTAAAAAAAAATTATTTTGAAAAATGCTTAACAAATATGGACATAACTTTTGATTTAGTTGTCTGATTTTGATGACTCTTTTTTGTTAAACATATTTTAATATAAAACAACTTTTATATTCTTCACCTTTCGAAATTTTGAAGTTTAATAGTATTTAAACCTGGTTCAAGTTGAAACGAAAATCTAACCTATGCATTGTATTTTAATGTTTTGACGGCATATTTTTCCGGCCATAACTCTTAAAATTCTTATCTAATTTCAACGATCTTATACTTTTCGAAAAGCTATGACAATAGGGAACATTTTTTGTTTTAAGAATTTCACAAAATTTGATATTTTCTAGGTTAAAAATGTTGTTTTCATATATGGACCTGCGTTTATTTTATAATTTCATATGTTAACTCCTTTTGAGAAAACGCTATGACATGTTGTTCTTTACATTCTTGGTAATTCAGAATTGTTATGAGAAACTAGTGCAATATGTAACAATGCTATTTTGAAACCCTAAACTAATTTTGTGATGTTTGATCTTTAAAAACTTTAGTTATTATTGGTTTAACTAAATTTATCTCGCATATATGTATTAAAGTTATGTGTGCTTATTATATCCTCTTATATATGACTAATGTTAGAAGTTAAGTCAAGTACAAGAGCACTAGAAGGCCTAGTGCGACTAATGGACGACTTTGGCTCGCTTTTGCTCGATAATAAGTTAAACAACTTGCTTTAAAATGCTAAAATAAAGGTACACCAATGTGACAACCGCCTCATACCACCCATATATCAATGACCTAAAAGAGTGTTGTAACCGTGCCAGGATGATATGGAACGATCATCAAATTTGAAATTTAAAGCAGAAAACATGTTGCATATCTCACAGCGCACGGATAAAATATAATATAGAAAATATACAATGGAATATAGTGAGCCACAACAAATGAGAATAACATCTCCACTAAATCATGAGTTATGGTACAAATGTCATAATATCTCAGTACATTTCCTTACTACATCCCTCAAAATATGTAGAAACAGACAGTAGAAACTATAAATATAGAGCAATTCTCCATAGCTTCTCTAAGCTCATCTTCATACAACAGCTACAAATCTGTCATCTAGTCTACTCATTTAAGAGTACCCAAGATGATAAGCGGAAATATAAAACCTTGGGTCGGGCAACTGTCTGGTGTGAACAGTAAATGACTATCAAAAGCTATACTAGAAAATATGGTGCTAGATAGGTACAAAAAACCATACTTGACATGTCTCTGCAACCAAAGAGTTAGCACATAATAATAAGATATAACATGCTACCCAAATAAATGACAATAGGATACTGTAACAAAACAGGATTGAAGAATCTAATCAGCCTCCTCCTTTGGCCTTATTCCCAATCCCTTCTCGACCATTCCTATAGATAATAGCCCACTAAAGAGAAATAGCAAACAAAGCAGCCGTAGAAACCATAGTATACATCAACCAAAATCTAGCTATCATCTTCTAAAGCCTTGAATATATGATAACTCGTATGGCCTCGTCCTCGCTTGTCAGAGACTAATGAAAATCTCGATTCTCGATTGTGTTCCCCCGTACTTTCAGGTTAGAAATCTCGCACGGTTGTCTCCCACAGTACCTTTGTACCATCTAACACTAGACCCTCTCAGAGTGGTCCAAGGTACACGCCTAACGCTACCAGCCCTTGGGTGCCCCCACATATAGTAACCCCGCTTGAACACAACCAGAACACTCTGAGTTATCAACGATTCCTTAGCACTCCCAAATCTTCAGAGCTTTCACAACTCCAATCCATTTTTAGCCACGAGTCCTGCTACTCAACCCAGTCCATTATACCACACCCCCATTCCATCCCAAGTTGTCTATTAACTCCTTTGATCCTACCCCTTATCCAATTCCTCGACCGAAGAGTCGAAACTTCATCACGCTATAACTTCCAAACCGTAAAAGCAATCGGCGAGCCATAACTTTCAACATGATCCACTATAACCCTAGAGTCTCCACCGGATCTCACATCCAATAGAGCCGATAACTTGGATCTGTACCAATCTAATCCAAATACTTAACCATTTTGGACTCCATTTTTCTTCCAGCCTCTAATGCACTCCCTCTAGATGCCATGGACCCTTAGCCATCCCTCTTGGCCTTTAGCTCTTCTCTTCTATGCACCATAGCTGATCCAACAAAGATAATCCATCCAATCTTCAACACTTGGCCTATATTTCGATCCGACTTCATAGAGCTACTCTAGTACCCATGCTCTGTTCCCCATATATGTCTCTCCTCAGTTGGAGCAGAAAATTTGGATCGGTACCAATCAGATCTGTGCCGATCCAAAGATTTAGCTCCGATTGTGGTGAAATTCATAGGACTTCCTCTTGATGTGCTCCAGAGCTATCCTTCAAATTTCATGCGATTTCTACAAACTTTGCTCCCGATATGCTCAGGTCGCCAATCTAAGTCCTAAAACATGCACAACACTAGCAAACGAATCAAGCATAGCAAGTAATTTAAACTTAATAGCGAATCAAACATAGCAAAGCATCCAATATGAATATACAAATCATCCAATTTAATCTACCATCACAATTCTAGCATAGATCTAATCTAATACATAGAATTTCATAGCTAAATATACACAAATTACACTAGCCAATGATCTAATCCCAATTATATGTTTAATTAGGTTAATCTAGGAATTCTAAATTTGAAATTACCTAAGTCTATTCAATTTATAGCTTAATTTGACAATTCTAACATATAATCACATAATTACAACATATAATCCATCATAGACCAGTGAGATATCATAATCGCTCACCAAATCTACCGAACCTATGAAATATGATGAAGACTCAATCCGAACAGTGAGAAATCGGATGAAGATGCAGCCAAAGTGATGAGTTCAAGCTTCTAGTTGAAGATCTAGCCTCTAATTTGCAGTTAGCGACGATTTGAGATGAAATCCAATGAGATTAATGGATAATTAGAGAGGAGTTGTGGTTTGGGGATGATTTGAAATGAGAGATAAACTTTCAAATGGTCTCTCTTACCTCATATTTATAGCCCAACCTAGTTAGACTAACGGGCTTGCTAGTTCGACCCATTATTCCCCTTCTAATTCTGGCCAGTAGATTTTCAAAATTAAAACCGTTATAACTTCCTAAACGCTTATCTGATTTTTCCTATATGACCACTCTATGGAATGGGAAACCACCATTAAGAGTAATGAAACATGTTGGAGTATCTAATTTGGCCTCTATCGAAAGTTATAGCCAAAATAAGATCTCCAGGGGAAAATGGTCACATATAAATTTGGAAAAAAAAAATCATAGATGTGTAAAACATCCCTAAAAACCATATCCCAAAATATTAGAATCATAAGACGGTAAATGAATTAAATAAAATTATTTTATGATCCTTCGATACAAAATACGGGTCATTACAACCTACCATTTAGAATATAGAATTGCTTGAAATATTGATATATATTGTGTTTCCAACTGTGTGGTTGATGTATATTATATATATTACATTTGTGAAATTGTAAACGGCTCTTTGTGCAAAGGAGACGCTGTCAAAATATTTCGAAAATTCTAACACTTGGAAAAAATTTCAACAAATTTCATATATAAAGAAATAAAGGTCAATAAATAAGTCTATTTAAGTTTATAGCCTAAGATAAGTTTGATTTTAATATTAACCAATTAGTGAATAGAACAAGTTTAAACTTGATTGTACAATATGAAGAGAATTAATGTTAGAGTTGAGTGCGACGTCTCACTATAAGAAATTACGAGGACGTAAAGAGGGAGGTCTATATAATCATGTTTTCGAAGCCGTAATATTATACAAATTTAATAAAAATAAAAATATCTATATTCGTTTTTAGATAACTATTATTTTGAAGTTTAATTTTTACTTAATTGAAGTCTATTTAATAATAGATTTTTGTTTTAACAATTTGAAGTAATCAATAAATTCTTTTCAAGAAATATATCAAATTGGATATAGTGTTATTGTTAATTTTAAAATATTATAAAGTGTAAATAATTTTGTATAATTGAAATGGATGAAAAGAAGTTTTATTTTATATTCAATAAAAATTAATAAATCAACGAAGATGAATAAATTTATTTGTATCAGTTTAATGGATAATTGACTAGAGTGAAATGATATTGTATTGAATGAAATTGTGTTGTTGTCAAAATACATATATTTCGTAAAATGAAGTGTAAATCAGTTCATAATTTAATTACGATATAGTTCAAACAAATTAAATTGAGTAGCTTAAAATAAAAGGAAAACAAGTTTGAATTCATAATCAAGGCCAACCCAAACAAACAAGCCTTCACTTAACCCTTTTTTGGCAACATGGTTGACTGTTTTAGCCAAACCCATTCTCAACTTTGCTTACCATAAATCCAAAATTCACAATGAATCGACAATAAGAAAAAAAAATGCATGAAGGAATGAATCACGTGGTCTCATGTTGTCACCATCGATAATCGTCGATAGGCAAGGCGGAGGCAGGCGAGGCGCACCTGGGAAGCATGCATAGAAGCTGGCAACCTTTTGTTAGATTTTTGTGATTCTGACATAGACTAAAGGGAACACGCATGAGCATGTTGGCATTAGGGCGGTGGTCATAGTTGCAACAATGATGGACGAAGGGCATGAATTTTGGTGCTCCTAGCATGATGGAATGGCAAATCAGTGGCTCGGGTTCAAATTCCACAGCAATCGAATCAAATTGCCAATATGAATGGATATGTGGTCGCTGCTCCTAGCACTGCTGTGACAGCGACTTTGGTGGTGTAGATTCAGGCGATATCGATGACAAGTACAACAAAGTGCGCAAACGAACGGTTAAGATGAGTTATTTTATTTAACTCACACACCTATATCTAAATTAGTTATATCCTTTTTTGTATGCCTTGCTTTAGTTATAAATTGCATTAATATGTGGTAGTGATCGAATGATAGGATTGAAATATAATTTCATGCTATAGTTCAGTTAGTTTGGTGTTCGAATTGGTTGATTTGTGTGTTTGAAATATTGGATTTGAATCGATGGTTGATTATGAAATAGCATATATGTTGAAAACCATCAAAATGTATTTGGCATTTTTCAGCTAAAGTATATGATGGTTGTCAATTGTTGGATGATCGGAGTTGTCGGAAAGTAACTCGGATTGTTAAATAATTCCATATTATGGAATGATACTTTAAAGAGCGATAATGACTCTAGAAGTTGAATTTTGATGAGTTTATTGTTTAAATTATTTAAATGTTTTTTAAAAGATTTTCAAGATGAGATTTTATCTATTTTGATCCATACTGGAATTTAGTTGATGGAATATAGTTAAAATAATATTATACTATTAACTTATTTCTTATTTTAAAATTTTCATTTAAAGCTTTTAAAGATGAATGATATTTATTTATAAAACCTTTTTAAATTTACCATTTATAGGTATGTAATTTTGGAAATGTTTTAGAAGCAAAAGATAAGATATGGTATTATTTTAGAAAAGTGGTTATGAAAGTAATAAATTCAATTTCAAGTGAATTTGGTTATAAAAGCCGTTTAAATGATTTTTGAAAGAGTTTAGTAGACTTTGGAAATTTCGTACTTATATTTTATAATAATTTTTTCGTTTCCAGAAATAATTATAAGGTTTTAATTATTTTAAAAACTCTTTTATTTTATTATGGATTTGAAATTTTATTGAGATTTCATGCATTTCAATGAAATAAAGAATTTTAATAAACGATTGAATTGTCGGATCGGTATGGGACTTTCCTTACAATTATTTCACTTATTGTTATAACTTGTTAATTAGGGATCGAGTGGAGTTTACTAGCTTTTAGTAAATATCGGAATTTCACAATCTGGAACGGGATAATTAGTTAAAAAAAATTGGCAAAGCCAGCGGGGTTGACTGGACCCCTACCAGTTTTATTGCAACACAATAAAAGAGTACATAACAAAGAAAAAGGAGAGAAAAGGTAAAAAAAAGAAGAAAAACTTAGAGAATAAAAACCATTGAAAAAACAACAAGAGGTCATGCCCATCCAAGAATCAAACTGTCAGGGAAATCTCTGTTGCAATTCTTCAATTGCAAGAGGGTGGCTTTCTTAACATCTTGTCATAGGACTTCCATCTTCTTCCTTTGCTTTTCAAGAACAATTGCATTCCTTTCCTTCTATATAAGTCTCATGTATATTTTCAAACATACAACTAACACTCTTGATCCATCACATCTCCATCTCGTTGCCTTGTAAATGATACTCCACACCATACTCGAACTACCAGTAGATAGCTTATAGCCAGTAATGCAACTAATGCAGTTCATCAAGTACTTTAATGCAGGGCATTCAAAAAATAGGTGATCAGCACTTTCCTCATACAATTCACAAAACAGACACAAAGGAGAGCAAAGCAATCCAATACTGTTTAATTTACTTCTGGCAAGCAGGGCCTGATTTAACACTTTCCACATCATCAAATTTTGAGAAGGGACTGAGTCATTCGACCAGATAACTGCGAACCACTTGGTTGTTGGTAATGGATAAAAGTCAGAACAAAACTTGTAGACACAATTGGCACAGTGTGGCTTCTTGTCCCATGTGACAGCATCAAGTTGATGGGTAGTGTAGAAATTGGCTTGGATATCAATCCACATGACTTTGAGCATTTGATTACTAGTATTTGGCAACTGCAACTTCCCTTCATGTAAGTAGTCATTTGCTTTTGCATCATTGCGTATTCCAGATTATTGTATCTGTTGGTAATCACAAACTTTGGACAGTATAAGACCCTTACTTGACCATGGCTCATGCCAGAAGCTAACCTTTGTGTTAGCAATAACTTGATATTGAATGATAGGAAGATAAACTTGTCTAAGTTTCAGAATGTTTCTCCATATCCAGCTGTTGTTTTGAGATATGTCCATACACCAAAACTTGTCTAAATTTTAGTAATTACTAAAGCGAAAGTAATTTACATTTTTTAGTCTTACTATCTTAGGGTGTTTGGATTTCTGGTTGATAGGTCCTCGAGAGAAAATGACTTATTTTTCATCGACCTGAGAGTCGATACATTCTTAAATTTGGGTAGCGCTTGACAAAAAAGCTTGGAGAGGTGTTAGCGACCTTGTCAAACTGCTTGGAGAGGTGTTGGGACCTTGTCATTGTGTTTGGGAATGAAATTACCTTTCTTTTTTGAGTTTGAAGACTTTGAATTGTTATCACCATATTTTTGATGATAGTCTATTTAAGACTTGAATGGATTTATGAAATTGTGATTTTGATTGATACGCATTATTATGATTATTTGGTTGTAGGCATATTTTATTATGGCTATCATTAAGCCATATATTTATGACAATGGAATTATGAAATGATGATTTTGATTGACATGCCTTATTATGATTATTTGGCTTTAGGCATATTTCTATTATGGCTTATTTTATTGTTAAGTCGTATATTTTTGATACCAGCATCTCGCCTTTCTATTAGATATAGTCTGATCCTTTTATTTTTATAATACTCGAGTCAGGTCGAGACTCTATAGGTACACGGATCCGCTGACTTTTGGATTTTGTGCTAGCACTAAAGTAGACTATTTTGAGTATTTTTGTTTAGTTCATGGTTGCATGTGTGTACATGGGACGACCTGTTATGCATATTATTTAGTAGTTACCCTATAATTGATACGATATCATGGATATGATGTAGATATTTATATGGTCTAGTACTGATATTTTGTGGACTCACAATTTATTATGTATATAATGTATATTATTTCGTTGTAATCTATGGCTCTAATTCTGATTTATTTTATACTATATATTGCTCTGAATATTTTAAACACGTGTGTCTATTGCTTTATACTGATACTATACATGTCAAAATTTTCAGTTCATATCCTCAGAAAGATAATAAGGATGTGTCAGTGTTAGTTCAAAGATATAGTCATATTAGGTCGCCCTTAACCAACCATATTCTCTGTGTTATTAGACGACATTACTTGTAATGTTCTTTAAGAATATGGGTATAGTGGTGGGGTCATTACATAAATGCAGATGGACAAGTACAGAGCTATAAGGCAACATTAGTAATGAAAGGGTTTCGTTAAATTCAAGCATTGATTATGACAAAATGATTTTCTCAAAGCCATGCTTAAATCCGTTCGAATGGTACTTTCTATCGTTGGGTTCTATGGATACAAAATATGGCAAGTGGAAGTTAAAATGATGTTTCTAACTGGTGATTTAGAACAAATCATTTATATGTCATCGCCTGAGGATTTTGAAGTCGGTGGGAGAAAGTGAATGACATGCAAATTATTAAGATTTGTATGGTTTTACACAAGCTTCAAGGAGTTGGAATAAGTGTTTTAAAAACGTAATCAAACATTTTTCTTTTTATCAGAATACAAAGTAAGCATGTGTATATCAGAAAGAATAAAGAATTTTTATAATATTCTTAGTCCAATGTGTCGACGAGTTGCTACTGATTCGCAATGACATTGCGAGAATCATTGAAAGCGTGGCTATCCCAAAATTTCTCCATGGAGGATTTAGGAAAAAAAGTCTATATACTTGGTATTAAGATCTATAGAGATAGATCTAAGAGGTTGATGGGATTATCCCAGTCCCTATACATATATGTCAAATATAAAAGATTCAATATAGAGAATTCCAATAGCAGAAATGTTCCAACACAGTCCAGAATCATCCTTTCCAAGAAGGGTGCTCCTCATACTAATAAGGACAAGGTTCATATGAAGAGAAAACCATACACATCTACAATAGATTCCAAAATGTATGTTGTGCTATTTACAAAACCAGATGTGGCTTATGCATTAGGATGTGTAAACCGATACCAGTCTAATCCTGGTGAGAAGCATTGTACTACTATTGTACACTTAAGTATATGAGAAATACTAAGGATTATTCCTTATATGTAGGAGTGAATAACTCCATGTGAAGGAGTCTACATATTCCATCTTTTAGAGTGATATCAACGATAATAAATCTATATCTAATTATAGTTTTACATTGAACGATGAAGCTGTTAGTTGGAAAAGTTCCAAGAAAGAAACAATAGATGATTCAATGATGGAGGCTGAATACATCGTCCCCAACAAAGCAGCAAAAGAAGCAATATGAATACACATATTTGTGGCTGAGTAAGGAGTAATTCCTATCATTGAGAATCTAATGACATTGTTTTGCGATAAAAATGCTGCAATGTAGATTGCAAAGGAATCAAGGAGCTCAAAAGAAGTCAAGGAACATTCTTCGTAAGTTCCACCTTATTTGAGAGTTTGTCGCTAATAAAGAAGTTGTGATTGATTGTGTACATCCCAGAGAAAATATAGTACATCAATTCCAGAAGGACTAGCTTTGTCAGTTCTCAACAAACTAATCGAAGGAATAGGATTGAGATTCCGTAATTGGTCGCAAGTGCAAGTGAAAGATTGATAGAGTTAAACGTATGCCCTAGGGGCAATTCTATAATTTATTGTAAATATTAACCATGCAATAAAATCTCATTCTAAACAAAATGTGTATTTCTTTCTATTATATACTTATCATATCGTGTTATGTTAATTAATTATTTCATTTAAGTATATTAAACAGAAAATCCTTAAATGATATGTTATGTGATAGAAATTATAAAGTATTGTAATCATGAGAAATTTGTCACATTAAAAATAATATATATTATTCTGAATGTTCCTAGTCAAGATGTTTCCAGGCAGGATATCGATACATATGTTAAGACTAGAGTATGTACCACTCTCTAAATGTTAGGCAGTGTATTATGCATGGCTACTAGGGCGACAAAGGGTTACATACTGATAGTTATTAGATAACTATGGAACGATTCGTATGAGAGTTTTATGTTGGTTAATATAGCTAAGGTCAAATAAAGAATCTTGAAGTGACGATACTACATAGTTCTCTTGACTTGAGAATATTGTTGAACTTCAATATGGAAACTCCACTTTGATTATAGTTAAATCATGACACAACGTTTATTGAACGACTATTGTTAGGTTTGGGTTGATGCGTATCTCCTTAATTATATGAGGTCAATATCATAGTCAACTGTAGTCAACACAAAGTCAAAGTCTTTTGCCTGAGTTATACAGTTAATAATAACTTTTATTATTGAACTAAGGACTTTGTTGTTGGACCAAGAAAGTTGAATGTGGACGATATTAGAATTGTGGCCAAAACCAAAGTCCTCAAGCAACATAGTTTTGATGAAGAGAATTGGTGTAAATAATTATTACTTTCGGGAACCACTTAAAATAGTTGTAACAGCTCGACTTTTTATAGCCATATAATTGATGTAAAATGAAGAGCTAGATTGATTCAAAGACAATAGTAAGAAAAGAGCTGAACTAACTAAATATATCTTTCGAAACTCACAGCATAATGGATCGAACTATAATATAGATAAAATGAACAAATCTCATCTATATAAATCATAATTCATACATATTCTTCATACAAACACACATTGTCACACTACATGTACAATAAATAGATGACATTGGCAAATGTCTTCATATTCACCATTTTCAAACATCATACACTCCAAAGCTACTCTATTAACCTATAGTGTACGAGGAAGAGGTCGGATACATTTATCTGGTGAATAAAAATATTACCAAATATGTATTGCTAACATGATTTCATAAATATCATATAATAGCGAAAACTTACTGAAACCTATCCACCTGCATCTAAAATGTTATTCCATCATAATTATTACAATATGGAATTAACTATTTTATACTTAATGACATTAAATACACAGTAGAGTTAGTTAAACCTAGACTAACCTGTCTACATATAAAGGAGAGAAAGAGTCAGTTAAACATATACTAACCCATCGATACATACAAGAGTTAGTTAAACAGAGTATAAACATGATATAATTAAACATAGACTAACCCCGTAAATGTAAATAGGAATAGGAGTTGGATAAACTTAGACTAACTTGCGTACACATAAAGTATAGGTAAACATAACCTAACTCCTTTAACAAGCAACTCAACACAATCATCACCACGCACAATCATCGAAGCACATTTCTGAACATTAAGCGCTTCACAATGTCGTTGAGAAACCAACAAGTTGCTCACCTTTCATTTCATATAGGCCTGGCTAAAGGAAAAAATACTTCAGCCCGAGTCCAGGTTCATTCTCGCAATTTGAACCGCGCATTAGTGGGCCGGTATACTTAACACCAGTGGAACGTTTGCCATGTTGAATGCAGTATAACCTGGTCATCTTAAGCTACTTGTTCTTCCAACTCGAATTTCTTTCTTATTTACTGTTTTGGTACGTTTCAACAACTCTTAACATCATGTATTACTATCTAACCATTCATATACCGCATATCAATTATATACCAATGATTTCATCCTAACCATCATAAACTTAATTGATTAATTCTAATCTCCATATAATATATCACTAATACCAATTTAACCCTAATTCTAACTTCATTAACATTTTCTAACTCCACAATTACTTTGGTGTTCATCACCTAATCCAATTAACTCAAATTTTACATTTACCTGATTAGTCATCACATTACGAAAATACTTTCATGTGAACAACATGTATTCAATAATGATTCCCACTCACTAATCTATGCCACCAAGCCATAGATATCGCCTAATTCCTCTCTAATTCCTAACTGGCCAAAAACGTAGTTTTACAAAGTTCCTCGATTCCACAAACAATGGGTATCTTCTTGTAATCCTCTTCGCACTCGTCGATTCAAAACACACATACACACACATAGATATATGTGTGTGTGTGTGTGTGTGTGTGTGTGTGTGTGTTTGTGTGTGTGAGAGAGAGGTTTGGTTTAGATTTGAAAGAGAGAGGAGGATGACGAAAAGAAGTTAGGACTAAAATCAAATGTGAATGAGAAAATAAATTCAAACTTCTACAACCCATGTTTTATAATTTCTGAACCATTGCATCACCCAAATGAGCTTAGGCTCGTTTAAACCTGTTAGTCCGTGAGATGATGGTTTTGATGACAACAAGCTTAGAATAGATTATAAAATATAAATACTAACATTATAAGTTTAGATATATATGTATATGCAGGATCTAACCATGCAGGTACCAAGAATGAAGACTCTACAGTATAGAGATTCAAGATATCGAGATAGAGGACTTATGAGTATCAAGATTATCGAGAATTCAAGATTTCAAGGATAAGTATTTTTTTATTATTAGGATTTTTTGTTAAAACTCATAGAAAAGCACTGGCATCTTAAAATCCAATTTATTCGTGGAATGGAATCCACTACGAGCCCGTTAAAGGGATGGAACCCAAAGTAGGACGGAACCTACGAAAATCTAGTGGAACATTGTTTTGTATCCACTAATTTTAATTCAAATGATTTTACAAAATTATCTTGTTTTCAAAATGATTTAAAAACTTTCCTTTTAAAAAGATTCAAAACTCTCTATCCTGCTTTTAAATAATTTTAGCCTCAAAATTATCTTTAATTTCAAAGTCAAAGTACTCCTGATTTTAAACTATCCTTTTAAATTATATATTTAACTTTTAAATATTTATACTTAGATTTACATATAAAATTATAGTTAAAATCTATATATATATATATATATATTATTCTCTATATTTACTTATGAATTTTAACTATAGTCAAGTATATTTATAAGTTTAAAATAGTTTAAAAATAAGATAAAGGTCATTTTCAAAGAAAATCAAATCACCAAAAATTGCTTTGGGATGTCGACATGCCTTGGGTAACCATGTCGACATGGTGTCAATTGAGTTCAAAATTTAAACTTCAAAAGAAGTGTCTATTCGCCATAACTCTTCATGAATGGACGTGGATGTTGTTCATCTATACATAGGGGTTAGTTTCAAAGAATTTTATATTAGATTTTCTGGTTTTTCACTCCTCTTCTTCTTCCACATTTCTTAATACATATTCTTACCATTACTCTGCTGAAATCAACATTGAATCGAACTCGATTACTTCTAGTTTGATTCTCTATCACTATCTCTACAAGGTTCTCAGTGCTATTCAGAGTTATAGACTTCTTCATGATCTATTAAGCGAGAAAAGGTGTGATTGTAGCCTTGGAAATCAATCAAGCGAGAAAAGGTGTGATTGTAGCCCTGGTAAATCAATTGGGTAAACTTGTGGCCCGGAAATAAAGTATCTCTACCCAGAGGATAGAAATTCTAGAGGGTGTACCTCGTAGCCTTGAAACCGAGGATGTAAGTGTACAATTGCTTTTGAAAGGAAATCTGTACTTGTATTGCGGGACTGGATGTAGGTTAACTCCGAACCAGTATGAAATCCGGTGTGTTCTTTCCTTTACTGCTTTTATTTTATTTCTGCATCTTTGTCTGTTTCTGTGATCGTATCTGTGTCTATATATTGCATACATCGGTGTCTAAATTAACATAAACTCAAAAAGATTTAGTAATTCTTTATTAACACTATTCACCCCCTTCCCCTCTAGTGTTAATCCTAGCCTTAAGATCTGTAATCTGCATTTCTCACAATTGGTATCAGAGCAAGGTTTTCAAAGTTTCATAATCTAATTTTTGAAAAGTTTTCAAAATGGCTACCAACACTGGTACTGTTACTAACACTAGTATCCCTGTCACTAGTTCATTTGTGGAGGGTCAGTCTACTGTCAGACCACCACTTTTTAATGGCAGTAACTATGCATATTGAGCATGTAGGATGAAAATATATTTACAATCTATATATGATTAGACACTTGGAATATCACACAAACTGAATATTCTGAACCCACAACTAATTTTGCATAGTGGACTGCTGAGCAAAAGACTGTTGCACAAAATAATTCTAGGGCAATGGATATTCTTGTGACGACCCAGAATTTTCAAGCAATAACAAGCGGAATATTTAAGTATTCAATAGAGCAATTTTAACTTGAATTACGAATATCACAATTTATTTGATAATTGAATTATTAAATTAAATAATTGAAGTTGGGTAAATTGTTGAATTTATAATTTTAAGCCTGTTAAAAATAATTTGAAGGCTTGTAAAAGTTATATTGATAATACTGAGAATAATAGAAGTTTTAAGATTGAATTTAACACTGATTCGTTCGGTTTTGAAATTTGTATCGTTTAAATTGAATTTAAAAATAGCCTTCCGAGGCACAGTTTCAGAATTCGACGTAACCAATTCCATTGGGTCCGTAATATTGAATTATTATCGGATTTCAAATTTTGTAATGATCGGAGTTAGTGTGCGCATGTACAATATATAAACGCGCTAAAAATTTAATTGATAATAATCGATTCGAATTTGAATTAAAAATAAGTGAACATTGTAGCAAGGCGTCTTCAATACGCTTCCTTTGCCTTCTCGAACACACCATCCCTTATCCTATTTCTTTTCAAACACGAGACCATTTTCCTTTCAGTTCAAAATCGAAAACCAAATTCATCTCCCTCGGTTTCAATTCAAATTCACGAAGCAAATTCCAATTTGTTCTCTTCTCAAAAGAACGTCGAAGCCCTTCTTCCTCCTTCCAGTTCAAAACCCAAATTGAAATCAAGTCATTCATCTATAAAAAACAATCGAAACCCTCTGTTGAAAAATGGCCGAGCTTTTCAATCGAACTCGCGTCTTATATAAAACAAAATGGCGGAACAAGGGGGGACTCGCGTGAACAAGCGAGGGATACTGAGTCGTCGTCATCATGGAACTGGAGGGGCTTTCGTGCTAGGCGACGGGCCGATGGGAGGTTTCTAGGGGGGCAACTCGAGATTTGGGGTTACGCGCGGCTTCTTGGCGCGACGACTACGGTTTTGAAGTCGCGGCGATGCTTGGAGTCGCGATTCTGGTGGCGTCTTGTGGTTTCGTGCTCGACGGCCCGCTTTAGGAGGCTGAGCTAGGGCTTGGGGTCGCGTGTGTCGGCAGTGCGGTCGAGACCAATTGGTCAGAGAGGTATCTTCAATTTGCTTATTTTGATTAAATAAATCAATTTATATTCTGTAAAGAAAATATTTATATATATACATATTATGAGAAGCAGAAATATTGATAGGTAGGATTTTAGATTTACATAATATATATATATAGATAAATGCACATGCAGATTTCAATTTAAAATTATATGAAATTTTGGAGGAAAAAAATAGGAATTTTAAGTGTTGAAAAAAAAAGTTTTATGAAAACTATATTTTTGAATCCATATAAATAAATTTTATAAGTGGATAGAGTTCAAAGGAATGTGTGTTTTAAAGGTAAAAATATATGTATATCTACTTGGACTTGCTAGTTAAATTGAAAAAAATGTATTAAGATAAATTGTTTAATAAACTCATTTACTATTTTAGTTCCTAAGGGATTCTTGAAAGAAAACTAATTTAAATTAAGTAATTAGTTAATCAAATGAGAATTTAATTGTTCGATTTATTCGAATAATAATAAACAATCTAATGTTTTTACAAGGTCAAAATCGTGAAGAGATAAACAAGCGTTTGGAAGTGGATTGCAAATTAAAAGCAAAGGTGAGCTAATCTCACTCGGTTAAACTTAAATTTAAATAATTAAATTTAAATAATTGTTTGAGTGATTGAATTGATTGATGTGCAATAGTATGATATACTTTGGAATTGGCAGAATATATTGTGCTAACATCTATGGATGCAGGAAAACAGGTTGGAGGGATCCAACTGGATCCCTCAACATTTATTTAAATTATTAAACACCCACAGCTGTGATTAATTGATATTCTGTGATGAATTATATTAGAATATTGAATGTTATTGTCTGCTTGAATATTTCGGTACTCTATTTTATCCAAATATGTAGAATTGGACTTTGAAAGGAAATAAAAGAAGTGGACTCTTAAGAAATAATTAAAAAGAATGTATATAAATTAAAGTGAACTGGATAAGAATATTAGTGGTTTCAAAATGCTAATTTATAAAATTCTGGATATGGAAAGGAATCTTTTAATAAACGGAAAGATAATGAAGTTTGAAAACTTCAATGATATTATTTAAGGGAACAAAACATTTATTTAATATTTGAGATTTAAATTATTGAAAGGAATAAAGAAGGAATTGGGAAAAACCTGAAATTTGTATATTTCAGTAAAAAGGTTTAAAATCAAACGGAAAATAATAACATTGATAATAAGCCCATAACTATGAATTTTGAAATGAATTGAGAAATTAAAGAAACTTATTTCAAATAAAATAAATTGGAAATCAATTTGGGAAATTGATTTAAGTTTTTGAAGTTGGAATTTTCTCTAGATAGCCAAGTACATGTTTTTTTTAAAAGTAAAATTGTAAATATAAATTAAATGTTTTAAAGTTGTTTTTTTTAAGAAAGCAAGTTTTGTAAAAGTGTTTAAAAGTAAATTCCAAAGTAAGTATTTTTGTTTAATCTATAATCATAATAATTATTTAAAAAAATGATTTGGTCTTTTGTTTAAAGTATTATTATAAATTAAGTATTAAAGTAAATTTTTCTAAATTGAATGTTAAATATATTTTACAATAAAGTGATTTTAAGTTATTTTAAAAATCTAAAGTTTTGTGCTTGGTGATTCCAGTGGAAATGGAAATACTCGGAATTTATTCTGAGAAAAAGGAAGATAGTTTGAAAACTGTTTTCAAAAGGGTTTGAAAGTGAAATTATATCTTGTAAAGATATTTTGAGATAAATAAATAATTTGGGAAATTATTTATTGGTTGATGGTTATTTGTGAATATTAATTGATAGTTAAATCACCGACTATCGATATTGAACAAATACGTTGATCATTTCGAAGAGACCGGGATCGAGATTTATTTCTCGAAAACCACTTCGATCCGGTTTGTACGTTCGTGAAAAATGATTTTGGATTCGAAGATGGAGCGGTGAAGTGCAAGGTCTAGTCGCTACTAATCCTGAGGATATTTCCGAAATGGATGTAGTAGGAATAGTGCCTTCGGTTTCGTTCGAACCCTGAACGGACTTGTATGGATGAATGCTTGCGAAACATCGTCAGGTGGACGATGGGCATTCTAAGGGATATGTTCTAAAAAGGTAACGTTTAGCCTCAAGCCTCATCAAATGGGAATGACTAAAAATCAGGGATTATGCAGCAAGGCTAGGTGGGTAGCACCCAAGCAGGGCGAGGTCATCCCTGTCTAGATGTCCCTTTTTATTTCGGCTTAGTGGGCGGTTGCTAATCCCAACCGCGGGGTGATCTCACTCGGGATTATCCAGTAAGGGGTAGTTCCGGTCTTGTGTTACAGGGGAGCGGGCGTACTCCTCGGTACGGTGATCTAGGCCCCGTACTGTGACAGGTGGTACCCCAGTGCCTAGTCATTAGTTGGAAATCCATTCTCCCTACGAGCCTTGTACGAGTTTTGTTTGTATTACCCACTCTGTGGCTAATAGCTGGAATTTAATGAATGTAACAATTTTGGCTATTTTATAAGTATTTGTATATAGACCCTATTATAATATCAGAGGATTTCTATAACAATTGTTTTAGCTATCGTAAGGTAAAAACCCGACATGTTTATTTGTGGCGTGGTCTTACGAGATGCTTTGTTTTTCAAAGGATTTTTGAAACTTTAATAATCAATTGAGTGTGATTTTCTCACGCTGGTATTCTAGACTGACTCGGGTGTTATTTAACTGTAATGCTCGGGTCAGACCGAGTATCATAGGATACAGGATTTTGATGCTGTGGAGCTCAGGAGACGAGCAGATGACGATACGTACTCCCGTACTTGTTTATATATATATATATATATATATATATATATATATATATATATATATATATATTCCGCTGTGTTGAGTT
This sequence comes from Allium cepa, assembly GCA_030765085.1. Taxonomy (NCBI): domain Eukaryota; kingdom Viridiplantae; phylum Streptophyta; class Magnoliopsida; order Asparagales; family Amaryllidaceae; genus Allium; species Allium cepa. Next base: position 430,618,530 of record CM060941.1, read on the forward strand.
GTTGTGTATCCATTTGTATGGCATTGATGTTGAGCTGTGATTGTTGTACTCTAATGATGTAATATATAAACAGAGATATTTGATTTAGAGTAAAGATCATTTATTATCTATTATATTTTATTCCGCTGCGATGGTTAGATTCTGTTGTTGTTTCCTATTTTCTTCTTCTACCTCATCTTCTTTAACCCAAATGGTTCATATTTCTGTACAACTTGAGTTGATTGTTGTAGAATAGTATTGACTCAAGGGGTACGGATTTGCGGGATGTTACAATTCTGTTTTGTTCACTAGATAGAAATGAATTTAATAGAGTGTCTGTTTGTAAGTCTGCGTATGAAATCTGGAAAACTTTGCAAGTTACTCACGAAGGAAAAAGCAAAGTTAAACAGACCAAAATTTCCATGCTCACAAATCAGTTTCAATTTTTTAAAATGAATCCTAATGAGTCTATTTCATATATGTATAGTAGATTTCTGGATATTGTGCATTCTCTAATATCTTTGGGAAATGAATTTTCTAAAGAAGATCAAGTCAGAAAGATTTTAAATTCTCTAACTCCAGAATGGGATCAAAAGACACTTGCGACCGAAGAGGCAAATGACATCAGTACTTTAAAGATAGAAGAATTAATTGGAAATCTAATGTCGTATGAAGTTCAAATGATCGGGAGAAGAGAAAGTAAAGCATATGAAAAGAAATCAATGGCATTCAATGCATTGACCGATGGATCGGACTCAAACAGCGATAATGATGAAGAGATAGCCTTTATGACCAGAATTTTAGGAAATTTCTGAAATACAGAAAGATGAATAATCTCAAGAAAAACAACTATAAAAATTCTGGAAATCAGAATGTAGTGCCATATAATGTCAAAGGTTACAACTGTGATAAAACAGGCCATTTCAAAAGAGATTGTCTGTATCCAGATAGGCAAAATCCTCCTATGAACAATGATCCAGCAAAGAAAAGGAAGCGCGCATTTACTGCTACTCTAGATGACTCAGACTCGTCCTTAAGTGATGATGATCAGAAGACAAATAATTCGAATTCGTGTTTCATAGCCGTTCATGACTCCAACGAATTCAAAGAAATGGACTCAGAAAAAGGTACACGTTTACAATACAATTGGTTGAAATTGCTTGCTTAGAATTAGTTGCTTGATTGTTTGATTGATTGATTTTAAGTGTTGTTTGAATTTTAAAATTTATTTTCTATTTTTTATTATTATTTTATTTTTATTATTTTTTAATAGTATAATAATATTTTTTGAAATATACTTGAAGTTTAATAATATTTCAGATATATACATATATATCGGCATTAAAAATAATAATAATATTAGAGAACTTAGGAAAAATCAATTCATGAAAATTCAAAGGCACATGTCGACATGGTCCCTACCATGATGTCGACATGGGTACTAAATTTGAATTTCAAAATTTGAATTCAAATGTTTGAATTTTCCTCCACTTCTTCACTTCATTCAATTCTCTGAAAAGCTACCTTTTGACCAGAGAATATGTCCTTTGAGAATCTATTTATTCACTGTCTTTTATCATATCTTTTCACTCTCATTTTCAAATTCAAACTCTCTCTTCATCACTTCAAGCTCTCTACTCTCTACTTTAATGGCTTCTTCAAGCAACCCCTCCACCATGAGAATTTCCAGAAAAATCAAAGAGCGATTATTCAATGATCCGGAGGCAATAAAAGCATACATCAATTATTCTAACTATGCCAAAGTCCATCTCGGAAAATTTGCTATTTTTCAAGATTTTTCTTCTTATGAAATTGATTCTCTTTTTGCAAACAATGGAGTTCTTAGTCTTATTGATGCTTCTCAAAATGATTTTGTTTGTTATCCTAATCTTGTCAAAAATTTCTATGCGAATTTAAAACGCGGTTTTTGTGATGGTAATGAGAATGAAATTTGGAGTAGTGTCAAAGGCACTAGAATTGTTTTGAATTGTGATCTTTTGGGTACTATTCTCAATTGTAAGAATTCGGGAATGGATCTTTCTAACTTTAAAATCGATGAACATGATCGTGAGACATTTCAACACATTTTCGAAGGAAATGATGATTTTGAATTTAAAATAGAAATTTTCGACCAAAAGCAAGAATTGTCAATCTTCTTTTGCAACATACTTTGACCCAAAGATCGGGGAATTTTAACAATCCTACTTCAAAAGTTTGCAAAGCACTTTTTGCTATTTTTGAAAATTATGACATAAATTGGGCGCAAGTTATTTTGGATGAACTTCGTCCCAAAAATCTTGAAATGGATGAGAATACTTTATATCATGGAATTTATCTCACTCAGATTTTTAACTATTTTGGAGTGGATTTCAAAGGCGAAGAATTTGTTTCTAAAAAGGTTTTCAATCATTCCAACATTTCGCTTATGAAAATTCCATTGGTTTTTCAACCTTATGAGACCCTTACCAAAAAGGAAGAGCGTTTGGCTCATGAGAAAATGGAAGAAGAGGAAGAAGAAGAAGAAGGGGATGAAATGGAAATTGAATAAAAAGAAGGTGAAACCTCTTTGGAAAGTATTGACTATCCTCCAAATCAGTCCACCAAAACCCTTCTCAAAAACCAAAAGACTATTGTTGGGAATCAACGAATTCTTAAACGATCCGTTAGTAAAAAGTTGGATAATATTTCTTCGAAGATGAACAAGTTCATTTCAAAAGTCAGCAAGAAACTTGGACTATCTTCATCATCTTCATCCTCTAACTAGTTTTATCCTTTCGTATCTTGTTGTATTTGTTTTAGTTTGCTTTATTTCGAATGTTCATGTAGTTTGTTGTGTGCTTGATCGTTGTATTATTGTAATATGCAATGAAATGAAATTTCCTTTCTATTATCTACCTTATCTTATCTCCATAATAAATGTTAGTATATTATATAAATACACACACACACACACACACAATTATTCACAAAATCAAATTAGTCATAAGTTTTCACTAACCCATGTCGACGTCCCCTATATGACCATGTCGACATGTACTGGTCAGAAATGACAATTGATTTTGAATTTGAAATTTGAATAACTACGAAATGTCTATTCATTTCAAACGGATTTCTACACCTATAAATACATGTTTCTTTAGAATTCTTCACTACAAACTATTTCCTATCTTATATATCTTTCATTTCTTTCACAAATTCAACTATGGCTAATCCAATTCACAATTTATCCGAAAATCTAGAAGAAACCCTTAATTCGTTCAAGAATATTCTCTCGTTTATTCTACGTAACCAGCGTTACTTAGAATTGAGTCAAATGCAGTTGATCAAGGAACAAGAAAGGCACTTCGATGCGATACGATGGATGATCTCCTTTCTGCATAAGGATGATAACGAAGCACATCCTTCTGTCTCTCTCACCAATGACAATGAAAATTGGGATGCAATTAAAGAAGATCCTATATTTGGAGAAGAAGGATGGGTGGAAGTTCCTCGTAACGTTTGATTTCATTAATTTGTTTGATTTATTTAAATTGATTTGGTTTGAATTGATACTCCGTGTGAATTGATTTCTTAATATTGGTTTGAAGTTTGTTGTATAAAACATATAAATACACATTGAAATGTATATAGTCTTTAATTAGTTATCATGATCATAAGTATAATTATTTTTTAATCTATATATTATATATTCCGTTGTATAGTTTATCAATGCAGGTATTGAAGTCCAAGAATGAGGGGGAGTGAGTTTTTGTTGATGACAAAGGGGGAGAAATATAAAATAAGGTAGTTAGGCATAAATTAAGGGGGGGTTATTAGTTTTAGGGGGAATTATTAGGATAGAAGTAATATTTTATAAACAAAGGTTGTCATCATCAAAAAGGGGGAGATTGTTAGTCCGTGAGATGATGGTTTTGATGACAACAACCTTAGAATAGATTATAAAATATAAATACTAACATTATAAGTTTAGATATATATTTATATGCAGGATTTAACCATGCAGGTACCAAGAATGAAGACTGTACAGTATAGAGATTCAAGATATCGAGATAGAAGACTCATGAGTATCAAGATTATCAAGAATTCAAGATTTCAAGGATAAGTATTTTTATTATTAGGAATTTTTTTTAAAACTCATAGAAAAGCACTAGCATCATAAAATCCAATTTATTCGTGGAATGGAATCCATTTCGAGCCCGCTAAAGGGATGGAACCCTAAGTAGGACGGAACTTACGGAAATCTAGTGGAACATTGTTTGTGTCCACTAATTTTAATTCAAATGATTTTACAAAATTATCTTGTTTTCAAAATGATTTCAAAACTTTCCTTTTAAAAAGATTCAAAACTCTCTATCCTGCTTTTAAATAATTTTAGCCTCAAAATTATCTTTAATTTCAAAGTCAAATTACTCCTGATTTTAAACTATCCTTTTAAATTATATATTTAACTTTTAAATATTTATACTTAGATTTAAATATAAAATTATAGTTAAAATCTATGTATATATATTATTCTCTATATTTACTTATGAATTTTAACTATAGTCAAGTATATTTATAAAATTTAAAATGGTTTTAAAATAAGATAAAGGTTATTTTCAAAGAAAATCAAATCACCAAAAATTGCTTTGGGATGTCGACATGCCTAGGTTAACCATGTCGACATGGTGTCAGTTGAGTTCAAAATTTAAATTTCAAAAGAAGTGTCTATTCTCCATAACTCTTCATGAATGGACATGGTTGTTGTTCTTCTATAAATAGGGGTTAGTTTCAACGAATTTTATGTTAGATTTTCTGGTTTTTCACTCCTCTTCTTCCACATTTCTTAATACATATTCTTACCATTACTCTGCCGAAATCAACATTGAATCGAACTCGATTACTTCTAGTTTGATTCTCTATCACTATCTCTACAAGGTTCTCAGTGCTATTCAGAGTTATAGACTTCTTTGTAATCTATTAAGCGAGAAAAGGTGTGATTGTAGCCTTGGAAATCAATCAAGCGAGAAAAGGTGTGATTGTAGCCTTGGAAATCAATCAAGCGAGAAAAGGTGTGATTGTAGCCTTGGTAAATCAATTGGGTAAACTTGTGGCCAGGAAATCAAGTATCTCTACCCAGAGGATAGAAATTCTAGAGGGTGTACCTCGTACCCTTGAAACCGAGGGTGTAATTGTACAATTGCTTTTGAAAGAAAATCTGTACTTGTGTTACGGGACTGGATGTAGGGTAACTCCGAACCAGTATAAAATCCGGTGTGTTCTTTCCTTTACTGCTTTTATTTTATTTCTGCATCTGTGTTTGTTTCTGTGATCGTATCTGTGTCTGTATATTGCATATGCCTGTGTCTAAATTAACATAAACTCATAAAGATTTAGTAATTCTTGATTAATACTATTCACCCCCCCCCCTCTAGTGTTAATCTTAGCCTTAAGATCCGTAATCCGCATTTCTCACAAAACCAACCAAAACCCGCTTAGTTAGAATATGCGTAACTTCTTCTCACGAACTCCGATCTAAACAAACCAATATACCATTTCGACTAGAAAAATGAGCTCTATGCAATGGAATAGTTTTCGTCGCCTAATTCTAACATTTGTAAAATTATCGTTTCGCCACTATTATAATATATGTATAAATCTCATGCGATATTACAATAGTAAAATAGGATTTTTACCGAAAGATGTATAAGTGATAAATTTAGACAAACTATCACACCATTAGCTAAGGTGATGTGTGAATATTAATATTCGAATTGCTCGATATTAATCGTGATTAAATTTACACATTTGAGTTGCCGAACCATGACGATGAAAACTCCAAAAAGCACATGATTTAATTACTTTATAATTGTTGTAAATGAATTAATATTTATAAATTATTAATTATTAAATTTTTATTTGATTTGTTTGAATTCCATTAATATTTAATAAAGTGCATACATAAAAGTTAAATATTTACGTGTCGAATACGATATCGATAAATATTTAAAACCGATTTGAATTAATTAATTTCTATGTGAGTTTGGAAATTGTTGAAGGTCCATATGGCCTTAAGCATGACTTGTAATGGAGCTTTGATGGAGTGGTTTAAGTGTGTCAAAATGAGTTTTAAATAGTAGAAAAGAAAGAGTAAAAGAATGAGGTATTTTCTCCTCTTTTACCTCTCTTAATACCACTATCTAAACCACCCCATCTCATTATTTTTTGGCATCCACTTCCTGGTCTCCTTTTCCAAAAATATCAAGTCCCATAACCAAAAGTCCCCAAAGACAAATTCATACATAATAAACAATAAAATACAACAGTGGTGCTTTAGATTATTACAATTTCTGGAGCTGATTTGAGAGATTAGGATTGTTTCTTCATTTAAGGTGCATTCATAGGCTACATCTTAAGCTAGTCATTTCACTTTCATTATCATTTATATATGCATCTTTAGACTGTGTAGATTATATCTTATATACAAATGCAATGAAGAATTTATATGTGTCTTTGTTGTTTATCTTAATTTGTAAATTTAATTGTTTAAAAAAAACATGCAAACTTCACTTTGATATATATATATATATATATATATATATATATATATATATATTACTTTTGGAAATATTTTAAATAATTAAATATTAGTTATTGGAATCTAAAACTAACTTTTAATTAGCTTTAATGATTTTATAATGTGATATATGTGCTTCTACGTATAATATATATTATCTTTACTAAATTATTTAAAACTATTTATGAAAATATATGCTTTTGGATTTTTAAAAAATTACTTTTGTATAATAATAATTAATATAAATTTTTTATCCTTTTAAATATGTTGATGTATATAATATATTATTTTCAAAATAAAACAATAGCGTTGGTAAAAATGTATAAACTTTTAAAATCCTCCCGACCAAAAAAACAAAGTGTATATATACACTAATTTAACAATTCATATAAACAAATATATTTCACACTAAAATATAAAGCATATAAGTATGTACATTTCAAATTTAAATTTAAAAAAGAATTTATTTTAATATTATTTATTTTATGTATTTTATATGTAATTTTAATTTAAAATTTATAAATAGATATTTATTTAAATTTGGATCTGATTTTGAATTTTAAATTGACATAATATTTTTAAGAAAGTAATTCAAAATATTTTGAATTGGTCAAAATCATTAGAATAAAAATAAACGATTACATATATATAATATTAAAATAAAAAATATTGACAACAAAGACATATATACAGGAACAAATGTATCTATTACGATGCAAATCTCAGAACCTATAAACTTGCACATAAACCATCTATACTATTTATATGTTGCATGTGCATTATGCACATGAGTATATCTAGATATACTCAAATTCAAATTTAAATTAAATCCATTATATAATTAAATTAAATAAAATGGATTTTATCTATATAATATTTAGGTTGGATCTAAAATTAATTAGACTTTATAGACCCAATAAAGATCCACAATGGTAAAAGAAATCGAAATTCACCCATTTAAACCGCTATGACCAGGCCCAGTTTCTTCACGCTATTGTTTTATAACAGAGATGATTTGGTTTACTTTGGTATTTATATTTTATTCCTTCTGTTGTGAAATCTAAAAGTGTAAAATGTTAAAGTTATATTTATCTTAATACCATATGAACCATCAAAAACCCAATGATCTATATTTCTTAGCACAACATGAGTTCAATCATTGTTTTTGGGCTTTGGATCGGTGTGTATGTGGTGTGGGCTATCAAACTTGGTATCAAAGTTTTTGTTTTTGTATTTCTTAGGGATTAGGCATGTACTGAAGGAGCGTACTCGCATATTTTTGAAAAAAAATTATTTATATAAGTATAACATGGATCTGCACATATTACAGTAATGCTTACTTTTATTTGAGGAAAGTTGTTGATAATTCCTATACAGATATTAGAAAAATGAACAAGTAAATTAGAAATAATTCTTGTAAGGTAAGAGCTGAAGTTCCAGCTTGAACATCCCATGATGGTTCCATCGGTAGCTTTAGGCAAGAGGCCATGCTAAAGTTAACCTTAAAGGAGGACCCCCAGCTCAAGCGCATGGTGCAGTTTTCACACCTTTGCTTTCTTTGGAATTTTCCAATTTGTATCGGGATTTCCAAGGTTTGGGTGGAAAGAATTATATGGGATTGAATCTATTTTTGAGAATTGAGCATGACTAAAAATAGATATGATGTTAAACGGTGTAATAGAGGCATAGAAGGAGGACTCCTTAAAGTTAGAGTAAATCCTCTCGGTTAAATTAGAAGTCCTATTCATATGTTGAAAATAGTTGTAAACTTCCATTTAAATTGAGTTAACCATTTCAGCAGTAAAGGAACTGGAACCCTATGCACTTAAACCGTTAATAAATTGCAGAACGTAGTTGTGCTTGTGTAAATTAGGTTGTTTTCATCTGCTCCAATTTATGTGATAAACTATTTGAGATGTTTTCTAAAAAGTTAAAACATTATATGTTTGACATTTTTGAAGAAATAAATGGGTTTGTGATTTCTTATGAAATGATTTAATGAAAATGTTGTAATTAAAACTTTTTGAAAATATTTTTAAAAGCTATAATTTAAAGAAATTAAATTGAAAAAAAAATGTTTTTATGATTTTTTCCATAAACGTTGTTAAAGTTAATTGAGAATTTTATGGTTTTCGAAGCTTACTAGTTTTTATGAAAAATAAGACTGAAAATTAAAGATTTTGATTTAAAAATTGAATTGAAAATGTTATTGCTATTTTCACTTGAAATTTGATTGAGTTAGAAGGATTACACAACCTATAAAGTTTAAATTGATTAGGGTGAACTAGCTAGAATTACCAATATGCCAATGCTAGGGACTTGCTAGTACCGAACATTATGGAATTGCGAAGCATTAGAAAATTTGGGAGTGAAAGAAAAATTAGTATAGAGATCTGGTGGTCTTTTCAATTGATTTTTGGGTTGCAAAGGTAGAGCGCCAAAATGAATTTTTCTATAATAATAAATAGTAAACTCCACTTTGTGTCATTTCACCCAAATCTGGTTTGGGTTGTCAAGCTTAGGAAGATGACTTGGAAGTGGTAGTTTGGCTAAAACATAGATATTTTTAAAAGTAAGACAAGAGTAAGCTATTTTTTTTGACATAAATCCATTGAGAACTGGGCTATGGTCTAATTCTGGGGATGAACTAGATGTACAAGTATAAAATGGTGTTGGCTTGTGATAGGAAGGTTGTTCACATGGGTACTGGAAGAAGGCACAATCTTGACATTTACTACGATCCAAACATTTATATTATGCTAAATTGTTTATATCCTCTAGACATATCACATGATGAGTTTTCTTCCATTCCTATAGTCGGGACTTCCCAGATGCTTTTACCGAAGATTCTAATCTTCCTCATATGGAGATTTAATTTTGGATTTATTTAGAAAAGTATCTCAGAGCTATTGCCTTAGGTCATGGGCATATTGCTTCCAAAAAAGACATGAGGTTAACAAACTGGTGAATGAATCATTAGGCAAGGGTTTAATCTAATATAGTGTTTTAGAATGGGAGCACATGTTGTCTTTGCTCATAAAGCAGATGGCCCTTTAAGGCTTTGCATTTACTACCCTGAGCGAACAAGCTAACGAAAAAGAATTGTTATCCACTACCACGTACCACTACTAAAAAATAAGCAATATGCATGCAAAGGGTTACCAAGGACATATCAACAACATAAGACGATGTCATTGGTAAGTCTTTGGTAAAGTAATAAGTTGTCGGTAAATCATCAAAATTTTCAATGATGTACCGATGACTATTTGAGAACAAACAAAACACCTTTCCCATGTCATAATAGTCATCGGTATGTTACAAAAAATTTTGATGACTTATTTTCACTAGTATACAGGCAGACCAGAACTGCCCATTTAATTTACCCAAATCAAGAATTAAAGCCCCTAATCCTCCATCCTATCCAGACCCAAACCCTCCTTCATCGCTTCTAGATCCTTACTCCGCCGCCTCTAGACTTGGACCCTCCTCCATCGCTATTCTCCGCCGCCTTTTTAACAATGCTCCAATTCACTCTAGACCCAAACTATTGCTTCCAAAGCCCCCATCACCAGAACTATGCTTCGCCACCTCACTAAACCCAAATCCACCTCTTCGGCACTGCTCTAAAGCCCCCATCTCCAATGACAAATGTTCTAAAGCACTCCTCCATCAACGTTGTTCCAAGCTCCATTGCCTCCATCAATGCTATTCCAAGCCCCCTAGTCTTCTTTAGCCTCCAAAGGTTCGAAGGTATGGTTCTTTCACATTTATAATTCTGTAGCTTTAGTTGATTATAATGAGAATGGTTTGGTTGATATGAGTTGGTTAAGGTCGAAATATGTTTTGTCATAAATGGTTGGTTAAACATGTATATGTATATGAAGGAATTTGGAATTATGTTGTACTTTGATTTGGTAATTTTAGTTCAATTGATGAGAACCCATGGATTTGTTGGCCTCGTCTGACGAGTTTTTTGTGTATGATCATTATATTGATATTTGCCTTTACTAAATTGAAAATCAATATTTGTCAGATTACTTCCGGTGTTGGACAAGTTATATGCATAAAAATATATACGAAATTCATAAATCGATATTTTATCCCAGTTAGTTCATAGAATTTTGACATGACTTCCTATTTTATTCTCTGTGTACGTTTTTAAATATGATATGGAGAATAATGGAAAGTGCTGTCAAAATTCTGTGAATCATCAGTGATAAAGTATTGATTTACGAATTAAGTATAATTTTTTGTGTTTGTAATGGGAAGCTAGATAGCACTCTAGTGAAATCAAGGTTTACTCTTATCACTATCATTTACTTAGTTGTGAAATTCATGATATAATAATATATTATAATATAATAAATATTAATGATGAATAAATAGTAGTATATGATTTCGTAAATAGAAAATAATATTGTATGGTATTAATAGTTAGATAAAAATTAATGGTATTATCAATAATATATTAATTAATATACTGTAAAAGTTAGTGATTAATAAATAATAATATATGATATTATTAAAAAAGATTTTATTATGTGATAGTAATAATAAAATAAAATTAACCGTATATGACATTAATAATAAAAATAGTAAAAGAAAACAATATGCATAGTATAAATAATTAAAAAATTAATGATAATATAAATAATATATTAATTAATATATTTTAAAAATTAGTGATTATTAAATAGTAGTGGATATGATATTAGTAAAAGAAATTTTATTGTATGGTGTAAACTTTATATGATACTAATATAAAAATTAGTTGTATATGATATTAATAATAAATTTTAGTAAAAGAAAACAATATTGTAAGGTATTAGTATTATATAATAAAACTTATTGTTGTACATTGTTTTTTGCTTATTTTCATAGTATAAGATGAATTATTTGAAAGCTCCAAGTTGGAAGTATAAGAAATTCAAAAAAAAGTACCATCGCAATTTACTAAAGGTGTGGAAGCATTCCTAAAGGTTGCTTCTAATGATAAAACAAACATGAAAGAAATCAAGTGTCCATGTAGTAAATGTCATTGTGTGAAACTCCAACATATGAAACCATATCTTTACATTTGCATACAAAGGTTTTTATGTCAGACTATCACGTGTGGAAATGTCATGGTGAAGTCTAGACAAGATGAGAATTGATGATTATAGTTGAAGATGAACCCAAAAACACTGAAGTCGATTTTGAAAAACCTAATATATAAGATAGAATGGTAGAAATGGTTCATAATGGCGCTTGTCCAAGTTTGTGGACTAATGATCCTGAAATAGAAGAGGAACTTGACATGGATCAAAAATGATTTTCGTTCTGTTAGAAGCTTTAAAAAGGTCGTTGAATAAAAACAAATGCCTGCAACAACTAGGTTAACCGCTATAAAATACTCATACAACGCGTCAGAAAATTTAACAAACTTGATTTTTAGTCTATGTAAGGAAATGCTTCTACCAGATAATATCTTGGCAGAAAATTAGTATTCACTAAAAAATGAAATATCTACCTTTGGTCTACCATATAAAAAGATTGACATGTGTCTAAGTGGATGGATGGTATATTTGAAGGATTCTGCAACAATTAAAGATACAAATCGACAAAAAGCAATTGTAAAGGCAGGCCTTTAACTAGTATGCATTACTTTCTCCTAACAAACAGATTACAAAGATTGTATGCATCTTCTACTACTGCAAAACACATTCAATGACATAGCAAACAACAGTATGCTAAAGATGTTTTATGTCATCCATCAGATGGCAATGCTTGGAAACATTTAGATAATATATATCCTGATTTCACTAATGAATCCCGAAATGTAAGACTTGGTTTGTGTGCTGATGGATTCACGCCATTTTCTTCGTTTGGTAATAAACCTTACTCAACCCGGTCGGTTATTTTAACACCTTACAATTTTCCACCATCGATGTATATGAAGAACAAGCGCATGTTTTAAATTGTAATAGTTTCAGGATCGAGGAATCCTAAAATTGGATAGACAAATATTTTCAGTATTTAGCTGATGAACTCAAAGGACTATGGTTAGAGGACGTTTAAACTTATGACATGTAAAAAAATACTTTCAGAATGTTTGCATCATTATTAGAGACGATAAGCGATTTGCCTGCATGTGGGATGCATTATGGATGGAGTACATCTGATAAATTTTGTCCTATTTGCATAGATTCAATAAAATATTTTTGATTAAGGTTTAGTGGAAAACAACGTTAGTAGGATCATCACTGTCAATTTTTGCATCAAAATGGTCATTTTAAATTTGATAAGAAAAGATTCAGAACAAATACAATTATTAATTTTGAGCCACCTAGCATATTGAGTAGTGAAGAAGTGTATGAGCTCATTCAAGATTATCCAAATGTATGTGAATTGGGCAAAAGAGCCAAAAATCCCTAGCAAAGGATAAATTCATAATTGGTGCAACATAGTATATTTTAGGATTTGCTTATTGGAAGCATTTAAAAAATTGACATGATCTAAACATAATGCATACCGGGAAGAACGTTTTTGGGAAGTAATTCAATACAATAATGAATATGAAAGGAAATAAGAAAGATAATGTAAAGTCCATGAAGGATATTGCATTGTACTGTAATCATATAGAGATGAAAATTAAAAAAAATGTCGAAATTTCAAATGATTAGCTTGTTATAAGTTGGAAAGCAATCAATGTAGAATACCGTTGTAAAGGGTTGATTCTTTGAAGTTTCCAAACAGATTGCTTCTAACTTGAAACATTGTATTGATTTGAAGGACCTTCAGCAGTTGGGTATGAAGAGTCACGACTGTCATGTATTTCTTGAAATTTTATTTTCGATAGTGTTTAAGAGTTGTTGCCACGGATGGTTTGGATGCTAAAAACCGAGCTTATTTTATTCTTTAAAGATATATGCTCTACACAACTCGTGTACAACAGCTATAAAATGATATACCTAAATATTGTGTACGTTGGATGAAATATTTCCTCTACGAGTTTACAATTGCATGGAACGTCTACCTGCACATTTACTAACTAAAGCTTTGCTGCGAGGACCAGTATAATTCCGTTGGATGTATCCATTTCAAAGGTATCTATAACATAATTCAAATTCGATTTTTTTATTAACCATCGTAACAACGTAAATCTTCATATGATAATTTTTTTTTCGAAATTGTACTTAGATGCAACATGTTACTGGGACAACATAACACAAATCACATGTCAATATATGTTCGAATCACGCTATGTAAGTTTCGAACTTGTGACATCTCGCACCAAAGCCAAATCACTCAACTAGTATAAAATGGTATTTGTCACATATTATAAAACTTTGTATATAAGTATCTATGTCACTTGAAAGAAAGGTGAAAAAAGCACACGTTGAAGGTTCTATTTATCATGCATACATATATAAGAAGCATTCACATTTTTTAGTTACTATTTCGAAGATCGCATTAAGTTATATTTTAATAGTGTTCATAATGATGATGAGATGATTGATTTACCCAATATTTCTCTATTAATTTTTTAATATGGGGACAAGCGTATGGTAAAGGAAAGAATGGAGGTTTCTGATTAATTAAAGATTTCAATTTAGCAAACTAATGGTGCTCCTCAATTGTGAAGAGTGGTTAAATCTAATTTAGTATGTAACACGATATTTCCTTAGACTGTATTTTTTTGCATTATTAATTGTTCAACAATCAATTCGAAGAAGCAAATCTAATTATTGCCCATAGTAAAGGATTTAGGGACTGATTCAAGAAATACGTAAGTATGATTCAATTTTTTTCATAATAATATATCATATATAACTTAAAAATTAAAAATATTGGTTGTTAATAATGAAGCTACAGATGTATATTATCGAACACTCATATTTGGACCAATGATTAGATACAGGAAGTGTCCAATTTATTACATAAATGGTTTCAAATTTGACACAACGGAGATTGGAACAAATAAAACAATGTACAACTGCAGGGTCGATGACACAGGCAACAGCCAGAGATTATTATGGCATTTTGAAGGAAATAATTGATATTACTTATTCGGTAGTACCCGAGCTTAAACTATTTTTATTAAAATGTGAATGGTTTGATACTAGGAAGAACATAGAAATTCGACATGCACACGAAGATTACCCACCAATTAAAGCAAATCCAAAAGGTGAAATCAATGTTACGAACCTTTTTGTCGATGATACAAGCAACATATCTTTACTATGAATCTTATCCTACGGTGAACAATAGCAAAACAAATTGGTTGAACATTGGCAAAAGAAAACCAAGACGATCGTTTGACCTAGACATGGTCATAATTGACAATAAGCCATACGGACCCGATCATAATCTTAACGAAGTAATGAAAATCATTGAAGATGCAGATGATATATGACCACTTAACAACAGCGTATTTGGTGGAGGTTAATTAGATTAAGATATTGAGGTAAATGAAAAGGTTGATGACTAAGGAAATGAAGATGATACCGACTCTGAGGTTGAAATCAAAGTTGAAGAAGATGACTTTAAAGATGAAGAGAATAGTGTAAACAATGACATTGATGATCAAAAATGTCAACTCATAGTATGTGCAGTTGATTGCGAAGATTTTAATGTACTTTTGACGGTAATGCATTTTTATGCTATCATGAATATAATTTCAGTTTAGTTAGTTCATTTGGTATGTAATTATCCTTTGAAATCTACTAGTACGACTGCACGACTATTACTTTCACCATTTCTTTTTTTTCAAGTATAGTCGGTTTAGTGTATGATTTCAATATTGCTTTTTCATCAAGTTCATTTGGATCATAATTTGCAGCAATTATACACTTAAGTATTTGCTCTATTAAATAATGACATGAATTGTTTATTTTATTGTTAATCTAAACTTCAACGGATATACCCATGATGATAATTGATGCAAAAAAGTTGCATCGAAATCCATCGCTCGGCAGCATATGATCCCCCAACATCTCATTCCACTTCAACATCTTCAGACCAGGGAGGGTCTCAGTCATCTATTGTAGGTAATGATCTTCAACACATGTTATCATATTTATCAGCTCCAATCATATTGATGATCATAATGGTGTAGGTCCATTTACACATGCATTTGTTACGGTTCTAGCACATCTGTAGGTCAAGTAGGCATTATTCATTGTGCCAAAGGAGGGTAAGCGATAAAATTGCATTTATATTTATTTTTAATCATTGGGTTATCATCTCAAATAGCTTCACATTATTATACGATTTATCTATGTATAGAGTCGACTTCAGCAGCATAATCACATGTGATAGCATTTGCTATTTGATTCTTGCTAGGATGAATCAATTCTCGCCTTGATTCTTGGATAGTCCTCCCAACATCAAAGATGTTGTGTTCAATGATCTTGTGATAAAATAAAATTAATGTGTACTTGAATCTTCGTATATAAATTTATATGTTGATATATGTATTTATATTACAAATGCGGAGTAAATATCAATGGAAACCCTACACATCACAAGCGCTTATCAGAAAACTTTGTACTAGAAAGGGCATGAAATACAGAGAGATGGTATACGAGATAAAGAAAAGTAGGAAGAAGGTTAAGGCATTTTATTAAGACATTTATGACTAGTTCGAGTCATATTAGGAGCAAAAGGACCTAAAGGTGCATGCTAAAATACATGTAGCAAATAGGGTGCAAAATCAAAGATTACACATTCGCATCTCGAGATCTTTTGCGCGCCATCATCAAGATTTGGTATATTTAAATTAATTTTTAATTCATGTTATAATGAGTTGTTATTAATGCTTAGTTTTCGTTTTTTATTAGGCTACAAAGTATCGATGAGATGCAACCGCCTAAGAGATGTATGTTCGAACTCACAAGTTTAAATCGAGTGAGTGGTTGTTTAGGTGGGTTGATGCTACTACTACCAAGTTTAATGTAAGTTGTCCATGAACTTGAGTTAAATTATAAATGAATTTAGTTCAGTTTCATATACTCACAAAATTGAAAAATTATAAATCAGTAAAACATGCCGCTAGCATTCAAGATCTGATGGAATTGGGTATTACAATCGCTCCAAAGGTGAAAGAATAGGTGTTTCTCAATTTATCTGATTCATTGAAAAAGAAGAGGGGTCGCATACCCAACCTTGTGAATAATCCTAAGGTAAGATATAATCTATACTAAAATTTCTTTGAAAAAGAAAACATTTGCAGCATCCTATATTTGTTTAATATTCCTTTTTTATTTTTCAAGACAAGGAATTGTCTAACTTTTCTCTTTACTTAAAAAATAGAATATATTTGTACAAATTTAAAGATTTCTAACATATGAGATGTTTAGATGTTGCAAATACAACTATTGATTTGAAAAAAATATTACTTAAATTTTGTAAAGCACATTGGTCCTCATTAAATAATATAATTAAAATATTATAGTTAGAAATTCAAAACAATGTTGGTATAACACACATACTGTTAGTCCCTAAGAAGATGATTTTGATGAAAACAACCTTAGAATAAGATTATAAATAAATACTAACATTAGAGTTTAGATATATATGTATATGCAGGATTTAACCATGTAGGTACCAAGAATGAAGACTGTATAGTATAGAGATTCAAGACTGAAGATATCAAGATTGAAGACTCATGAGTATCAAGATTATCAAGAGTTCAAGATTTCAATAATAAGTAATTTAGTTAGGATTTTTGTTAAAACTCCTAGAAAAGCACTGGCATCTTAAAATCCAATTTATTCATGGAATGGAATCCACTTCTAGCTTGTTAAAGGGATGGAATCCTAAGTAGGATGGAGCCTACGAAAAATCTAGTGGAACATTGTTTTGTATCCACTAACTTTTATTCAAATGTTTTTACAAAATTATATCTTGTTTTCAAAATGATTTCAAAAGCTTCCTATTAAAAGAATCAAAAACATCTATCCTGATTTTAAAATACTTTTAGCCTCAAAATGATCTTTATCTTCAAAATCAAATTATCCTTGGTTTTAAACTATCTTCTAATTATAATATATTTAACTTTTAATATTTATACTTAGATTTAAATAAAATTATAGTAAAATTTTATATATACCAAAATATTATTCTCTATACTTATTTATGTATTTTTACTATAGTTAAGTATATTTATAAATTTTAAAATAGTTTTAATACGAGATAGAAGTTATTTTCAAAGAAAAATAAATTACCAAAAATACAATAGGATTGTCGACAACCCCAACATACCCTTGTCGAAAAGGTGGCAGTTTATTTCAAAATTTTGAATTTCAAAAGAAGTTTCTATTCGTCATATCATTTCACGAATGGACATGGCTGTTGTTCTACTATAAATAGGGGCAGTTTTAAAAGAATTTATATACATATTTTCTCTGATTTCACTCCTCTTCTTTCACATTTCTTTATATATATTTTTACCATTACTCTGCCGAAATCACCATTGAATCTAACTAGATCATTTCTAGTTTGATTCTCTATCACTATCTCAACAAGATCTCAATGCTATTTAGAGTCATAGGCTTCTTTGTAATAAATTAAGCGAGAAAAGGTATGATTGTAGCCTTTGAAATCAATCAAGCGAGAAAAGGTGCAATTGTAGCCTGTGAAAGCAATTGGGTGAACTTGTTGCCCATAAAGTCAAGTATCTCTACCCAAAGGATTGTGAATCTGGAGTGGTGTACCTCGTGGCCTTGAAATCGAGCGTGTAATTGTAAAAATCGATTTTGAAAGGAAATTTGTACTTGTGTACGGGACTGGATGTAGGGTAATTCCGAGCCAGTATAAAATCAAGTGTGTTCTTTCCTTTATTGCTTTTACTTTACATTCGCATCTATGTTTGATTCTGTGATCATATCTATGTCTGAACATTGCATACATTTGTGTTCAAATTAATATAAACTCAAAAAGATTTAGTAATTCCTTAAAAAACTATTCACCCCCCTCTAGTGTTAATTCTAGCCTTAAGATCCGTAATCCGCATTTCTCACATTTAGTATCGGAGCAAGGTTTTCAAAGTTTCATGATATTATTTTTGAACAAGCTTTTAAAATGGCTATGTTTAAAAAACTTGTTAATACTAGTTTAGAAATATTCAGATCATCATTGTCTCTTGAGTCTGCATATAATCAATATTCAAATTCAAGTTGTCTACCAAAATTGTATAATGTGCAGGAAACGTGTTTTATGGGTGTTGAGGAATCAATCCACAATGGACAAATTGTGCAGATCAAAAAGAATAAATGGATACTCGATAGTGGATGCTCTAAACACATGGCTGGTAATCCGGATATGCTGAATGATATAATATACAAAGACGGAGGACTGGTTTACTTTGGAGACAACTCAAAAGGATATGTGATTTGCATCGGCAAATTCGGTAACTCTTAAACTCCTATTATTACTAATGTTTTGCTAGTTAAGAATCTGAAACATAATCTGCTAAGTATTTGTCAACTTTGCGATAAAGGATATAAAATTAAATTTGAAAAAGATAAATGTCACATTGAAGATAATAATTCAACCATAATATTTGAGGGAATTAGGAAAAAGAATATTAATATTCTTAGTATGAAAGTTTCAAACGATAACCTGTGTCTTTTGGCAAATACAAGTGACCCTTGGATTTGGCATAAGAAATTTGGGCATTTGAATTTCAAACTCTTATCCTGACTGTCAAAACATGATCTAGTAAGAGGTCTTCGTAGAATTAACTTTAAAGTAGATAGTTTATGTGATGCTTGTCAATTAGGAAAACTTAGAAAAAGTTCCTTTAAATTAAAAGATATGATTTCAACCTCAAAACCTCTTGAATTACTTCACCTAGATTTATTTGGTCCATCTCAAATTCTGTCAATAAATCAAAGTAAATATGTTTTTGTAATGGTAGATGATTATTCTAGATTTACATGGACAACATTTTTGAAACATAAAAGTGATACTTTTGAATGTTTTAAGAACTTTACAAAAAGGATTCAAAATCAACTTTCTCTAAAAATTATAACTATCCGTAGTGATCACGGTGATAAATTTGAAAATGAAAAGTTTTAAGAATTCTGCAATAAAAAGGGAATAACTCACAATTTTTCATTTCCAAGAACTCCCCAACAAAACGGAGTAGTAGAACATAAAAATAGGATGATTCAAGAGTATGTGAGAACTATGCTTTCAGATAGAAAATTACCAAAGTATTTTTGGACAGAAGCAGTTGCTACCGCCTGTTATATTTTAAATAGAATTTTAATTAGACCTTTAACTGATAAGACATCTTATGAACTTCTTCACACAAAGAAACCAATGGTATCTTATTTTAGAATTTTTGGAATTAAATGTTTTATTTTAAATACAAAATATAACTTAGATAAATTTGATCCTAAATCCGACAAAGGTATCTTTACCGGATATTCTAATAGATGTAAAGCATATAGGGTGTTTAATTTAAGAACTAACACCATCGAAGAAACAATGCATATTTCATTCGATGAAAGTCTCAATAATTTTGAAGATACAAATGATGAAGATGATTTAATCACTCAAAATCGAGAGTCAATTGAAAGTAATAATGAAATTAATCATCCTAATAAAAAGATTAAACTTTTAAAAGATCATCCTATAGAAAATATACTAGGAGATATGCAATCTGTTGTTACAACTAGAAAAAGTAAAATGAGCAATATAGCCTTTATATCAACTATTGAACCCAAAAATCCAAAAGAAGCATCAACTGATGATTCATGGATTTTGGCTATGCAAGAAGAACTAAGTCAATTCACTAGAAAGATGTTTAGGAACTTGTTCTTAGACCTGAAAATGAAACTATAATTGGAACTAAATGGGTTTATAAAAATAAAATAAATGAACAAGGAGAGGTTGTTATAAATAAAGTCTGGTTAGTCGCTCAAGGTTATTGTCAAGAAGAAGGAATAGATTTTGATGAAACCTTTACTCCCGTAGCAAGATTAGAAGCCATTGGGATTCTACATGCTTTCGCAAATCATAATAATTTCAAATTATATGTAATGGATGTTAAAAGTGCCTTTTTAAATGGTTTTATAAAAGAGGAAGTATATGTTGAACAACCACCACTTTTTGAAAATGAAAAATTACTGAATCATGTTTACAAACTTAAGAAAGCTCTATATGGTCTAAAACAAGCTCCTAGAGCCTGTATGGTAGATTAAGATTTTACTTATTACAATCAAACTTTGAAATTGGTAAAGTAGATAATACTCTCTTTATTAGAAGAAATAAAAATAATATTCAACTAGTACAAGTTTATGTAGATGATATCATTTTCCGATCAACTAATTTTGAAATGAATAAAGAATTTTCTAAAATAGTGACAAAAGAGTTTGAGATGAGTCATATGTGTGAATTAAACTTCTTTCTAGGATTGCAAATAAAACAATTAGATAATGGTTTTATAAGTCAAGAAAAATATGCTAAAGACCTAGTTAGTAAATTTAGTTTGACTATTGCAAGTGGAAAACCCACTTCTATGGCAACCAATGAGTACCTAAGTAAAGAAGAACTCTCGAACGATGTAGATCAAAAATTATGTAGAGGAATGATTGGATCACTACTCTATATCACTGCTAGTAGACCTGATATCATGCATAGTGTTTGTCTTTGTGCAAGATATCAATCCCAACCTAAAGAGACCCACTTAAAAGCTGTAAAACGTATCATAAGATATGTTAAACGCACCTTTGATTATGGCTTATTTTATCCTAAAAATGATTCTTTTGAATTAATATCTTACTGTGATGCTGATTATGCTAGTTGTAAATCAGACCGAAAAAGTACAAGTGAAACTTGTCACTTTTTGGGGCATTCTTTGATTTTCTGGTTTAGCGAAAAGCAAAACACAGTTTCTTTATCAACAACTGAAGCAGATTATATTTATGCTGCTTTGGCTTGTTCTCAACTAATATATATGCAACAAACTTTAAAAGATTTTGGTTTAAATATCTCAAAATCACCAATTTATGGTGATAATACTAGTGCAAGAAATTTATCCAAAAATACTACTCATCATGCTCAAACTAAACATATTGATATGAGACATCATTTTCTCAGAGATAATATAAGTAAGGAAGTAATTACTCTTGATTATATCAATTCCGAGAACCAAATTGCTGATATCTTAACAAAACCCTTAAATGAATCTATATTTACTATATTAAGAAGAGAATTAGGTATTTGTTCAATAACTGAAATATAGAACATAAATAACAAAATATAATTAAAAATTAATTAAAATAAATCAAATGGAAAAAATATCAAGTACCATGTCGACAACCCTCCCTTACCCCTGTCGACATGTAACGATTTTTTTTCTTTTGAAATTTTCCCACCAAAATTCAAATATGTGGTTATATATTCTTCTTATTTCGAAATTTTGTTCATTCTTTCTGTCCTTTCTCTAATCTATCTTCTGAAAACAATTAAACAATGGCCTCCTCTTCCAAGTCAAATAAAAATTCAACCTTTCTGTTCCCTTCTCCTTCTACTGGACCATTTCAACAAACTATGCTTGCACGAGTGATGAAAATGGAGGATTCTTTAAAGGATGCACTGCAACTAATGACTGAAATTTAAGTAGTGCAACTCAGAATGGCCAAAAAACAAGAACGGCAAGGCAAAATCCTTAGAAATTTGCAAAAATTTCTAATGGACATTCACGCTAATCCGATCTTGATTGATGAAGAATCTTCAGGAGATCAAGTGCAAGAGGACCGCGAGGAAGAAGAAGAAGCCTTCATGGAAGAAGAGCACGCTGAAGATGATGACAAAGTTGTTTGCGTTGGTGAAGTGTGATTTGACAAGGATGGAAATCTAGTCGAACAACGTGGAAATTTCTGTTTCCATTACCCAAATTGATCGATTAATAGATCTCCCATTTTCAAGGGCACACATTAGTTTCTTTTCTCTCTTTCTTATTGTTATATGATCTTACTTTCGTCTTCTATGCAAATGTAAATATAACAATATATAATTAATAAATAATTTGTGTTTTTATTTTTGATTTCTCACATTATCACTATTATGAGTATTATCATATATGGATTCTTAGTTAGGATAGTTAGTAATTAAGGACTAAGTTTTAGTTTTAGAATTAAGTGATGATTATTTATGATAACACTATCATTATAATCACATGTCATATAGTATTAGAATAAGGGGGGTTATATAGTTTAGAGTTAGTTTTTGTTGATGACAAAGGGGGAGAAGCATAAAATAGGATAGTTAGGCATAGATTAAGGGGGAGTTATTAGTTTTAGGGGGAGTTATTAGGATAGAAGTAATATTTTATAAACATAGGTTGTCATCATCAAAAGGGGGGAGATTGTAAGTCCCTAAGAAGATGGTTTTAATGATAACAACCTTAGAATAAGCTTATAAAATAAATACTAATATTATAGTGTAGACATATATGTATATGCAGGATTTAACCATGCAGGTACCAAGAATGAAGACTGTACAGTATAGAGATTCAAGACTGAAGATATCAAGATTGAAGACTCATGAGTATCAAGATTATCAAGAGTTCAAGATTTCAATAATAAGTAATTTAGTTAGGAATTTTGTTAAAACTCCTAGAAAAGTACTGGCATCTTAAAATCCAAATTATTCGTGGAATGGAATCCACTTCGAGCTTGTTAAAGGGATGGAACCCTAAATAGGATGGAACCTACGAAAAATCTAGTGGAACATTTTTTTTTATCCACTAACTTTTATTCAAATGTTTTTACAAAATTATATCTCGTTTTCAAAATGATTTCAAAAGCTTCCTTTTAAAAGAATCAAAAACATATATCCTGGTTTTAAAATACTTTTAGCCTCAAAGTTTATCTTCAAAATCAAATTATCCTTGGTTTTAAACTATCTTTTAATTATAATATATTTAACTTTTAATATTTATACTTAGATTTAAATAAAATTATAGTAAAATTATATATATATCAAAATATTATTCTCTATAATTATTTATGTATTTTAACTATAGTTAAGTATATTTATAAAGTTTAAAATAGTTTTAATACAAGATAGAAGTTATTTTCAAAGAAAAATAAATTACCAAAAATACCATAGGCCTGTCGACAACCCCAACATACCCTTGTCGACAAAATGGTTGTTTATTTCAAAAAATTGAATTTCAAAGGAAGTGGCTATTTGTCATATCCTTTCACGAATGGACATGGTTGTTGTTCTACTATAAATAGGGGCAGTTTTAAACGAATTTATATACTTATTTTCTCTGATTTCACTCCTCTTCTTCTTCCACATTTCTTTATATATATTTTTACCATTACTCTGCCGAAATCACCATTGAATCTAACTAGATCATTTCTGCTTTGATTCTCTATCACTATCTCAACAAGATCTCAGTGCTATTCAGAGTCATAGGCTTCTTTGTAATAAATTAAGCGAGAAAAGGTGTGATTGTAGCCTTTGAAATCAATTAAGCGAGAAAGGTGTGATTGTAGCCTGTGAAATCAATTGGGTGAACTTGTTGCTAGTAAAATCAAGTATCTCTACCCAAAGGATTGTGAATCTGGAGTGGTGTACCTCGTGGCCTTGAAATCGAGGGTGTAATTGTAAAAATTGATTTTGAAAGGAAATCCGTACTTGTGTGCGGGACTGGATGTAGGGTAACTCCGAACCAGTATAAAATCCGGTGTGTTCTTTCCTTTATTGCTTTTACTTTATATTCGTGTCTGTGTTTGATTCTGCGATCATATCTGTGTCTGAATATTGCATACATTTATGTTCAAATTAATATAAACTCATAAAGATTTAGTAATTCCTTAAAACACTGCTCACCCCCCCCCCCCCCTTGGTGTTAATTCTAGCCTTAAGATCCGTAATCCGCATTTCTCACACATACGACAAATTTATGACTCAAAACAATATTGAATTGAATAAATTTATAGCATGACAATTCGATATTCATAGAAAACACAAGCGAATTTTTGCTTCATGATTTATTTTGTCGCAATACTATGTTGATTTAAGACATCAATCATTAATTGATAACATGACATACAATTATGCATATGTGAAGTTGCAATAACTATCTCTTTACATATGAAAATTTTATTTACAAAATTAATATAATAAGAGAGGCTCCTCCTATAGCACTATTGAGACTCAAACGCGGACCTAAGTGCAAGCTCAGTTCGAGGAGATGTTAAAAAATCATGTAGAGATGCTCAAGAAGCACAAGGAGGAGATGTCAAAAAAGCATGCAGAGCTGCTCAAGAAGCACAAGGGAAAGATGGCGGCACAAAGGGAGATGATGAGGAGGTATGAGGAAGAGATAGCCGCGTAGAGGAAGTAAGTCGAACACTTGTACCAAATGTTCAACCATCATTTTGTAAGAAGTACACCATAGTCACCTCCACCGCCACGATCATGAGTTTTTTTTTATGGACATGATCATTTATAATGTCTGTATTTATTAAGTTTGTGTATTGTACGGACATGATATTGTATGGACATTATGTAGTACGAACATGTGTGTATGTATTTTTGATTTATTTTTTATATGGATATGCATTTGGCTTTGTGCATTATTAAATATTTATGGTGTTTTTTACTTTTTCTATGATTTTTTCTTATTTTTTTGGTTATACATGTATTTGGATACGATATTGTGTTAGTATGGTGTTATGTTTACCCATGCATCTTTGTGGGAATGACTGATTTTGTATTTATGGATTGAGGGGAAGAATTGCAGCAGAAATGATGCAAAATTGCTTCAGGTAAGTCATTGGTAAGTCATCGAAAATTCCAAGATTACATTTTTAATAATTCGTTGGCAAGTCATCAACAAAAGTCGTCGCCAAGTAGTGGTAAACCCTCTGTAACGACCCAGAATTTGACCACTTTAAAATATATTATTTAAAGTGAATTCAAATATAAAATAGGTAAGGTTATATGATTCAAATAAAATTAGATCGGATTCGGAAAGAGAAGTATACAAAAAAAATAAAAACAATTGCCGATATCGACAAAAGTGACAAAATGCTAATTTTATAAAAGCAAGTTTGAATGGTTAAATAAATTATTTTAATTTATTTATAAGTGTTTATATTTTTAAATAACATTATACAAATTTATTTTTAAATTTGGTTTATATAAATAAGTAGTTTAACAAAAACATCAAAATGTGACCATAAAACATTTTGTCAAAAATCAACATTTTTTCGATTAAAAGTTGTCTCAACGTCATCGCACCTTTATTTTCTTGCATAGGAACATATATTCAAATAGTATAAATATTAATTAATTCACTAATCAAGTTTACTTTTACTAAACATACTTAGAAAATTCTAGAATATAATTAAGAAAAAGTAAGCACAAAAGAACAAACATGTCATTTCAAAGCAAAAGGTAAACATCAAATCAAACCAAACATAATTATTATATTTTTTACTTAACACTTAAGTGAAAATGACATAAATTAAGGATTTAAAATGTGATGTTAAGTGTTGAAAAAATAAGTTGCTTAAAAAGTAAATAAAGGATATTATGATCCTTTTACAAAATATTATTTTAACCCAAAACTTTTTCTATAAATAAGCATCAACTTTCTCACTTTTTTTAACTTCCTTTTACACTTCTTCTTCTTCCTTTTCCAAGATTTTCTTCCACTCTCTAATGGCTTCTTCTCTTCTCTTTCCTTACTAACTTTTTTAAAACTATATCAAACAAAGTCAAAACTCCACCAAACTTTGCCAAAGACCTTAGAAAATCACCAAAACAGGGTTTAGCATCTAGGAAGTGAACAAATGATGGAGGAATGGGAGGATCATGGGGAGGCCGAGCACATCAAGAAGGAGGAGAAAGTTCAAGGAGCTCTGGAGCGAGAAAAAGAGAAAGAAGCGATGGCCGAGTACTAGAAATTGAAGTGAAGTTGTTTACATGATGGTTTGGTGTAGTTAAGAGGATTTAGTGAAGCGTTGTTGCATATGAATGTTGGTAGAAAGAATTGGTTAAGTTAAAGGTGAGTACTCGTATTTACTAATTAATCCATAAATTATTTCAAGTATAATGATTTGAAAGTTTAAATATTTTGAATGAATGTTTGATAACTTGGTTGCAAATTGGTTTATTATGTGATGTTTATGTGGTTCATAACTTGTTTGATAAATGATAAGAGAAATGATTAGTAATTAACCATAGTTAGAATTAAATCCGTATTAATATGTGTGGAAATTATTTAGCCTCTTAATGATTTCAAAATATCTAAAAAGGTCAAAAATGATATTATAGTATTATAATATTATAAAATGAAATAAATGGAATATGAGTTTGAAATATAAAAATATTGTTTGAAATGAGTTTAAAATGATTTAGAAATGTTTTATAAACATTTAAAAGTGTTTTTAAGAAGTTTGAAAAGAAACTGAAAAACAAATCAAAACTAGGCGCGTCGCGTAACGATAGTTCGCGATTTCACACCATAAAAGTTAAATGAGTGTACAAAGTAGAATTTAGCTCGGAATTCTCCAAGATAAGAATTTTCCTATCTATTATATCCATAGTTTTCCAATGAAGAAAGAAAATCAGGATTTCGCCAAGTAGAGTTTGAAATATATCCAAAACAATTTTCTAAAAACATCGTGGTTTTGCAGTTCAGAATCCAAAAGGGGATTTCTTTATAAATTTTTAAATAATTAAAAATATAAATAAATTTGATAAATCTGTTCAAATGGTTTAAAAGAGATTTGGAACGGAAAATGTGAATTTTCAAATATTAAAAAGTTGTTTAAATCAAATAAGCTTATATAGCACTTTCCGCAACACTTTTATGATGCGAATTCTATAATCTTTTGAATATGAGTTTAAACATAACAAATATGAGTTTAAACGTAACAACTCTTTCCTAAATATTTTGTGAATGATTTTTAAAGAATAATTAAGTAATTAAAAGATGATTTGGAAGTTTTAATAAGAGTTTGAGTAAATGGTTAAGAGGACTTGTTTATACCACTTAAACAAAAAGTGAAGAAGATTGAGTATAAGAACAAACTGAGTATGCAGAAATGACTAATATATTTGTCCCGCCTGTGAGATCTAGGAAGAAAAATAAGATGTTTAACTAAGGTTAGGGATGGAGCAAGTAGTACCATGAACTTACCTGGCCTATGTTTTCTCTTTTAGGCAAGGGGGGAATAGATCGAAAGGAAAGCCTGGATGCTCTGAAAAATCATATTAAAGTTTTTCCAAGACAAGAGAAAAGAAACAAATTCTTTGAATGTTAATTAATCACTTAACATCTTTTATTCAATGATTTGTATGAAGGAACCGCGATCGGATTTGGGTGATTTCTATCCGAAGAACCGAGATCGGATTTAGGTGATTCCTATCCAAAAACCCCTCCAAACTAATTTTCGAAATAAAACATATTGAAAACAAAGATCATTGAAGACAAAGATCTTCATAACGTAGGATTACTTGCCACTAGTCCTTGGAGGTGAAACTCACCATATCTAAGGTGGCAGTAGTACTGTATTAAGAAAATCTTCGATTTGCAAGAATATGATTTGAAGTTAAGAAAGAAATCTTTGATTAAGATTTAATGAATGATTTGAGAATATTTTCCCTAAGTTAAAAGTTATAACTTGAATATAAGAAATCTTTGATTAAGATTTAATGAATGACTTGGAAAGGTTTTCCTAAGTAAAAGAAAAAATGATTTAGAATTATTCCACGATTTAAGAAAGGTTTAAATAAATCAAATGATTTAATAAATGAGGCTTAATGATTCCATATACTCTGGAAAACAACATGGACTAAATTAAAAAGAATATATCTAAGAAAGATATTTTAAAAGATGAAGTAATTGATTGATGATTGATATCCACTTGTGAACTTAACATCTTTTAAAGCGATGATTGGCTTCGAAGGAACCGACATCATATTTGGGTGATCCCTATTCAAAAACCACTTCGAACCAATGTATACGTTCGAAAGTGAAGACATGTTGAAGATGATGTTATTGAAGACTGTGGATCTTCATAGCGTGAGGACTGCTTGTTGACATGCTCTGGGTCACTCCCGTTATCAAGTTATATATAGCAGTGGTCTCCTCCTTATGGAGATTTTTTCAGATTGCAAGGGCTTCTCGCCTAGTAATGGCTGAGTAAAGTGCCTTCAGTTTCGTTCAGTCCCAGAACAAACTTGTACGGATGTTTGTCTGACATTGTATTCTAAATCACATTTGAGTGATTTCTATAAAAGTATATCAGTGGATGGTAGAGAAGGCAACTTCTTTTAGCTTAACACTCTTTCCCGAGACATACGAGCTCAGGAAGTTATAAATTTCTAGAAATCAGTCATGTGACATGGACTGACAATGTAGCATTCAAAGTGGAACCTATTATGATCAAAGCATGGTTTTGTATGAAAACCATGGCTTTAAAGACATTGAGCATGAAGGATCGATTTCACCCAGCTTTGGCAAAACTCTGCCTATGTGCTGCCCTCAAGGTTTCTATTAGAAATTAGGTAGTCAGACGCTTACACACGTAAACTCGCAACACCCGCAATCAACTAACCTAACTCTAAGCTCAAAACCCTGAGACAACTCAGCCACTGAGTTGCGAATTCTCGAACTACACCACCATAGTTTGTAACCTAGTCACACGACTAGAAAAACATAATTTTAAAAAGAAAATTACAAAATAAATAAACTATACACAAAACCCTATTTAAAAAACCTTAAGTCCAAATTATAATTAACTATAACCGGCCTAACAAAAAATATAAAGATATCTTTCTTTATTTCATTGGCATGTATCCTTTTATTTCTTCGTTCGACCCTCTTTCAGTTTTAGGGCTTTGCGATTTGTTGAAGTCGCCGCTTTGAAATGATGCTTAGATTGAGATATGGGTTTTCTTTGAATTGATGGCTGCTTTGTTTAACTTCGGCTACTTCAACTTGTCGAGATTGAACAGTGCTTTGAATTGGTATGTTTGTCCCCTTTACGATTTATATTATTCTTGACTTGATTCAAGTTTTGGATCGATGCATTGCTCTGTGATATTGCTTGAAATCGAATACATTTGATGCCGATGATATTCACGGGTTAAATATGGTTTAATTCACTTTATTTTTGTTCGAATATTTTATTCAAATTCGTTTGATAATTTTAGTTCGCCGGTTGATTATGCTTAAATGCTTAAGATTTCTCTGACTTGTTCAATTCGTATAATTCTTTGCTTGATTATCACGGCTTTTATTTTGGCTTGTTCGATTTCTTGGCCACCATGGATCTGACTTAATTTGCAACTGCTGTTATATGACACTGTTACAATTTTTTGTGTTGACTTCTTTGGCTTGATCAATACCTGTTATCACTTTGACACCCACGACTTTGACTTTGTTATTTGATATTGTCAGATAGAAGTCGATTCTTTTCTGGTTTGACATCTGCTACTTGAGTTTTGTGATTATATTTACTTGTTCGATTCTGCCATGACTTATACTTGTAAATGTTGAGGCTTGAACTATACTATTGATTTCGTTTATTTATGATGACTGGTATCATTTGAATGCTTCGAGTCATGCATATATGTATATATGTATGCTTCTGATCAATTCATTCTTGTGGTCTTTTTGACACTGTCTACATATCATTGAAATGGTTTATTTGCTCTGTTTATGATGCTTGTGGTATCTGGTCTGGTTTCATTCCTTTTTCACTTTGATATTTGCAGTCTCATTTTGGGCTTGTGCATTGAGTTCATATTGTAACTGTGTCATATTGCTTCGAGGCAGTTTGCATTTGCTTCCATGTTGCCAGGCTTGTTGTAGTTTCTTCCAGTCTTTGTTGTTTGACATTTGACCCTTCATGCTTTATTGTTTTGATACAAGTCTATACTTTGTTCATTTGAAGTCTTCACTTGGTTATTGCATTAAGTATGCTTGTTTGCATCTGAAGCTTTTTGTACATTCACTTGTTATCATGGTCTAGTTTGAACTGCTTTGTTCATTAACTTGGTATGTGCAAACATGTTCTTGCATTCAGTTGAGCTTCATGTATTTTGATCTCACCTCTGGCGCCTCTGAGCATGTACTCGGGTTTTGTTGCCTTTGAGTTTATGTGGTCTGCACATCCATGTTGCCACCTCTGTTTCATTTTTGTTCTTGTGCATTTGTGTGCACCGTCAACTACTTGTATATGTTGGTTTGGTCTTGTTTCACCTACCTGGTTTAACTGTTGTGATAGTTTGTGTTGATGTTGCACTTGATATTTGAATTCATTTATGGTCTGATCATTTTGCTATTTCATATTTCCTTTAGTTTGAGTACAGTCCATGGGTTCATGATGTCTTCATGTGCATTCGAGTCTAGTTAGACTATCTAGCCTCTGTTTTCATGTGTACTTACCGAATTTTTGGTCGATGCTTGTTTTATGTGTCTTGACCCAATGTTTTGTATTGCATGCACCTGAGTTGAACCTAGCTTTGGCTCGGGTTTGACCTTGTGCTCATATCGTGGTTTTATTTGTATTGCACTTGAGTTGAACCTAGCTTTGGCTCAGGTTTGACCTTGTGCTCATCTGTCCCTGTAGTTTTATCAAGTGTATATCAGTGTGCATGGCCTTGTAGCATGTACAGCGATACAATGAGCATGTCACAGGTTGTTCGTGTATGATGAATTCAAAAATGAATATGATGAGAAACAACCCAAATAACCGAGGCAAATAATATTATCAAAAACACATTTTATTTTACACTTCAAAAATATTTCATTTTCAATTTTACTACGTCAGTGTTTATTTTGCAAATAACTCAGATGCTGGATTCAATCTGGAGTGTGGTGAAGAACAAATACGAGTGAACAAGCGATATGTAGTGAGTTGAAAATGTAAAGTGAAAAAATGAGATGTAATCGAAATTGTATTGTAATTGAAAATTGTATATATATAGTGAGAGCTAAAATTTGTACTATTCAAAATTGTAATAAAATATTTGTATGAATAAAATATTCGTTTGAATTTAAATTCTGTGTTATTTATTTTATTTAGCAAATGAATATATATTTGTTTATTATCATCAAACAAAAATCATATACTAGCCTCACTAGCCTCACATCTTGGAAAATGATATGGGGTACTATGTGGCTTGACAGATGCAAATTCAGAATAAGTGAGTATGTATGGTGGTGTCCAATATGTTGGGCCCTTTGGTGGATACGTCCATCAAGGCATTTATTGCTCCATTTTGATAAAGTGGTTAGCTTGAGAAAACAGGGATCTACCGGTTATCAGTGCTAGTATACAAATACAGTTCCAAGTGACTAGTTTGAGAAAAGCGATTAAGGCACCGTGGGAACTATGTTTGTTATGCATGGATCGAAGAAAAGGTCACTAGTTTCCTATCATGTTGGAAATCCAATCCCAATATGAGATTTACGGTTTTGATTGTAGTCCCAAAATAATTGTAATGACTTGCAAACATTTCAGCTATCCCTTCTGGTATCATATATTCCGTCCGGTATATTCAGTTGACCTAGTCCGAATATATTACCTTAGACTTAGTCCAGATATTGATACCTTATTTGAATAAGTTTATTTAAAAAGTGTTTTCAGAGGAATGTCATTAAAAATAATAACAATGATTTGGTATAAAAGTGTTTTGGTTATCAAAAGGTAAAAACCTGTCCATGTTTATGTGTGGGCGTGGTCTGTAACGATCTCGGATTTTTATTAAGTTTAAGTTGATAATTAAATTAATTTTTTGAATAAAAATTGTGAGATTAATTGATTTATCGATTTGAGTTTCTCCAAATTCAAATAAAATATGTTATTTATTAATAAAGAAATAGTTTCCTTTATAAAATTATTTTTAATTTAATAATGAGTTTTTTTTTCAATGTTATTAAAGTAATGTCTTTACAAATGGATTTTTATATAAATAGAAATTGTTATATATATATATATATATCTTGGAAGAAATTATGGTTTGAAATAATAATAAGTAACATAAATATTACCATAAGTATGAAAATAATAACAAGTAAAAGAAGTATTTAATAGTTTAAGTTTAAAAAAATAAAAGAAAGATAAAAGTAAGCATATATGATTAGGAATAGAACAAAAAAACTTAAGTTAAAAATTTTAACAACATAGCAACTATAGGATTTCATTTATATTACAAAACAAAGTATAAAAGAAGATATCTATGGATAAAAATGAGATAAGTATGTAAGTATGAAACCAGGCAAAGTAAAAATGTGAATGAAGCCTGTAAGTAGTTATGTAAATTAAGGCAAGTAAAAGAAACAAAATACATTCAAGTAAGAAGTAAGAACATAAACAAAGTATAAAATAAAAATATAAGTATGAACACTTGTAAAATGAAGCAACAAAAGGAAATATCTTTGAGCTGTAATATCTATGAAAGTACTTGAAATAGGAAGTGAAAAACAAATGTATAGTATAAGCTTACAAAAAGGACTTAAGCATTTAATACAAGCATCTTCAGCCATGTCCTTAGTACAAACAACATCACCCTGTACAAAGTATTGTAAACCCTGTAAGCTGTTCTTTTCTATATAACACTCTTATCATCAGTTCGGTCATTTTATAAAATCTGAACAACCTCTAAAATGAACACCATTTCAAACTTAAACAAATTCAACTTAAACAAAGATACAACAAATCAAACCAGAGAAATCAAGAAGGTTTCAACTTGCCAGTTTCAAAGTCTGTTTCAACATAGCAGGCTCTGTTCATCTTCTCATATCAAGGTGAGTAACTAATTTAATCCAACTAAGAATGTATCTGTTTATTGCTTATGAAGTCTGAGTTTGCAGTTGCTATGTATCTATATGTATACATGAATTTTTCCTCTGCGAATAAATATATACAATTGCATATGCATGCTCATATGAAAACTCTCTGTTTCTTCAGTTTTAGAGCATCCAACTTGATCAAAACCCAAATATCTAATCACTTGATCTCTATTAAGCTAAAGGCTTCAAATACAAAATGTTGTTTGTTCATAAACCAAAGTAGAAAAAAATTATTTTTAGCAAAATAAATTCAAGTAGAGGTCTGAAGTTTCATAGTTCTGAGGAAAATATATAAACATGAAAAATTCGAATATAACAATTTGTTGAATCAAATATATACATAGAATTATCATGGAAAACTATGATTTTTAAAACAAAAGTTTTGATTTTTCAATTTGTATGTTGAGAGAAGTTTTGAGTTTAACGAAGATGGATTTTCGTCAAAATCTAGACGATCGGAGGGTGGTTGATGATCGAGGCTTCGCGTGGAGGTGGGCGAGCCTATGGTGAGTCGAGGAAAAATATTTGGAGGTGGCATCGACCACGGTGGCGACGGCGGCAAATATATCTAGTTTGTAAACCTAATTTTTGAGGGAATTGAGTTTTTGATCGCTACGGCCTCAGTGGAGCATCGAGTGGCGCGAGGTTTTGGGGAACAATGGCTCAGTGGTTGAAGAAGCCATGGCTGGCAGCTCAAGTCTTCAGATGGTCGGAGTCGCGTCGGCGAGACGAAGTTGTGTTTGATGTCTGGGTTCGAGTTTCTCGAGCTACGCTCGATTTCGAACGACGAGGGGATCGAGTTGCTCGTTGATACGTGATCGATGTGGAGGTCGGTTGCAACTTGCTGGAGGCCTCACCGATCGCCAGAGTGTCGTCGCCGCCTTGTACATATGCACGAGCACGTTGGTTTGGGTCTGGAATTTGGTTTTGGGTTGCAGTGGGTTGGGAAGAAGGAGTTGGAAGGAAAATTCGAAGTGGAGCTCGTGCCTTTGTGGTTTTGACTCGAAGGAGAAGTATGTTGCATCAGGTCGATTTTAATACTTAACAAATTTTTGAGGAAAAATTTCACCCGGGTAAAATTTGGGGAAAACTCGAAGCATTACTCGAAGTTACACTTGGGTTTTAATAGGAGAAGCTCGGGTATAAGTTGCTCCAGGTTTTAAAACCTGAAACTGTCTGTTTAATTTTAAAACAGAATTTGAAAGATGGAATTCAAATTAACTTTTGAATTTCTTTTATAAGACTAATATTACTTTAACATGAAATTTTAAAGGTAAATTTGAAATAAATGTGTTCAAACTTAAGAAAGTGATAAATAAAATCTTTAATAAGAATAAGTTTTCTTTAAAGTTAATGGAACTTATTGATTTGTAATTCATAAATTATTAAGTTAATTAGAATGGTTAATTAACGTTTGGGTTAATTAATGAGTATTAGTGGTTAATCAATTTTAATTAATAATGATTAATGCAAGTAATTTCATTAGAAAAGTAATTAAAGAATATTTTATTTAATTTATAATTAGAAATGATTAATGGTGATTTAATCTAAGATAATTTTCTTAAGAAAGTAATTAAAGAAATGTTATTAGTTAATGAAGATAATTAACTAAGGATTTTTAAGCATCAATAAGTATGATTAATTTTAATAATTAATTAGATGAATTAATTTAGATAATCAATTATAAATTGTTTAAATGTAATTACTTAATGAAAGTAATTAAGGATTAATCACTTATTGTAATTAATTTTGGATATTTTGATTTATTAAGGTTAATTAATTATGTAATTGGTTTAAAGGTTGATTTAATTTATGTGATTAATTAAGAATAATTTATTAATTAAGGATAATTAATCAAAGTGCTTGATTCATTTATCTATATCAAATGATTTGTAATTAATAAATCAGGATTGGATAATTAATTCATAAGTAATCAATTTAATTGGAAATAAATTGAATTAATTAGGATTAAATAATTAATTAATCCTGCTTATAAATGATCATTAAATGTTTGACCTTACTTGTGAATGATTGTACTCTATGAGATGCCTAAAATTGATTGTCCTATCTGATCTATGATATTTTGTTCTGTGGATTGAGCTGTGTACAATTCATTCATTTATTTACATTTGTATTTTATCTGTGAATCTATCAATGGACGATAAGCGTTATAGCTTATATCGCTTATCAACTATATTTCTGTGTTTTGATCTATGATGATTGAATGATGTTGCATTATTATGTTAAACCCCTGGACCACACTTATACACACACAAACATGGATTTCACGAGGAAATCGATTAAGTCACAGATTTTTGAAGTGATTCTTAAATAGGCAATTTGAATTCAAATGTTTTGGAAATGGATTGGGTTTAAAGTGAAAAGCTTTTGAAATGGAATTTTCAAAGATGAAATTTATTTTGAATAACTTGATTTAGTTTTGGAATTTAAATAATTTGATTTAAACTTAAATTCAAGATTGAAATTGAATTCTATGTTTGGAAACTAGGGACTAAAGATGTTATACCAATTATATATAGGAGAAACTATTTTAAAGGTATTGATTTGGGAATTTGAATTTAAATTCAAAGGCTTTAACTCGTGCAAATAAAATTGGATCTTTCTGAAATGAAACTATTTGTTTTCAAATAATAAAAGCCTTCATATAAGAAGTGAACTTCCAAATTTTGTTAAAAGGAATTTTAAGATTGAAATGAAAATGATTTCCAAGTTATGGAAACGGTTTGAAAGCTATAAGTTAAATCTTTAATTTAAAGATTTTAAACGAGTTAATCCAATAGAAATGGGAATTGTTTTGGAATCCGTAAATGGATCTTTGTGAAACTAGATGAACTTTATGAAATAAATCTTTTTGTTAAAAACATTTGAAATGGTAATTGGTTTAAACCATTTGAAAGAAAATTTTGAATTATTAAGTTGTGACTTAATTGAAATCCCATATCCATATGCTTTAAATGTTGCGCTCACTATTCGATTTAGCCGGGAGAGGACATTTGTGTCGTATAACCCATTCCGAACATGTGATTCGACGTTATGGATAACATTTGAAGACCGGTAGTGAAGACCGGGTATTTGCGAGAACGATAGGATGGCCTATCGATTGTCTCTGCACCTAGTAGCTATGGTATAGAGATTCCCTAAGTGATGGGAAGTCCGGTCGGGATTGTGAATACCCGGATTGCAAGGGCTTCTTTGGAAGTGCCTTCGGTTCTGTTCGAACCTAGAACAGACTTGTATGGATTGTATGTCTTACATTACATTTTGAGATATAAAGCAGATTTCTTTCAAAGACATTTCTGTTGGTGGCAGAGAATTTATTCTCTTAGCTTAACACCCTTCTCTGAGACGTATGAGCTTAGAGGTTATGTAGTTGAAGGTTATCAGCGATATACTCCCAATTTGGTAGTGTGGCATGCTGAGTGTTGCGGATCATTTGTTGATCAAAGCGTGGCTTTTGTGAAAAGCGTAGCTTTGTGGACGAGGTTACATCAAACCTCACAACCCGGTTATGGTCGAAACAGGAATCGTAGCAGCAAGGTTATTTGAGGGTAGCGCCCTTTGAGGGTATGTCATTTCCTTCTGGATTATAGGTGGTATCATGGTATGAAGCCCAGATACTTACTTTGTGGTTGCTGCAGACTTATTGCTTTGTGGTTGTTGGTTGAGAGGTACCTCGGATAAAGGTCGCAAACGACCGGGAGGTGGCATACTCGTGTCAGTAGTTACCTATTACAGAGGTAACCCGGCCTTGTCTAGCAGAGATCCGGTTAGGATCCAGGGACGTCCCTCCAGAGGCGTTCCATTTTACTTAGGAAGTTCCTTTGCCCGACCATTTTCTGGAAATCCATTCATCCAATACGATCTCTTTACGGTTTTAGTTGTAGAACCTGTCATTTACTTATGGTGGTTACCACTGTTTAGATGGTAGCTATAGCAGGCATAAGTACAAAATGACTATGCTGGCTAAGATTTATATTATACTTTCAAAATGCTTTTCTACACTTTGCACTTATAGTAATAATATCAAAGAAATTCACGTATCAAGCATATTTAACTATAATAAGGAGAAATCTCCTCCAATTCTGCGTTTGCATTGTGTGTGTGGCGGGAGGCCTTATGGTACGAATCTATTTTAAAATATTTCTTTGTTTGTTTTTAAAGATAAACTGTTTTTGTTACTCACACCAGTTCCACGACTGACCTGGAGTTTATCGTTTCTTTCCTAAACTCTGCGTGCTCACTATTTTCCACATGGGCAGTCTAGAGTTGGGTTTTTCAGATAATCAGGTTTAGTAGATTATTTGGAGCTAGTTCAGTCTTTGGATGCGGACTGCACTTGCTTATCTTCCTGCATCATTATTGGGAGTTCGAGCTATTTCTGGATTGGTTCTCGGATATGGAGTTGCAGTTTTGGATTCTTCCTTGAAGACTATCTTTGAGTAATTTGTTCCGTTGCTGGTGTTATCTATTTTTCCTTTCCGCTGCTATTTTATTGTATCATATCTCTGATGTATATTGATATTCATTGTATCACTCTGTTGTATCAGATATTGTATCAATGTTGTATATCAATGTATTATTGATTTTCTTCCGCTGTGTTGTTTACTTAATAGTGTTATAAGCTCCGGCGACTCGGATTCGAACGGTCGAATCTGCGGCATTCAAGTACGATGTAAAGTATGGATGTCGATTTTCGAACGTGAAAAATCCGGAGCGTCACATTTGGTATCAGAGCTAAGGTGAACTTTAGCTCAGGAGTATAACACGTTAAGTAACTCATTAGAGATAGGGTGAAGTATCCCTAGAATGAGTATCCCTAAGATATCCGTTCGAATGTCTCAGTAAATTCTCTTACTATTCACTGATAGTGAGTATGAGTGCAAGAAGAGAATGAGACAAGGGACAGGGGAATACCACTACAAATGGTCAATACCCTACGACAACGAAAACAATCTTTCTCTATCAATTTCCTTTGATTCGTTTCTAAATTCTTTTTGATTGCTTCATGACAGCTCCAGAAAGAAGTTTCGGTGTGATGATGGCCCTACGAATCATCGTAGAAAATCCTTACTTTGTATTTCATCGGTTTCTTATCAGTTTTTGATTTAAACTCTAATGAATATGAATTGGAAATTTTAAATTGAAAATTTTAAATAAATTGGAAATTTTAAATTGAGTTAAATTGATTAATATAATATGAAGGCTAAATCTGAATTGAATCAATAAAACGATATCGTTTAAAACTGAATTTGAAATTCTATTGTAATTTCTTGGGTAGATCGAAGTCCGAAGAGGGACAAATTGGTATATATTTTGAGATATTCCGACTTGAATTCAGAATCCATACCTAGTGTTTGGGAGTTGTGGAAAATTAAATCCATATATCTGTCTATCTTTGGGTTCCAGTATATTCTACGAATGGTTAGTTATCCCTTCGAACTAACCAATGCCATTGCATATTTTGTAAATCCGGATAGCCCGAGTATCTTGTGAAGTGTTAAATAGATTCATTCTCGTATCTATCATTGATATTCTGATTTGGTAAGCCAAATGCAGAATAGATATTCAGTTTGATTTGATGAAATATTCTTCATCTATCTTGGTTGTTTTCGTGCCGTCAAATTTCGGGGATGAAATTTCTTAAGGAGGGGAATCTGTAACGATCTCGGATTTTTATTAAGTTTAAGTTGATAATTAAACTAATTTTTTGAATAAAAATTATGAGATTAATTGATTTATTGTAACGACCCGCCGCCCTGACCGCCTCTAGTCGGTAATTAAACCAACTCGAAACGTTCAAAATGACGGATTGTTGTTCAGTTTATAGAGTTTAAACAGAATCAGCCACAGAATCACAGAACAATCATATATTTCTCATAAATAATTTTTCTTACATATATCAGAGTTTGTATAATGCATTAAATTTTATACAGCGGAATATATCTTTTATTATTGAGTACAAGAAAAAAATTCCAGAAAAAAACTTTAGTGGCGTGCTTTCCCCTCTCTCTCTAACTTCGCGGCCTGAAAATCTTCAAGCTGTAAAAATACTCGGTCTGACCCGAGTATTACATTCAAAAGAAAATAATACACAGGTCAGTCTAATTCAAACTCAGTTATTAGTGCATAGAGGCAATAATAATCAAACAATAATTAGACGACAGTCAAATATAAATTTACCTATCCGATCCTTTAACAAGAAATCGGATAACGGTAAATATAACACTTAACAGTGTTAAACAACAATTCAGTAGATTCAGATTATCAATGAGATAGATGAAGGGATTATTGATGAAGATAATTTAGAAAACAATCAAAATTTGCCTAAACGGCAATTAACAACAAAATCATCAAAATCGATTTAAAATACATTGAATTGGCAACTTAAAATAATTTTCATCAAAAAGAAAACATCAATTTAAACATTAAACTTTGGTAGGGTTGCAGTACACACACGCGTATACGGCCTCGCCACATTTAAAATGTCAACTCCGTGGCTGCAGTTCACGCTTGCGTGCACTGCCTCGCCACTACCGTAATGAAATATGCAAAAGATCATAAATCAAAACAAAATAGTATATCAATAAAAATCAATATCGTGTGGCTGCAGTTCACGCTTGCGTGCACTGCCTCACCACAACAATATGTGAAATCATCATAACAGAGAATACTAACAGCAATCGAAGCTGCAAAGGTCAAGTCAGTGACTCAACACAGCTGCAACAAAATGAATCAGAAATTTCACTCCAAAGTATAACAGTTCTAAGAACTGCATAGTATCACGCAACGGTGAAATGGAACTGCAATTGAATAGATAATACACAACACAATAGATCCAACCATCAAGTTCCAGTATGAAGTACACAGGAAATGTACAAATATGCGACAAGACTTGCAGCTATGCCACAATGCAGACAAGCTACAACGGATAATCAAACTCAACAAAGTCAGCCTACACAGCTCCAGTGAAGTGAAATAGTGCAACTCAACATGGCCACGTGTAGTGACTCGTAAGTGCACAAGTAAAAGCACTACGGTTACCAACATCAAAGAAAGAAAGACAAGTCTGGTCAGAAACTCAGTCAAATCAAGCTACGGGGGGAAATACAACAGGTCAGCGTCGAGCACAAATGTGTACATGACAAAGACAGAGCTCGAGGCCAAGCCTAAAGCAAACCAAACCAGGTAATACAAGGATGGCCAGTACAAGTATCAAGATCAGTGACAAGATACTACAGGAACCAAACTACAAGAAACAGGTATGTAACTGTCTCAAATGGTCGAGACAACTACAATAATTGATCAACTCACGAAATACTTCAACTACTATATCAAGTCCATAATGATCAAAATTTTATCAAAACTTCAAGCTAGAGGCAACAGAGGATTCAAAGAAGCAGTTTCACATTAGAATCAAAGTGGCCGAAGTCACAAATGGATTAAAACAGCCTTAACAAATGGATGGAACCAACACAACAGTATACACGTGCAAGTATACCATTGTCTGGACCAATTGTCATCGAGAAAGTAAAACCCCAATAAGTTAAATGTCCCCCAAAAATATAGTCTCAGAAATGAGGAACAAATGAATCAATATCTATGCAACATTTTAGGCCGAGACAGTAACCAGAAATGCACAAACCAAAACTCGACCAAAAACTTATTCAAAGCATCAATGTCAAATGAGACAAATTCGCAAACCAAACATCATACAAGTGCAAGGAAAAACTGCGTATACACATGCATCACAATTCAAAGCAGCAGTATAAAGGTGAGGGCACCATAGATATGGCACCACAACACAAAACAAGATCAAAGTATAGTTAACATAAAACAGGTCAGAGTGACTACCCAATATGTACAAGGCAACAGAGGATGCACATGCAAACACAGGCAGCAGCATGGTTAACAAAGGCAACAGGAATGCAAATAATATCAAGGTGCTGCTAAACAAAGCAAGTAACAGGGTATAACCGAAGGCAACAAGATCATCATTGTCAAAAAGAATTCAACACAGTGGTGGTCACAAAATCACCCTAATTAGAGTTCGCAAAACCCAAGGAGGCCGAAGCCCAAAACACCCTCATAAAATTTGCAAAAACAGAGGTAGCAGGTTGGGATGCTCACAGTTATAAAGAGGAACAAGAAGGCATGGACTATACTTGTGACAAATCAAGGCTCAAACATGCACAATATCAAAGAAGTAAAGTAGCAGACCAATGCAAGACAATGGTTTTTAAAAAAAAATATCAAAGTGTATAGGTCAGGGAACAGTGCAATGATGGAATTACAGTGATGTACAGCAGTGTAAAAATCACATTTAAGCAACTCGAGTAAATCACAGTGGACATTACTCATACAACACATATATACATACATAAGTGTATGTATACACATGGCAGTAAAGGTATAATGCCCAGAAATAGCATGGCAAA
The DNA here is from genome assembly GCA_030765085.1 of Allium cepa. Taxonomy (NCBI): domain Eukaryota; kingdom Viridiplantae; phylum Streptophyta; class Magnoliopsida; order Asparagales; family Amaryllidaceae; genus Allium; species Allium cepa. The sequence continues at coordinate 430,660,345 of CM060941.1, forward strand.
AGTCAAACAATACCAATATCACAAAAATCAAGTTTGATATAGTCAAGGCCGAAGCCATAGCATAAAATGAGGTTGCAGGGATTACAAACCAGAAACCAAACCCAGTCAACAAGTATCAAAATCACGATGAAACTGCAGTTGCAACCATGAACAACTGCCATAGGTCAAATAATCAATGTCTAGTGACCGGAGCATAATGCAAATCAACACAAAATGACCAAGGAGATCGAACAGATCAAAAATCATCAAAGCCGAGAATATCACTAAATCAATCAGCGGAAATGGCAAATTTTAACAAGCTAAAAATCATCAGAGCGGAATTAGATGTGAGTGATAAGAAATCACTCACCTGAATTCGAAGCGAGGGCGAGATTGAGCAGCCGCGAGCGAATCGAACTGTAGGTGAAACCCTAATTTTTGAATGATGAAGAGGAACGGCGATTTTAGGCCGCCGTTAATTCGTTCGTATGTTTTTTTTTATGAATGAAGGGGTAGGGTTTTGAATGAATGGGGGAAGACGTGATTGTGGTTCGTGGGTTATGGCGTAGGTGACGGCGTAGATTATGGTGATAAGGTAAGGCGTGAATGAAGGCACGAGTTAAGGCGTGTATCTAGCTGATGAAAGTATAAGGCAGATGTACCTTTTTTTTATGTTATATTATTTTTACATTTTTTTTTTCATTATAAATTCAATTTGTTTTGTAAATTATTTTCTTAAATAAACTTATAAACGTTTTGCAGTTCAACTATCAAACATAAATTTATATTAACGTGTTTCTCAATTTATTTTATATTGATTAAAATTTTATTCCTTTTATTTAAGTTAAAGAAAAATGTTATTAAAACTAACCATCTTTTATTAATTTAAATAAGTAATAATTCTTGTATCCAAATTATTTTTCTAAGTCATCGGTTTGAATTAAAAATACGAATTCAATATTCAATTTCAAACTCCAAAGTTAAATTTAAATTCTATTCAACTTTTCACTAGATTAAATTCTAAAATTTAATCGCCAATTTATGTTGATAATTTGAAATTCACGTCAAATCATCATTTAAATATTTAAAATAAATTAAATATTCACAAATTAAATTGTTCAAAATTCAGGATCGTTACAATCTCCCCTCCTTAAAAGAATTTCGTCCCGAAATTATAAGTTAGGAAAAAACGATTGCTAAAATCTCACCGATATTTATACCCTACTCAATTTTGCTAAGTTCTAAACTTATAAATAAATATAGGATTTATTCCCTTTATTTTATTTCACTAGTTTTGTTCATCGATTTCAATAATCAAGACACAAAACTCTTTTACCAAATTTTTGACTTACAAAACTCAAATTTTTGAACTTGAAATTCTTTCATGCTAAATATTTGCATATTACATCATTTCCAAAGCTGTGTGCTTTCAAGATATTTTAAAAATCTTCTTCCTTAATTCATTAAGTTAGAATTATAAAATTCTAATTTCAGATTATTGATTTTCTATTCAAAGTTTGAAAATACTTGCTAACTCGAAGTTTAAAAAGTCTATCGTCGTTCTTACAGACATTAGGCATACGCTGGCCAGGCGCAAGTCTAAAAATCTCCAAGTACTAAATATACTTGCTTCAACTCCCAGTGAAAATACTTTTAAAAAAAATTCTTTTAAAAATGGATATGGAAAGCACGTTCCCCCATGGATCACAGTTTACCCGGCGGTTACGCTACTATCCCAGTAGAATCGCTTGTAACCTTAGATTTCTCATCTCTCTTGAATTTCGCCATGGTTGTCGCCTTAGATCGCGGTCCACACGGCGGTTACGCTACTATCCCAGTAGAATCGCTCGTGGCCGTAGGAATCACGCCCCTCGAATTACGCTTCGGTTTCTAGATCGCAGTTTACACGGCGGTTGCGCCACTATCCCAGTGGAATCGCTTGTAACTGTAGGCATCACGCCCCATGAATTACGCCAGCATCAATTCACCTAATCCCAAACACGATGATCCATCGTGGAGGATTCCAGTCAGTCCCAATGGACATTCCACTAATGGAAATTCTACGTAGCTACGATTTTCAATGGACACTCCACCGAGTTCCAATCACCTTCACAAATAATAAATGGAAGGTACATTTCCATATCCTCAGTTTTTAGAAAACATATGTCATATACATATAGTACTTCATTTCACATTTCGTACATATCATACCTATGTAAACCTACACAGGACTTTCATAATAATGACTTTCCAAACTGATGGTTTTCGAATTATTATATTCACATATATAAGTTACGAAAACTCAATTCACATTCATAACAAATAGAGGATTCCAAAATTTTCCATTTCATTTAAAATTTTCCTCTAAATCGATTTGAGAATTTAAGGTTATCTCAAACCTAATTCACATTCATAATCCAATTCATTATCGACTTCACATTCGATTTGGATTTCACGTTACATCGTCAATTCTCAACACATAATTGATGTCTATCGATATATAACCTCTAAGCTCGTACGTCTCGGAGAAGGGTGTTAAGCTAAAAGAATAAATTCTCCGCCACCACAGATATATATTTAATAGAGATCAATTGATATGTCATCAATTCACAATGTTAGACATACAATCCCAATCGACTATCCAAATTTCAAAGTTCAACTTATATTGTTTTTGATGTCAAAGTTAAACTCAATTTAACTCAAGATTCAAACTTTTTGGAAAATATTCAAGTTGAACTGATCGTTCAAATTTTCCAAAAACAATATCTTTACAAGATATATATAATTTTCCAACTTAACCATTTGAAACAAATTTCAAATATTCATTTTTCAATTTATCTTTAAAAGATAAAATTTCAAACCTTTCATTTCATATTGGAAAACATTTCCATACTTATTTAATAATAAGTAATTCACAAGTTCATTTATTTTCAACTCTGAAAATATTCAATATACTTGAATCAAAATTAAGTATATATTCCATTCTTTAAGGAAATCATTCTTTTAAACACATTTATTTGAGTTAAAATGAATGTTGCGTAAAACATCGTTACGACAACTCAAAATCACTAGTATAGGGATTCGGATTTAAAATAGATATATAAATCCCAATACTATAAACAACATTTCCTTCCGGAAACCATTTACTATAACAACAGTGTTATAGTCCACCATTTCCTTATTTTTCTCGAAAACGTCTATTTCAACAATTGAATGTTGAAATTTATGTATTCGATAGTTAATGCATTTTAAAACATTTTTAAAACTGTTAACTTTTTCAACTTCAACTTGTTCATAGTTTGAATTCCTCCTACTTTCCACAATATTAGTTTTAAACCAATTTCAAACTTTTCAATATTAAGTTTTTCACTTAATTAAATTTTCCGCACGTTTAAATTCAAATTCATCACTGAATTTATTAAACCTATAATGGATTATCATGTTGACTACTTCAAATTTGAAATCTAAATTTCATTTGAACTTTGCATTTGCTTTCTATTTCAAAAATAATCAACTAGTTCTTTAGTAAGCCATTCATCAATTGGTTCCATTAGATCTATATTTCCATATTAACTATTTTAGGCAATAGTTTTAAACTTGAAATATAAACTTTACATCAAACTTAGTTTGATTCATTCAGTTAAATCAACAATTAAATTTCCTTCCCAAGATGCTATTTCATTAAAATATTTTCTCCGTACAAAATTTTACATAGCTTAATACTTTTAAAAGACGTACACAGAAGATTTTGGATTACAAAAGATAGTATTACAAAATATATTGGTTGGTTTAAGATACAGAATAATTAAGGACTATCGACTTCTTGTCCGGTAGTATGCATCTTTGCCAAACTTTCATCTTCGGATGACACTATTTCATGTTGTGTTAAAGGAGAATTAACACATTCAAAATCCACATGTCCCCAATCCTTACAGTTATTGCAAAAATATGAGATGTTTCCATCCTTATCTATCACCTTAGCACTTTTCGCTCTAGCTGGTCGGGCTATAGCTTGCTTTCCCTGCTGTCTTTCGGTGCAGTTTCTGGCTATATGTCCAGTCTGACGACAATGGTAGCAGATTGTCAATCTATCGACGGGTAAATCGAGTACACACTTTTTCCTTTTCACTTTAGGGCAATGACTAAGAAAATGCCCTTTCTTCTGACATTTAAAACACACAATCTCAGGACGAGCGAATCGGACATCCACATTCCTTTTCTTTCTTATCTTTCGGCACTTAATGGCATAATGTCCCTTTTTATGACATCGATAGCAAATAACCTCATCATATGGACCAGGTGTTTGCCTTTCATTGAATCTCCTTTCAATCTCCGCACGTGTCGCTTCTGCTTCTCTATGAGCAATTGCTCTTTGTTCACGGCATGCTGCTTTTTGTGCTTCGGTTTTCGCCATTATAATTAACAAGGTGTTTTCGAAGTTTCCTATCAATATTTGCAATTCTTATTAGCAGAGGTTGGATTATTCAATCATTTTACCTAAAACATATCTGTTTTATTCAATAATATATTCACTGTCCAAAATCGTGAATATACTTTGTCAACTAATTTCATCATTTCTTCAACTTATTTTTATTTTTAAAGGGTTATCCACCGTCCAAAATCGTGAATATAACTCCTTTAATAAGCTACAACAATTTACTCATCAAATTCAATTGATTTCGAATTTATAAACAATCTTCATAAATTCCTTTTCTAGTTATAAAACTTCGATTTATAAATCTTCTTTATTAATTCAATTCAATTCAATTTATATAACTCAGTTATATACCAAAAGTTCATATTATAAGTTAAATACTTATAATCCATTTATTTATTAACTCGTTCTTCAAAACATTTGAAATTAATTCTCAAAAGAATTCAGAATCAAATTCCCAAGTTATAGTTTAATTATCCTCTTGGCTATAACTAAATTGAAATGTCATTTCATTTCACAATTATTATTTTGTAGATATTCACAATATTTGATTCAAACCATTTCATTAATTCACCTAACTTTTATTTCATTTTTTATAAGTCTCAATAATTCGATAATGGGTTTTCGAATGAGAAACTATCGCAATCCTAAATTTAGAGAGGGGAATTTTCAAAATAATTCTAATTTTCAAAATACTTTTTATTTTACAAAGAAAACAATTTCAAACTTATTTTAAATTTGAAAACACTTTCTTTAAAGTGGTTCTAGTAACTATTCATATTAAACATCATAAACTGAGCTTTGAGTAAACCAAGGCTCTGATACCACTTTTGTAACGACCCGCCGCCCTGACCGCCTCTAGTCGGTAATTAAACCAACTCGAAACGTTCAAAATGACGGATTGTTGTTTAGTTTATAGAGTTTAAACAGAATCAGCCACAGAATCACAGAACAATCATATATTTCTCATAAATAATTTTTCTTACATATATCAGAGTTTGTACAATGCATTAAATTTTATACAGCGGAATATATCTTTTATTATTGAGTATAAGAAAAAATTTCCAGAAAAAAACATTAGTGGCGTGCTTTCCCCCCTCTCTCTCTAACTTCGCGGCCTGAAAATCTTCAAGCTGTAAAAATACTCGGTCTGACCCGAGTATTACATTCAAAAGAAAATAATACACAGGTCAGTCTAATTCAAGCTTAGTTATTAGTGCATAGAGGCAATAATAATCAAACAATAATTAGACGACAGTCAAATATAAATTTACCTATCCGATCCTTTAACAAGAAATCGGATAACGGTAAATATAACACTTAACAATGTTAAACAACAATTCAGTAGATTCAGATTATCAATGAGATAAATGAAGGGATTATTGATGAAGATAATTTAGAAAACAATCAAAATTTGCCTAAACGGCAATTAACAACAAAATCATCAAAATCGATTTAAAATACATTGAATTGGCAACTTAAAATAATTTTCATCAAAAAGAAAACATCAATTTAAACATTAAAATTTGGTAGGGCTGCAGTACACACACGCGTATACGGCCTCGCCACATTTAAAATGTCAACTCCGTGGCTGCAGTTCACGCTTGCGTGCACTGCCTCGCCACTACCGTAATGAAATATGCAAAATATCATAAATCAAATCAAAATAGTATATCAATAAAAATCAATATCGTGTGGCTGCAGTTCACGCTTGCGTGCACTGCCTCGCCACAACAATATGTGAAATCATCATAACAGAGAATACTAACAGCAATCGAAGCTGCAGAGGTCAAGTCAGTGACTCAACACAGCTGCAACAAAATGAATCAGAAATTTCACCCCAAAGTATAACAGTTCTAAGAACTGCATAGTATCACGCAACGGTGAAATGGAACTGCAATTGAATAGATAATACACAACACAATAGATCCAACCATCAAGTTCCAGTATGAAGTACACAGGAAATGTACAAATATGCGACAAGACTTGCAGCTATGCCACAATGCAGACAAGCTACAACGGATAATCAAACTCAACAAAGTCAGCCTACACAGTTCCAGTGAAGTGAAATAGTGCAACTCAACATGGCCACGTGTAGTGACTCGTAAGTGCACAAGTAAAAGCACCACGGTTACCAACATCAAAGAAAGAAAGACAAGTCTGGTCAGAAACTCAGTCAAATCAAGCTACGGGGGAAAATACAACAGGTCAGCGTCGAGCACAAATGTGTACATGACAAAGACAGAGCTCGAGGCCAAGCCTAAAGCAAACCAAACCAGGTAATACAAGGATGGCCAGTACAAGTATCAAGATCAGTGACAAGATACTACAGGAACCAAACTACAAGAAATAGGTATGTAACTGTCTCAAATGGTCGAGACAACTACAATAATTGATCAACTCACGAAATACTTCAACTACTATATCAAGTCCATAATGACAAAAATTTTATCAAAACTTCAAGCTAGAGGCAACAGAGGATTCAAAGAAGCAGTTTCACATTAGAATCAAAGTGGCTGAAGTCACAAATGGATTAAAACAGCCTTAACAAATGGATGGAACCAACACAACAGTATGCACGTGCAAGTATACCATTGTCTGGACCAATTGTCATCGAGAAAGTAAAATCCCAATAAGTTAAATGTCCCCCAAAAATATAGTCTCAGAAATGAGGAACAAATGAATCAATATCTATGCAACATTTTAGGCCGAGACAGTAACCAAAAATGCACAAACCAAAACTCGACCAAAAACTTATTCAAAGCATCAATGTCAAATGAGACAAATTCGCAAACCAAACATCATACAAGTGCAAGGAAAAACTGCGTATACACATGCATCACAATTCAAAGCAGCAGTATAAAGGTGAGGGCACCATAGATATGGCACCACAACACAAAACAAGATCAAAGTATAGTTAACATAAAACAGGTCGGAGTGACTACCCAATATGTACAAGGCAACAGAGGATGCACATGCAAACACAGGCAGCAGCATGGTTAACAAAGGCAACAGGAATGCAAATAATATCAAGCTGCTGCTAAACAAAGCAAGTAACAGGGTATAACCGAAGGCAACAAGATCATCATTGTCAAAAAGAATTCAACACAGTGGTGGTCACAAAATCACCCTAATTAGAGTTCGCAAAACCCAAGGAGGCCGAAGCCCAAAACACCCTCATAAAATTTGCAAAAACAGAGGTAGCAGGTTGGGATGCTCACAGTTATAAAGAGGAACAAGAAGGCATGGACTATACTTGTGACAAATCAAGGCTCAAACATGCACAATATCAAAGAAGTAAAGTAGCAGACCAATGCAAGACAGTGGTTTTTAAAAAAAAATATCAAAGTGTATAGGTCAGGGAACAGTGCAATGATGGAATTACAGTGATGTACAGCAGTGTAAAAATCACATTTAAGCAACTCGAGTAAATCACAGTGGACATTACTCATACAACACATATATACATACATAAGTGTATGTATACACATGGCAGTAAAGGTATAATGCCCAGAAATAGCATGGCAAAAGTCAAACAATACCAATATCGCAAAAACCAAGTTTAATATAGTCAAGGCCGAAGCCATAGCATAAAATGAGGTTGCAGGGATTACAAACCAGAAACCAAACCCAGTCAACAAGTATCAAAATCACGATGAAACTGCAGTTGCAACCATGAACAACTGCCATAGGTCAAATAATCAATGTCTAGTGACCGGATCATAATGCAAATCAACACAAAATGACCAAGGAGATCGAACAGATCAAAAATCATCAAAGCCGAGAATATCACTAAATCAATCAGCGCAAATGGCAAATTTTAACAAGCTAAAAATCATCAGAGTGGAATTAGATGTGAGTGATAAGAAATCACTCACCTGAATTCGAAGCGAGGGCGAGATTGAGCAGCCGCGAGCGAATCGAACTGTAGGTGAAACCCTAATTTTTGAATGATGAAGAGGAACGGCGATTTTAGGCCGCCATTAATTCGTTCGTACATTTTTTTTTTTATGAATGAAGGGGTAGGGTTTTGAATGAATGGGGGAAGACGTGATTGTGGTTCGTGGGTTATGGCGTAGGTGACGGCGTAGATTATGGTGATAAGGTAAGGCGTGAATGAAGGCACGAGTTAAGGCGTGTATCTAGCTGATGAAAGTATAAGGCAGATGTACCTTTTTTTATGTTATATTATTTTTACATTTTTTTTTTCATTATAAATTCAATTTGTTTTGTAAATTATTTTCTTAAATAAACTTATAAACGTTTTGCAGTTCAACTATCAAACATAAATTTATATTAACGTGTTTCTCAATTTATTTTATATTGATTAAAATTTTATTCCTTTTATTTAAGTTAAAGAAAAATGTTATTAAAACTAACCATCTTTTATTAATTTAAATAAGTAATAATTCTTGTATCCAAATTATTTTTCTAAGTCATCAGTTTGAATTAAAAATACGAATTCAATATTCAATTTCAAACTCCAAAGTTAAATTTAAATTCTATTCAACTTTTCACTAGATTAAATTCTAAAATTTAATCGCCAATTTATGCTGATAATTTGAAATTCACGTCAAATCATCATTTAAATATTTAAAATAAATTAAATATTCACAAATTAAATTGTTCAAAATTCAGGATCGTTACATTTATCGATTTGAGTTTCTCCAAATTCAAATAAAATATGTTATTTATTAATAAAGAGATAGTTTCCTTTATAAAATTATTTTAATTTAATAATGAGTTTTTTTTCAATGTTATTAATGTAATGTCTTTACAAATGGATTTCTATATAAATAGAAATTGTTATATATATATACATATATATATATCTTGGAAGAAATTATGGTTTGAAATAATAATAAGTAACATAAATATTACCATAAGTACGAAAATAATAACAAGTAAAAGAAGTATTTAATAGTTTAAGTTCAAAAAAAAAGATAAAAGATAAAAGTAAGCATATATGATTACGAATAGAACAAAAATACTTAAGTTAAAAAATTTAACAACATAACAACTATAGGATTTCATTTATATTACAAAACAAAGTATAAAAGAAGATATCTATGGATAAAAATGAGATAAGTATGTAAGTATGAAACCAGGCAAAGAAAAATGTGAATGAAGCCTGTAAGTAGTTATGTAAATTAAGGCAAGTAAAAGAAACAAAATACATTCAAGTAAGAAGTAAGAACATAAACAAAGTATAAAATAAAAATATAAGTATGAACACTTGTAAAATGAAGCAACAAAAGGAAATATCTTTGAGCTGTAATATCTATGAAAGTACTTGCAACAGGAAGTGAAAAACAAATGTATAGTATAAGCTTACAAAAAGGACTTAAGCATTTAATACAAGCATCTTCAGCCATGTCCTTAGTACAAACAACATCACCCTGTACAAAGTATTGTAAACCCTGTAAGCTGTTCTTTTCTATATAACACTCTTATCATCAGTTCGATCATTTTATAAAAACTGAGCAACCTCTAAAATGAACACCATTTCAAACTTAAACAAATTCAACTTAAACAAAGATACAGCAAATCAAACCATAGAAATCAAGAAGGTTTCAACTTGCCAGTTTCAAAGTCTGTTTCAACATAGCAGGCTCTGTTCATCTTCTCAGATCAAGGTGAGTAACTAATTTAATCCAACTAAGAATGTATCTGTTTATTGCTTATGAAGTCTGAGTTTGCAGTTGCTATGTATGTATGTATGTATTTATATATATCTGACTTTTTCCTCTGCGAATAAATATATACAAGTGCATGTGCCTGCTCATATGAAAACTCTATGTTTCTTTAGTTTCAGAGCATCCAACTTGATCAAAACCCAAATATCTAATCACTTGATCTCTATTAAGCTAAAGGCTTCAAATACAAAATGTTGTTTGTTCATAAACCAAAGTAGAAAAAAATTATTTTTAGCAAAATAAATTCAAGTAGAGGTCTGAAGTTTCTTAGTTCTGAGGAAAATATATAAACATGAAAAATTCGAGTATAACAATTTGCTGAATCAAATATATACATAGAATCATCATGGAAAACTATGATTTTTAAAACAAAAGTTTAGATTTTTCAATTTGTATATTGAGAGAAGTTTTGAGTTGAACGAAGATGGGTTTTCGTCAAAATCCATGCGATCAGAGGGTGGTTGATGATCGAGGCTTCGCGTGGAGGAGGGCGAGCCTACGGTGAGTCGAGGAAAAATGGTTGGAGGTGGCAACGACCACGGCGGCGACAGCGGCGTAGATTTCTAGTTTATAAACCTAATTTTTGAGGGAATTGAGTTTTTGATCGTCGCGGCCTCAATGGAGCGTCGAGTGGCGTGAGGTTTTGGGGAACGATGGCTCGGGGGGTGAAGAAGCCATGGCTGGGAGCTCGAGACTTCAGATGGTCGGAGTCACGTCGGCGAGACGAAGTTGTGGTTGATGTCTGGGTTCGAGTTTCTCGAGCTACGCTCGATTTTGAACGACGAGGGGATCGAGTTGTTCGTTGATACGTGATCGATGTGGAGGTCGGTTGCAACTTGCTGGAGGCCTCACCGATCGCCAGTGTGTCGTCGTCGCCTCGTACATGTGCACGAGCACGTTGGTTTGGGTCTGGAATTTGGTTTTGGGTTGTAGTGGGTTGGGAAGAAGGAGTTGGAAGGAAAACTCGAAGTGGAGCTCGTGCCTTTGTGGTTTTCACTCAAAGGAGAAGTATGTTGCATCGGGTCGATTTTAATACTTAACAAATTTTTGAGGAAAAATTTCACTCGGGTAAAATTTGGGGAAAACTCGAAGCATTACTCGAAGTTACACTTGGGTTCTAATAGGAGAAGCTCAGGTATAAGTTGTTTTAAGTTTTAAAACCTGAACCTGTCTATTTAATTTTAAAACAGAATTTGAAAGATGGAATTCAAATTAACTTTTGAATTTCTTTTATAAGACTAATATTACTTTAACATGAAATTTTAAAGGTAAATTTGAAATAAATGTTTTCAAACTTAAGAAAGTGATAAATAAAATCATTAATAAGAATAAGTTTTCTTTAAAGCTAATGAAACTTATTGATTTGTAATTCATAAATTATTAAGTTAATTAGAATGGTTAGTTAACGTTTGGGTTAATTAATGAGTATTAATGGTTAATCAATTTTAATTAGTAATGATTAATGCAATTAATTTCTTTAGAAAAATAATTAAAGAATGATTTATTTAATTTATAAATAAATAATTTAGATTAATTTATTATTAGAAATGATTAATGATGATTTAATCTAAGATAATTATCTTAAGAAAGTAATTAAAGAAATGTTATTAGTTAATGAATATAATTAACAAAGGATTTTTAAGCATCAATAAATGTGATTAATTTTAATAATTAATTAGATTAATTAATTTAGATAATCAATTATAAATTGTTTAAATGTAATTACTTAATGATAGTAATTAAGGATTAATCACTTATTGTAATTAATTTTGGATATTTTGATTTATTAAGGTTAATTAATTATGTAATTGGTTTAAAGGTTGATTTAATTTATGTGATTAGTTAAGAATAATTTATTAATTAAGGATAATTAATCAAAGTGCTTGATTTATTTATCTATATCAAATGATTTGTAATTAATAAATCAGGATTGGATAATTAATTCATAAGTAATCAATTTAATTGGAAATAAATTGAATTAATTAGGATTAAATAATTAATTAATCCTGCTTATAAATGATCATTAAATGTTTGACCTTACTTGTGAATGATTGTACTCTATGAGATGCCTTAAATTGATTGTCCTATCTGATCTATGATATTTTGTTCTGTGGATTGAGCTGTGTATAATTCATTCATTTATTTACATTTGTATATTATCTATGAATCTGTGAATGGACGATAAGCGTTATAGCTTATATCGCTTATCAACTATATTTCTGTGTTTTGATCTATGATGATTGAATGATGTTGCACTATTGTGTTAAACCCCTGAACCACGCTTATACACACACAAATATGGATTTCAACGAGGAAATCGATTGAGTCATAGATTTTTGAAGTGATTCTTAAATAGACAATTTGAATTCAAATGTTTTGGAAATGGATTTGGTTTAAAGTGAAAAGCTTTTGAAATGGAATTTTCAAAGATGAAATTTATTCTGAATAACTTGATTTAGTTTTGGAATTTAAATAATTTGATTTAAACTTAAATTCAAGATTGAAATTGAATTCTATGTTTGGAAACTAGGGACTTGATGTTATACCAGTTATATATGGGAGAAACTATTTTAAAGGTATTGATTTGGGAATTTGAATTTAAATTCAAAGGCTTTAACTCGTGTAAATAAAATTGGATCTTTCTAAAATGAAACTATTTGTTTTCAAATAATAAAAGCCTTCATATAAGAAGTGAACTTCCAAATTTTGTTAAAAGAAATTTTAAGATTGAAATGTAAATGATTTCCAGGTTATGGAAACGGTTTGAAAGCTATAAGTTAAATCTTTAATTTAAAGATTTTAAACGAGTTAAGCCAATTGAAATGGGAATTGTTTTGGAATCCGTAAATGGATCTTTGTGAAACTAGGTGAACTATATGAAATAAATCTTTTTGTTTAAAAGATTTGAAATGGTAATTGGTTTAAACCATTTGAAAGAAAGTTTTGAATTATTAAGTTGTGACTTAATTGAAATCCCATATCCATATGCTTTAAATGTTGCGCTCGCTATTCGGTTTAGCCGGAAGAGGACCTTTGTGTCGTATAACCCATTCCGAATATGTGATTCGACGTTATGGATAGCATTTGAAGACCGGTGGTGAAGACCGGGTATTTGCGAGAACGATAGGATGACCTATCGATTGTCTCTGCACCGAGTAGCTACGGTATAGAGATTCCCTAAGTGATGGGAAGTCCGGTCGGGATTGTGAATACCCAGATTGCAAGGGCTTCTTTGGAAGTGCCTTTGGTTCTGTTCGAACCCAGAATAGACTTGTATGGATTGTATGTCTGACATTACATTTTGAGATATAAAGCAGATTTCTTTCAAAGACATTTCTGTTGGTGGCAGAGAATTTATTCTCTTAGCTTAACACCCTTCTCTGAGACGTACGAGCTCAGAAGTTATACAGTTGAAGGTTATCAGCGATATACTCCCAGTTTGGTAATGTGGCATGCTGAGTGCTGCGGATCATTTGTTGATCAAAGCATTGCTTTTGTGAAAAGTGTAGCTTTGTGGACGAGATTTCGTCAAACCTCACAACCCGGTTATGGTCGAAACAGGAATCGTAGAAGCAAGGTTATTTGAGGGTAGCGCCCTTTGAGGGTATGTCATTTCCTTCTGGATTATAGGTGGTATCATGGCATGGAGCCCAGATACTTACTTTTTGGTTGCTACAGACTTATTGCTTTGTGGTTGTTGGTTGATAGGTACCTCGGATAAAGGTCGCAAACGACCGGGGGGTAGCATACTCGTGTCAGCAGTTACCTATTCATAGGTAACCCGGCCTTGTCTAGCAGAGATCCGGTTAGGATCCGGGGACATCCCTCCAGAGGCGTTCCATTTTACTTGGGAAGTTCCTTTGCCCGATCATTTGTTGGAAATCCATTCATCCAATACGTGCTCTTTACGGTTTTAGTTGTAGAACCTGCCATTTACTTATGGTGGTCACCACTGTTTAGATGGTAGCTATAGTAGGCATAAGTGCGAAATGTCTATGCTGGCTAAGATTTATGTTATACTTTCGAAATGCTTTTCTACACTTTGCACTTATAGTAATAATATCAAAGAAATTCACGTATCAAGCATATTTAACTATAATAAGGAGAAATCTCCTCCAATTCTGCGTTTGCATTATGTGTGTGGCGGGAGGCCTTATGGTAGTTACATTTTCTAAAAGCATTGCGAATCTATTTTAAAATATTTCTTTGTTTGTTTTTAAAGATAAACTATTTTTGTTACTCACACCAGTCCCACGACTGACCTGGAGTTTATTGTTTCTTTCCTAAACTCTAGGTGCTCATTATTTTCCACACGGGCAGTCTAGAGTTGGGTTTTTCAGATAGTCAGGTTTAGTAGATTATCTGGAGCTAGTTCAGTTTTTGGATGCGGACTGCACTTGCTTATCTTTGTACATCGTTATTGGGAGTTCGAGCTATTTCTGTATTGGTTCTCGGAGATGGAGTTGCAGTTTTGGAGTTCTTTCTTGAAGACTATCTTTGAGTAATTTGTTCTGCTGCTGGTGTTATCTATTTTTCCTTTCTGCTGCAATTTTATTGTATCATATCTCTGATGTATATTGATATTCATTGTATCACTCTATTGTATCGGATATTGTATCAATGCTGTATATCAATGTATTATTGGTTTTCTTCCACTGTGTTGTTTACTTAATAGTGTTATAAGCTCCGGCGACTCGGATTCGAACGGTCAAATCTGCGGCATTCGAGTACGATGTAAAGTATGGATGTCGATTTTCGAACGCGAAAAATCCGGAGCGTCACATGGTCTTATGAGATCCCTTCTTTTCAAAGGTTTCGATAACATAGTCATTTAAAATTTCGAGTATCTCATGCCGGTTCATCAAGCCTGATCCAGATATTTTTAATACATGGGTCAGATCCAAGTAGTTTTAGGTTGAGTAGAAGATGGTTGGAGTTTCCAGAAGAGAGCTAGAGATCTTCATCATCGTATGGACGAATTTTATTATCCGTTACATATATTGCATTTGTTTTGTTGTTTTCAACATTCGTAAGGATAGGGGTTTATAATGTCCGGGCTGAATCTAGGTCAGACTCTGATATTGTATTTTAAAATTTTCTAATTTAAAGATTATTATTGAAATAATATATGTTATTCCATTCATGTGAGATTCTATTCGGTCTTTATTTTCTTTCTATCCTTAATGATCCGTTTATTCGTGCAATTTGAGTTTGACGTGTGTGGTTTATTGTCGTTTCAAAGGGTACAGAAAAATGGGCCATTACATTTGGTGTCTGAGCTGAAGGTTAAGCGAGAACTTGGTATTATTGGGGTAAAGACTCATCAGATATAGGGTTAGTAATACCCTATAATGAGTAACTCATTAGAGATAGGGTTAGTAACACCCTAAAATGAGTTTGAGTGTGTTATATATGAATGCGTATTTGTTAGTGAATAATAAATTGTTTTGTATTGATTTATCTATTAAGTGATTTATGGATTTTTGATCGATACGTCTAATCACCGTTATCGATGAGGGTTCCTAAACATTTAAACAAGATGAACCGACACACTGATTTTGAAAAATTAGTGAATGTAATAATTTTACCTAGGATTATATTTTGAATATGAATTATATATTTTGAAAACTTGTATAGTTAGAAACCTAGATAAGTGAACTTTAAATATGAACATCTTGCGATTAGCATTTCACAGTTTGACTATAAGATGTTTTATAAGGATAATCGATAAGTAAGAACTCTGATAAGGTAATTAAGATCTTTAATACTTGTTCCAAAATAATAAATTGAGAATTGATAATGTTAAGTTACTATTATAAATTGATATATTGTTTGTTTTAAAAGTTGAAGAAAAAATACCTTGTGAATTAAGTTTCATGATTTGACTATAAGATGTTTGATAAAAAAAATTGTTTAAGAAATGAAAATATAAGATAAAAGTGTATTTAACAAATAGAAAATGAATATGTAAATGGTAAATGAGAAGGAACGAAAAATTAAATTCGAGGAAAAGAATTGTGGTAATTTAAATGAAGTTAATGAATATAAGATAAAATGAATTTATAAAATAGGTTTTATAAAGTAATCTCTAAAGGATTTTTAAAAATGGTATTATTTCAAATAAAAAGAGGTATTTTATGATAACTAATTCATTGGCTCGAAAATAAACTAAAAATAGGCTAGAGATGTGTTCGGATGGTAAGCACTTCTTTTAAGTATTACTCTTCTTATTAAGAGGATATATGATACTATTGGTAATACCTAGTTCCTTGGATTGTTTTGGAGTTACTCGATCTATTTAATTTTCTTATGTTATGAAGATAATGTGAATCATTAACTGATAAATTAATTAGTCATCCTTATAAAAATGTTTAAACTAAATATAAATTTGGAATCGCTAACTGATAAGATAAAGCGGGATGCTCGATGATTTTGGACAGTCGAAAATTTCTAAACCATACATAACTCATAGCTAAGAAATTTATAAAAACTTTTGGTAAAAGATTGTGAAATACTTTAAGTAAATGAAACAAGATAAGGATAATTTATAAATCTGATTTATAAAAAATAAAAGAGATTTAAGAGTTAAGAGTATGAGGATTTAAATACGGGTGGTTTTAAAATCGTTTTGTAAAGCTAGAAAATTAATAATAGTATTAAATAAGAAATAAGTTTTATAACTTATGAATTTGAGATAATAGTAAATTAAACCAAAGTCTAAATTTGTTAGACAGATGGATTTAAGTAAAACCAATTTGAAATTTGGGATTTTTATAAACTCTTAGGATGTAAAGGTATATCATACAAATATAGATTTAAGCCATGAACTTAGAAAATGTTTTATTAATGAATTCCAACATTAATTAAGGATTTGGACTTAAGTCTTTAAAATATGGTTGATTTACATAAGTTATAAGATGTAATAAACTTAAGTAATAGTTTTACGAAACGATTCATAAACAATATTAGTATTTAAGAAAATATACATAAAACAATATGAATTTGAATAATAAAGGATGTGAATAAAGAGAATTTGGTATAACTGAGGAAAAAACCAATAGGAATAAATACATAATTTATATATAGATCATTTTATCGCACAAATTTAGATCTAAGATTCGAGTATGGAACTTTGAGGTGTTTACACTGGTTTGAAAAAGGATTTATCATTCAATTCTTGACGATGAACATTGATGAGGGTTTATGGTTAGATACTTGAGTTTTATATCATAGTTGAGAGCTATGCAAGGAAAGCAAAGGTTTCTGAGCAAAAAGCCTGATTAAAGTCCGCACTAGAGGATCGGGGGATTGATACTAGTTCGAAAATAAAGTTGTGTATTCGAATAGGAGATCGAATAAAATATTTTATACGGATGATCTGTGTATATTATATGGAATTAAGTTTGAAGATAAATGTTTTGGGCAAACTTTTGTTTTGGATAATTTCGAGGACAAAATTATTTTAAGTAGGGGAGAATGAAATGACCCAGAATTTTACCACTTTAAAATATACTATTTAAAATTATTTCAAATATGAAATAGGTAACGTTTTATGATTCAAATAAAATTAGATTGGATTTGGAAAGAGAAGTATACACAAAAATAGTAACATTTCCCTATATCGACAAAAGTGACAAAATGCTGATTTGAGAAAGTAAGTTTGAATGGTTAAATAAATTATATTAATTTATTTATAAGTGTTTATACTTTTAAATAACATTATAAAAATTTATTTTTAAATTTGGTTTACATAAATAAGTATTTTAACAAAAACATAAAAATGTGACTGTAAAACATTTTGTCGAAAATCAATGTTTTGTCGATTAAAAGTTGTCGCAACATCGTCGCACCTTTAGTTTCTTATATAGAAACATATATTCAAATAGTATAATTATTAATTAATTCACTAATCAAGTTTACTTTTACTAAACAAATTTAGAAATTTCTAGAATATAATTAAGAAACAGTAAGCTTAAAAAGACAAACTGTCAGTTCAAAGCAAAAAGTAAATATCAAATCAAACCAAACATAATTATTATATTATTTACTTAATACTTAAGTGAAAATGACATAAAGCAAAGATTTGAAATGTGATGTTAAGTGTTGAAAAAATAAGGTTGCTTAAAATGTAAGTAAAGTGTATTTTGGTCTTTTTATAAAATATTATTTTAATCCAAAACTTTTCTATAAATTAGCATCCACTTTCTCACCATTTTTAACTTCCTTTTGCACTTATTCTTCTTCCTTTTTCAAGCTTTTCTTCCACTCTCTAATGGCTTCTTCTCTTCTCTTTCCTTACTAACTTTTTCAAAACAATATCAAACAAAGTCAAAATTCCATCAAACTTTGCCAAAGACCTTAGAATATCACCAAAACATGGTTTTGCTTTTAAGAAGTGAAGAAATGATGGAGGAAAGGGAGGATCAAGAAGAGGCCGAGCACTTCAAGAAGGATGAGCAAGTTCAAGGAGCTTCGGAGTGAGAAAAGAAGAAGGAGGTGATCCTCGAGCACTAGAAAGTGAAGTGAAGTTGTTTATGTGATGGTTTGGTGTAGTTAAGAGGATTTAGTGAAGCGTTGTTGCATATGAATGTTGGTAGGAAGAATTGGTTAAGTTAAAGGTGAGTACTCATATTTACTAATTAATCCATAAACGATTTGAAAGTTTAAACATGTGAATGAATGTTTGATAACTTGGTTGCAAATTGGTTGATTATGTGATTGTTTATGTGGTTGATAACTTGTTTGATAAATGATAAGAGAAATGATAAGTAATTAACCATAGTAAATTAAATGAGAATTTAATCGATATTAATATGTGTATGGAAATTATTTAGCCTCTTAATGATTTCAAAATATCTAAAAAGGTTGAAAATGATATTATAATAATATAATATTATAAAATGAAATGAAATGGATTATGAGCTTGAAATATCAAAATATTGTTTGGCATGAGTTTAAAATGACTTAGAAATGTTTTATAAATATTAAAAAGTGTTTTCAAGAAGTTTGAAAAGAAATTGAAAACAAGTCAATACTAGATGCATTGTATAACGGTTGTTCGTGATTTCGTGCCATAAAAGTTAAACGACTATACAAAGTGCAATATAGCTCGGAATTCTCCGAGATGAAAACTTTCCGGTCTATTTTATCCATAGTTTTCCAACGAATAAATAAAATCTGGATTTCATCACGTAGAGTTTGAAATATGTCTAAAACAATTTTCTAAAAACATCGCGGTTTTGCGGTTCAGAATCCAAAAAGAGATTTCTTTCTAAATGATATTTTTAAATGATTAAAAATATTAAATAAATTTGATAAATCTATTAAAATGGTTTAAAAGAGATTTGAAATGGAAAATATGAATTTTCAAATATTATAGAGTTGTTTAAATCAAATAAGCTTCTATATCACTTTCCGCGGCACTTTTATGCTGCAAATTCTATAACCTTTTGAACATAAGTTTAAACATAACAATTCTTTCCTAAATCTTTTGTAAATGATTTTTAAAGAATAATTAAATAATTTAAAGATGGTTTGAAAGTTTTAGTAAGAGTTTGAGTAAATAATTAAGAGGAATTGTTTATACCACTTAAACAAAAAGTGAAGAAGATTGAATATAATAACAAATTGAGTATGCAGAAACGAATAGTATATTTGTCCCGTCTGTAAGGTCTAGAAAGATAGAACAAGGTGTTTAACTAAGGTTAGGAATGGAGCAAGCAGTGCCCTGAACTTACCTGGCCTATGTTTTCTCTTTTTAGACGAGGGGTGGAATTGATCGAAAGGAAATCTCAGATGCTCTAAAAGATCGTATTTAAGTTTTTCCAAGATAAGAGAAAAGAAACAAATTCTTGGAATGTTAATTAACCACTTAACGCCTTTTATTCGATGATTGGTACGAAGGAACCGAAATCGGGTTTGGGTAATTCCTATCCGAAGAACCGAGATCGGATTTGGGTGCTTCCTATCCAAAAACCCCTTCAAACTAATTTTCGAAATAAAACATATTGTAAACAAAGATCGTTGAAGACAAAGATCTTCATAACGTAGGATTACTTGCCACTAGTCCCTGGAGGTCAAACTTACCATACCTAAGGTGGCAGTAGTATTCTATTATGAAAATCTTCGATTTGCAAGAATATGATTTGAAGTTAAGAAAGAAATCTTTGATTAAGATTTAATGAATGATTTGAGAATATTTTCCCTAAGTTAGAAGTTATAACTTGAATATAAGAAATCTTTGACTAATATTTAATGAATGACTTGGAAAGGTTTTCTTAAGTAAAAGAGAAAATGATTTGAAATTATTCCAGGATGTAAGAAAGGTTTAAATAAATCAAATGATTTAATAAATGAGGCTTAATGATTCCATATACTCTTGAAAAGAAAATGGACTAAATTGAAAAGAATATATCTAAAAAAGATATTTTAAAAGATGAAGTAATTGATTGATGATTGATATCCACTTATGAACTTAACATCTTTTAAAGCGATGATTGGCTTCGAAGGAACCGGGGTCGGATTTGGGTGATCCTTATTCGAAAACCACTTCGAACCAGTGCATACGTTTGAAAGTTAAGACATGTTGAAGATGATGATTATTGAAGACCGTGGATTTTCATAGCGTGAGGACTGCTTGTTGACATGCTCTGGGTCGCTCCCATTATAGAGTTATATATAGCAGTTGTCTCCTCGTTAAGAAGATTTTTTTAGATTGCAAGGGCTTCTCGCCTAGTAATGGCCAAGGAAAGTGCCTTCGGTTTCGTTCAGTCCCAGAATGAACTTGTATGGATGTTTGTCTAACATTGTATTCCAAATCACATTTGAGTGATTTCTATAAAAGTATATCAACGGATGGTGGAAAAGGCAACTTCTTTTTGCCTAACACCCTTTCCCGAGACATACGAGATCATGAAGTTATAATTTTCTAGAAATCAGTCATGTGACGTGGACTGACAATGTGGCATTCAAAGTGGAACCTGTTATGATCAAAGCATGGCTTTGAAGAAATTGAGTGTAGCCTCACAAGCCTCACATCCCGAAAGATGATATGGGATATTATGTGGTCTGACAGGCGCAAATTTGAAATAAGTGAGTATAGGATCGATTTCACCCTAGAGGGGTGAATAGGGTGATGCTATTAATTATAAAAATTAATTGCGGAAGCTTATAAATAATTTCAACACAGATCACAGAATAATAGCAGCACAGAAAAATAGCAGAATAATAAAATGCAGAAATAGAACGACACAGAGTTTACCCAGCTTCGGCAAAACCCTGCCTACGTGCTGCCCCTAAGGTTTCTACTAGAAATTAGATAGTCAGACGCTTACACACGTAAACTCGTGACACCCGCTATCGACTAAACCTAACTTTACGCTCAAAACCCTGCCATAACTCAGCCACTGAGTTGCGAATTCTCAAACTACGCCACGTAGTTTGTCCCCTAGTCACACGACTAGAAATTTAAATGGTTTAAAAATAAATTACAAATTAAAAACAATTTAAAATTAAAATAACCCTAATTTAAAATAAAAGCCCTTTATTTTATAAAAAGAAAGCTCTTAAGGAAAAATAAGCCGGTCCCTTTTGTAATTCGACCCGATCCTTTTTTTATTTGCTCCGTTCCTTTTGAAATAATGGCGGCTTCTTTTTTTCAATTACAATTAGGGCTTTCGTCCTTGATCCAAATTAGGGCTTTGCGAAGAGCCGACTTTATGTTGATCGATTCGCTTGGATAATTTGCGAGTAGCTTTGATCGATCTTTTCTTTGTTGCTCACTTTGGCTGCTTCGACGAGTTCGATTCTTGCTGGGTAAGAATTTATGCTTTGTGCTTTAATGATTTTCGTATTCGAACTCGTATGATTTGCCGATGATGATCTTAGGGTTTCTATATGGGTTCGTAACCCTTGATTTTCATTCTTACAAATATATTTGAATTTGTCAATTTCGTTTGATCGGCCGTTCGATTTCACTTTGATGCTGACGATTTCTCTGACTAAATCAAATGCGTATAAATTCGTGTTACTTGGTTGACACGGTTTTGAATTGATATCGTGGTCATCACGGTGTTGATTTCCTTTGACTTCGGCTATGTTTTGATTTCGTGTTTGTTCTGGTTGACTTGTTCATTGACATGACTATGGCGATTTCACTGTGACTTCGGTATGCTTCCACGACTTCCATACTTACATTGTTCATCTCGACTTGGCTTGACTTTGTTCACTGACCTGTACATGTTGTTGCTTGATTATGGTCTCTGACTATTTGCCTCTGGTTACTTTGGTTACTGGTTATCTTGTAGGTTTGTTCATCATTGTGTATTGACTGCAGCTCCATGACTTCGACTATTCTTTGTTAAACTGAATTCTGGTCGGCTTCGAATTTTATTCTTCACTGTATTCATTGAGATTGTGTTTGAGTCGTAGCTGATCATTCACTGTTGCCTGTTGCACTGAGTCTTGATATCACTGGTGTCACTGGTGTACTTGAGTCAGTGGTTTGCTTCATTATTAATTTGTTCAATGGAGTCAGTGGTATTGGTCTTGATCATTTTGATACTGCTTACTGTCATTATGTAGTTGCATTGTGATGGTTTCAATTTTAGTTGCAGGCCTGTGTCACTTGTGTACGCTGTGTCATTTATGTTGGTTTGATTTCGGCATTGATTATGTGCATCCTTGTCTTTGAGTATTGCTGAGTTATCACTTGCTGTTGCATGGTGATCTTGAATTATTCCTCTTTGTCTTTGCTTATGCTATTTGATACATGTTTGAACTGACTTGTATTTATAGGCTGGTCTTTGCTGGTTTGATGCTTACTTGAACTTGCCTGGTTTTTCCTTTGTTGGTTTGTGATGCACTTGTTTTGTACTTCACTGTACTACATATTGATCACCATCTTGCTTGCATGCTTGAAGTCGTAGCCTGTACAACTGCCCTGTGTTGAATCTAGCTAATAGCTCGGGTTTGACCTTGTGCGCGTGTTATGATTTTATTTATATTGCACTTGAGTTGAACCCGGCTTTTCATTTGGGTTTGATCTGTGCTCACCTGTCCCTGTAAATCAATCAAGTGTATATTTCGATGTGCACGGCCTTGTGGCATATACAGTGATACACTGTGTATGTCATAAGTTGTTCGTGTATGATGAATTCAAATTTAAATGATGACGAACAACCCAAATAACTGAGGCAAATATTATTTTCAAAAATTCACATTTTATTTTATATTGTAAAAATATTTCTTTTTCAATTTTACTGCGTTAGTGAATATTTTTGCAGATTGCTCAGATGCTGGATTCTAACTGGAATGAAGTTGAAGATAAACTACGAGTGTGAGTGATATGTAGTGAGGAATTTATGTAAATTGAATTGTGATATAATCAGAAATTGTATTGTAATTGAAATTGTATAGTTAATAGTGAGAGCTTGAATTTGTACTATTCAAAATTGTAATAAATATTTGTTTGAATAAAATTTCTGTTTGAATTCAAATTCTGTGTTATTTATTTTTATTCAGAAATTATTTATTTAGTCTATGAAAAATAAAATAGTACATTAACAAATACATTTAAATGGATATATATATGTTTAATATCATCAAACAAAAATCATATAAGCGCATATTCAACAATCTTCCCCTTTTGATGATAACAAACATATATTTAAGATTTTGAATATGTTAAATGTATTTGATCATTCATATGCTCTAATTGCTCCCCCTATTTAAATGCTTCCTCTCTACACAAAGCCCCCCCCTACAAATATGCATACAATTAAATAATATGCAAATGAGCCTAGATGCAAATGGAAAATATTTGACCATTGCTTGATTTTATTTGACAAAATCTTAACTTTTCTCTCCCCTTTTGTTATCAGCAAAAAAATAATAGTGTTAGAGAAAATAGAGATAAGGTGATCGATATTAATTCAACATTAAAACTCAATTGAATATAAATATTAAATTTCAATAAAAAATCAAACAAAAATTATAAATATTTTGTTAGGCGCATATTCCACTTTTAGAATAATGGGAATTATGTCATCATATAAAACCATACAGTGTGTCTATTTGTGGTATATTTATATCAGGAATTTGAATATCTACTAACCATGCATAACCGTTAGGACTTTTAAATGAGATTAGTAGTATTCCAATTTTATTTTAAAAAAACGAATTCAAGTATCTTCTAAACACGCAGAACCGTGAGGACTTTTAAATGGGATTAGAATCAACTTGTTTATTTTAAAAATCAACTTTTGATATGCGTTCCATACATGCATAACCGTGAGGACTTTTAAATGAGCATGGAAGCACATAACAAATTCCAAGTAATTCACCCATGCATAACCGTGAGGACTTTCAAATGAGAGTGAATACTTTGGTATTTATTTCTTATTATTATTATTATTATTATTATTAAATGAAAAAATGAAAAACGAACGATTCCTCTTTAAAGTACCACATATCGACAAACTATATAGAATTTTGATGAGTAATGGTCGTTAGAAATATGATAGAGATAGAGATGGTCATGGAATTTTTACCAACAAAAATTTTTACAACTCTTGTTTAAATTTCTAAAGAAATTTACTAATTATACCGTCTCAATTCATAATATATAATAAATATCAACACTCATCACTTTTACAATCACTATTCATCTTTTCGATAATCATTAGGTAGTCAGATTAGTCAATGTAATCATTTAAAATCAAATTCAAAAATAATTATCAATTTAAAAAAATGACCAATCTGAAAAACAATGTCATAAATGATTTTCTAGAAGGGGTTTTATAAGAAATTTTCTGCAATTTGAAAAGTTATTTGAATTGAAAAAGATATGCAGATATTTCCTTTGAATGAATGATGCAGTTTCTAAATGTTTCAACAAAGATCACGTTTCACTAGTAATTTTTCTATCAACTAGAATACCAGTGTAATCTGCGTCTGAATTTTACTTTCACTCAATTATCACTCGTTGGATGACATAGACCAGATTGTGAAATTTCAACAAACTATCTCAGAATGAAATTCTCTTGAATTTGAAATGAAGCCATGTTAACAATCAAACAAATATCATAGTGTTAATCTTAGGAGCCATAGGATAAACAACTATATTCATGAGTAATCATCAGTCATTAAAACATCATTATTGTTCCAAACAGTTTCTTGAAGTTTCAAAAATTTCTTAAAATCCTTTTTACAATTTCTAGATGAAATTCTTTGAAGTTGTGTCAAAAGAAATTGTGAATATATAGTTAGCCAAATGTATTATCAATCAATAACACCATCAGTAATCCGAATTAATCTATATTAAGTATTTCAAGGATTGTAGAGTTTTCTGGCATAAAAGCATAATTGGCCAACAACTTTGAAAAAGTCAGAATCAAAATCATCATCTTTTCATCATCTCATTATTGGCTGATTTAATTCAAAATATGGTGCAGATTATCACATTTAATATCGATCAAATAAATATACCATTACCTGTTTTACCTTTACGATATTTTTCGTTGTTGTCCATTGTGATTCTGTCACCTTTATACTAGGCTAAGGAACTTTGCTTTGTCACCCATTGTGTTTCTGGAATAGCCAAAATCCAGAGAACACTGTTGTTGTTCCTTAGCCTGCCACCACACCTACACGGGAAAAGATTTATGTGACCTGTTTGTTTTTATAGGTCCATGGTTGTTAGTGGCAGAAAATTTTGAAAACCAATTTTGTAAAGACCCAAAACTATTTATAATTGTTCCCTTCAGCACCCAAATTTGTTTAACTTTGAGTGACTTTATATTTGTGCCTTTTGGAACCCAAATCGGTATAGTTTTCACATATTTGGGTCTATACCAACAATTATTGTGATTGTGTCCATATTTTCTACAAATCGTTCACATAGAATTAACTTGATTAATATTGCATTCAACAATTTTCTATTTATTATATCCAGGTCCTTGTCTAACCGTATTAACTGTTTGCTTTCCTAATAGCATATTCAACGATTTTTCACTTTTTGAGAATTTATCTAAAGTCGTTGACAATTGTTGGACTTGTGTTTTGAGAGATTCATTTTCGTTTAACAATTGTGTGCACTTTTTAATAAAATTCTCTCTCCTAGTATTTTCACTCTCTTTTAAAATCAGAATTTTATTTTCAAGTGATTTCATTTTAATTTCTGATTTTTCATCAAATGTTGGACACTTATCACACTTAGGGATCCTACTTTGATAGGTTTTAACTAATTGGTCAAGTTGTTCATTTAATTCTATCAAAGTGTCTTTTTGTGATTCACGTTTAGCAAACTTCTCCCTAAGTCGTTCAAAACAGCCATTTACTTCGTGGAAATATATAAGTAATTCTGAGTGGGTGAGTTTTGATACCTCGCTGGGCTCGTCATCGTTGCTATCAGTTATATTTCCATGAAGGCACATATCTGATTTCTCACTCTCACTGCTAGAACTTTGATTATCTTCATCACTTGTATTCCACGTGGCTGCAAAACTTTTCCTTTTTGATTTCTTTTTAAAGTCGCGTTGATTTTAAGGACAATTGGGCTTGATGTGTCCGGGTTGGTTGCACTTATGACAGATGATCTTCTGTTCTTCTGGATTGTCCAATATTTTATTTATTCTGCTTTTCAATTTTCGATTTAGAGCTGGATTTCCGTATTTGTAATTCCACCTTTTGACTTTCTTTATTATCAGCTCCAATTCTGCTGCTCCATCGTCATCGTCATCGTCATCACTTTCAGTTGTTCCTTTGAGAACTATTGATTTCTTTCGAGTATCTCCTCCTTCACGCTCTTCCTTGAATTTCATTTCTAGCTCATAAGTGGTGAGATTTCCGATAAGTTCTTCAACTTTCATTTGTTTTAAATCTTTCGATTCTTGAATGGAAGTCACCTTTGCTTCAAATTTTCGTGGAAGGACTCTGAGGATTTTTCAGACTATCTCCAACTCTGTGTATGACTTTCCAAGAGCTTTTGATTTGTAAACGATATTGGAAAGTTGTCCATGCATCTCTTTGACATTTTCTTCCTTCGCCATTGTGAAGTTCTCGTATTCGCTGCTTAGCATGGCAAGGCAAGATTCTTTCACTTGAGATGTTCCTTCGTGAGTCACTTCTAGTGTGTGCCATATTTCCTGTGCAGTTAGACAATGCGAGACACGATTAAATTCAAATTGATCCAATGAAAAGATAATAGAATTCATAGCTTTAGCATTAGTATTTTGTAATTTATTTTCTAGTTCTGTCCATTGTTCCTTTGGTTTCTCTATTTCTTGATTATCTACAGTTATAGTTGGTGCTCTATAACTTGTCTCAACAATATTCCAAGCGTCAATGGTTTTCAGAAAAATTTCCATCCTATTTTTCCAATAAGCATATTCACCATTGAACATTGGTGGTCTAACTATGGACTGACCCTCGGCAAAAGCAGTATTAAAAGAAGCCATTTTAAAAATTCAACTTTTTTAAAAAAAAATTGGTTTGGTAAAATCAAATTTTTAAAACAAAAACGGCTTTTGTTCCTAGCTCCGATACCACTTGTAGGATCGATTTCACCCTAGAGGGGGGTGAATAGGGTGATGCTATTAATTATAAAAATTAATTGCGGAAGCTTAAATAATTTCAACACAGATCACAGAATAATAGCAGCACAGAAAAATAGCAGAATAATAAAATGCAGAAATAGAAGGACACAGAATTTACCCAGCTTCGGCAAAACCCTGCCTACGTGCTACCCCTAAGGTTTCTACTAGAAATTAGATAGTCATACGCTTACACACGTAAACTCGCGACACCCGCTATCGACTAAACCTAACTCTATGCTCAAAACCCTGCCACAACTTAGCCACTGAGTTGTGAATTCTCAAACTACGCCACGTAGTTTGTCCCCTAGTCACACAACTAGAAATTTAAACGGTTTAAAAATAAATTACAAATTAAAAACAATTTAAAATTAAAATAACCCTAATTTAAAATAAAAGCCCTTTATTTTATAAAAAGAAAGCTCTTAAGAAAAAATAAGCCGGCCCCTTTTGTAATTCGACCCGATCCTTTTTTATTTGCTCCGTTCCTTTTGAAATAATGGCAGCTTCTTTTTTTCGATTACAATTAGGGCTTTCGTCCTTGATCCAAATTAGGGCTTTGCAAAGATCCGATTTTATGTTGATCGATTCGCTTGGATAATTCGCGAGTAGCTTTGATCGATCTTTTCTTTGTTGCTCACTTTGGCTGCTTCGACGAGTTCGATTCTTGCTGGGTAAGAATTTATGCTTTGTGCTTTATTGATTTTCATAATCGAACTCGTATGATTTGCCGATGATGATCTTAGGGTTTTTATATGGGTTCGTAACCCTTGATTTTCGTTCTTACAAATATATTTGAATTTGTCAATTTTGTTTGATCGGCCGTTCGATTTCACTTTGATGCTGACGATTTCTCTGACTAAATCAAATGCGTATAAATTCATGTTACTTGGTTGACACGGTTTTGAATTGATATCGTGGTCATCACGGTGTTGATTTCCTTTGACTTCGGCCATGTTTTGATTTCGTGTTTGTTCTGGTTGACTTGTTCATTGACATGACTGTGGCGATTTCACTGTGACTTCGGTATGCTTCCACGACTTCCATACTTACATTGTTCATCTCGACTTGGCTTGACTTTGTTCACTGACCTGTACATGTTGTTGCTTGATTATGGTCTCTGACTATTTGCCTCTGGTTACTTTGGTTACTGGTTATCTTGTGGCTTTGTTCATCATTGTGTATTGACTGCAGCTTCATGACTACGACTGTTCTTTGTTAAACTGAATTCTGGTCGGCTTCAACTTTTATTCTACATTGTATCCATTAAGATTGTGTTTGAGTCGTAGCTGATCATTCGCTGTTGCCTGTTGCACTGAGTCTTGATATCACTGGTGTCACTGGTGTACTTGAGTCAGTGGTTTGCTTCATTATTGATTTGTTCAATGGAGTTAGTGGTATTTGTCTTGATCATTTTGATACTGCTTACTGTCATTATGTAGTTGCATTGTGATGGTTTCAATTTTAGTTGCAGGCATGTGTCACTTGTGTACACTGTGTCATTTATGTTGGTTTGATTTCGGCATTGATTATGTGCACCCTTGTCATTGAGTATTGCTGAGTTATCACTTGTTGTTGCATGGTGATCTTGAATTATTCCTCTTTGTCTTTGCTTATGCTATTTGATACATGTTTGAACTGACTTGTATTTATAGGCTGGTCTTTGCTGGTTTGATGCTTACTTGAACTTGCCTGGTTTTTCCTTTATTGGTTTGTGATGCACTTGTTTTGTACTTCACTGTACTGCATATTGATCACCATCTTGCTTGCATGCTTGAAGTCGTAGCGTGTACAACTGCCCTGTGTTGAATCCAACTAATAGTTCGAGTTTGACCTTGTGCGCGTGTTGTGATTTTATTTATATTGCATTTGAGTTGAACCCGGCTTTTCATTTGGGTTTGACCTATGCTCACCTGTCCCTGTAAATCAATCAAGTGTATATTTCGATGTGCACGGCCTTGTGGCATATACAGTGATATACTGTGTATGTCACAAGCTGTTCGTGTATGATGAATTCAAATTTAAATGATGGCGAACAACCCAAATAACTGAGGCAAATATTATTTTCAAAAATTCACATTTTATTTTATATTGTAAAAATATTTCTTTTTCAATTTTACTGCGTTAGTGAATATTTTTGCAGATTGCTCAGATGCTGGATTCTAACTAGAATGAAGTTGAAGATAAACTACGAGTGTGAGTGATATGTAGTGAGGAATTTATGTAAATTGAATTGTGATGTAATTAGAAATTGTATTGTAATTGAAATTGTATAGTGAATAGTGAGAGCTTGAATTTGTACTATTCAAAATTGTAATAAATATTTGTTTGAATAAAATTTCTGTTTGAATTCAAATTCTGTGTTATTTATTTTTATTCAGCAAATATTTATTTAGTCTATGAAAAATAAAATAGTACATTAACAAATACATTTAAACGTATATATATATGTTTATTATCATCAAACAAAAATCATATAAGCGCATATTCAAAAGTGAGTATGTATAGTGGTGTCCAATACATTGGGCCCTTTGGGAGATACGTCCCTCAAGGCATTTATTGCCCCATTTTGATAAAGTAGTTAGCTTGAGAAAAGCAGGGAACTACCGATTATCAGTGGTAGTATAGCAAGTACAGTTTCAAGTGACTAGTTGGATAAAAGCGAGTAAGGCACCGCGGGAACTATGTTTGTTGTGCATGGATCGGAGAAAAGGTCACTAGTTTCCTATCATGTTGGAAATCCAATCCCAATACGAAATTTACAGTTTTGATTGTAGTCCCAAAATAGTGGTAATGACTTGCAAACATTTCAGCTATCCCTTCTGGTATCATATAATCCGTTCTGTATATTCCGCTGACCTAGTCCGAATATATTACCTTAGACTTAGTCCAGATATTGATACGTTATTTGAATAAGTTTATTTGAAAAGTGTTTTCAAAGGAATGTCATTAAAAATAATATCAAATGATTTGGTATAAAAGTGTTTTGGTTAACATAAGGTAAAAACATGTCTGTGTTTATGTGTGGGCATGGTCTTATAAGATACCCTTCTTTTCAAAGGTTTTGATAACATAATCATTTCAGGTTGAATTGAAGATGGTTGGAGTTTCCAGAGGAGAGCTAGAGATCTTCATCATCGTATGGACGAATTCTATTATCCGCTACATCTATTGCATTTGTTTTGTTGTTTTCAGCATTTGCAAGGATAGGGGTTTATAATTGTCCGTGCTGAATCTAGGTTAAACTCTGATATTGTATTTTAAAATTTTCCACTGTAAAGATTATTATTGAAATAATATATGTTATTCCATTCGTGTGAGATTCTGTTCTGTCTTTATTTTCTATCTACTCTTAATGATCCGTTTATTCATGGATTTGAGTTTGATATGTGTGGTTTACTGTCGATTCAAAGGGTATGGAAAAATGGGCCATTACACCCTCACTAAGGTCATCGGCAAATTGTTAGTAAATGATTTACCGATGACTTACCGATGACTTTTTATCATCGGTAAATTATTTGCCCATAACTTACTGACGACTTTTTTTCATCGGTAAAACACCCAGTTTCTAGTAGTGTAAAGATTGTTTATTTAATCACTTAGTTGGAGCAACAATATTTTTTTACCTTAATCTATCAATTGGATTTCATCAATTATGTGTAGCTGAGGGCAGTATTCAAAAAATCGCTTTGTACACCTACATACTTTTTGAATGGTTAGTCATTCCATTTGGACTGCCTAATGCACCAACATATTTTGCCAACCTTATGATTCAAGTCTTTAGAGAGTTGCCGAATAAGTTTGTGGTGGTATTTATAGATTATATACTTGTTTATTCGAAGAGCGAGGAAGAGCATAAGTTACATTTGAGAGAAGTGCTCAATACTCAACGTAGGAATAAGTTAAAAGAAATTTTTTCCAAATGTCACTTTTGGAACAAGGAGGTTTGCTTTCTCTACCATGTCATCTTTGAGCATGGATTATTATTTAATCCTAGGTAAAGTTGCTTCGGTGCAAGATTGACATGTGCCAGAAAATGCTATGGAGGTAAATGGTTTTCTTGGTTTGGCTGGCTATTATAGGAAGTTTATTAAAAATTTCGTAAAGATTTAAGCACCATTGACATACTTACTAAGAAAATTTTAGTTTTCTCATGGAAATAGGAGTGTGAGTATGTTTTGTTAAGCTAAACATATTAATTATTAGTGCATTTATGTTTGTACTTCTTGATGGTTCAAAGCTGACTACCGTGCATGCCGATGCTAGCAGTACAGAGCTTGGCATTGTTTTGATGCAAGAAGGTAGGTTAGTTGTTATGTTACTCGATAGTTGAAAGGACATGAGAAAAACTATCCAACTCATGCTCTTAAGTTGGCAGCTATTGTTGTGCTCTCAAGTCTTAGAGGCATTGCCTTTTATTGGAACAATATGAGTTATTTACATATTGTAAGTCCCTAAGTATTTATTGCTTTAACCTCACTGGTAAAGGTAGAAAATTTTGGGTTGGTCTATGGAATGGTGTCATGATCCAACGTTTCAGATAAATTTACACCACACATGTTGTTTTTGGCTTGGAAAGCTATAGGAAATCAAGCAAGTAGGTAGTCATCTTACCGTACATGTTCTATGGTGATATTTATGCGGTATTGATGTTTGAGTTATCACTGCAACTTCAAGTACAATGTTTGGGGTTATGTGTCACGGGTTCCAAATCATGTTCACTAAGTTATTACATTATCCATTTCAAATGTTCCTACATGTGTTTTGGGTACAACTCTATTTAAGTTATTGAGTATTATGTCTATGGGACTGATATGGTAAGTCGTCATCAAATATTTAGTTTTCTCGACCATAGTTGGTTAAATAATAATAAGGAGAAGTTATGTGTGGGAGTAAGAAAAAAATGGCAATAGTGGTTTTGCATAAAGGAATGGTAAAATTTGGAATTTTAGATTACAAGAGATATCTTGGATGAAGTCAGAGTTAGGATTACACAAGGAATGATTAAATCGAGAATTTGGATTTTCATTGAGTAAAAAATATTATAGTTTGCATGCATTAAGAACACGGTGGCAATTTTTATGGAAATGAGGTTTATCGTTTTGAGAATGGAATATTTAAATTCTTCTCAACCATCCCTTGGGTCAAAATAAACTATTTATTCGAGGAAACTATTGTCAAGCATCAACTTAAGGGTGCATAGTTTGTATTGAAGAGAACTGCATGTAAACGATGTATCACATGGTCGATTACTTATAATGCTAAAACAATTTTAGTTTAGGACTTCACTTAAACTTACGACTTGACCTAGATTTAGGGTTTTAATTGCTATGTTTGAATAGGTAAATAGAGTCAGATTACCTTACTTAAGTGCTTGAATGTTTACATTGCTTGTACACTGTAGAACTTAGGATAAATTTCTTGTAGACTAGAGATGTGGTATCATGGTATTTACCATTGTTGAAGGATTGGAGGAGCGATGTCACAAGTGAATTGATACAGCTTAATTTGAATCAAAATTAGATGAGAAGTTATGCTATTTTCACCAATTGAAGTCATCACCGGATTTTTATGTTCTTAGGTAAAAATAAAGAATAGTAAGTGATTTAAGTTATTAGATGCTAGGTAAGACACTGCCCACTTTCGAGTTGCCTTACCCTAGTATCCAATAGATGAAATGATCGGTATACTTCTGGGATGATTTAAGGCGTTGTGTATATGCACCAAGGGTTGCATGATGCTGCATTATCCATTGGGGCATATTTATGCTAAGGTTACAAGTTGTGGTGCAAGTTAGCGTTAGTTTATCTGGGTTGGTAGCATGGATTTTACCGAGGTTTGCATATGCACATAAATTTGTAGTGATTTGGATTGAGTGTATATGTCAGTGGTAAAGTCGATAAATTAAGATTGGAAGAACGACCCGCTTAAGAGTACTTGGAAAGTGAAGGAGAAAATCCATCATTTCATTTTGACTTTTTTCTAAAAGAGTTTTCCATTTTCTTATTTGTTTGCACGATTAGTTTATTTAAGTATGAATGAATAGTTGCAATAGATCATTACTATTAAATTAGGAAATCTGATGGTGTGGTATGCTTTGTTGTGTGACTTATGTTTTGTTATATGACTTGACTTATTGTATATCATGTTGCATACATATTGAAACTATCAATGTATTTTAGTATGCTTTGCATCCATGCATATATTCTGTGATCTTGCATTCATATAGAAGTTGCATTGGTATTATACATCTATTACCTACCATGCTCATGATATATGTTGGTTTGATGGATAAATGTTATTTATTTGCACCTATATGTCCATTGCTATGTTGTTATCTATATCCATATTATTTTTGGCATCATGTGAGAACCACATTATATATTATTAGGAATGGCAGGAATTGAATATGTTTGATATGAATTTTTTTGATTGCTTTGTATGTGGGGTGGTTTGAGTATATGTACTGCACATACACATGGTTGCTAGTGTATAGTTGAGGCTATGAGTTACTTTTAACATCTCTTGGAATTTTGAGGATGAAATTCTTTTAAAGGAAAGAATGTAACATCCTTGATTATTTTACAAAAACCAATAATTAATTAAAAAGGACAATTTGGTAATTTTACATAAAGCTAATACATTGAATTTTTACATTGTAGGAATTTGGGAAATTTGACATTTCATTGCATGAAGTAAATTTTCTAGCCTAAATTCATATATAAAATGTCGAAAACAGACATCAGATGAAGGAGATACAAATCGTTTACCGTAGCTTGCGTTTCAAGGTGAAATGGGTCAAGGCTCAACTGGACGAGGGTTTCAGGGTTAGAAGAGGATTTGAGGATTTCTTCAAAGGCTACAAATAGTGATGAGTGAGTTCATCTATCAAAGGAATATGTTGTTGGATAAGCATCTAAATTACATTTATGTATTTGATTTGGTATAAATATGATTTAGAAATTGCGTTGTTGTTTTTAATTGATAATTCATATGGATTGGATAGTTTGGAAAACCCTATATCACTGATTTGATAATGAAATTGATGATAAATTGGTGTTGATTTAGTAATTTTAGATATGTACAAATTATCCTAGATTCTGAAGAAACGTTATATGAGTATAGTTTTACTCTGTGAATGTATTAATCATAGTGTAGTTTATATGATTGAATTGCGAAATTTACATTAAAAATAGATTATAATCAAATTTAATGAATTTAAAGCCTTTGGAATACACCATACGATGATGGTAAGTATGGATATACGAAAGAATGAATCTAAAAGGGACCTTATGTCATATTTAAAGTTCGAAAATAAATAGAATGAAATGGTAAACAAAAATGTTCGAAACAATGAAGATTGGATCATTGGAATGCACACTATAGGCAAGGAACCGACTAGAAAATTTTCTAATCAACTAGTAAAAAGGTCAAAAAAAGGCAGAGAAAAGGAGCGGATTTCGATTAGACTATAAACAACGTTCCAATCGACTGAAAAAGCAGGCTGGTTATAGGCATCTAGTTGATTGAAAATAGTGCCAGTTAACTAGCACTAGTTGCCAGTGATAGTTTCTAGTCGATTGGATACCTGTATCAGGCTAGGTTGAACCTATACATGATGTAGGCCAATTAGGATGTTTCGGACTTATTTTCCACCTATTTGACGTTTTGGAGTTTACTAGCTCCGTGATGCTGTATAACGTGATACTCAACGCGACATGAGATTGCATAATAATTAGTTGCTCTCACTGTTGATATAGTGGGCATGTCGCATATTTTAGCTTGTAAATTCCATGAAGGGGACGAAGGTATCCTTGTTAGTGGGGTTGGCATCATTCGGACGGTTGCACTTGAGGGAGAAGTCGAAATGTTTATCGACCCTTTTTGTCTTATTAGTTGAATAATTTGGAGCGTAAGAACGTTTACCACTGAGGCTGTACACTCGATGCATTTGTAGGCAGTTTACCATCAGAATTGTGTACTCGATGTGTGATTTAGCATTATAATTTCATACTTTGTGTGTGTGACTTAAGCGGTTTACTATTGAGATTGTTTACTCAATCCATAGTTAAGCAGTTCTGGATGCCTAGCCGTCGGGTAAAAATCCATGTGGGTTATTATTGGACTTAGGCATATTATAGGTTATTGCCTTATATTATATCATTTGTCTAATTTGTTATATGGCAGACATATAAATAAATATCCTTAGGTTGTGTAGATTGTAAATGATAATTTAATCATCTATCAACACCATAGCACTTATAATATTTCTCACTAACCAGACTTTTTCTGATCCCCTCTATTTTCCCCTTTTGTTACCTATATGATAGGATAAGATAAGTAAAGCAGGCATATGTTTTGGAGTTACATTTATTTATTTTCATTACATATGTATCTTATTGTACTTGTTAGCAAGACATATGTTATATATTTGTTTGAACATTGTTAAAAACCTTATTTATATGTTCCTTGTATAGAGCACTGTTGTTTTAAAGCAGAAATGATTTGGTTTACTTTAGTATTTATATTTTTATTACTTCCACCGTGAGATTTGAAAGTGTAGAATTTTTAAAGTTATATTTATTTATATAACATATAAACCATTAAAACCATAATGATCTATATTTCTTGGCACGAGGCAAGTTCAAAAGCTAATTTTTGTCTTTGCATCGATGTGTCCAAAGGTGCAGGTTGTTACAAATATTTGTCTTGAAATGTTAATAAGCTAAGTGCTTTTTTTGCTAAACTATATAACCCTTAAATTGGAAAATGTAAAAAGTTAGGATCAAGTATGTAGTTAGACTATGATTAGAAACTTTCTCGTGTGAATAGAATTGCATCGATGTGATTTTATATAGATTCCTGATAAATTAATTAGGTCAAAAACATTAATCAAGGTAAAAGGCAAGTCATACTTCATCAATTTGACAAAATTAAACTGATGTAAATTGGAAAGTGATTTCTTAAATATCAAAGATGTTAGGCATAAGATGCTCATGAGAGTGCACCGATAAGAATTTCTTAACATATTTGACTTATGCGACTCATTAGCAAAATTTCTATTGAATTAGAAAATAGTAATATGGTAATAAAATAACATAAGCGCCCAACGTACAATAGTAGTACACATGCAAGTATGCTCGATCCGTATAGAAAACTATAATTTTAGATTAAACCAAAATAATCCTATAATTTTGAACAATGTTTAAAAGGTAGAAAATTTTAACTAGGTAAACTTAGGAGCTAGGGAAACATTTAAAGGTACAAAACTAAATAAGAACACAATTTAGAAATAAATCCACTCTCATGTTCATTTAAATCAACATATAATAATTTTGATTTCTTTTTAACATAAAGTGGGATCGATTAACGTATTTCTTAAGCATGGAACATGGACTATTAACTTAAGTAACATAGACCTCAAATTTTAATACACAAACTAAACTCATTAAATTTTGGAAAATGAGCATAGAAATAGAATATTTTTAAACATGATGTATTTATGATCTTGGATCACATGCTTAAATTTTCATTGTAAGGCCACATGATCAAATCTTGCATAGCGTGATTTGTACATTGTACATATTTAAACTTTGGAATATGTATATCACCTAAGATTTTTAATACCATTAGGTGCTATCCTCTTCTAAATACCGAGTTTAAAAAACAATATAAAACCCATCATTATTCCTTTACATACATCCAAATTATATTTATATCTAAATGAACATTAAAAATAAATAAAAAGAGATCAACAGGACGTGATTATGTTTTTTAAGAAATTGGGCACTTTATTAACATAAAAGAAGAGAAATGTTTGAATACATCTCGTAGGGCCCAAATAAGAAAACCACATCAAATAAATAAAAAAAATACACTCTTATACATGTTGCCAACAAATCATATCTATGGGTAAGAACGTTGAGCAATTAATTAAACTGCTACTTCATTAAATAATCACCGCTTTCCAAACCCACTTCAATAATAGCGACTAAACTACCAAAGGTTACGCAACAGATCATTAGATCTGAAGCCTACTTCACCTTCAGATGAAAAGATTACCCTGGATCTAGCGGTTGTGCTCCAGATCTGCTAACTATTTCACGATCCATTTTCTCCAATGTTTGAACAAGAATCGGAGGTTAATGCTTGAAGAACTTCGATTTCATTAGTAAGCTTCTTGCATCTAACAATACGAGCTTATATCTAAGCTACGCTAGTAAGACTTCCATCTGAAGTTGCCTTCATACGAAATTGCCTTTGAAATCTCTCATGCCATTTGTGTCACACCGCCATAGTGATTAAGATGTCTCTCAGATCTAAATTTGATGATTGTTGTTGCTTGATAGATTTTGATTCTATATCATTGTCGCTGGAATCGGGTTGGAAATATGCCAGGCTCTAATTTTGTCCCAGATCATAGTCGAGAATGCACAGTTAAAAAATGGTTGTTAGTTTCTTCCTCTTAAAACATAAATTGCATGTTAAATCGCTTATATTAGACCATTGACTTAGTCTGGATTTAGTAGGAAGTCTATCGATCTTAGCAAAGTATGAAGTGAGCAACATTTTTAGGGAGCAGCAATTGTTTTGCACCGTATTATCCATTTATTTTTCTCTTACCTACTTCTGATTGCTTTCCAAGCTGATTTTAATGAGAACACACCATTATTTGGGATCCATTTTCGCTTGTCTTCATACCGATCATCATGTATTTTAATCTATTGAATTATGTTGCATATAATTCTAAGAATATCCAACTGCATTCAAGTTCCGCTCTCCATTGTTTATGATACTCCTAACTACTTGATTTTGGGTATGGAATAATGCTATACAAGGCAACTCCAGCATATTAGTCATTGATTTACCCTTTAGCTAAGGTTCAAAATAGGATTAGTATGTTTGCCATTTACTATTTCTATGCTAATGAGATGGTTGTTGGTTTTCTAGTTGTCATGAAGAGCTTCTATATGAATGAAGCATTATTATCCAAGTTAATGCAAATGCATGTTCCATGTCCTCTAGTTTCCTCAAACTTAAACCCCCTTCATTTTTTTGTTTATGCACCGTTGACCAACTAATTTATGATGTTTAACTTTTCAAGAAGTTGGCACATAATCGATCAATTTTATGTAGGATTACTTTGGGTATTAGATAGATTCGCATCCAATACTGAATAACTGGATATATAACTATTTTAATTAGCTCTAGTCTCCTACTAGTACTCAAGAATTTACTGCTTCGAGAGTCGAGCCTGTTGTTAATTTTATCCAGCAAATCCCCGAAGTCTGTGGATTTTAGCTTATTAGCTAACAATGGAATGCCTAGATATCTGACAGAAAGGTTTGCACTTTGTATTTCCAATTCCTGCATTATGATTGCTTTATTTGTTACACCTTTATAAAGAATAACTTTGATTTACTGGAGTTGACTGTAAGATTAGAAAGCTGGTCTAACTCTGTTAACACTTGTTTATTGAACTTGCACTTGATAAATTTGCATTGGAGAAGATCAGCAAATAATCGAGGTAAATTAAGTGATTAAATACTGAGTTTAAGTTGTATATCGGACTAATGTGTAACAATCTGCACCCTAGCAGGCTAGAATTTCGCTAAATCAAAAACCTAAGCCCATCAAAGTATGGATCGTTGGTTTGTATCCTGCAAATAAAACAAGAGAATGCATATCAGAGCACTAACGATATAACTTACAACGGAATAACAAAATATAATAAGTCACATAACTATTGATCAAGACTTGACACTTTCAAAGTCAAGTGTCATTGTTAGCACCGAACACGTCAAGCACCAGTGCCTACCCTTCAAACTAACATGCGGGTTGTAATGGGGAGGGAGTCAGAACAATGTTCTGGTGATTGGTATGTTATATACTTTGTACATAACATTAGTTTGGGCCGATTGTCTTCCATTACATGATCTATTCTAATAAATGTTCTATTTCCATTCTAATGGATAGGAATTCCATGACTATGGCAAACGAGTATGAGGACAGAGGATCCCCTTATCCGAGGCCCCCGTTGATGTACATGACACCTTGAGGAGTGCCATTTATGATGATAGAAAATGTTGGGGTTAATATGCACCAACAGATTAGGGAAATAAATTGAGAAGGAAAACCTCTTTTTTCCATAACACGCATTATGAATTCTCTATTGACTTTATCATATATTTTGTGATGGTCCACCTTAATACACTTATTTTTATAAGTTTTTCTATTGAAGCTTCTTATCATATCATATGCTAGGAGTAAGCTTTCCGATATGTTCCTTTCTGTAATAAAAGCATTTTGATTATGAGATTGAGATCATTCATCAGGCTCTTCATCCTATTGAAATTTTGTTTGATAATATTTTATATAACACATCATAACTGGATATGGACCTATAATAATTTATGTTATTGACATTTTGGGATTTAGGAACTAAAGTAATAAAAGTTTGGTACGTTTCTTTATTAAACTTCCCTTTAGTAAATGCATAGTTCGTTGCATTTTGGATATCCTCCTTAATTTGTTGCCAATATTTGTAGAATTTCCATTGAAACCATCAGCCCCCAAGTTGCTATTGTCATCTATCTAAAATGTTGAGCTCCTCGGTTCCTCTAGTGTGGTTGGTTGAATAAATTTTGGTTTTTTACTTTCAAAAATAACTTTTTTGGCATATAACATTCTAAAATATAGTAGAGCTGCCATTGAGTTGTATAACCATGTGAAGTGCCTTATAGCTTCCACTTTCAACTTTTAAGGATCAGAATCAGGCAGGCCGTTTTCATCAATTAGGTTATGTATGCGGATTCTATTTCTTTTATAAGACATCATAGCATGAAAAAAACCTTGTTGGTCGATCACCTTCGGTTGACCACCTATTTTAGCTTTTTGTTTCTTTTCAATTTCCTCGGAGTAAATTAAAGATTGAAGAAGTTGCAAATTCTGCCTGTGGTTCTCTAACAGTACTTCGTCATGTGGGTTACAATGATTTGGGCATACAAAGAACTGTTATAATCTATATTATTCTCACACATCTGCCTAATTTTTATTTTTCCTTGTTATAGGCTTTAAGCCTGTTTTGATGCATTTCAATTTAAAGATAAAACTAAACATTGGGTCATCCCTATTAATAATGTCAAAACTATCCTGCACTATCTTTTGATTAGCCTGATTCATTTGGCCAGGCACTGTTGAATCTGAAAGGTTTTATAAAAATAGGGGTAACATAGCTAGTTGAGTGGTTTAAGGATGTTGCACTAAGATTGATGAATTTGTTAACTAGATTAATATTGTCAAATACCCTATCTATTTTACTATGAATTGAGAAGTTAATACCTCCTTTCCAAGTGAAATAGTTGCCTAAAATATTTAGTTCTAATAAACCTGATGAGTTAATGCATGCTTGGAAATTAATATCGATATCAAAATGGTTTGATGATGAAATTCTCTAATTGTTATTCAATGTGTAGTTAAAATCTCACACCACCACCATGACAAAGAGATATTAGCTATAGCATCAGATAGATACCGCCATGAACTATTTCTTTAAATATGTAGATGTCTAACATATATTATAGTGACTACACATTTGAGACCCCTTTATTTTATAATTGCACAAGTAGTAAATTAAGATTTGTTAACTAATTTAACATCCCAAGCTGATTTGTTCCAAATTACCATAATTCTACCATTGTCATCCATGTCGTTATTATGAACCACCCCATGATCAGGTTACAGAAAGTACCAATGTTATCATCTATAAGTATGCGTTCAAGTAAACCTATTAAATTAATATTGTGGTGAGAAAGATGTTGTTTGACATCTTGCTTTTGTAGTGGAGTTTAATTCCCTTACATTCCATGATAAGATAAACATTAATCACCTGATTTACTCCTGGTATTATAGCACCTAGAGTAGCATTGCTCTAATTTGTCTTATTTAATTTTTGCTCTTTTGCTTTAAGGTGAGATGTGTATTGATCCCAGATTGGATTATCAATAACTACCTTGTCGTAGGTGGCTTCGAATATAAAATTGGTCTCATCAGTTCTAGTTTTTCTTGTAAACCGATCTTGGTATGTGAGGTTACTAATGTTGCTTGAGCAGTTGCTTGTGCTGATTCCGTTGCATTCTAAATGTTATTTGCAGCCTTTAATGTAATGACCCGTAATTTAGTCATTTTAAATGTAAATATTTAGTGTATTTTTAAATGACTTAATAATGGATTTTTTACTCAAATAAACCTCTTTCAAGTAATAACTACTAATAGTAAACTTGTATTGAAATTTGGTTTACAAAATTAAGTGGTTCGGGGTAAGATCGAAAATCTTTTTTCAGTTTTTCGACTTTTCATCGATCAAAAATTGTCAGAACATGTTATGCACACTAATGTACATATATATAATAAAACAACTTTTACTAATTAAATGGTTTAGTTAAAAACAAATTAAAAGATACTTAAGTAATTAAGTAAGAGTGGACTTTTCTTTATCATTTAAAAAATAATAGAATACTAAATAATGTTATAAAAGGACAATAGGAAAAAGAGATCTGATAGATTAATGTGACTTAAAGGGGGGGTGCCTTATCATGATGAAGGAGGGTGTGTTATCAAATTTTTAAAAACGGTAGGATGGTTTGGTAATTAGCTATTTTTTAATTTCTATAAAAGAAACACTATCTATTAAATTTTCACTTTATTTCATTTTCCACTTTAGACTCTCTTCCTTTCCACTTTCTAGATTTCTCTTCCACCTTTGTTTTCTAAAGAAAATCACTTCAAATTCGCTTCTTTTCTTCTTTAAATCCATAAACAAGTTCCTAAAATCATTGCCATCACTCTCTACATCACACATCTACCAAAATCAAACCCAATCATTGCCATCACTCTCTACATCACGCATCTACCAAAATCAAGCCCAAAAACTTCTTTAGAAGCCTAGATCGAGCCCTCCTCGCTATGGTCAAGCCTAAACATGGTTCCTTGGTTTTTAAAAGCTAGTTGTGTAGGAGGAAGCTAGGTCTGTGTGTTGTTTGCAAGGTCGCGGTAGCTTGGGTGAAGTTTATGTTTGTTTAAGTGAGTAAAGCTTGATAGCAGCTTTATAATTTAAATATTTAGTTGTAATAATTTATTTGTTTATTTATGTGTATAATTGTATGTAATTATTATTGTTTAGATTGGTTCCTACTTGGAAATAGATGACACATAAGATTTAGGTAGGGGGCTAGTAAGAGGAATGAAGTCGAGGTGTTCATTGCAAATAGATCGCGACGATACACTTCAAAAGGCATATGGAAAGATTTACAAGGGACTCTTGTTGTAGAGAGACTCTAAGGAGTTCCTCACCTTTTTTATTTTTATATGCTTGTTAAAATAAATGCTTGAGAATGTTGCTTAGTTTTAGTTAATGGACTTGTTATGAGTTTCTATGCAACATTGAAAATCCTTTGGTTTCTTTTTAAGTGGTTTACTACCATACCTTTCAAAAAATAAATTAAAGGATTTTTTTTTCAAAATCAACTTTTGTTTTCTAAACTCTTTACAAAGATGTTTTAAGGTGGTTGGAATTTATTTATTAAAAAGGTGTTACTTGTAAAAAGGGAAAACGTTACCTTTCAAATCAAGCTTTTGTTCAAAATAAATGATTTTTAAATCATAGACTAGAAATAGGTATATAAAGTTAGTTTTTCGACTATTTTAAAGGACTTTGTTTTTAAAACAAGAGATTTTTTGTCAATGTCATCAAGTAATATAAAAAAATATGATACATAGTGCTAAATTGTTGACACAATTATGGAAAGTAAGTCATCGTATATTTAGCACTAAATGCCGGTGAGTAAATTTTTCTCTATCTATAAGATCTAGGATCATAATATTTTAACTAAGGAAAGGCCAGGTGCAACAAGTACTCTGACTTACCTGACTTTGATTCTGGATGAGGCATAAAGAAGTTGAAATATTGAAAGTTTGATAAGTATAAGAGGGTAAATTTCTATAAATAGGTCATCATTAATTAAGGATGTGGAAGGTAATTTATCTTATACTTGACATTAAATTTCAGGGTATGGAAGCCCGTTTCTATGTGTGAGAATTTAAGAATGTACATCGAGTAAAGGATGATATGCTAACTTGTCCGTCTTCATTTTTAATCGAGCGATGCTAAGAGATTGAAATCGAAAAGTGGTGATAAGTATATTATGTCCAATTTTTCATATGCAAACTAATTACTTATACTAGATAGTGGTTTGTCCACTATCGACAACTTGACATGTACTGACTTAGGAAGTATATAAAGGCTTCACGATTACATACGATTTGAGATCCCTTGGGGAGGACTCATTTCTATGGAATATATTTCGCTTTTAAGAATATATATTCGAGATTTCCCAGAGAAGACTCTTATATTTGTTCGCATACTTTGAAAAAGAACTTGAATTTAGTCAATCGAGAATTCATTGCTTTAGTTTGGAGGCACCAGTTTTGGATAAGTATGGTTTATCCAAACCACTTCAAATTAACGGACGCTTCATGTTTTTGATTAGTGTGAAGCATGATATGGAATTGTATGACCTTTGCTGAGGGTGATTCAAAATGGAAGGTAGTAAGGTTAATGTGTTTGTTCGATCTCGGAACTACTTGTATGGATGAGTGCGGGCATTGCAATTTGTATTGTTGCCTGGTGGGTAGTGTAAGCGTTTCAAGATAGGTTTGCTAAAAATGCTAATCGTTGATAGGGGAGATGCGACAGGGCTATGTATGCAACGACTCGAATTTTTAGACGGTTTATAATTAAATATTGGAATTATTTTAAATAATTGAATCTTGGATTTACTTCGAATAAAAATAATTTTGAAAACTTATTTAATTTTTTTTTTTAAATAAGAATGATATGGAAAGCTTTTAATTTAGAATTAAAAGCGATTAAACTGGTTTAATAATAATTTGTTTTAATTAATATGTGAAATTATCATTCCGGGTACTATCTCGAATTTTGACGAAACTAGTGCCATCTGATCTAAAAT
The DNA here is from genome assembly GCA_030765085.1 of Allium cepa. NCBI lineage: Eukaryota > Viridiplantae > Streptophyta > Magnoliopsida > Asparagales > Amaryllidaceae > Allium > Allium cepa. The sequence continues at coordinate 430,705,073 of CM060941.1, forward strand.
AATGAATTGTTATACGCTGTCGACTTTCGTGGTGGTCGGATGTACTTTGTGGTCGTGCGAGCTCGAAAAGCATAGCAATTAAGTTTAGGAATTATAATATAATATAATTTGATTTTTAAAAGCTAACTTTTATATAAAATGGAATTAGGTCCCGATGCTAGTTCCATTGTGTTCGAAATAGGGGTAATTAGTTGGGAACGCCAGTGAGCACGCCTCGTTTGGAGTTCAAGATTTTGGATGGTGAATATTGTTGGAAAATCTTCTATATAAGGACCTCGCTTTCTTTGTTTACTGGAAATTAAAACCCTAACCCTAACCAACCTTCCTCGTCCAATGGACTGAGTTCATCGGCCCTGCTAGAGGCTGTATCGGGGTTGGTGTTAACTAGAGAAGGGTACGGGAGGATGAGACAAGGAAGGTGGACGGTTGGATTGTCGTATGATGGAGCGTGGCGGCGTAGATCTTGCTTCGACTGTGGCGCCTTCTTTTGAGTTGTTTTCTTGAACAGCATGGGATAGAGGACATGATTTGTGGAGTTGGGGCGGGATGGTTAGGGCAAGACTCGGTGAGCACGCGGCGGCATCTAGAGGTCGGTGGCAGCGGTGGTGGGTGGAAAATCACAATGTCGAGGCTTCTTGTATTGGCTGCCTAAGTTTGTTAAACGTGGTAGAGAGTGATAATTTCGTTAATTACCTTTTTAATCAAGTTAATTAGAAATTAGTTAATCTTTAATGTTATGACGATTGTATCGTGTTCATACGAGGTCCAATCAATGTGCCATTTTCACCATTGCATTCCTATCGGGATTATCTGCACAATGGAGTTGGATTCGTCGAGTTTAGAGCTAATAGGAATTGTAACCAAAATCGAACGATGTTCGGGACTATTTGGAAATGCGAAAGCGTTAGCTAGAGTTTGGATGAGTTTTACTCACCGGTTGATTGTACAATTATTGTATATATAATTATTGTTGTACTGAAAATATAAAATGTAAACGAGCAATGCAAGTTATTACTTTTAGATCCCGCCTTGTTTTGTAAAACAAGAGAGAACATTATTACTGAGTATAATATCTATGTTGATCATCTATAACATGTATCGTCGTCCGGACTACTTATTTATATGTTTGATGTTGCTTTGTAAAAAGTGATAATATGCTATGTATGTTAGACATGATATAGTCGTTATAAACGTGCTTTGAAATCCCTGATATTTTGACATGTGTTATATTGGATAATTTGGGTATGTACATATATATTGGGTTGTTCTACACACGTTTGGTTGTGTTTGGCATAAAGAAATTGGTTTGGACATTTATGGAAATTGGAAATGAAAAATGTTAGAAGGCGAAAAGGTCGCAATGGATGTACTTTGAAATCGCTGTGATTTGTGATTTTAAAGTTAACTTTGGAAGACATCCTAGTGGTTCTTCGTGTTTAAAATAGGTATCGTTAGCGTACTTATTATAGGGAAATAACAAGGTTTAAATATATTTCTGAAAACCATTTGTGGATTTATAAGTGATGATTTTAAATTATAAAACAGATTTTAAAGTGGTGTTTTAAACAAAGGTTTTAAAACATGTATAAGTATTTTAAAAGTATATTTTCGGTGTGTATATATATGGTTTTGAAAGTTATTAAATAGTTTATTAAAGATCCTTGAAAGGATTTTATATTATAATATTTTACAAATGGTTATATAGTATTTTATGAAATATCTTAGTTTTACAAATAAATTAGTATATGTATACATCTATTGTTTTAAAGGTATTTTAATATGTTTAGAAGTTTTAAAAGGAAGTTTAGTACTTTGTAATGGGATTTAAAGTGAGCATTAAGATTATAACACTTATGTTATAATGGATTGCTTTGTAAATTGATTAAAAAGGTATATTGCCTTGTTTAAGAAATGGAGAAGTACATAGAACTTTAAAATGGATGTTTCAAAGTAAATGACAAGCATAATAGTGATTTTGGGTTTATAGTATCGATGTTTGTGCAATATCTGTTTTAACCCATTTAACTATACTTTTGAAAAGTGACTGGATCTTTAAATGGAATATTAAACATAACGGAATAGTAAAGTGTTTTGGAGTTTGTCTTAAACAATGTTTTGGTACCATATGTTTCTAAACCCTCGGATAATATTTTAAAAGTGTTAAAATATTGTAATTGATTTGGGAGAAAATACTTAGATCTTTAATAGTGGAATTTTAAAGATAATAACAAGTATGAAATGTTTTTGGGTTTGTTATGTCAATGTGTTAGTAACATTCGCCTATAGCCTGTTTTGATTGTACTTATGAACATAAATGGATCTTTAAAAGGAATGTTTAAAAGATAATCATGAGTGATATGGTTTTGGGTTCGTAGTGACAGTGTTTGAGTAACATTTGTCTTAAGCCTTTTGAAATTGATATATGAATATACTTATTCTTTTAAGATAAGCATATGAATACTTTTGGAAAGCGTTGAAATGTGTTGAAAATGAATAGTGATTTTTAATTAAATAGTGGAGTTTAATTAACAAAAGGGGTTTCATTTATAAAAGAGCATATTGAGTAAAAAATGAGTTTTACGAATAAAAGAAGTTTTTAGTTAGTAAAGGAAGATTAATTAAAAATGAGATTAGAAGTCATTTATATGACTTGATCATGCTCGTGTTTTTTGATTGTGCTTTGTGTGTTACTTTCTTGTGGACAGTATATAGGGACTTGGTTTCTCATATGCGATTATTCTTATTGTATTGGATTGTTTGTTTATTTGATAGTTAAATAATCGACTATCAAAACTTGGCCAGAATATACTTTGAAAATATATAGAAGAAACACAAGGATTATATGGTACAGCTATCTTCGGTAATACTATACTATACGTATAAACTCGTTTTGCTCTTCTAGGACAATGGTAAGGAAATCTGTCCGCTTAATCGGTTAGGAGATGATCTTCGCTCTTATGTATGTCTGTTTATTACCCACAGCACTAGGGTTGAGATTCTTAGGAAATAAATCGATTGGTTTTGGAGCACTCGGTAAGCGGGAGAGTGTACTTATATGAGATGACTTGAAATCGTAATCACTTCAAAACAATAAACATGTTCTATGCTTTAGAAGGGGATTCGGATTGCTTTGTGATTGGTTCGTGATTGCTTATTGATTGCTTCATGATTGGTTTATGATTGCTTCATAATGTTGGAATCTATGTGGAGATTTCAGATCTGTTTTAGATGCTCGAACACATGTAGTTATCCATGATTTATTTAGGAAATGGGAACTCATGTGTGATTCTGAGACCTGTTGAGGTATGTGAATCCATATGTGATTCTGGGATCTATTTAGGAATCCATGTGTGGTTCTGGTATCTATTGAGATATGAGAATCCATGTGTGGTTCTGTGATCTGATCGAGCTGGAGCTCGTATGAAAGATCTGTTCGAGTGGTGACTCATGGGCTAGAATGCTAGACGTAGCCTCATCAACGGGTATGACTAAAACCAAAGATAGGAAACATAGCCAGTATGTTTGGCAAACCCATAGGGTGCATACGATTTCATTTCTAGAGATACTTATTAGGATATGCACACGGAGCAATGCATCAGGTCTTAGCAAGACCAGCTATGGTTTTCCTATGGTACATTCACTAGAGGTGTACGATGCTTTGAAATGATATCTTCGATCCTTTTGTAGTAGATCGGAGTCAGCTTTGATCTAAGGAGATCTACGTGGAATCCTATACAATTAGCAAACACATCTTAGTGGTTGTGGTTGTGATTGTATACTTAGTATTGTTGTGATGTACACTTACATACATCGCAGCTATGTGATTATTTATATTTCACACCTTAGACTTTATTATATTACCATCGGAATTTATAATAGAAATAGTTTGGTTATCGTAAGGTAAAAATCGGTCTGTGCTTATTAACGGCGTGGTCTTACGAGTACTCTTATTTTGAAAGGTTTTAAGATATAATAAATCTATATGATTTGAGTTTATCACGCTGGTTTACCATACTAATACAGGTGTTATTTTCTTAATGTTCTGGTCAGCTCGAGTATGTTTTCATATTTAGCTGTGGTTCATTAGAGCTCTTGGAGAGGAGCTGGTTGATTTCCTACCGTACTTTATTTTCACTGCATTACTTGGTTTGTATCTATCAGCATTTATGAGGACGGGTTGTTATAACTATCCCGGCTAAGGATGAGTTAGTTTTCTTTAATTGATATATATATATATATATATAAAGGTCTTCTTTTTGGTAAAGACCTTTTAAGATATTATATATAATCATTCCACATGTGAGATTATGATATTGTGTTCTCTTCTTTCTTATTCTATTTCATTTTCTTTTACCCTAACAATTCATCTTTCCAGCACTTAGGTGCTTAGGACATGAATGCCTTAGATGTATTAATGTTGATGTTCAGGGGTCAGAAAGGCGGATCGTTACAATATGAGTCGCACCCTTTAAGGTATGATCTCCCTGATCTATATCGATATTTCTTTGGATGTATGCTTTGGACCTAGTAGGGTTGTTGCTCGCAACCGAGGGATGATTATATTAGATACTATCTAGGAAGGGGTAGGCCGGTTCTGTGTTGGCATGAGTTCTATGTGAGGCCCTCGTACATTTTCTCTAGAGATGTACTGTGACAAGCGATACCCCAGCTGCCTTGTCATTATGTGGAATCCATTTTTCAATACGCGCTTTATGGACTTAGTTGTATACCAAATATGTTGGAATGTGAGAGCCAAGCATTTCAGCTATGTTATATGTTTATTTTAAACCCTACACATTAATAATAATACATCAGATTTTAAGTATAAATGTATTGATTATCGTAAGGTAAAAACTCATTTGTGTTTATGTGTGGCGTGGTCTGGCGAGAGACCTTTATTTTCCTAAAAGCATATGTTTTGGGTTTACTGACACCGAACCCATGTCTGACCCAGGATTTTCTTTCTTTCCTTTAAACTCTTAGGTACTCTAATTTTTAAGTAGCAAGCAGTCTAGGTTCCTATGGATGCATTTTGGAGTAGCAAGGAGCATGAGGCTTCACAATTATCTATTATATTTCCACTGTCATGTTTGTATATAGGAATGTATCAGCATTGTCGGGGCACACGGTTATAACTGTCTCTAAATGAAATTAATATCTATTGTAACTTTGATGTTTCATGTTGGAAGTAATTGTATGAACTTTCTATTCTATTATATATGATTTCTAGGCTTTGTGAGATTCTATGTTTCTTTCTTCTTGTCTTTTATTTTCTTTTACCCCAATGAGCCGTCTTTTAGACGTCTAGATGATTAGTACATGAATATAGTGAATGTATTAAGTATCATGTTTGGGAGCAAGAAAAGCAAATTATTACATTTAAATTCTTCACAGCGGAGTTGATGCTACCGTCTTTGGTTGGAGTACTGCTTTCAGCTTGCTTATGAGGGGTTTCTTCTATATGCACTTCGGCAAACTTACCTGGTTGGAACATCCTTACACGAAGTTGCATTTTGCATACCTTTATTTTGAGGTGCATACTCAGAATCGGAGTGTAGTTGAATAGAATCTTTTTTATCTTGACATGTTTTTAAAAAGGACCGTGAATATTGTTTGTATAGTTTGGAATTTTACTTTACCTGTTTGGACTTTCTTTATCTTTAGATTATCGAGAATTTTCGGTTGGGTTGTTAGAACTGTCTTGCTATCAACTTTTATGTTTTCCATATTGTTAACCTCTTTAGAATTTGATTTTGGAACCTATACCTTTCAAAACGCATAAAAAAAATTGGATGTCCGAAATAGTTGCATTTTTGGCAAACCTGCAGTTTCCATTCATAAGTAACTAGCTGCATGTGGACTTGATCATTTTCATCTATTAAAGAACATCATATGGGTAATTGAAATCGCTCCCGATTTCAGCCATCACCCTGGCAAGTGATAGTTTAATCCAGCCTTTAGTGTAAGTGTCCATTTCAATTAGCTTACCCAAACCGAAGCAATTCGGTTAATGCCCTTTTAAGACTAAAATTCAAATTTCAGTCATGGAAATATAACCCAAACTAGAATGGTTTCCAAAATTCTTTATTTAAATTTAAACTTGATACTTACCTCTTCATCATCATTAATCCACGGTCGTCAAAATAGAAGTAGATATGAAAATCAGTTTTTTTTTTTATTTAATAACATAGAAATAATTAACCTTGGGGTAGATATGAAAATCTCCTTTGGGTTTTCATACTCTATCAATATACACTTTAAAATAATAATAGCATGGTTTAGAACTTACAGCGTAAATTAATATGGAGTTGTCCCATTGTTTTCTAGCAATGTTTAATGATGACGATGTCATTCGAGCACACTTCCTAACTTTAAATCTATAAGATCATAGAATGTGGAGGGGATAATATAGGAACATCCTTACCCATATTTACATGTTCCACATTCTAATATGAGGCAGATTTGAACTTTCTTTATTCACTTTATTCCAAGCCATGTTGTTCAGAGCTGCTGCTTATTATTGGCGTATTAGTTGATCAAAAACTAGGGAATTTTAATCCTAACTAAGTTGCATTTTGTTTGAATTCATATTTAATTTAGACTTGAATGTCCTAAGTGCTCTTTTGGGTTGCACTACCTAGAAATCGTCTACATCTACAAGTTGAGATCTGGTTTGGAGACCATCTGATGGATGAGGAAGGCGGTTGGGGTGGGATAAGGAAGGTGGCGACAAGTCTATCATGAAACCTTGGTTTTTTAGGGATATTATTGAAAATCAATATGTTGATTTTACATGAAGGTTATTTACCCCTAAATTGAAAGGTTTTAGATATTCATATACTTCATTGCAACAAAAATTGATTTTAATATTAAACACATAAAGGAAACATAAGTAAACTATGAGAAAAATAAATTGAATCTAATTGCCTAAATAGAGAGATCTAACTGATTACATAAAGAAAGAACATAAATAAAATAAAAGTGCACGGAAGGAAAGAGCATAAATTAAAGTGGAAAAGTAAAAGAAATCCATTAAAATGAAAGGAAAAAAGGAATTTTATGTGAGAAATGCGGATTAAGGATCTTAAGGCTAAGGATAAACGCTAGAGGGGGGTGAATAGTGTTTTAGAGAATTGTTAAATCTTTTTAGTTTTTGTTAATTTAAATACAAATGTATCAATATTCAGACACAGATATGATTATAGAATCAAACATAAATGCAAATATAAAGTAAAATCAGTAAAGGAAAGAACACATCGGATTTTATACTGGTTCGGAGTTACCCTACATCCAGTCCCGCACACAAGTACAGATTTCTTTTCAAAAACAATCTTTACAATTACACCCTCGATTTCAAGGCAACGAGGTACACCCTCCAGAATCACAATCCTCTGGGTAGAGATACTTGATTTCCCGGGCAACAAGTTCACCCAATTGATTTCCCAAGGCTACAATCACATCTTTTCTCGCTAAGTTGATTATAAAAAGCCTATAACTCTGAATAGCACTGAGGATCTTGTTGAGATAGTGATAGAGAATCAAATCAGAGATAATCTAGTTAGATTCAATGTTGATTTCGGCAGAGTAATGATAAGAATTTGTATGTAGAAGTGTGGAAGAAGAAGAAGAGGAGTGAAAATCAGAAAAACTGAATTAAAATTCGTTGAAACTAACCCCTATTTATAGAAGAACAACAGTCATGTTCATTCATGAAGAGTTATGACGAATAGACACTTCTTTTGAAATTTAAATTTTGAACTCAACTGACACCATGTCGACATGGGGTACTTGAGTATGTCGACATCCAAAAAGGATTTTTGATGTTTTGATTTTCTTTGAAAATAACTTTTATTTTATATTAAAACTATTTTAAACTTTATAAATATACTTGACTATAATTAAAATACATAAGTAAATATAAAGAATAATATATACAAAATTTTACTATAATTTTATATTTAAAATCTAAGTATAAATATTTAAGAGTTAAATATACTATATTTTAAAGATAGTTTAAAAACAAGGATAATTTGATTTTGAAATTAAAGATTATTTTGAGGCTGAAAGTATTTGAAATCAAGATAGATGTTTTTGATGCTTTTAAAAGGAAGGTTTTGAAATCATTTTGAAAACGAGATATAATTTTGAAAATCATTTTGAATAAAAAGTTAGCGGATACAAAACAATGTTCCACTAGATTTTTCGTAGGTTTCATCCTACTTAGGGTTCCATCCCTTTAACGGGCTCGAAGTGGATTCCATTCCACGAATAAATTGGATTTTAAGATGCTAGTGATTTTCTATGAGTTTTAACAAAATTTCTAATTAAAAAATAAATTACTTGAATTCTTGAACTCTTGATAGTCTTGATACTCATGAGTCTTCAATCTTGATATCTTGAATCTTTATACTGTACAGTCTTCATTCTTGTTACCTGCAAAAATTGCAAAAAATTGCAAAAGGTGCTTTGCAAAAATTGCAAAAAGTATGCTGCAAAAGAAGATTGACAATTTTTGCCTTTGGTCGAAAATTTCGATTTTTAAATTCAAAATTATCATTCCCTTCGAAAATGTGATGAAATGTCTCACGATCATTTTCATCGATTTTAAAATTAGAAAGATCCATTTCCGTACTCTTGCAATTGAGAATGGTACCCAAAAGATAACAATTCAAAACAATTCTAGTGTCTTTGACACTACTCCAAATTTCATCCTCATTTCCATTATAAAATCCACGGTTTAAATTTGCATAGAAAATGTTGACAAGATTTAGATAGCAAACAAAATCATTTTGAGAAGCATCAACAAGACTAAGAATTTGATTGTTTGCAAAAAGAGAATCAATTTCATAAGAAGAAAAATCTTGAAAAATAGCGAACTTTTCGGGATGGACTTTGGCATAATTAGCATAATTGATGTATGCTTTTATTGCCTCCGGATCATTGAAGAGTTTCTCTTTTATTTTTCTGAAAATTCTCATGGTGAAGGGGTTGCTTGAAGAAGCCATTAAAGTAGAGAGTAGAGAGTTTGAAGTTTTGAAGAGAGGGTTTGAATTTGAAAATGAGAGTGAAAAGATATGATAAAAGATAGCGAATAAATAGATTCTCAAAGGACATGTCCTCTGGTCAAAATATGCCTTTTCAGAAAATTGAATGAAGTGAAAAGGTGGAGGAAAATTCAACCATTTGAATTCAAATTTTGAATTTCAAATTCTGGTACCCATGTCGACATCATGGTGGGACCATGTCGACATGTGCCTATGAATTTTTGTGATTTATTTTTTCTAAGTACTCTAATATATATATATATATATATATATATACTTATTATATTTAATGTATATATATCTAGAATATTATTAGAATTATAGCATTTTCAATATATTATTATACTATGAAAATAATAATAAAAATAATAAAATAATAGTAAAATTTTAAAATTCAAATAACACACCAATTCAAAATCAATCAATCAAGCAATCAAACATCTAATTCTAAGCATGCAATTTCAACCAATTATATTGTAAATGTGTACCTTTTTCTGAATCCATTTCTCTGAATTCGTCGAAGTCGTGAACTGCCGTGAAACACAAATTTGAATTATCTATCTTCTGATCATCATCACTTGAGGACGAGTCTGAGTCATTTAGAGTAGTAGTAAATGCACGCTTCCGTTTCTTTGTTGGATCATTGTTCATAGGAGGATTTTGCCTATCTGGATAAGGATAGTCTCTTTTGATATGGCCTGGTTCATCACAGTTGAAACATTTGACATTATTTAGCATTACATTCTGATTTCCAGAGTTCATATAGTTGTTTCTCTTGAGATTATTCATCTTTCTGTATTTCAGGAATTTCCTAAAATTTCTGGTCATAAAGGCTATCTCTTCATCATTATCACTGTTTGAGTCTGATCCATCGGTCAATGCATTGAATGTCATTGATTTCTTGTCAGATGCTTTGCTTTCTCTTCTCCCGATCATTTGGACTTCAAATGACATTAGATTTCCAATTAATTCTTCTATCCTTAAGGTACTGATGTCATTTGCCTCTTCGATCACAAGTGTCTTTTGATCCCATTCTGGAGTAAGAGAATTTAAAAAAATTCTGACTTGATCTTCTTAAGAAAATTCCTTTCCCAAGGATATTAAAGAATGCACAATATCCTGAAATCTGCTATACATATATGAAATAGACTCATTAGGGTTCATTTTAAATAATTGAAACTGATTTGTGAGCATGGGAATTTTGGTCTGTTTAGCTTTGCTTGTTCCTTCGTGCATTACTTGCAAAGTTTTCCAGATTCCATATGCAGAATTACAAACTAATACTCTATTAAATTCATTTCTATCAAGTGAACAAAACAGAATATTCTTTGCTTTAGAATTATTTTGTGCAACAGTCTTTTGCTCAGCGGTCCACAGTGCAAAATCAGTTGTGGGTTTAGAATATTTAGTTTATGTGATATTCCAAGTGTCTAATCCTATAGATTGTAAATATATTTTCATCCTACATGCCCAATATGCATAGTTACTGCCATTAAAAAGTGGCAGTCTGACAGTAGACTGACCTTCTAAAAATAAACTAGTAGTGTTAGTAACAATACCAGTGTTGGTAGCCATTTTCAAAAATCAGATTATGAAACTTTGAAAACGTTGCTTTGATAGCAAATGTCATAAATGCGGATTAAGGACCTTAAGGCTAAGGATAAACACTAGAGGGGGTGAATAGTGTTTTAGAGAATTGTTAAATCTTTTTAGTTTTTGTTAATTTAAACACAAATGTATGCAATATTCAGACACAGATATGATTATAGAATCAAACACAAATGCAAATATAAAGTAAAAATAGTAAAGGAAAGAACACACCGGATTTTATACTGGTTTGGAGTTACCCTACATCCAGTCCCGTACACAAGTACGGATTTTCTTTCAAAAATAATCTTTACAATCACACCCTTGATTTCAAGGCAACGAGGTACACCCTCCAGAATCACAATCCTTTGGGTAGGGATACTTGATTTCCCAGGCAACAAGTTCACCCAATCGATTTTCCAAGGCTACAATCACACCTAATCTTGCTTGATTGATTTTCAAGGCTACAATCACACTTTTTCTCGCTAAGTTGATTACAAAAAGCCTATAACTCTGAATAGCACTGAGGATCTTGTTGAGATAGTGTTAGAGTATCAAACCAGAGATAATCTAGTTAGATTCAATGTTGATTTCGGCAGAGTGATGATAAGAATTTGTATATAGAAATGTGGAAGAAGAAGAGGAGTGAAAAACCAGAAAAACTGAATTAAAATTCGTTGAAACTAAACCCTATTTATAGAAGAACAACAACCATGTCCATTCATGAAGATTTATGACGAATAGACACTTCTTCTGAAAATTAAATTTTGAACTGAACTGACACCGTGTCGACATAGGGTACTTGAGTATGTCGACATCCCAAAGGGTTTTTAGTGTTTTGATTTTCTTTGAAAATAACCTTTATTTTATATTAAAACTATTTTAAACTTTATAAATATACTTGACTATAATTAAAATACATAAGTAAATATAAAGAATAATATATACAAAATTTTACTATAATTTTATATTTAAAATCGAAGTACAAATATTTAAAAGTTAAATATATTATATTTAAAAGATAGTTTAAAAATAAGGATAATTTGATTTTGAAATTAAAGATTATTTTGAGGCTAAAAGTATTTGAAATCGGGATAGATGTTTTTGATGCTTTTAAAAGGAAGGTTTTGAAATCATTTTGAAAACAAGATATAATTTTGAAAAATTATTTTGAATAAAAAGTTAGCGGATACAAAACAATGTTCCATTAGATTTTTCGTAGGTTCCATCGTACTTAGGGTTCCATCCCTTTAACGGGCTCAAAGTGGATTCCATTCCATGAATAAATTGGATTTGAAGATGTCAGTGCTTTTCTAAGAGTTTTAACAAAATTTCTAATTGAAGAATAAATTACTTGAATTCTTGAACTCTTAATAATCTTGATACTCATGAGTCTTCAATCTTGATATCTTGAATCTTTATACTGTAAAGTCTTCATTCTTGTTACCTGTATGGTTAAATCCTGCATATACATACATACATACATACATATATATATATATATATATATATCTAAACTTATATCGTTAGTATTTATATTTTATAATCTATTCTAAGGTTGTTGTCATCAAAACTATCATCTCACGGACTAATATTTTATTTATAATTTTATGGCTTAATTGTATATGATTTTTTGATGCCCTCACCATGCTAACTAAGAGGGTATTTGTACATAATTAAAACTGTAATTTTTTCTTGTGTACTACCCAAAATTTCCTTTAGATAGTGTGCTCTCTAAGTAAACATAACTATATGTTTGGATTTCCACTTAATGGAGTTTTCTTTAATTAACTTTGTTCCATTTAAGTCAGTTTGTTGAGCTTATCCAAAGGAGATCTCGAACAAAAATCAAGCATGTATTATTTTTGAATCCAAATAACTAATTAGTTCGATTTTAATCACAGTGTAACTAAATTAAATTCTTTGCAAATCATCAATGTTATCTAGCCTTTTGACCAGGCAGTATTCGAACAGACTTAAACAATTGAATCAGATGAATGAATGATGGAAAAATGATCCAAGGACTTTGGGAATATCATAAAAAGGTAGGAAAAAGGAAATATAAAAAAGGAGCATAAAAGGTTAAAATTTGAAAATTCAAGTTTTTGGAAGAACCGGCTCGAAGATAATCCACAAATTTTCAAGTCAGACTCGAAGCAGAATAGACTTGAGAAATCTCCAAGTCAGACCCGAAGCAATTCATAAAAAAACCCAAGCATGACCCAAAGTGGACCCGATACAGATCCTTGAACTTGATTCGGTACTGACCCTTAATGGCTCAGAACAAACACCCAAAAATTTAGGTCTGACTCCAAGAAAACAAAGGAAAACTCATAACATGAAAAGCTCAGAAAATCTTATGTCAGGTCTCAAGTAAACACTCAAATTTTTTAGGTCGGACTCCAAGCAGAAGCAACCCAAATTAGAGAAGTTATGAATCTACCCAGGTCGGGGATCGGTACGACCCCACTCTAGGGATCGGTATCGACTCCCAACTCCACCTTGGGTGGACCCCGTATTCTGTCTATATGCCCAACTCGATGCTAAAATCTTATTTCCAAGGTCGCTTTGTTGAACCAATGCAATTCTCTACTGATCTCCATGAACTCCTTAATCTGCAGCTTTGTTCTTCTATAACTCTATCATTTGGGCTTGGAAACAAGGTAATATTGGTGCAAACAACCATGTAATCACGAAGCTAATAATAAAGCGAGCCAGGATGAAAAGATGAGGGAAGCCACTTTGGCTAGCTTAAGGATCGGTACTGACCACTGCTTATGGTTCGGTACCGACTCCTAACAACTGATGACGTGACATCTATTTTCTTAGAAGCACTGTCTAAATCGTGTATAACTGCTAAGAGATATTTCGTGCGGGATATTAGGCTCCCTATTTTTATAAATAGGAGAATATGGCTCATTTTATAAGATCTTTTGGGCTATAATTCCATTATATCTTATATTCTTATAACTCTGAAAATCTAAGTGTTGAAGTTGTACCGACTCCTAAGAACTTCTGCCTCCAAGTTAGAAATCAGCAATAAAGTATTAATGTGGACGTAGGCCTTGCTTTGCTAAGCTACTATAAACCTCGTATGTTCTTTATTTGCTTGTTTCTCACTCATTTTTCAATTATTTTCTTCGTAGTTTACTCTCTACGTAAATCTTTGGGTGTTTACGCCAACTTTTGGTTCAAACATTTTGGTGCTTTCACTAAGAAACCGATTCTTAAGCTATTTGGATTCTTGTCTACTATTTGATTGCCTAAAATCCAGGAAAGTGATCCATTTTCTTCTCAACTAGTTTCCCTACTACTCAGATTTGAACAAAGTCTACAAGAAGTTATCTTCAATGGCCCCAGGAAAGATAAAGTTATTGCCTCCTCAAGAGCTACCGATGAACTAGAGAACGCTAACCTTCACGTGGTGGATGAAGATGCGCAGCAAGAAGTATTTAATGTCTAGAATCCTTCAGATGCTATCACCAAGATTGATTCTGAGCGTATGATGAAAGAGCTACAGGATAGCCATGCAGAATTGAACCGAGAAATCCAAGAGAACAAAAAGTTGATGACCCAATTGAATACCCATCATAAGAAGACTAGGAGAGAGCCCTCTCCTCTGTACTCAGAATCAGGTAATTACTCATCATCTGACTACCTTTGGAGAAACAAAAGGCGAAGGATGGAGGAATATGAAGTAAGAACCTCTAGGAAGGAGAATGCACCGACCCTTACCTAGGCGTAAGGGTCGGTACCGAACCCATCCACCAAAGACAGGACATCAAGCTGGAATTGGAACATAATCCGAACGCACTATGACTGGCTAGGGCACTGAAAATCAAGAGTTTGCTACTGAATTGTCCTAAGGAATGAACGTGAAGCTTCCAAACAAATGGTTCTTTTGGAGCAAGAAGAACTTAGGAGACGAGGTACGAACCAGGATCGTTTACCGGGCTAAGCACAAGGAATAGATTATGATTACCACAACCCAATAGGTACTTAAGAGTCGAACTTGGCTGAGATGGTAAGGCAACTTATGAAAGAAAGGAAAGGCCAAACTAACAACGACTGAGGGCTTCCTCTAGTCAAAGTCCTTTGCTGAAGCGATTTTACGCGAAGAGTACCCATGGAGATTCAACATGTCTATGATGCCATCATACTCAAGGAAGACTAATCCAAGACAACATTTCATGAAATACCTATGGCATAAGGACTCCGCCAGAGCAATAGATACAATCAAGTGTAGGAGCTTCCCAATCTTCCTAGAAGGATTGGCAACCATGTGGTTTACTCAACTGCCATTAAAGTCCATCTCTTGTTTTGATCAGCTAGTAAGTAAATTCATCGAGCAGTTTAGAATATACGCGACTCATCCCAAGGATGTCATGTCATTGTCTAACTTATTCCAAGTACTGGGGAATCGCTCAAGGAATTTTTGCAAAGATTTAATACTGTTGTGACCAATGTGAGTAACCCTCAGGACAACATAATCTTGATGGATTTGATGTGGGGGATCCATCCCGATACAGAATTTGGTGAATTGTTATCGAGAAATCCTCCAGATATTCTGGATCATTTTTAAAACAAGGCGGCCCAGTACATATGCAAGGAGGAGGTTATACTAACTAGGAGAGACAATGATACTTGCCATTAGGCTGAAGCAGTGCAAAGCAACATTGCTGTGAGACAGTTCGGAGCAAGTTCCAGGGACATAGCTGTGATTGTACAGAAGTAGAGTAGTGGTTAGAGCAAGGGCCGTAGAGAGGCCCCAGACGAAAACCTAGATTCTAGGAGATGACCAATAATCTCAAGATTTGACACATACTCCCCGTTGAATGAATCAGCAGAAAATATTTACTTGGCTACTCACAACTCGAAGTAATATAGGAAATGGCCTCAAGAGAGTCAACTGAAGAATAAAGAAAGTCTAGAAAATTTTATAGATTTCATGAAACATATGGTCATGACACAAACGAGTGTTGACACCTTCGTGATATGATTTGAAGAATTGATCTAAAAGAAAAGGCTCCAATGGTTTATGAAAAACCTGCAGGATGGAAGGCAAGGAACATCCGACCCTCAACGAGGATTGACCACTCCTAGTGCTAACGAACCTAGGTGGCCTGAAAGGAGATTGATTATAAAATAGACCGTTGACGGTCGTCTTCTAACCATGAAGGTCTGGAGAAAAATGGAATAGCGAGCATCTACGACGCTATTTCGCTTGAGAATAAGATTTGTTTGAATTTGCTTTGAATTATTTCATAAGGTGAACTCTGTTAATTTTCAATAAAATAGCTTTCCAGCCATGCTACTTTACCTTTGTGCAATTTTTTTGTGATCCACAACCAACTAGAATGAAACTGCATATGCATAATGCAGGTGTGCAGGTACCCAGAGTTAGGTGCCCACCAAATCTCCACGGCCCCTGATCAGACCTATGGAGCTCTACCGAGGCGAGCATGATCCGACCGCTCATCAACCTACTCTTGCTCCTGACTCAGGGCCAAGACCATGATCCAAAGGTGGATATGACAGACCATTCATCAACTTAACTCTATCCCTTGACCCGACAAGGGGAGTTTAAACCAAAATGAATGTAACTGACCATCCATCAACTTAACTTTATTCCTTGACCCGATAGGGGGAGTTCAAACCAAAATGGATGTGACTGACCATCCATCAACTTAACTCTATCCCTTGACCCTAATAGGGGGAGTTCAAACCAAAATGGATGTGACTAACCATCCATCAACTTAACTCTTTCCCTTAATCCAACAGAGGGAGCTTAAACAATAAACGAATGGATGTGGCATGACCGTCCATTCGCCAACTTTGACCCATCTTCCAACTATTTCCCTCAATCCAACGGTGGGGTTTTAAACATAAAAGTCTATGACATGACTGTCCTATTCGAAATGGATGTGACTCGACCATCCATCGACCTGCTCCTTCCCTTGATTCGTCGGGAAGAGTAGAGGTCCATAAAGGATGCGAATTGATCAACCAACCCTAGATGGATGCGACCTGACCATCCATCAGCTGACTCTACTAACGATCTAGACATTCGCCAACTCCAACCTTTGATCTGATTGGAGGAGTGCAAGCTCAAGATGGGTGTGACCTGACCACCCATTTGCTAACTCAAACCTTGGACCCAATGGGGAAAATATATATTCATAAGGATGAGACTCGACCGTTTATGCGCTGATCTCGTTAACCTAAGACTAGGGGCAGGAGTATAATCAACTGAAGACAGGATACGATAGCTTAACACTATGGATCGTGCAAAGTGTTCAATATGATTTAAGGCTACGATCGAAAGAATGCCTTAGGATAACAATAAACAAAACAACTTGTGATTATAATCCCATGGAACTTGGCAACGACCTATAGGCATATGAACACGCTTGGAAGCCAATGGAAAAAGTATGTGCATGGACGTACGAGCGCGTATGCATACTCGACTGCAATTTCCTAAATCGACAGAAATTGAATACTTGGGACATTCAGGAAAGAAACCAGTTCAGATAAATGAGATGTACTTGTTCAGTCAAATAGATCGATGGAATCAAGCATAGACAATTACAAAGAGAATACATTTTAATTTTATAATGTCAGATATCGACCAAGCATCATAATGGACAGTTAGAGATACAACTCTTCGCGAAAGCCCCTCGATGGAAGGACATCGAAAATTCAAGGTACTAAATGAAATCCATGCCAACGGTCCTAATTTGTCTTGATTCAAAACACGTCATGTTTGCAATAAGATGTACTTTGGAGGGGAAATATTATCCAACCTTTTGTCCAGGCAATATTCAAACAGAATAACAAAATTGAATCGGACGAGCGAACGATGGAGAAATGACCCAATGACTTTAGAATATAATAAAAATCAAGGAAAAGGAGATATTAAAAAAGGAGCAAAAGAGTTGAAAATTTGGTAGTTTAATTTTTTGGAAGAACCGAATCAAAGCGAACCCATAAAATTGTCAGGTCAGAATCAAAGCAGAATAGACTTGAGAAATCTTCGAGTCAGATTCGAAGCAATCCATTAAAAACCCCAAGCGCGACCTAGAGTGGACTCGATACCAATTCCTGGACTTGACTCGGTACCGACCTCCAATGGCTTGAAGAAACACTCAACAATCTCGGGTCTGACTCCAATCAAACGAAGGAAAACTCTGAACATGAAAATCTCACGTTAAGTCGCAAGTAAACACTCGAATTTCTTGGGTCGAACTCCAAGCAGAAGCAACCCAAACTCAAAAAGTTATGAATCTACCTAAGTTGGGAATCGGTACTGCCTCACTCTGAGGATCGGTACCGACTCCAAACTCCACCTTGGGTGGACCCCATCTTCTGCCTACATGCTTAATTTTGATGCTAAAAGCTTGTTTCCAAGGTCGCTTTGTTGAATCAATGCAATTCTTTATAAATCTCCACGAACTCCTAAATTTGCTGTTTTGTTATTCTACAACTCCATCATTTGGACCTAGAAACAAGATAATATTGGTACAAACAATCATGGAACCATGAAGCTAACAATAAAGCGAGCCAAGATGAAGAGACGAGGGAAGCTATCTTAGCTAACTAAAGGATTGACTTATGGTTCGGTGCCGACTCCTAACAACTGATGATGTGGCACCTGTTTTCTTGGGAGAATTGGTCTAAATTGTGTATAACAGCTAAGAGATATTTCGTGCGAGATATTAGGTTCCCTATCTCTATAAATAGGAAGGCATGACTCTATTTTTAGGATCTTCTGGGCTCTAGTCCTATTCTCTCTTATATTCTTGTAATTTAGGAAATTTAAGTGTTGGAGTTGTACCGACTCCTAAGAACTTCTGCTCTAAGTCAAAAATCATCAATAAAGTATTAAAGTGGACATAGGCCTGTAGAATATGCTACTATATGATTTTCGTTTGATGGTAACAAACATATATATATATATATATTCATTTAAATGTTTTTGTTATCGTACTATTTTATTTTTCACATAATTAAATAAATATTTGTTAAATAAAATAAATTACAAAGAATTCATATTTAAACATATATTTTATTAAAACAAATATTTTATTACAATTTTGAATAGTACAAATTTGAGCTCTCACTACATATATACATTTTCAGTTACATTACAATTTCGATTACATCACAAATTTCAATTTACAATTTTGATCTCACTGCATATATTCAGTCACACTCGTATTTTATCTTCAACTTTGTTCCAGCCTGTGTCCAGCATCTGAATTATCTATAAAATAAACACCGACGTAGTAAAATTGAAAATGAAATATTTTGCAGTGTACAATAAAAGTGTGTGTTTGAAAGTATCGTTTGCCTCGGTTATTTAGGTTGTTCGTCATCATTTATTTTTGAATTCATCTTACATGAACAGCTTGTAACATGCACAGTGTATCACTGTACACGTCACAAGGCCATGCACACCGATATATGCTTGATAAAATTGCATGGACAGGTGAGTACAAGGTCAAACCCAAGCCAAAGGCTAGATTCAACTCAAGTGCATATGAGTCTTGACCAAATCAACCAAAACTAGATATGTACAAGTTCATATGCTTATACTCAAATGCAACAACCAAGTTTATATGTAATAATGAGACAAACTCAAGTCTGCAGCATGATCAACACATCAGAGGAAAGTGCACATGACAAGTGTGTCAAGACTTCAAGTTCAAAGAAAATGAACAGTACAGACTCAAAGAAACTTGAAGACCAATGCGAGCTAGCACTTCAACAAAGAACGCAAATCAAAGACATGAGTGTCAACAACACAGAAACAAACCAGGATAGTGTGGTTAAAACAAAGTGGTCAACAGAATGGATGTAGCAAAATGAAAACACGGATTATATAGGGACAAGTGCACAAGAACTACTCTAGTAAACACACATGAAGATACATGTGTATACATACATATACATATATATACATATATATACATATATATATATATATGCATATATACATACACATACCAGCCTCAACCATTCGGACCATGCTAACAAGACCAATAAGTTCAATTTGAAGCAATGCAAGGCCTACACACTTCAACATACACACATGCCACAACACAATGTAACTTGATTGGAGCAACAAGTGCAATCAAAATGAAGTGCAAACAGTAACTCAACATTTCAAGCATGGATGAGTCAGACAAACTAAACCAGATCATGTGTTAAGAAACTCCAACCCGAACTCAGTGCAACACTACACCAGACTCACACAACAGTGGAATACAACATCAGCTACAAACTGCAACAAGACTTCAAGTATATATGGCGGTCAAGGAAAACAAAGGACAGACCCAACAAACCAGTTCATGTTCAGACTGCAGATGCAACTATCTAGAAATAGCAAAGCGACATACATATGCATAAAAGTACATACACATATATTAGGTCAGAGGCATGAACAACCAGAGTGCAGAGTCAAGGCAACATGAAGACAAGACCAAAGAAAACTACATTCATATGGAACAATGAAGAAACATGTATATACATATGAAACAGAGTGAAATGCAAGGCTACCAAGTTCAAATATACACAGTAGCAGTTATAGTTAAAAAGTTGTGGATTATATCAATATTAACAGAAGCAGTTTCAAAAAGGATATTATCAATTGAAACTGTGATTATTTCTATTTGTATATTTTAAATTAAATTGCTGATTTAAAAGATTTATTATATTTATTAAAATGGTTAAAAAATTATTTTAAAAGTATATTTTGATTTTTATGTGAATTATAATTTCAAACCTGAATAAATAGAATATTTTCCAGAAAAGTAGATTTTTGGTCAATCTGGTCAAACTTTGACTTTTAAATTTAAAATTTGAATATTTGCATTTTTGAATTTTATCTTTTATTATGAAAGTAAATTAAATTTCAAGAATACTGCTTTTCGTTTCGTTGAAATCTGATTTATACTGTGCAAGTTATGCTTTTTACAATATTGTGCGTAAATTGATTTATTTAATAAAATTGTTTGTTTTAATTTATATAATAAAATTTTATTTGTCATATTATTTTCTAATATGTTTTATATGACATTTTAGGTATATATTTTTATTTTAAAACATTTTTAAAGTAATGTTATAATTTTCCAAAACTTATTATATTTATTTTCAATTTTTATAACCTAGTTTCTATTTTTAAGCTATTTTCTTAATTTATTTATATTTATCTAAAATTTATTTATTTATTTTTATTCACACATTATTTTGTTGTTTTTTATTTTATTTATATTCAATTTTCATTTGTTTAGAATGCAAAAAGAATAAAAGAAATTAGAAGAGTATAAACCTTTTATATGCCTTGACTTTTCACCTCCTTTACCCTTTCAATTCAAAACAACATTTGCATTTAATTTTGGCCGACTTATCTACTATCTTCAGCCGCATATCATTTCTTCCTCACGCACAAAATTTTGTTTCTCAACCCTAAAATTTCCGGCCTTCGTTCCTAAACAAAAAAAAATTGATAAATGTTTTCACTTTTTTTTCCATTTTCTTCTTTGTTTTAGTGTAAATTTATGCCTTGCTTTCACCTATTGGTTCGGCCTCTAGCCTCCTCCACCTTCATCACCACCTTGTCCAGCTGCAAAACACCTCCATCTCCTCTTACCTACATGGTCGTGGCCATCTTGTGAAGATCCACAAAAAAAAAATGCAAAGCACCACTTAAACATGCATTGCCGAGCTCCTATGGCCATCACCACTTCATACAACCTCTTGGCCACCTTTGCACCACCAGCCCCTACCTGACCCAAATTCACTACCACACCATCTCCTAGACTCCACCAGGTCTGGCCATGCCATATAAGACCACGGCCGAAACTTATATTTTCACAAAAATCGACTTTGTTACCTTGTACTTGTATTTTCATACATAACAACTTCCATAACTTCATACCATAGCTAGGCCGACCTTGGCTTGACCATAATTGACCAAATACACCCCATGGCCATGCCTTATCACTCTTTGGCCGAGCATAGTGATGGTGAATGAGATGACCCTACTTTTCTAGTGGCCAAATCATGGACTAATTTGTTTTTTTTTTCTTTTGCATAAAGAAATATATGCTGAATGAAAACACAGGGTCATCTACCTTCAAAACCAAAACCAGGATCCACTATTACCAATATAGAAATATTGGTGTATTCTGAAAACATGGATTAGTATATATGAAGATATACCAATCTCTTTAGTTATTAAATCAGAGTTAAGAAGAATTAGCTAAAGCATTCACACATAGCATTTTCATATAAAGATAAACCCATTTCCTTCTTATGAAAATTATTTGCAATATGGCACAAAAGATACACAAGCAGACAGGAAACATCAGAATTCCTGATTATATCATAAAAATCATAGAGATCCTTTACTTGACTCAACTCTTGCTATAACACAATTATAGGTGTGGCTGCGCGTACACACACATATAAATACATGTGTGCACGGCCTCGCCAACACACAAGCTCAAGCAATGGTATTAATGAATAGGCAATGAAGCCTTGGCACCAACAAAATATTAATAATTATATGTATAAACAAAAGATCACCAATCCCACTATATAAAAAAATGAGGTCATCGAGTTTCCTCTTTCTCATTTATGCAAGTTATATTCCGACATAAAAGATGAATTTACATCAACTATCCTTCTTTAAAACAAAACATGTCACTGATGCAAGAACAAAAGCTATTCTGCATCATACAAATATTTTTAACACAAACAATTGGAAACTAACAAGTTCCTTTTATAAAATCTGAAGATAATACATAGAATTGTAATCCATTTCTAGAATACTTATGAATATGAAACAGTTTACTTTCTTTTGCAAAACTTATCCAAAACTGTGTTTATTCATTTTAGAAATGTAAAGTGAAGGCATGCACGTATTTTAATTTATATGGCAAGTGCTCAATATAATTCCAGAATCTATCACATGAACATATATAAGCTATATGCTGTATACAGATTCGAATAGCAACAGCCACTTAGCATAAAAATTTCATTTCCCAAAAATCATAATGCATTTGAAAGCATCAAAACAATCCATCTTTCCTTCAAAGATTTGCGGCATCAAATATCTCATCTTTGCTTTTCACAGATCCAATATCAAATATCAAATAGCAAATATCAAATATCAAATATCTCATCAAAAATCAAATATCACAGGACTAAGTAACTTGAACTCAGAAAAGACCATAACATAGAGGAAAAATATATATATATATATCTCATCTTTGCTTTTCACGTTCAAGGCATTCAACTTGCCAAAACAAATATATATATATATATATACATTCTCAGATATGATAAATTACATACAAAAATCAAACTCCAGATCCATATATGCTTGTGCATAAATATGGAAATAATCCATCAAGATAAGTTTATAAAAGTTTTTCCCAAAACTTCTGAAAGGAAACTTGAACAAAATTCATAAAAAAAAAATCCTTTAAATCACAAAACTCAGCAGTTCTATGGGTCTGCACATATACACAAGTGTAAACACTTGTGTATACTGCCTTGACACCAGTATTTCTCTAAATACAGATTTCAGGAAATATATACAAACTGAATAATCCAAGTGTTTCAGTTTCAACTTGCAATTACACATAAGACAATACAGTTTTCAAGATTATATACAAATCAATCCAACACATAATGGTTCACTGTTCATGGCATTACATACATATTTTAGTTCAGCAATACATATGAAGTGACAATGAAAATACTTAAATACTTTCTTCATATCATCTATATGCAGTATAAATCGTTCTAACTCCATCTCTTAAGTCATCATCTCATCAATATGTGCATAGCAACCTGTAAAAACATCATCCCGAACTGCCTCGTTGAATGAGACACCCCAGGAGATTGTCGAGACAATCAACAGGGTCAGACATAATACGTCTGGTATGAGTGTGCTTAAGCAATTCATTTGGCAATAATACAAGTGTTAAATCAGTGTATCGTGACTTAATAGTGAATAAATATCATCTCAGTACAGATATGAGCATAATCAGACGTAATCATCACCAATATATGAATACGCAAGCAACCAAGATCAAACAATCATTAACAAGCATCAATACACGCAAAGCATCCATACACACAAATTAATTTACGGAAAATATAACCACGGCTGCCTGAGATAGGCCTTATTGCCAAATCATGATTAAGAACACTCACGTAGCTATATGAGATGTCGATCCCCTAGATATTGCCGTAGCTTTCCCCCTTTTTCTCATGAATCCAACGCCATTCGATACGGCGAGATAATTTTCCCCTAATCTGATTTCTAGGGCTTCGGCCATTTTTTTTTTGTTTTGAAACGAGAAAGTTAAAATGAAAAACAGCCGGCCACATCTTCCTTTTCTTCTCTTTTTTTTTATTTTTATTTTTATTTTTTAATCCATTCACGGCTAGGGTTTTAACCATTGGGGAATTACAAATTTACCCCCAAGTCCAAATGTGCACAAATATACTTCAATACTTTATACTTGTTTAAATCACAACATCATAGTTGTGTAAATATTGTGGGTCATTACAGTGAAAGTAAGTGCAAGCCATTTAATTATTTGTTGTTCCTTATTTCTAGCTTGTTAGTGTGATATTTGGTGTTGTATATTCATGTTATATATATTGTTTTGTTTCATATGCACAAGACAAATAGATTTGCTCTCCCTTCAATTGAATTCGTAGTCATGCCTTCGTGCTTTCTGGGTCTTTGTTTGTGTGTCAGAATCTGTTATCTCCAGCTTGTGGAGGTGAGTATTTCTCTCCAGACATTTGTACTTATATAATTAGTAAATTGACACCCTGTGAATCTGTAAATTATATTATGATGTTATAACTACCTGTGATATGATCATATGATATTCGCCCCTGTTTATACACCTGTCGTATCATCTGTTGTTGTTATATAATGCTATTTTGCTTATTTATACCAGTTTATCATACTACAAGTTCCCTGTAGAATAGAATCACTATGGGTTGAAATGATACATACCCGAACAAACTTTAGAATAGGGAAAAATCGTTATGGGCTGAAACGATAGGCCTAAACGATTTTTATTATTTCATTTAACTTGGGATTGCAGGTTTGAAATGATAGAACCTGGATTTTTCTTTTGTAAATTTCGGATTGAAATGATATATTATCCATATCATTTGACTTAGGTTAGAAAATTATATACAGACCCGCGGTTAATATATATTTTTCTAAAATTTCTAAAATATTATAAAATGTAAATATTATGATATTTTGATTTAAATTTAAATTTAAAAATGATTTTTTACAAAATATTAGTGATTTTCTATAAGTTAAATAAGTGAAATAAATAAATGGTAAAGTAGGATTTGAAATGTAAGTTAATTTTGGAATTTATGATTTTGTTATAAATGAAATTTAAGTTAGTAAGAAAATATGATAATTTGATTTAAATTTAAGTTTAATTTATGATTTTATAAAATGTTATTGATTTTTCTATAATTTAAAAATGGTTAAATTAATAAATGTTTAAAATTGAAATTTGAATATAACTTAACTTGGAAAATGTGAAATGTGTTTTAAAAATAAAAGTTAAGTTAAAAATAAAATGGAATTTAAAATTTAATTTATGAAATGGTAAATTAAATGTAAATAAATGAAATGTTATAAAATTGTACATTGATTTTTATAAGTGAATTATTAAAATTTGATAACTATTTGTGAAATTTCAGTTTATAAAATCATAAATTAAAAAGAATTTAAATGATCATTTTTAAAGTGTGAAAATATGATTTTTATAAGTTTAAAATTGTTTAAATAAAAATTTAATTGTTTATGAAATTTTATTGAAAACTTGGAATTTAATTAAGAGCATTTTTGAAATGCTATCATTTCTGAAGTAAAAGATATTATAGCATTTTGTAAATGCTGTAATTGATATAAATGAACTAAAAGACTAAATTGAACTAAGGGCTATTATAGCACTTTGTAAGTGTTGTAGTGTAGAAACTAAACTAAAACCTATTACAACATATCTACAAATGCTATCTTTGTTAAAATGAATTGTTTCAAAATGTAAATTTATCATAGCAATTTCTAAATGCTATGAAAGTTGAAATTTCACCGTTTTAATAAATTGAAGTAAATAAATGAATTCTTAAAATGGTAAAATTTTGAGAATTGAATATTTGATTATTAAATATAATAACTTCATTTTAAATGATTTAAATGAAATATTTAATTGGTTTAAGTGGAATATTTAATTGGTTTAATTGGAATATTTGCTTTGATATATAAACCATTTTGAAATGTGATTTGAAATGGTATTTAAATTAAATAAATATGAATGAGGTTTTGGAATAATATGATATTTTGATATTAAAATGAATTTGAAATGATACTGAATTTTGAAATGATTTTTGATTTACGACGTATAAAATATCATTTTGGAATATTAACCACGTGATGTATATAATTTATGGTTTAAAGGATCCTTAGAGGATAGGCGATCACAAGCATCCTTTAAGTTATTGTGCATTACTATTACAGTTCACTTGAGTTGGTTTACATTATATAAGTATGTATGTCCTGACTCGAGTGTTTTGTGTTTTACTTTACGCTCGGGTCAGCCTGAGTATTTACAGCTTAGCTTTGGATTTCTTTTCTGGAGCTAGGAATCATTGGAGATTCTGCTTGTCTAGTTATTTATTCCCTTTCAGTTTCAGTTATTCTATTTTAGCTCTGGTATTTATAAACTTTTATGTATTTGGGATTTCCATTGTATATGTTTTTTAGACTGATATTATGTTTTTTATTTTGAGATTTTGTTATAGTAGCTGCATGAACTACTATGGTATTTTAATTTCCGCTGTGAGTTATTCTAATATTTCTGTGTCTGTGATTCTATGATTATTTTCATTTGCTCCAAATTTATTTACAATGCAGTATTTTGAGCAATTCAAGTCCGACATGTGTGTCAGCCATTGCACTTGAAGGGTACAACATGATAGGGGGTTCTCGCTTCCTGGTTTGGTAGCGAACGGTTGACTCTTACTCCTATATGTCCCCGTAGGGGTTGGTGATGCAGTCGTGAGGCTGGCCGTAAAGGCAGAACACAAGTACCAATGTATGCTACGGTGGGCGTTACCCCACTGACGGGCGGTCCATTACATTTGATATCAGAGCTTTGGTTTTAGGCAAACCATAGCCTACGGAGCGAAAAATAATTAGAGATAGGGTAGAAATATTCTAGAATGAGTGAAATCAATCTCAGAATCATTTCCTTGTGAGAGAACGTATTTTCGAAGTATAAAATGATTTCCAAATGATTTTAAAGGATTTTCAAAGATTATATTGGTATAAAATTTTCCTTATTTTGAAATCAAGATTTTCTAAACTTCGTCCCATCTATATCCACCTTGCTAGTAATCTCTTGGTTAGGATTCTTATCGATTAGGATTCCTTAAACTTTGGAATGCTCCTACTGGTTCTGAAATCCAGTCTTGTCTTCCCTATCTTTATCCTTTTGATTTTGGAGCATTCCTTAACTCCACTTTGAATGACCTCTATAAAGAGTGGTGATTCTGCAAATCTTTGAATGATTTGTAAAGGGGTGAAACTCCTTTACAATTGGCATTGATTCATCGGAGATTTTTGTATTCTCGGATGTCGATGCTATCTACCTTCTGTTATACCTGGATTCTATCTCTGGCGATCAAATGTCGATTTGCCTTAGATTTCCACATTGATTATATTCCTAAAGCCACAGTTGACCGGTTAAGGTCGCCCGCGAATTATATAGGCTTATCCATCACCTATTGGGTAATTAAATTATCTCATCTTAGTTTGAGCATATCTTCGAATCAGAATTATATTTGATCAGAGTACCTTTAAATTTGAATCTCTGTTTTTTTGAAATCTAACCTTGAATCATTCTTTGGAAATTTGTGTTTGGTTGTATGTTGAAATTATGCATACATCGAAATTATTATTTTGATAAGGATGACCACAATTTATAAAAGTAAAATGTCTTCGATAAGGATTTTTATATCTTTTAAAAAATTGAAAAATTGAAATTTCGAAAGGATTTGAAATTTTGAAAATTTTATAAGAATTTGACTTATATAAAAATGATTTATAACTGAAGGGTTTCGAATTTGAATTTCGAGGAATCGAATTCCAGTGTTTTGAAATCCGTTTTAAGATTTTGGAAAAATATAATAATAATATGATTTAAAGATATTTTATGAATAAGAAATGTTTCAAATGTATTCGAATGAATTCCAATGATTTCAAAGAGATTTCAAAGAAGTTTTCAAGAATATAAAAGTCCAGAACCCACTTATGTCGTTGGAAAATAATTTTGGTGATTAATGCATGCATCATCGACATTGATTTTCGAGTTTCTGAGTGGGGGAGAGGCCACTCTAGTAGCTTTAATATGCGAGTGATTTTGTGAAACCGATTTTGATTTCATATTTTGAAGTATGGTTTGATGTTCGAAAGATATATGTGACGTCCCACCTCCATGCTCACAATAACAATGGGTATTAAAAGAAATACTGTCTGTTATTACGAAGAATAAGGTTGGATAGGAACGGTCATCCGTAGTTAGGCCTTACATTAGTATTGGTTGTTTCGATAGGAGTGGTATATATTTTTAATTTTTCATCTCTTATTTATTTACTCCCATCGACATACCCAATTCCAATATAAAACGAACTATGATGGTTCATAATAGTTTAGGACAATAAATATAATAATAACACAGATGATATAAATGCGGAACATAGATAAAACAAAAAGTCTCATATATATAATAACTGATGTCAGTTACAATACATGTGATACAATACATATGATACAACTACAACTATCGACTCTGGAAGTTACATATACAAGTACATTATCGTAAATAACATACATGAATATACAACATCCTATACTAAGACAACGACTACTCCAAAAAGTATGAAAAGACTTCATAGCTCTAGCAGCAACCCAAAGTAAGATATCAACAACCTGTAATAACTCGGTCTGACCCGAGTATTACATTTAAAAGAAAATAATACATGGGTCAGTCTAATTCAAACTCAGTTATTAATGCACAGAAGCAATAATAATTAAATAATGAATAGACGACAGTCACAATAAATCCCGTCTATCCAACCCTTTCAGAAGAGAATTGGACAACGGTAGATATAACGCGTAATAGTGTTAAACAACAAATCAACAAAATCAAATTATCGAGTGAGATAAATGAAAAGATTATCAATGAAGGTAATTTAGAAAAACAACAGAATTGCCTAAACGGCAAATAACGACAAAATCTAATTATTAAATGAATAATTAGAAACACATAATCTAATTATTAAATAGATAATTAGACAACAACAAAATGATCAAATCAAACCAAAACACAATACGATTCAAAATATTGAATTGGACACACGAAACAATTCAAACAATTGAAATATCAATTAAAATGTTAACTCGGGTAGGGCTACAGTACACGCACGCATGTACTGCCTCGCCACTACAGCCTCTGGAATACGCAAAAGATTAATAAATCAAAAGCAGATAGAATATTAATAAAAGCAATACCGTGTGGCTGCAGTACACGCTTGTGTGCACTGCCTTGCCACTACAGTGATGATGTACCCAAAAGATCAACGAACTAAAATCAATGAAGATTCAAATATCAATGCCACAGACTCAATGGTCAAAGCAGACAGACATGGACAATGTGCACGAATGTACACAATGAAAATTTGCAAACAAACACTAGGTCAAGCCCAAGAAAAATCAGGTTCAACATTTCACAAGTCAAAGGCAACAATACTACAGGCACAGGTCAGAGAGACCACAGTGACAAGCTCAACAAAATCAAGTGAGATAACCAATGTAACCAAACTTAGGTCAGTGAACATTTCAGATGTGCAGACCACAAGGCAAATCCTCTTCCTTTAATTAACAACACAAATGAAATTCAAATAAAATCGCAATGCGAGCACGAGGTCAAACCCGAGCGTTTAAGCTGGATTCAACTCAAGTTAATTCGAAGAACAAACCCAATCAATCTAACTCATGCAAGAGGGAAAGGAGGGGCTGCCAAATCAAGTGTAGGACCTATTCAGATTACATGAATTCAGGGCAAAGGTTGAATATAGCCAACATACTCCAGAGCAACAGGCAACAAGTAGCGCATACATGTACACACACACATGTATATGTGAATGTACACATTTGTGCACCCTTAACAAATGAAAAACCCAAATTCAGTAAACAAAACACAACAACTCAGCAAGGTCATGGGACCAAAATGCTACACCAGCACCCTGGGTTAGATCAACCCATACAAACTGGTGCAACCAAGAATAGGCCGAGTAAATGAATATGACCAATAATTTAAACAAGCAGAGTATGCAAATATAGGCAGCAGCATGGTTAACAAAGGCAACTAGGTTGAAATGCAACCTTAAAGAGAAATCACAGATATTGGCACAAAACAGAACTGGCAAGCAAAAGGTGCAAGGATAACCACTAACACACATAAATACATGTGTATATATGGCATATACAAGTGGACAAATTCAGTAACTAGAATCTGAATATTGCAAACTCAATAGAAAATGCATATGAACAAACAAATGCAGACCGAAGGGAATGGATATACAGTGACTAAGTTATGGATCAGACCATGCAACCATACTCGAAGCAGTGCACAGTTAAACTCGAATGTGTAAGGTCAAAACAATACATCATAAATTTCAAAATGATATAAGTGTACAGTGCAGTGAAACTAAGGTATGGATGAACACTGCAACACAAGAGAGTGCACAGCAAAGTTGAATGATCTCATGTGGATAATGCAGCCAAGATCAAGCATGCTACAGCAAGTATAAGTGGCTATGCAAACAGTGTAAGCCGATATCAAAGTAAGAGAGTTCGAATCAAAACATAGTTGCAAGTTCGAACCAATATGCATCAAAGCCGTGATTGACAAAGAGTTCGAATCAAACCAAAAACAATGTGCGACATCAAACAAGTTCAAATGTAACCCAGGCCGAAATAAGTACAGGTCATTGCAAAGCATACCAAAAATCAAAAACAAATCAATTTATCAAAGAAACCATCAATAACAAAACCAAATCAAACTGTCGAGCATAATACTAAGCACGAATTATATGTGAGTAAATCAAATTACTCACCTTGAACTAGATCGAAGCGAAGGCAAACTCGAATCAAGTGGCCGAAGCTTCTCAGAGATGAGCAACCGATAGAGCAAGGAAGTCGAGTTCGATCGAACAAAGGCGCAGCTTCAAATCGAAAAGCCCTAATTTTCGAGCAAAGAAGAAGAACGAAAAGGAACGAACACCATTTTTATTTTCTCGTTTGTTTTGACTAAGGGTTTTGAATGAATGAAAAATGAATAAGGGGAAAAACGAGCATCGGCCTTGATAAATACCACAACCCCAAACAAAGAAACGTGGGCTAAATTTCATTTAAAGCCCTCATACCCTTTATCGAATTATTAAAAGAATTTCGACTGATTAAAAACTTCCAATAGAAATTAACAACCCAATTTAATCGTCTAACAACGATAATTAAATGTTATAAAATCTCAGGGTTGTTACAGACTCCCCTCCTTATTAAAAATTGCGTCCAAGCAATTTTAATAATTAAAGTCGTCAATAACAATTATTTTTCTAACATAAACTGGTTAAGCTAGAAAAATAAAAGTAGAAAATTCAAACGCCAAAGAAATCCTTTAGCTTCATAAAAGAAATTCATAATTTCTCAACAAAATCAAATTATCAAATAGATAATCAGAAAACACAAAACTGAATAAATGCAATTACTAACAATATTCAATTACCAATTAGATAATTAGAATTCAAAATCACAAAACAACAATATCTAATTATCGATACGATAATTAGAAAACAACAAAATCTAATTATCAACAAAGATAATTATAAAACACTCAAATCACAAATCGCAAATCCGCAATTATCTAGTTACCAAAACGGAAATCAGAAACAACAAGGGTCTAATTAACAAAAACGATAATCAGAAATTTCAAATTAACAAATATTTAATTATCACAACGATAATAAAATCTCAAATCAATAAATATTTAATTATCTCAAGTGATAATCAAATCAACAAATATCCGATTATCAAAAACGATAATCAGAAATAACAAACATTTGATTATCAAAAACGATAATCAAAATCAACAAATATCCGATTATTAAAAACGATAATCAGAAACAACAAATATTCGATTATCAAAAACGATAATCAAAATCAACAAATATCCGATTATCACAAGCGATAATCAGAAACAACAATTATTCGATTATCAAAAAGATAATCAAAATCAACAAATATCTGATTATCAAAAACGATAATCAGAAACAACAAATATTCGATTATCAAAAACGATATTCAAATCAACAAATATCCGATTATCACAAGCGATAATCAGAAACAACAAATATTCGATTATCAAAAACGATAATCAAAATCAACAAATATCTGATTGTCAAAAACGATAATCAGAAACAACAAACATTCGATTATCAAAAACGATAATCAAAATCAACAAATATCCGATTATCAAAAACGATAATCAGAAACAACAAATATTCGATTTTCAAAAACGATAATCAAAATCAACAAATATCCGATTATCACAAGCGATAATTAGAACAACAAATGTTCGATTATCAAAAACGGTAATCAAAATCAACAAATATCCGATTATCAAAAGCGATAATCAGAAACAACAAATATTCGATTATCATAAACGATAATCAAATCAACAAATATCCAATTACCTGCAGATAATTGGAAACAACGAATATCTAGAAAACAATTAAGATGATCTAGAAAATCAACATAAAAGGTGGATCGATCCCAACAAATGGCGAGTTTTAGCTACGCCGCACGTGCATCAACAAATGGCCGAAGCCTACCAAGTACTATATTTTTGGTGCCCAACAAATGACTCGAAGGTCCAACAAATGACCTGAAGGTCTAGTACTGGTATTGATCCGAAGGTCCAACAAAGTGGCTCGAAAGCACACGAAAATCATCAAAACAACAAATATTTCAATTAACGAATCCGGAATTAACCAAAATAGCAAACGCACATGTCCCATAACCACGAGTTTTACTAAATCGTTTAATTCTCTTCATCATTTCCTTGAAAGTGCAAAATTGTGTATTTCAAAAATAACATTTCACATTCTCAAACGGACAAGTCCGGAATTAAGCGAATCAGTAAAAGAAAGGGGTCATAGTCCTTGATTTTACTGAAATGTTTAAGTCGCTTTCTCATTCCTTTGAAAACGCAAACTGCAAAACTTCTGAAAACAATTTCTTTTACTTTATAAAAGTAATAATTTACATTCTCAAACGAACAAGTCCGAAATTAAGCGAATCAGTAAAAGAAAGGTTCATAGTCCTCGATTTTGCTGAATCGTTTAAATCGCTTCCTCATTCTTTTGAAAGCGTAAACTATAAAAAATTTGGAAACAATATTATTTTTAAAACGATTTGCAAATCCGTGATAAAAACGGCAATATTAGTGACAATTTCGACAAGGAAATTGCACTTCTCAAAACACCGTAGAAACGGATCTCAAAATCAGCATTGCGGGATAACCGCTTGAAAATCCACTTTAAAATTTGATGGTCATTGAAGTCAAAGCGACAGTAATTTTTAAACGTCAAAATCTCATTAAAATAATTTGCATCAAAATATAACACCAGTGAATTTTCATTCATTGAAAATGTCAACAAAACACCGTGCTTCAAAAATTTAGCATTGGTGTAAAAATCCCGTTATAAATTAACGGCAACAAAATACATTTAAAACCAAACATCGGTTCAATGTAAAAATAATGCAGTAACGTGCAACATAAATTTGCACGTATACTGCAAAATGAACAAATAAATCATTCAAATATATCTTCAATGAAGATAATTCAAAACAGCAGAAATCTCAATAAAATCACATAGCTGCAACTACTTGGAATTCTCAAATTGGATTCGAAATTTTCAAAGAAAACAAAATAAACACAGTTATGTTAACAACAAATGAAATTTATTTAAATTTCATATTTTGATTTTTAAATCAAAAAGGATATCAGCTGTACTCAGCGAAGACAGTCTCACTGTTTCCGCTGCGCACTCTGATAAACAGTACACAAATCAATCAATCATAAAAACATAAATTTACTTTTATTTTTAAATAAGGAAATTTAAAATTTCATCATAATTTCAAAACTTTAGTTTTGACTCAAAACACAACTAAAACATCGACTAATAGTTGTAACACATGTTCCATCTAAGTTATGTTTTATATTATGTCCATAAACCTCAAGCTCTGATACCAACTGTGACGCCCTACCTCTATGCTCACAATAACAAAGGGTATTAAAAGAAATATTGTCTGTTATTACGAAGAATAAGGCTGGATAGGAGCGGCCATCCGTAGTTAGGTCTTACATTAGTATTGGTTATTTCGATAGGAGTGGTATATATTTTTAATTTTTCATCTCTTATTTATTTACTTCCATCGACATACCCAATTCCAATATAAAACGAACTACGATGGTTCATAATAGTTTAGGACAATAAATATAATAATAACACAGATGATATAAATGCGGAACACAGATAAAACAAAAAGTCTCATATATATAATAACTGATGTCAGTTACAATACATGTGATACAATACATATGATACAACTACAACTGTCGACTCTGGAAGTTACATATACAAGTACATTATCGTAAATAATATACATGAATATACAACATCCTATACTAAGACAACGACTACTCCAAAAAGTATGAAAAGACTTCATAGCTCTAGCAGCAACCCAAAGTAAGATATCAACAACCTGTAATAACTCGGTCTGACCCGAGTATTACATTCAAAAGAAAATAATACACAGGTCAGTCTAATTCAAATTCAGTTATTAATGCACAGAAGCAATAATAATTAAATAATGAATAGACGACAGTCACAATATATCCCGTCTATCCAACCCTTCCAGAAGAGAATTGGATAACGGTAGATATAACGCGTAATAGTGTTAAACAACAAATCAACAAATTCAAATTATCGACCGAGATAAATGAAAAAATTATCAATGAAGGTAATTTAGAAAAACAACAGAATTGCCTAAACGACAATTAACGACAAAATCTAATTATTAAATGAATAATTAGAAACTCATAATCTAATTATCAAATAGATAATTAAACAACAACAAAATGATCAAATCAAACCAAAACACAATACGATTCAAAATATTGAATTGGACACACGAAACAATTCAAACAATTCAAATATCAATTAAAATGTCAACTCGGGTAGGGCTGCAGTACACGCACGCATGTACTGCCTCGCCACTACAGCCTCTGGAAAACACAAAAGATTAATAAATCAAAAGCAGATAGAATATTAATAAAAGCAATACCGTGTGGCTGCAGTACACGCTTGCGTGCACTGCCTTGCCACTACAGTGATGATGTACCCAAAAGATCAACGAACCAAAATCAATGAAGATTCAAATATCAATGCCACAGACTCAATGGTCAAAGCAGACAAACATGGACAATGTGCACGAATGTACACAATGAAAATTCACAAACGAACACTAGGTCAAGCCCAAGAAAAATCAGGTTCAACATTTCACAAGTCAAAGGCAACAATATTACAGGCACTAGGTCAGAGAGACCATAGTGACAAGCTCAACAAAATCAAGTGAGATAACCAATGTAACCAAACTCAGGTCAGTGAACATTTCAGATGTGCAGACCACAAGGCAAAGTCTCTTCCTTTAATTAACAACACAAATGAAATTCAAATAAAATCGCAATGCGAGCACGAGGTCAAACCCGAGCGTTTAAGCTGGATTCGACTCAAGTTAATTCGAAGAACAAACCCAATCAATCTAACTCATGCAAGAGGGAAAGGAGGGGCTGCCAAATCAAGTGTAGGAACTATTCAGATTACATGAATTCAGGGCAAAGGTTGAATATAGCCAACATACTCCAGAGCAACAGGCAACAAGTAGCGCATACATGTACACACACACATGTATATGTGAATGTACCCATTTGTGCACCCTTAACAAATGAAAAACCCAAATTCAGTAAACAAAACACAACAACTCAGCAAGGTCATGGGACCAAAATGCTACACCGGCACCCTGGGTTAGATCAACCCATACAAACTGGTGCAACCAAGAATAGGCCGAGTAAATGAATATGACCAATAATTTAAACTAGCAGAGTATGCAAATATAGGCAGTAGCATGGTTAACAAAGGCAACTTGTTTGAAATGCAACCTTAAAGATAAATCACAAATATTGGCACAAAACAGAACTGGCAAGCAAAAGGTGCAAGGGTAACCACTAACACACATAAGTACATGTGTATATATGGCATATACAAGTGGACAAATTCAGTAACTAGAATATGAATATTTCAAACTCAATAGAAAATGCATATGAACAAACAAATGCAGACCAAAGGGAATGGATATACAGTGACTAAGTTATGGATCAGACCATGCAACCGGATTCGAAGCAGTGCACAGTTAAACTCAAATGTGTAAGGTCTAAACAATACATCATAAATTTCAAAATGATATAAGTGTACAGTGCAGTGAAACTAAGGTATGGATGAACACTGCAACACAAGAGAGTGCACAGCAAAGTCGAATGATCTCATGTGGATAATGCAGCCAAGATCAAGCATGCTACAGCAAGTATAAGTGGCTATGCAAACAGTGTAAGCCGATATCAAAGCAAGAGAGTTCGAATCAAAACATAGTTGCAAGTTCGAACAAATATGCAGCAAAGCCGTGGTTGACAAAGAGTTCGAATCAAACCAAAAACAATGTGCAACATCAAACAAGTTCAAATGTAACTCAGGCCGAAATAAGTACAGGTCATTGCAAAGCATACCAAAAATCAAAAACAAATCAATTTATCAAAGAAACCATCAACAACAAAACCAAATCAAACTATCAAGCATTACACTAAGCACGAATTAGATGTGAGTAAATCAAATTACTCAACTTGAACTAGATCGAAGCGAAGGCGAACTCGAATCAAGTGGCCGAAGCTTCTCAGAGACGAGCAACCGATAGAGAAAGGAAGTCGAATTCGATCGAACAAAGGCGCAGCTTCAAATCGAAAAGCCCTAATTTTCGAGCAAAGAAGAAGAACGAAAAGGAACGACCACCGTTTTTATTTTCTCGTTTGTTTTGACTAAGGGTTTCGAATGAATGAAAAATGAATAAGGGGGAAAACGAGCATCGGCCTTGATAAACACCACAACCCCAAACAAAGAAACGTGGGCTAAATTTCATTTAAAGCCCGCATACCCTTTATCGAATTATTAAAATAATTTCGACTGATTAAAAACTTCCAATAGAAATTAACAACCCGATTTAATCGTCAAACAACGATAACTAAATGTTATAAAATCTCAGGGTTGTTACAATATACGTGTGTGTGTGTGTGTATTTGTAATAATTTAAAGTAAGCCGGTGTTCAATCCTCGAGTTTCAGATTTTTTTGGTACAACCTTATCTATTGGAATTGATTTGCTGATTTGTTGCTAATTTCCAACTCTTGGATTTGAAATTTTGGTTTCTTCGACTATTTTTAAAAGTTCGACCACTTCCAAATCAAGGTTTAATTTTCAAAGCTAAGTAATCCTAAAAAAATATAAATCATTCGATTAGGTAAATGAGTTGAAACTGCTTTGTTAAGTAAATGAATAAGACTATTTTGAATTATACTAATATGGAATTTAGTTTTGGAATGTTTTGAATAAATTTAGTTTTAAATAGTTTGAAAAAGGTAAATTGATCTTTTGAATTGAAATAAATAGTTTAAAGGTTTTAAGAGGGATAGTTATAATTTGGAAATCATTTTGGGTATAACTGATTTGGAGAAAAAAAATTGGTTTCGAAAATAGATTGAAATTTAAACCAGTATTTATATGATGGTTTCTGAAATGAATTTGTTTGGCCTAAATTTTGTCTATTTGAAAACTAGGATTAATTTCTAAATCTATTTTTTAAGAAACTTTGAAACTGAATATATGTAATTTGAAAGAAATGATTCGACGAAATCATATATGATTTTGAAACTGAAACGTTATTGAAAGGAATTGAAATTGAGAACCTTGTTTTATTAAATACTTTGATTTGGGAGTTATCAAACTTATATAAAATTGATTTGTATAGTATGAAGTTGATTTGGAAACTATTGTTTTGGAAAGGTACTCAATTTGGAAAGAGAAATCTTTTATAATCGAAGTCTATATAAGTATGATTGGATATGCTATTGATTTTGGAAAGTATTCGATTTGAAATGAAATCTTATATATAATGGACTTTATATAAGTATGATATTTGAAAGTGATTTTGAAAGGTACTATATGATACATATTTTCGAAGTAAATATATGGAAAGTGCCTTCTGCTTGATATCCGCTTTGTGGCCACAATATGGATTCATTCTATCGGTATTATTCTCGCTGATTTGGGTTTTCCGCTTATGAAACTCGAATGTCCATCGACTTCCATGGCGATCTTCATGGTTTTTCTTATGATCGCGACTGCATAGCGTAATTCGCCTAGCTGCGATGGCCTGGGGGTACAGATGTTTCCTGGGGGATTCAAGCATAATCATTGTGTATCCTGCGATCTATGTAGGTCGTCTTAGTAACACAATCCGCTGGCTGAGATAACTTAAGGGTACGGATGTTTAAAAGGGGATCCATGAGCAACCATTGTGTATCTGCGGTCTACTAGTCATCATGGCGTAATTCGTTGGTTGAGATAGCTTACAGGTACGGATGTTTCCTAGGGGATCCAAGCGTAACCGTTGTGTATCTGCGATCCATGGTTGGACAAATGTTTTGATTTGGTTGTTTTGTTTGGATTGTACCCATATCTGTTTTTGAAGGTTTTTAAGTATTTTCACTGGGTGTTGAAACAAGTCTACCAAGTACCTAGAGAATTCTAGCTTTGTGTCTGATCAACGCATGACCAGAGTCTGCAGGAACGAAAGTAAACTTGTTAAGACATCGAGTTATAAAGTATTATGATAAAGTATTATATAAAGGATATTTTGATCATTTATTTTACTTTTCTAAATAATTTAAAAATGTTTTAATTACTTCGAACTAACAAATTTGAATCAAACGACTATTCATCATATTATAAAATATTTAAAATGTTATAAATATAAAATTTTAAATTGAAATTTATAGTTTTAAAATAATGGCCCATCCTTGTCTTTCAACCTACTTTCCCTTCTAACTATTTCTACCTTCTTCCTCTTTGAGGGTCCTTTCTGCATTGTGAAAGAGTTGGTTCTTTGGCTTATCGTTTGGATTTGCCCAAAAAGCTTTCTGGAATGCATGATGTATTCCACGTCTCACATCTTCTCTAGTATCTTCATGACCCATCTTGTTCAGCCTTCTGCTCTTGATAATTGGATATCGAGCTTAATCTGACTGTCGAGAGTAAGCCACTTTGTATTGTCGAAAGAGGTACGAAGCAGTTAAGAATGAAATCTGTTAGTCTGACCAAAGTACAATGGAGTACTGATGATCGAGATTGTACCTGGGAGACGGTGGAGAGCATTCGAGCTTTGAATTCGGAATTGTTCGTTTCAGTTACTATTTTTTTCTATCTTGTTTCCTTATTTTCCTTGTTCGTTCTTTTCGATGACGAAAAGATTTGAGTGGGGGAAAGTGCAACAACCCTGTATTTTGTGGTTATTTCTATTTGTATATTTTAAATTGAATTGCTGATTTAAAAGCTTTATTATATTTATTAAAATGGATAAATTTTGTTATTTTAAAAGTATATTTTATTTTTATGTGAATTATAATTTCAAACCTGAATAAATAGAATATTTTCCAAAAAAGTGGATTTTTGGTCAATCTTGTCAAACTTTGACTTTTAAATTTAAAATTTAAATATTTAAATTTTTGAATTTTAAATTTTAAATTTTATCCTTTACTATGAAAATAAATTAAATTTCAATAATACTGCTTTTTGTTTCGTTGAAATCCGATTTATGTTATGAAAGTTATGCTTTTTACAATATTGTGTGTAAATTGATTTATTTAATAAAATTGTTTGCTTTAATTTATACAAATAATATTTTATTTTTCATATCATGTTCTAATATGTGTTATATGACATGTTAGGTATATATTTTTATTTTAAAACATTTTTAAAGTGGTGTTATAATTTTCCAAA
Organism: Allium cepa; assembly: GCA_030765085.1. NCBI lineage: Eukaryota > Viridiplantae > Streptophyta > Magnoliopsida > Asparagales > Amaryllidaceae > Allium > Allium cepa. Next base: position 430,745,050 of record CM060941.1, read on the forward strand.
ACTTATTGTATTTATTTTCTATTTTTATAACCTAGTTTCTATTTTTAAGCTATTTTCTTAATTTATTTATATTTATCTAAAGTTTATTTATTTTTATTCATACATTATTTTGCTATTTTTTATTTTATTTATATTCAATTTGTATTTGTTTAAAATGCAAAAAGAATAAAAGAAATTTGAAGAGTTTAAACCTTTTATAACCTTGACTTTTCACCTCTTTTACCTTTTCAATTCCAAACAACATTTGCATTTAATTTTGGCTGACTTATCTACTATCTTCAGCTGCATATCATTTCTTTCTCACGCATAAAATTTTGTTTCCCAACCTTAAAATTTTCGGCCTTAATTCCTGAATAAAAAAAATTGGTAAATGATTTCACTTTTTTTTTCATTTTCTTCTTTGTTTTGGTGTAAATTTATGCCTTGCTTTCACCTATTGGTTCGGCCTCTAGCCTCCTCCATCACCACCACCTTCATCACCACCTTTTCCAGCTGCAAAACACCTCCATCTCCTCTGACCTACATGGCCGTGGCCATCCTTGTTGTGAAGATCCACAAAAAAAATATGCAAAGCACCACTTAAACATGCATTGCCGAGCTCCTATGGCCATCACCACTTCATACAACCTCTTGGCCACCTTTGCACCACCTTCCACTAGCCCCTATCTGACCCAAAGTCACTACCACACCATCCCCTAGACTCCACCAGGTTTGGCCGTGCCATAAAGGCTATGGCCGAAGCTTATGTTTGCACAAAAATCCACTTTGTTGCCTTGTACTTGTATTTTCATACATAACAACTTCCATAACTTCATACCATAGCTAGGCCGACCTTGGCTTGACCATACTTGACCAAATACATCCCATGGCTATGCCTTATCACTCTTTGGCCGAGCATAGTGATGGTGAAAGCAATGCAAGCCATTTAATTATTTGTTGTTCCTTAATTTCTAGCTTGTTAGTGTGATATTTAGTGTTGTATATTCATGTTATATATATTGTTTTCTTTCATATGCACAAGAAAAATAGCTTTGGCTCTCCCCTCACTTGAATCCATAGTCGTGCCTTCGTGCTTTTCGGGTCTTTGTTTGTGTGTCAGAATCTGTTATCTCCAACATGTAGAGGTGAGTATTTCTCACCAGACATTTGTACTTATATAATTAGTAAATTAACACCCTGTGAATCTGTAAATTATATTATTATGTTATAACTGCATGTGATATGATCATATAATGTTCACCCTTGTTTATACACCTGTTGTATCATCTGTTGCTATTATATAATGCTATTCTGTTTATTTATATCAGTTTATCACACTGCAAGTTCCCTGTAGAATAGAATCACTATAGTTCAAAATGATACATACCCGAACGGACTTTAGAATAGGGAAAAATCGTTATGGGCTGAAATGATAGGCCTGAACGATTTTTATTTATTTCATTCAATTTGGGATTGCGGGTTTGAAATGATAGAACTCGGATTTTTCCTTTGTAAATTTCGGATTGAAATGATATATTATCTGTATCATTTGACTTAGGTTAGAAAATTATATATAGACCCGTGATTAATATTTTTTTTAAATTTTAAAATATAAATATTATGATATTTTGATTTAAATTTAAATTTAAAAATGATTTTTACAAAATATTAGTGATTTTCTATAAGTTAAATAAGTGAAATAAATAAATGGTAAAGTAGGATTTAAAATATAAGTTAATTTTGGAATTTATGATTTTGTTATAAATGAAATTTAAGTTAGTAAGAAAATATGATAATTTTATTTAAATTTAAGTTTAATTTATGATTTTATAAAGTGTTATTGATTTTTCTATAAATTAAAAATAGTTAAATAAATAAATGTTTAAAATTGAAATTTGAATATAACTTAACTTGGAAAATGTGAAATGTGTTTCAAAAATAAAAGTTAAGAAAAATAAAATGGAATTTAAAATTTAATTTATGAAATGGTAAATTAAATGTAAAGTAAATGAAATGTTATAAAATTGTACATTGATTTTTATAAGTGAATTATTAAATTTTGGTAATTATTTGTGAAATTTCACTTTATAAAATCATAAATTAAAAAGTATTTAAATGATCATTTCAAAGTGTGAAAATATGATTTTTATAAGTTAAAATTTGTTTAAATAAAAATTTAATTGTTTATGAAATTTTATTGAAAACTTGGAATTTAATTAACAACATTTTTGAAATGCTATCATTTCTGAAGTAAAAGATATTACAGCATTTTGTAAATGCTGTAATTGATATAAATGAACTAAAAGACTAAATTGACTAAGGGCTATTATAGCACTTTGTAAGTGCTGTAGTGTAGAAACTAAACTAAAACCCATTACAACATATCTGTAAATGCTATCTTTGTTCAAATGAATTGTTTCAAAATGTAAATTTACCGTAGCAATTTCTAAATGCTGCAAAAGTTGAAATTTCACTGTTTTAATAAATTGAAGTAATGAATTCTGAAAGTGGTAAAATTTTAAGAATTAAATATTTGATTATTAAATATAATAACTTCATTTTAAATGAATTAAATGGAATATTTAATTGGAATATTTAATTGGTTTAATTGGAATATTTGCTTTGATATATAAACCATTTTGAAATGATTTGAAATGGTATTTAAATTAAATAAATATGAACGAGGTTTTGGAATAATATGATATTTTGATATTAAAATGAATTTGAAATGATATTGAATTTTGAAATGATTTTTGATTTACGAAGTATAAAAAATCATTTTGGAATTTTAACCACGGGATGTATATAATTTATGGTTTAAAGGATCCTTAGAGGATGGACGATCCCAAGCATCCTTTAAGTTATTGTGCATTACTATTACAGTTCACTTGAGTTGGTTTATATTATATAAGTATGTATGTCCTGACTCAAGTATTTTGTGTTTTACTTTATGCTCGGGTCAGCCTGAGTATTTACAGCTTAGCTATGGATTTCGTTTCTGGAGTTAGGAATCGCTGGAAATTCTGCTTGTCTAGTTTTCTATTCCCTTTCAGTTTTAGTTGTTCTATCTTAGCTCTGGTATTTATAAACTTCTATGTATTTGGGGTTTCCATTGTATATGTTTTTCAGACTGATATTATGTATTTTGTTTTGAGATTTTGTTATATTAGCTTCATGAACTAGTATGGTATTTCAATTTTCGCTGCGAGTTATTCTGATATTTCTGTGTCTGTGATTCTGTGACTGTTTTCATTTGCTCCAAATTTATTTACAATGCGGTATTTTGAGCAATTCAAGTCTGACATGTGTGGATGCGAACGGCTGAAAATATCGGGTTGTTACAGTAATGAACGGAACCGACTAAGAAATATTCAAGAAAATTCAACACGAACAAGTCAACAATTCATCACAAGCACTCAAGCAAAGATCGAATGAACAAGAGCAATTCGAGAAGAATGCTACAAAAATACGAACGTATATTTAGGGCTTTAATCCCTACAAAACCCTCGTATAAAAATCATTCGAGTTCAAGCAAGAATTGCAGAGCCAGGATTCAAATTATATCCCAAATCAATAACTCGAATAGAGTTCGAACCAAAGAAAAACAATAGAGCAATTAAACGACAAAAATCACATACCAAATTCACAGTTTCGAATTCAATCCTGAAAGCAACCGCGAGCCATATCGAAGGAGCATTGAAGCCGCCGTGAATTATCAAGGCCAAGGAATCGTTTGGGAAGGTAACTCAAATCATCACTTAAATCGATCAATTTTGAATCGGACCTTCGATTTCAAAGCCCTAATTTTGAAAGAAGAAAACAAGAACACGGCCGAATATTCTTCTGGAAGGAAAAAAGTGACGACTTTGTTTTTTTAATTGGGTTATAAAATAAAGTGGGTATATCATATTTACTTTGGACTTAGAGTTATTAATAGGGTTTTATTTATTTAGTTTGTTTTAGTTTTAATTTGTATTTACTTTTTAAATTGTAACTTTCTAGTTTTGTGACTAGGTTATGAACTGCGGTAGTGCAGTTCGAGAATTCGCAACTCAGTGGCTGAGTTATGGCAGGGTTTTGAGCATAGAGATAGGTTAATCATTAGCGGGTGTCGCAAGTTTATGTGTGTAAGCATCTGACTACTTAATTTCTAGTAAAAACCTTTAGGACAGCATGCAGGTAGGTTATTGCCGAAGCTGGGTAAATCTGTTTTGTTTTATTTCTGTTTTTATTATTCTGCTATTATGTGTACTGCAATTATAATATATATTTCTGTAATAGTTTTTATTATTATTAGTATCACCCTATTCACCTCCTCTAGGGTGAAATCGGTCCTATAAATGGTATCAGAGTAAGGAACAAAAACCTTTTTTTTGTTTTAAAATTTTGATTTTTTTCAAAAACCAATTTTTGTTTTAAAATTTTGATTTCTTAAATGACTTCTTTTAATAATGCTCTTGCTAAGGGTCGATCCATAGTTAGGCCACCCATGTTCAATGGTGAATATGCATATTGGAAAAATAGAATGAATTTTTTTCGAAAAACCTTTGATGCTTGGAATATTGTTGAGACAGGATATAGGACGCCAACTATAGTAGTAGATAATCAAGAAATTGAAAAACCGATGGACCAATGGACAGATCTTGAAAATAAACTGCAGACTGCTAAATCTAAAGCTATGAATTCTATTATTTTTTCATTATATCAAATTAAATTTAATCGTGTCTCACATTGTCTAACTACGCAGGAAATTTGGCACACTCTTGAAGCGACTCATGAAGGAACCTTCCAAGTTAAAGAATTTCGCCTTGCCATGTTTAGTAGCGAATACGAGAACTTCACAATTGCCAAAGATGAAAATGTCAAAGAGATGTATGGACGACTTTCTAATCTCATATACAAATCAAAAGCTCTCGGAAAACCATACACAGAATTGAAAATAATCCGAAAAATCCTCAGAGTCCTTCCACAAAATTTTGAAGCAAAAGTTACTACCATTCAAGAATCAAAGGATTAAAAACAAGTTAAAGTTGAAGAACTCATTGGAAATCTCACCACTTATGAGCTAAAAATGAAATTCAAGAAAGAACGTGAAGGAGGTGATACTTGAAAGAAATCAATAGTCCTCAAATGAATAACTGAAAGTGAAGAGGATGATGATGATGATGAAGAAGGTGGTGGTACAGCAGAACTGGCACTGATAATAAAGAAATTCAAAAGGTGGAATCACAAGTATGGAAATCCAGCTCTAAATCAACAACTGAAAAGCAGAATAATCAAAGTTCTAGACAACTCAGAAGAGCAAGAGATCATCTGCCGCAACTGCAATAAACCCGGTCATATCAAGTCAAATTGTCCTAAAAATCAACTCGGCCAAGGAAAGAAACAGAAAAAGAGAAATTTTGCAGCTACTTGGGATGAAGCTGATAAAAGCACTGGCAATGAAAATGAAAATGAAAAATTGTGTCTTCAAGAAGAAACAACTGACAATGATGACGAGCCAAGCGAGGTATCAAAACTTACTCATTTGAAATTACTTATATATTTTCATGAAGTAAATGGTTGTTTTAAAAGACTTAGGGAGAAGTATACTAAAATTGAATCACAAAGAGATAGTTTGATAGAATTAAATAAATAGCTTGATCAATTGGTTAAAAACTATCAAAATAAGAGCCTTAAGTGTGATAAGTGTCCATCACTTGAAGAAGAAATTAAAAAAATCAAAAATTAGAATTAAATCACTTGAAAATGAAATTCTGATTTTGAAAGAAAGTGAAAACACCAGGAGAGAAAATTCTATTTAAAAGTGTACCATGTTATTGAATGAAAATGAATCACTTAAGTCGCAAGTCCAACAATTGTCTACAACTTTAGGAAAATTTTCAAAAGGAGAAAGATCGCTAAATATGTTATTAGGGAAACAAATTGTTAATACTGTTAAACAAGGAGTTGGGTATACTCAATATGAACATGTTAGAAGCAAAATTAATAAAGTCAATTTCAAGTGCATGATTTGTGGAAAAATTGGACATAATCACAATAATTACTGGTATAGACCCAAACACACGAAAACCATACCAATTTGGGTTCCAAAAGGAACAAATGTGAAATCCCTTAAAGTCAAACAAATTTGGATGCCAAAAGGAACAAGCATAAACTATTTTGGTTCTGCTCAAACTTGTTTTATAGAATCTTTTATCACTAACAATCATGGACCTATAAAAATAAATAGGTCGCAAATATCTTTTCTTGTGTAGGTATGGTGGCCGGCTAAGGAACAACTTAAGTGGTACCTGGATTCTGGCTGTTGCAGGTACGTGACGGGCAACAAATCAAAGTTCCTTAGCCTGGCATAATGGTGGAAAAATCACAATGGGTAATAACGAAAAATTATCGTTAAAGGTAAAATAGGCAACGGTACATTTATATTGAATGATATATTAAATGTTGAAAATCTGCACCATAATCTGATGTAAATCAACCAATTATGCGATAAGGAAATGAAGGTTAATCTTGATTTTGATTTATGCAAAATTGTTGACCAATTATCTTTTTATGCCAATGCACCTCTAGAATCCATGAACTAGTTCATATAGATTTGTTTGGACTAACGATATTGCAAGTTTAGGTGGTAAGAAATGTTATTTTGTATTGGTTTTTGATTACTCTAGATACACGCGGATATATTTGTTTATCTTACTGCTTCTAGATCAGACACTATGTTCACTAGTTGTTTATGTGCACATCTTCAATCAAATCCTTAAGGAGTCACATTTAAAAGCTGTAAAAGGATTAGAAGGTATTTGCTGCACTCTTCGTGGTTTGGTCTATGATATCCAATTTATGATAACTGTGATTTAAAGGGGTATTCAAATGCAGATTATGCTGGTAGTCTAGTTGATAGAAAAATTACTAGTGGAATGTGTTTTATATAGGGACATTCATTAGTTGCATTGCATTTTCAAAGAAAATATCTCCATAATTTTCATTTTAACTGATTTTCAATTGGCAGACATTTTTTTCATAAAAATACCTCCACAAAATAGTTTTCGTTAACTTCGTTTCAGATTAGGCATTTTAGAAAATTTGATTTTATATTTATTTTTGTATTTGATCTTAAATGACTACATTAACTAATCTTACTCCCTACTGATTATCGAAAAGGTAAATAATGACCGAAAAAGTGATGAGTTTGATATTAATCATATATTATGACTTTAGACAGTATATGCAGTAAATTTCTTTAAAAATTTAAACAAAATTTGTAACAACTTTGATTGGTACAAATTCCATGGTCATCTCTAATTCTATTATATTTTTAATGTCCATCACTCACCCAAATCTAATATAGTATATCAAAATGTGGTATTTAAAAGGAAAATTATTCTTTTTTTTTTAATTAATAAAATTATCTAAAGTATTCACTCTTATTTAAAAGTTCTCACGATTATGCATGAGTGAATTACTTGGAATTTTTGATTATGTGATTTCATGCTCATTTAAAAGTCCTCACGGTTATGCATGTATGGAACACATATCAAAATTGATTATTAAATAGACGAGTTGATTCTAATCTCATTTAAAAGTCCTCACGGTTATGCATGGTTAGAATATAATTGAAATACATTTTTTTAAATTGGGAATACTACTAATCTCATTTAAAAGTCTTCACGGTTATGCGTGGTTAGAAGATGCTTGAAATTCATTTTTTAAAATTTAAAGAATACTACTAATCTCATTTAACAGTTATGCATGGTTAGTAAGTATTTGACAGTTTCCTGTCATAAATATACCACAAATGGACACAACTATATGGTTTTATATACCGACATCACCCCTATCATTCTAAAGTGGAATATGCGCCTAACAGAGTATTTATGATTTTTGTTTGATTTTTTTATTTAAATTTAATATTCATACGCGATCAAGTATTAATGTTGTATCAATTTATCTCTATCTTTCTAACAATATTACTCTTTTGCTGATAACAAAAGGGGGAGAAAAGTCAAAATTTTGACAAATAAAGTTCAAATATTTTATTTGTGTGTTCCCATCTAGATTCATTTGCATATTTCTATTTATTTTCATGCATATATAAAGGGGGAGCTTTGTTGTAGATGGATCCTTGTTGTAGGGGGTGCATACAAGTAGGGGGAGCTAATGGAAATCATCAAAATCAAATACATTTAATAGAATCAAAATCTTAATATATGTTTGTTATCGTAAAATGGGGAAGATTGTAGAATATGCTACTATATGATTTTTGTTTGATGATAATAAACATATATATTCAGTTAAATGTATTTGTTATCGTACTATTTTATTTTTCACATAAAAAAATAAATATTTGTTAAATAAAATAAATAACACACAATTCATATTCAAACAAATATTTTATTCAATATTTGTTATCGTACTATTTTTGTTTTTATTATTCTGCTATTAACTGTGCTGCAATTATTATATATATTTCTGCAATAATTTTTATTATTAGTATCACCCTATTCACCCCCCTCTATGGTGAAATCGGTCCTACAAGGCCTTGCTCTGCTGAACCACTATAAACCCTGTGTGTTTATTATTTATTTGTTTTTCTCTTATTTTTTATTTATTATCTTCAATTTACTCTCTATGTAAATCTTTGGTGTTTGTGTTAATTTTTGGTTCAAACAATCAACTATTCATAACGTGAAATCTTTGCATCAATGGGTACAATAACTTAACCGATAAAATGTCAAATTAGCCAAAACTTCCACACGTATCATATTTCAAATACGATTCTCTTTTTCACATATTTTTTTCTTCTGAAAAATTATACTTTATTAAATAACAACACGTCATATACTTAAATGATAGACCTCATCAAAACCTTACAATCCATCTAATGTAGATTGGTGTCTTGTAAGAAAAAAGAGCACATATAATTTATATATATATTGTAGAGCATCTTACAATTCATTACACCATAACAAACCAAACGAGTGACATTTGGACGATTTAAAATCACTCTTACTTAGCAAAAAAAAGGAAAAAAAAAATGACTACGGTGCAACAACGTAAGATGAAGAAAAACGGGTTATCTAAAAGCGCATAAGCCAGCTCATGCCACGTGTTTCATTCATTATTTTTTTATAAGAGGATTCTTTCTTTCAATGAATCGCTTCTTTCCCAACTCACAAAAAGAGGAAAAAATAATGAAAAATGTAGATCATCTTTCCAATTAAGCTAGGATTCAAAGTCGTTCCAGCAACTGTAGAGGCTAGCAGCAAGTAAATCATTTGCAGATCTGACACCAGGGAGAATTGCAAAGCGAGGGAGCTTAACAGAGGCTTAGTTTTCTACAAATTTCATTTTGTTTATTTATCTCTACTTGTAGATGCTTTGATTTATTTAGAATAATTATGAAATCTTCTACAAAAAAGTTCGTATGTGATATGTAGGAAGTTTATTATTTTGAAACAACCTTGCATTTCACTCAAGCCAAGTATGCCAAGTTAGGGTGATTACTGGTGCATCTAGCATTTCTATAATAAAGTTTTCACCTTTATGATTTTTTTTACATAGTCAATAATATCTTTTAGACTGTCATGTCGAATTTAATAAAACCCAACCGCTGCTTCATATGGTTTAGCAATGCTTTAGAGTATTCACAGCTGAAATACAAATGATGAGAAGCCTCATCCTTGTGTTGCAAAGTTTACATACAACAGAATCAATTCTGGACGATTTATTGAATTTGTCTAGCATATTTAATCTTTACGTCATCATAAGATAAACACAATTAGACATTTTAAGAGAGCATATTTTGTTTCATACATGATGATACTTATTCATAAGGGAACTCTTGGATCTGATACTATTCCAAGCAGATTTAAAAGAAAGCTCACCATTAAAGTATCTCCAATGGCTTAAGAGGGTAATATTCATTCCCGGAATATTACTCCCTTAATATTAAAGGATTGACCCAACAGCGCCCAGGCTTTGGGGCTCATTCAATCAGCGTCCAATGTTGGGCACCTATAAACCCCACATCCAGCCCATTTTACCTACAAATTCCCCCTTTAAGCTTCTTATTTTCAGTTTCTTAAAAAACGTCCATATGCCACCACGAGTCATCAAAATAGTTAGATGTGTCATTCGATAGTAGATAGAGGAGCTTACAGGTCCACTACACACGCTTCTGCACTTGAGATGACGATTGATGACCTGTGGATTCTGCACGATCTACCTAAAGGATACACGAACATATGTTGATAGCCTTGGATGCGGTCAATGTATAATTCTAAATAACATTTAATCCATGACTGTTACGTTCATCGTATATTAACCATGAAATGTTGTTATTGTTTACATCTGTGATGTTACAAAGTATATTATTTAGTTATTACGTATTTATTTAATATAATAATCTCGAACAACAGTTTATTTTTTAGTCCCAATACGTCGGCTATCAGGGTAGTTGGGCAAAGTGTATAGCACAACAGTATGATAGACTTTCTCATGGTAAACTAGATAGGCTGTAGGCCAGTCCTTTTGCTTTTTTTTATAGATTCGACCACCTCGGTCATCGTCCACTCATATCCGTTTTAGTTGAGAGGTGGTGGCTTACGACACATACTTTTTATTTTTTAGATTTTGAGCAGGGTATTACCCCCATCGATTTTTATATGTTGACTGGGATTAGAATAGAAGGCCCAAATAGGATACCATTTCCTTATGATTATACGTATGAGAGCCCTGAGGTTTTCACTATACATCTACCGCAGTTTGAGGAGGGTCGTGTTTCTTCTGGCATTGTCCCCTTGACATATCTACAAGAGTATATTACAACTCATATGGGCATCGATGTTATGAGTGACGCTGTATTTAGCGCATTTCTCATATACTTATTTGGTTCGACCTTCTTTTTGAACCAAACGAGTACCATTAGATCAACTTCATATTGTATATTGGGGAACCTCTATACTTGGATATTTGTACACCTCTCTTGATTCATATGCTCTCGAGGAGGTTAGGCAGATGTTTAGGTTCTGGTATATTTTGTCTTGTTGGTACTATGAGTACACGACAAACATGCATCCCTGCATCGTTGAGCCAGCTAGTCATGCACCAGAGACATTTTCCACACATAAGACGATGGGAGCACACTCAATTAGTTTTTCATGCACTTGGGGTTAGGCATGACTTGATGGAGCCCGTACCTAGACTGATTTGAGGTGCAGGGCTAATCTTGTAGGGCACCATGGACTTCATATTGAATCTCCATAACATAGGTGGGACATATCTATGATGGTTATCCTCTTTCTATTGTGTATAACTTATGTTCATAGAGGATTGTTTTACCCCACCAGCATTTCTTTCTATTTTGTGTCTGGGGGAAAGATGCTCGTTGTGGACTACTAGGGAGCTATGTATCCCAGAGATCCATAATCTTGTGAAGACATATTCGGAAGACGTCGGACCATTGGATCGCAGTACATACAGGGACTGAGGCAAACGGGATGGGTCGGCGTTTTTCATAGCCGATGTGGATTTTGACAGATACTAGGTTAGAGTTACTGCTCGATAGTACATGTTACTTGACTATGCTCGAGGAGTGAACTCTGATCATATAGGTCCATATATAGCCACTGGCAGTGTTCAGGCACCTCCATTTTCTTTCGATCCCACTCTATCCCATACTCTCAACAGCCCATGGACTTCCTTCTTGACACCTATTATAGAGCATATGATATAAGCCGTACACTTATCGACCAACCAATAGTTTATCCGTAGGGTCATGAGATGACTTGAAACCATAACCACTTCAAAACAATATACATGTTCTATGCTTTGGAAGGTGATTGTGATTGCTTCGTGATTGGTTCATGATTGCTTCGTGATTGGTTTGTGATTGCTTCATGATGTTGGAATATATGTGGATATTCGAGATCTGTTTGAGATGCTCGAACACATGTGGTTATTCATGATTTATTTAGGAAGTGGAAACACATGTGTGATTCTGCGACCTGTTGAGGTATGGGAATCCATATGTGATTCTAGGATCTATTGAGGAATCCATGTGTGGTTTCGGTATCCATTGAGATATGGGAATCCATGTATGGTTCTGTGATCTGATCGAGCTGGAGCTCATGTGGAAGTTCTGTTCGAGTGGTAACTCATGGGCTAGAATGATGGACGTAGCCTCATCGGCGGGTATGACTAAAACCAAAGATAGGAAATATAGCCAGTAGGTTTGGCAAACCCATAGGGTGCATACGACTTCATTTCTAGAGATACCTATTAGGATATGCATGCGGGAGCAATGCATCAGGTCTTAGCGAGACCAGCTATGGTTTTCCTATGTACATTCACTAGAGTTGTACGATGCTTTGAAAGGATATCTCTGATCCTTTTGTAGTAGATCAAAGTCGGCTTTGATCTAAGGAGATCTATGTGGAATCCTACACAATTAGCAAATACGTCTTAGCGGTTGTGATTGTATATCTAGTATTGTTGTGATGTACACTTACATACATCGCGGCTATGTGATTACTTATATTTCACACTTTAGATATTATTATATTACCACTGGATTTTATAATAGAAATGCTTTAGTTGTGGTAAGGTAAAAATCAGTCTGTGTTTACTAACGGCGTGGTCTTATGAGATACTTTTATTTTGAAAGGTTTTAAGGTATAATAAATCTATATGATTTGAGTTTCTCACGCTGGTTTACCAGACTGATACATGTGTTATTTTCTTAATGCTCTGGTCAGCTCGAGTATGTTTCCAGATTTAGTTGTGGTTCATTGGAGCTCTCGGAGAGAAGCTGGATGATTTCCTACCATACTTTATTTTCACTGCATTACTTGGTTTGTATCTATCAGCATTTATGAGGACAGGTTGTTATAACTATCCAGGCTAAGCATAGGTTAGTTTTCTCCGATATATATATATATATATATATATATATATATATATATATATATATATATATAAGGTTTTCTTTTTGGTAAAGACCTTTTGAGATATTATGTATAATCATTCCGCATGTGAGATTCTAATATTGTGTTCTCTTCTTTCTTGTTCTATTTCTTTTTCTTTTTCTTTTACCCTAACAATTCATCTTTCCAGCACTTGGATGCTCAGGACATGAATGCCTTAGATGTATTAGTGTTAACGTTCAGGGGTCGGAAAGGCGGATCGTTACAATGTAGGTCGCACCCTTTAAGGTATGATCATCCCTGATCTAGATCGATATTTCTTTGGATGTATGCTTTGGACCTAGTACGGTTGTTGCTTGCAACCGAGGGATGATTATATTAGATACTATCTAGGAAAGGGTAGGTCGGTTCTGTGTTGGTAAGGGTTCTATGTAAGACCCTTGTACATTTTCTCTAGAGATGTACTGTGACAAGCGATACCCCAATAACCCTGTCATTATATGGAATCCATTTTCCAATACGTGCTTGATGGACTTTGTTGTATACCAAATATGTTGCATACCAAATATGTTGCAATGTGAGACACAAGCATTTCAGCTATGTTATATATTTATTTTAAACCCTACATATTAATAATAATACCCCAGATTTTAAGTATAAATATATCGATTATCGTAAGGTAAAAACCCTTTGTGTTTATGTGTGTCATGGTTTGACAAGATACCTTTATTTTCCTAAAAGCATATGTTTTGGGTTTACTCACACCAGACTTATGTCTGACCTAGAATTTTATTTCATTTAAACTCTTAGGTACTCTAATTTTAAGTAGCCAAGCAGTCTAGGTTCTTATGGATGCATTTTGGAGTAGAAAGGAGCATGAGGCTTCATAATTATCTATTATATTTCCACTGTCATGTTTGTATATAGGAATGTATCAGCATTGTGGGGCACACAATTATAATAGTCCCTGGCTGAAATTAGTATATATTGTAACTATGATGTTTCATGTTGGAAGTAACTGTATGAATTATCTTATATTCTATTATATACGATTTCTATGCGTTGTGAGATTCTATGTTTCTTTCTTCTTGTCTTTTATTTTCTTTTACCCCAATGAGCTGTCTTTCAGACGTCTAGATGATTGGCATATGAATATAGTGAAAGTATTAAGTATCATGTTTAGGAGTAAGAAAGGCATATCATTACATCCAAATTCTTCAAAGTGGAGTTGATGCTACCATCTTTGGCTGGAGTACTACTTTCAGCTTGTTATAGCGGGTTTCTTCTATATGCACTTCGGCAGACTTACCTGGTTGATGCTCATTAACCATTCGCTCTAGACCATCCTTACATGAAGTTGCATTCTGCATACCTTTATTTTGAGGTGCATACTCAGAATCTGAGTGTAGTTGAATAGAATCTTTTTTATCTTGACATGTTTTTAAAAAAGGACTGTGAATATTGTTTGTATAATTTAGACTTTTACTTTTTGTGTTTGGACTTTCTTTACCAAGAATTTTCTGTTGGGTTATTAGAAGTGTCTTGCTATCAACTTTCAAGTTTTCCATATTGTTAACCTCTTTAGAATGTGATTTTGGAACTTATACCTTTTAGAACACACAAAAAATTGGATGTTCGAAATAGTTGCATTTTTGGCAAACCTGCGGTTTCCATTCATAAGTAACTAGCCGCGTGTGGACTTGATCATTTTCATCTATTATAGAACCTCATATGGGTAATTGAAATCGCTCCTGATTTCAACCATCACCCTGGAAAATGATAGTTTAATCTTGCCTTTAGTATAAGCATCCATTTCAATTGGCTTACCCAAAATCGAAGCAATTCGGTTAATTCCCTTTTTAGACTAAAATTCAAATTTCAATCATGGAAATATAACCCAACTAGAGTGATTTGCAAAAATTCTTTATTTAAATTTAAACTTGGTACTTACCTCTCCGTCATCATTAATCCACGGTCGTCAAAATAGGAGTAGATATGAAAATCAGTTTTTATTTATTTAATAACATAGGAATCGTTAACTTTGGGGTAGATATGAATATCTCCTTTGGGTTTCCATATTCTATCAATATACACTTTAAAATAATAATAGTATGGTTTAGAATTTACAGCGTAAATTACTATGGAGTTATCCCATTGTTTTCTAGCAACGTTTAATGATGACGACGTCATTCGAGCACACTTCCCATCTTTAAATCTGTAAGATCATAAAATGTGGAGGGGATAATATAGGAACATCCTTACCCGTATTACATGTTCCACGTTCTAATATAGAGCAGATTTGAACTTTCTTTATTCACTTTATTCCAAGCCATGTTGTTCTTAGCTGCCGCCTATTGTTGGTGTATTAGTTGATCAAAAACTAGGGAATTTTAATCCTAACAAAGTTGCATTTTGTTTGAATTCATGCTTAATTTTGACCTGAATATCCTAAGTGCTCTTTTGGGGTACACCACCTAGAAATCGTCTGCATCTACAAGTCGAGATCTGGTCTGGGCACCATCTGATGGATGAGGAAGTCGGTTGGGGTGGGATAAGGAAGGTGGCGACAAGTCTATCATGAAACCTAGGTCTTTTAGAGATACTATTGAAAATCAGTACAATGATTTTACATGAAAGTTATTTACAACTAAATTGAAAGGTTTTAGCTATTCCTATATTTCATTGCAACAAAAATTGATTTTAATATTAAATACATAAAGGAAACATAACTAAACTATGAGCAAAATAAATCGAATCTAATTGCCTAAAATAGAGAGATTTAACCGATTACATAAAGAAAGAACATAAACAAATTAAAAGTGCACAGAAGGAAAGAGTATAAATTAAAGTGGTGAAGTAAAAGAAATCCATTAAAATGAATGGAAAAAGGAAATGTTATTTATAATTTTATGGCTTAATTGTATGTGATTTTTTGGTGCCCCCACCATGTTAACTAAGAGGTATTTGTACGTAATTAAAATCGTAATTTTTTTTCTTGTGTACTACCTAAAATTTCCTTTAGATAGTGTGCTCTCCAAGTAAACATAATTATATGTTTAGGTTTCCACTTAATGGAGTCTTCTTTAATTAACTTTAATCCATTTAAGTCAGTTTGTTGAGCTTATCCAAAGGAGATCTCGAACAAAAATCAAGTATGTATTATTTTTAAATCCAAATAACTAATTAGTTCGATTTTAATCACAGTGTAACTAAATTAAATTCATTGCGAATCATCAATATTATCTAGCCTTTTGACTAGGCAGTATTCGAATAGACTTAAACAATTGAATCGGACGAGTGAACAATTGAGAAATGACCCAAGGACTTTGGTAATATCAAAAAAAGGTAGGAAAAAGGAAATATATAAAAAGGAGCAGAAAAATTTGAAAATTTGAAAGTTTAATTTTTTGGAAGAACCGACTCGAAGAAAACCTACAAAATCTCAGGTGAGGCTCGAAGCAGAATAGACTTGAGAAATCTCCAAGTTAGACCCTAAGAAATTCATAAAAAAACCCAAGCATGACCCAAAGTGGACTCGATACCGATCCCTGTACTTGACTCGGTACCGACCCTCAAAGGCTCAGAAAAACACCCAAAAACTTAGGTCTAACTCCAAGAAAAAGAAGGTAAACTCGTAACATGAAAATCTCAGAAAATCTTAGGTCAAGTCTCAAGTAAACACTCGAATTTCTCAGGTCGGACTCCAAGCAGAAGCAACCCAAACTAGGGAAGTCATGAATCTACCTAGGTTGGGGATCGATGCCGACCCCACTCTAGGGATCGATATCGACTCCCAATTCCCCCTTGGGTGGACCCCATCTTCTGCTTACATGCCTAACTCGATGCTAAAAGCTTATTTCCAAGGTAGCTTTGTTGAATCAATGCAATTCTCTATTGATCTCCAAGAACTCCTGAATCTGCAGCTTTCTTCTTCTACAATTCTATCATTTGGGCTCGAAAACAAGCTAATATTGGTGCAAACGACTATGGAATCACGAAGCTAACAACAAAGCGAGCCAAGATGAAGAGATAAGGGAAGCCATTTTGGCTAACTTAGGGATCGATACTAACAACTACTTATGGTTCAGTACCGACTCCTAACAACTGATGATGTAACATCTGTTTTCTTTAAAGAATTGGTATAAATCGTGTGCAATTGCAAATAGATATTTCATGCGGGATATTAGGCACCCTATTTTTATAAATAGGAGAATATGGCTCATTTTTTAGTATCATTTGGGCTATAATTCCATTTTATCTTATATTCTTGTAACTCTGAAAATCTAAGTGTTGAAGTTGTACGACTCCAAAGAACTTCTGCCTCCAGGTTAGAAATTAGCAATAAAGTATTAAAGTGGACGTAGACCTTGCTTTGCCAAGCTATGATAAACCTCTTGTGTTCATTATTTACTTGTTTCTCACTCAATTTTCATTTATTTTCATCACGGTTTACTCTCTACATAAATCTTTAGGTGTCTGCACCAACTTTTGATTCAAACATTTTGGTGCTTTCACCAAGAAACCGACTCTCAGGATATTTGGATTCTTGTCTACTATTTGATTGTCTAAAATCTAGGAAAGAGATCCAGTTTCTTCTCAACTAGTTTCCCTACTACTCAGATTTGAACAAAGTCTACAGGAAGCTATCTTCAATGGGCCCAAGAAAGATAAAGTTATTTCCTCCTCAAGAGCTATCGATGAACTAAACAATGCTAACCTTCACATCTGGATGAAGATCGTAGCAAGAAGTTGTCAATGTCTAGAATCCTTGAGATGTTATCACCGGGATTGATTTTGAGCGTATGATGAAAAAGCTACAGGATAGCCATGCAGAGTTGAACCGGCGAATCCAAGAGAAAAAAAACTTGATGACCCAATTGAATACCCATCATAAGAAGACTAGGAGAGAGTCATCTCCTCCGTACTCAGAATCAGGTAATTCCTCATCATCTGACTACCTTCGGAGAAACAAAAGGCGAAGGATGGAGGCATATGAAGTAGGAACCTCTGGGTGGGATAATGCATCGACCCTTACCTAGGCATAAGGGTCGGTACCGATCGCCCCCTATAGGGCTCGGTACCGAAGCCGTCCACCAAAGAGCAGGACATCAAGCTGGAATTGGGACATAATTCGAACGCATTGTGACTGGCCTGGGCACCGAAAATCAAGAGTTTTCTACTGAATTGTCCTAAGGAATGAATGTGCAGCTTCCAAACAAATGGTTCTTTTGGAGCTAGAAGAACTTAGGAGACGAGGCACGAACTAGCATCGTTTACCAGGCCAAGCATAAGGAATAGGTTACGATTACCGCAACCCAACAAGTACCTAAGAGCCGAACTTGGCTGAGATGGTAAGGCAACTTATGAGAGAAAGGCAAGGCCAAACTAACAACGACTGGGGGCTTCCTCTAGTCAAAATTCCTTTGCTGAAGCAATTTTACGCGAAGAGTACCCATGGAGATTCAACATGTCGACGATGCCATCATACTCAGGGAAGACTAATCTGGGATAACATCTCATGAAATACGCATGGTATATGGATCCGCCAAAGCGTTGGATACAATCAAGTGCAGGTGCTTTCCAATCTTCCCAAATGGAGTGGCAACCATAAGTTTACTCGACTACAACTAAAGTCCATCTCTTCTTTTGATCAACTAGCAAGGAAATTCATCGAGTAGTTCAGAATATATACGACTCACCCCAAGGATGTCATGTCATTGTCTAACTTATTCCAAGTATCGGGGAATCGCTCAAGGAATTTTTGCAAAGATTAATACTGTTGAGACCGAGGTGAGCAACCCTTAAGACAACATAATCTTGATGGCTTTGATCTGGGAGATCCATCATGATACAGACTTTGGTGAATGGTTATCGAGAATCCTCCTGCTATTCTGGATCATTTTTTAAATAAGGCGCCTAGTACTTACACAAGGAGGAGGTTATACTTACTAGGAGAGGCAATGATATAGGCCATCAGGCTGAAGCAGGGCGAAGCAACATTGCTGTGAGATAGTTCAGAGCGTGTTCCAGGGACATAGATGTGAACGTACAGAATAAGAGTAGTGGTTAGAGCAAGGGCCATAGCAGGGCCCCAGACGAAAACCTAGATTCTAGGAGATGACCAAGAATCCTAAGGTTTGACACATACAATCCATTGAATGAATCAATAGAAAATATTTACTTGGCTACTCATGACTCGGAGTAATATAGAAAACCAGCCTCAAGAGAGTCAACTGAAGAATAAAGAAAGTCTGGAAAATATTATAGATTTCATGAAACATATGGTCATGATATGAACGAGTGTTGACACCTTCGTGATATGATTTGAAGAATTGATCTGAAAGAAAACGCTCCAACGGTTTATGAAAAACCCACAGGATGGCAGACAAGGAACATCCGACCCCAACCGAGGATTGACCGCTCCTAGTGTTGACGAACCTAGGTGGCCTGAAAGGAGAATGATTATAAACTAGACCGTATATGGTCATCTTCCAACTATGAAGGTCTGGAGCAGAATGGAATAGCGAGCATCAACGATGCTATTTCGCATGAGAATAAGACTTATTCTTATTTGCTTTGAATTATTTCATAAGGCATACTTTGTTAATTTTCAGTAAAATAGCTTTCCAGCCATGTAACTTTACCTTTATACAAACTTTTTGTGAACCACAATCAACTGGAATGAAACTGCATATGCATAATGCAGGTGTGCAGGTATCCAGAGTTAGGTACCCACCGAACCTTCAGGGCCCATGATCAGACCTATGGAGCTCTACCGAGGCGAGCATGAATCGATCGCTCATCAACCAAATCTTTCCCCTGACTCGGCGACAAGACCATGATCAAAAGATGGATGTGACAGACCATTCATCAACTTAACTCTATCCCTTGACCCGGCAAGGGGAGTTTAAACCAAAATGGATGTAACTGACCATCCATCAACTTAACTTTATCCCTTGACCAGATAAGGGGAGTTCAAACCAAAATGGATGTGACTGACCATCCATTAACTTAACTCTATCTCTTGACCCGATAGAGGGAGTTCAAACCAAAATGGATGTGACCAACCATCCATCGACTTAAGTCTTTCCCTTAATCCAACAGAGGAAGCTTAAACAATAAACGAATGGATGTGACATGACCGTCTATTCGCCAACTTTGACCCATCTTCCAACTCTTTCCCTCAATCCAATGGTGGGGTTTAAACATAAAAGTCTGTGACATGACTGTCCCATTGGAAAGGATGTGACTCGACCATCCATCGACCTGCTCCTTCCCTTGATTTGTCGAGAAGAGTACATGAACACGCTTAGGAGCCAATTGCAAAAGTACATGCATGGACATACAAGCGCGTATGCATACTCGACTGCAATTTCCTGAATTGATAGAAATTGAATTCTTACTTGGGACTTTCAGGAAAGAAACCAGTTTAGATAAATGAGACGTACTTGTATAGTCAAATAGCTCAATGGCATCGAGCATAGACAATTACAAAGAGAATACATTTCAATTTTACAATATCAAATATCGACCAAGCATTGCAATGGAAGGTTAGAGATACGACTCTTCATGAAAGCCACTCGATGGAAGGACGACGACAATTCAAGGAACAAAATGAAATACATTCCAGCAATCCCAATTTGTCTCGATTCAAAAAACGTATTGTTTGCAATAAGATGTACTTTGGGAAGGAAATGTTATCCAACCTTTTGACCAGGCAGTATTCAAACAGACTTAAATAATTGAATCGGATGAGTTAATGATGGAGAAATGACCCAATGACTTTGGGAATATTATAAAAGGCAAGGAAAAGGAAATATCAAAAAAGGAACGAAAGAGTTGAAAATTTGGAAGTTCAATTTTTTGGAAGAACCGACTCAAAGCGAACCCATAAAATTATCAGGTCAGACTCAAAGCAGAATAGACTTAAGAAATCTTCGAGTCAGACCCAAAGCAATCCATAAAAAACCCCAAGCACGACCAAGAGTAGACTCGATATCGATCCCTGGACTTGACTCGGTACAGACCTCCAATGGCTCGAAGAAAACACTCAATAATCTCGGGTCTAACTCCAATCAAACGAAGGAAAACTCTGAACATGAAAATCTCAGGTCAAAGTCCCAAGTAAACACTCGAATTTCTCGAGTTGGTCTCCAACAGAAACAACCCAAACTTGAGAAGTCATGAATCTACCCAAGTTGGGAATTGGTACCGACCCCACTCTAAGTATCGGTACCGACTCCTAACTCTACCTTGGGTGGACCCCATCTTCTGCCTACATGCCTATTTTGATGCTAAAAGCTTATTTTCATGGTTTCTTTGTTGAATCAATGCAATTCTTTATCGATCTCCATGAACTCCTGAATCTGCAGTTTTCTTTTTCTACAACTCCATCATTTGGACTTGGAAAAAAGCTAATATTTGTACAAACAACTATGGAATCATGAAGCTAACAATAAAGCAAGCCAAGATGAAGAGACGAGGGAAGCTGTCTTAGCTAACTTAAGGATTGGTACCGACCCCTACTTATGGTTTGGTACCGACTCCTAACAATTGATGATGTGACACCTGTTTTCTTGGAAGAATTGGTATAAATCGTGTATAATGGCTAAGAGATATTTTGTGTGAGATATTAGGTTCCCTACTTCAATAAATAGGAATGCATGACTCTATTTTTAGGATCTTTAGGGCTCTAGTTCTATTCTCTTTTATATTTTTGTAATTTTGAAAATCTAAGTGTTGGAGTTGTACCGACTCCTGCTCTAAATCAAAAATCAGCAATAAAGTATTAAAGTGGACATAGGCCTGTAGAATATGCTACTATATCATTTTGTTTGATAATGATAAACATATATATATATATATATTCATTTAAATGTATTTGTTATCGTACTATTTTATTTTTCACATAATTAAATAAACATTGTTAAATAAAATAAATAACACAAAATTAATATTCAAACAAATATTTTATTCAAACAAATATTTTATTATAATTTTGAATAGTAAAAATTTGAGCTCTCACTACATATATACATTTTCAATTACATTGCAATTTCGATTACATCACATTTCGATTTACAATTTTGACCTCACTACATATATTCACTCACACTCGTATTATCTTCAACTTTATTCCAGCCTGTATTTAGTATCCAAATTATCTACAAAATAAACACCGACGTAGTAAAATTGAAAAAGAAATATTTTGCAGTGTACAATAAAAGTGTGTGTTTGAAAATATCATTTACTTCAGTTATTTGGGTTGTTCGTCATCGTTTATTTTTGAATTCATCTTATACGAACAGCTTGTAACATGCACAGTGTATCACTGTACATGTCACAGGGCCGTGTACACCGATATACACTTGATAAAATTGTAGGGACATGTGAGCACAAGGTCAAACCCAAGCCAAAGGCTAGATTCAACTCAAGTGCATATGGGTCTCGACCAAATCAACCAAAACCAAACATATACAAGTTCATATGCACAGACTCAAATGCAACAACCAAGTTTATATGCAATAATGAGACAAACTCAAGTCTGCAGCATGATCAACACACCGAAGGAAAGTGCACAAGACAAGTGTGTCAAGACTTCAAGTTCAAAGAAAATGAACAGTACAGACTCAAAGAAACTTGAAGACCAATGCGAGCTACCACTTCAACAGAGAATGCAACTCAAAGACATGAGTATCAACCACACCAGAAATAGAGCAGACCAGTGCAGTTAAGACAAAGTAGTGAACTGAATGGATGTAGCAAAATGAAACATGGATTACATAAAGAACAAGTGCACAAGAACTACTCCAGTAAACACACATGAAGATACACATGTATGCATATATATATACACACACACACATACACATAGCAGGCTCAACCATTCAGACCAAGCTAACAAGACCAATAAGTTCAATTCGAAGCAATGCAAGGCCTACACACTTCAACAAACACATATGCCACATCACAATGTAACCTGATCAGAACACCACAACAATGGGCAGAGGATACAAACCACATGACAACATGACTCAAGTGTAATCAAAATGAAGTGCAAAAAGTAACTCAACATTTCAAGCATGGATGAGCAAGATGAACTAAACCAGATCATGCGATAAGAAACTCCAACCCGAACTCAGTGCAACACTACACCAGACTCACACAACAGTGGAATACAACATCAGCTACAAACTGCAACAAGACTTCAAGTATATATGGTGGTCAAGGAAAACAAAGGACAGACCCAACAAACCAGTTCATGTTCAGACTGCAAATGCAACTATCCAGAAATAGCAAAGTGACATACATATGCATATAAGTACATACACATATATTAGGTCAGAGGCATGAACAACCAGAGTGCAGATTCAAGGCAACATGAAGACAAGACCAAAGAAAACTACATTCATATGGAACAATGAAGCAACATGTATATACATATGAAACAGAGTGAAATGCAAGGCTACCAAGTTCAAATATACACAGTAGCAGTTAGAGTAACAAAGCCGTGGATTATATTAGTATTAACAGAAGCAAAAAGGATATTATCAATTGAAACTGTGATGAAGGGTTTTCAAACAAAGTCAATGTATTTCAAAATGAACATGTTATACCAGAGTCAAAGCCATGGTGACCAAGGAAGTAGTAACAATATATCACAAATATATGAACAGGTCAGAATCATCTCAACCATGCAATCGTATCAACGCAAGTGCATAAATCACACAAGGAGTAATGAACGGAACCGACTAAAAAATATTCAAGCAAATTCAACACGAACAAGTCAACAGTTCATCACGAGCACTCAAGTAAAGATCGGATGAACAAGAGTAATTCGAGAAGAATTCAAATACAAAAATAAGAACGTATATTTAGCGGCTTTAATCCTTATAAGACCCAGTTACATCATCGGCAAAAAAATCATTCGAGTTTAAGTAAAAATCACAAAGCCAAGATTCAAATTAAATCCCAAATCAATAACTCGAATCGAATTCGAACCAAAGCAAAACAACAGAGCAATTAAACGGTGAAAATCACATATGAAATTCACAGTTTTGAACTCAGTCCTGAAAGCAACCGCGAGCCAAATTGAAGGAGCATTGAAACTGCCACGAATTATTAAGGCCAAGGAATCGATTGGGAAGGCAACTCAAATCATGACTTAAATCGCTCAATTTGGAATCGGACCTTTGATTTCAAAGCACTAATTTTGAAAGAAGAAAACAAGAGCACGGCCGAATATTCTTCTAAAAGGAAAAAGGAGACGACTTTATTTTTTTATTTAGGTTATAAAATAAAGTGGGCCGGTCATATTTACTTTGGGATTAGAGTTATTAATAGAGTTTTATTTATTTAGTTTGTTTTAGTTTTAATTTGTATTTACTTTTTAAATTGTAACTTTCTAGTTGTGTGACTAGGTTACGAACTACGATGATATAGTTTGAGAATTTGCAACTCAGTGGCTGAGTTGTGGCAGGGTTTTGAGCGTAGAGTTAGGTTAGTCGTTAGCGGGTGTCGCAAGTTTACGTATGTAAGCATCTGACTGTTTAATTTTCAGTAGAAACCTTGGGGAGAGCACGTAGGCAGGTTATTACCGAAGCTGGGTAAATCTTTGTTGTTTCATTTCTGTTTTTATTATTCTACTATTATCGGTACTGCAATTACTATATATATTTCTGCAATAATTTTTATTATTTTTAGTATCACTCTATTCATCCCCCTCTAGGGTGAAATCGGTCATACACGGCCTTGCTCTGCTGAACCACTATAAACCCTGTGTGTTTATTATTTATTTGTTTTTTGCTCATTTTTTATTTATTATCTCTAATTTACTCTCTACATAAATCTTTTGGTGTTTGTGTCAATTTTTGGTTCAAACGGTCAACTATTTATAACCTGGGATCTCTGCTTCAATGGATACAATAACTTAACTAACAAAATGTGAAATTAGCCAAAACTTCAACACGTATCATATTTCAAAGATGATTCTCTTTTTCACGTATTTTTTCTTTTGATAAATGGTACTTTATTAAATAACAACACGTATTATACTTAAATGATACGCCTCATCAAAACCTTACAATCCCTCTAACATAGATAAGTGTCTTGTAAGAAAAAAGAGTACATATCATTTGTGTATATATATAGTGGAGCATCTTACAGCACATTACACTATAACAAACCAAACGAGTGACGTTGGACGATTTAAAATCACTCGTAAGATGATGAAAGAATGACTACGGTGCAACAACGTAAGATGATGAAAAGATGGGCAATCTAAAAGCGCATAAGCCAGCTCATACCACATGTTTCATTCATTATTTTTTATAGGAGGATTCTTTCATTCAATGAATCGCCTCTTTCCTAACTCATGAAAAGAGAAAAAATAATGACAACCATAGATTATCTTTCTAATTAAGCTTGGATTCAAAGTCGTTCCAGCAACTGTAGAGGCTAGCAACAAGTAAATCATTTGTAGATCTGACATCGGGGAGAATTGCAAAGCGAGGGAGCTTAACAGAGGCTTAGTTTTCTACAAATGTCATTTTTTTATTTATCTCTACTTGTAGATGCTTTGATTTACTTATAATAATTATGCAATCTCCTTAAAAAAAGTTCGTATGTGACATGCATAGGAAGTTTATTATTTTGAAACAACCTTGCATTTCACTCAAGCCAAGTACGCCAAGTTATGGTGATTACTGGTGCATCAAGCAGTTCTATAATAAAGTCGTCACCTTTATGATTATTTGCTACATAGTCAATAATATCTTTTAGACTGTCATGTCAAATTTAATAAAACCCAACCACTGCTTCATATGGTTTAGCAATGCTTTGGAGTATTCACAGCTGAAATACAAATGATGAGAAGCCTCATCCTTTGTGTTGCAAAGTTTACATACTAGAGAATCAATTCTAGACCATTTAACGATTTTGTCTAGCGTATTTAATCGTTACGTCATGATAAGATAAACACAATTAGACATTTTAGGAGAGCACATTTCTTTCATAAATGATGATACTTATTCATAAGTGGACCCTTGGATCTGATACTATCCAAGCAGATTTAAAAGAGAGCTCAATAGAGCATCTCCAATGGCTCAAGGGGGTAATATTCAGTCCCTGAATATTACTCCCTTAATATTAAAGGATTGGCCCAAAAGCAGGATGCTGATTAAGTTAGCGCACCGGCTTTGGAGGCTGATTAAATCAGCGCCCGATGTTGGACACCTATAAACTCCACATCCAACCTCTTTTACCTACAAATTCCACCTTTAAACTTCTTATTTTCACTTTCTTTAAAAAACCGTCTAAATGTCACCATGCATCGCAAAAATTGCTAGATGTACCGTTTTATAGCAGACAGAGAAGCTTACAGGTTCACTACACACTGCTTCTGCCCTTGAGATGACGAATGATGACCTACGGATTCTGCACGATCTACTTGAAGGATACACGCATCATATGTTGATAGCCTTGCATACGGTCAATGTATAATTCTAAGTATTAAATAACATTTAATACATGGTTGTTACGTTCATTGCGTATTAACCATGAAATGTTTTTTATTATTTAGATCTGTGATGTTACAAAGTATATTAATTAGTTATTATGCATTTATTTAATATAATAATCTCGAACAGCAGTTTAATTTTTAGTTCCAATATGTCAGCTATTGTGGTAGTTGGGCAAAGTGTATAACACAACTGTATGATAGACTTTCTCCGGGTACACTAGATAAGCTATAGGCTGGTCCTTTTGTTGTTTTCTTACAGAGTCGACCACCTCAATCATTTGATCGTCCACTCATATCCGCCTTAGTTGAGAGGTAGTGGCCTATGACATATACTTTTTATTTTTTAGATTTTAAGCTGGATATTACCCCCCATCGATTTTTATATGTTGACTGGAATTGGGATAGGAGGCCCAAATAGGATACCATTTACTTGTGATTATATATATGAGAGCCCTGAGGATTTCACTATAGATCTACCATAGTTTGAGGAGGGTCGTGTTTCTTCTAGCATTGTCCTCCTAACATATCTACAAGAGTATATTACAGCTTATATGGGCATCGATGCTATGAGTGACGCTGTATTTAGAGCTTTTCTCATATACTTATTTGGTTCGGCCATTGTTTTGAGCCAAACGAGTACCTTTAGATCAGCTTCATATTGTAGATTGGGGAACCTCTATACTTGGATATTTGTACACATCTCTTGATTTATATGCTCTCGGGGAGGTTAGGCAGATGTTTGGGTTCTGGTTTATTTTATCTTGTTGGTACTATGAGTACACGACAAACATACATCCCTGCGTTGTTGAGCCAGCTAGTCATGTACTAGAGACATTTTCTACACACAAGACGATAGTAGCACACTCAGTTAGTTTTTCATGTACCTATTGGAGTTAGACATGACTTGACGGAGGCCCGTACTCAGATTGATTTGAGGTGCGGGCTAATCTTGTAGGGCACCATGGGCTTCATATTGGATCTCCATGACATAGGCGGGCCATATCTATGATGGTTATCCTCTTTCTATTGCGTATCACTTATGTTCACAGAGGATTGTTTTACTCCCACTAGCATTTCTTCCTATTTTGTATTTGGGGGAGAGATGCTCATTGCAGACCACTAGGGAGCTATCTATCCCAGAGATCCATAATCTTGTGAAGACACATTCAGCAGACGTCGAACCATTGGATCACAGTACATACAGGGACTAAGGCAAGCTGGATGGATAGATGCTTTGGCATTTTTCATAGCCGATGTGGATTTTGACAAATACTAGGTTAGAGTTACTCCTCGACGGTACATATTACCTGGCTATGCTCGAGGAGTGAACTCCGATCATATAGGTCCACATATAGCCACCGGTAATGTTCAGGCACCTCCATTTTCTTTTGATCCCACTCTATCCCATACTCTCAGCATCCCATGGACTTCAGTCTTGACACCTATTATAGAGCATATGATATCGGCGGTACACTTATCGAGCAGCCAATAGTTTATCCGTAGGATCATGAGATTGTTGGTATCCCTACTGTTGGACTTTACCCATCTTTTCAGGTAATTTAATTTTTGAATTCATTGTACAGTAATAGTTAAGGAAGCATATACTGATATATTATAAGTAATTACAGTATGCAGGCAGGTTAGATGAGCATAGACAGTATATTGCCGTTATTCAGCATATGACACTTATTTATACTCAGATGCTCAATCAGTAGGCTCAACAAGTGATGTAGGCACAAATTGATGATTTGTCGGCTTAGCTGTCTGCATTCCAGTCTGGTCATAATAGTCCTGCTGATATTGATGACGTAGTGGACGATGAGGATGACAACGATGTTAATGACAATGGTGATGGTGATGTAGACTTATGATGATCAATTACTGTACTAATATATTTATGTTACCATTCTTTGATTGTACTGTTATACTTCTGTACTGTTTCACTTATGTTACCGTTGTTATGTCACGTTATATAGCTTTATTCTCATTGCACATATTTATTCAAATTTCAGCGTACTAAACGAAGACAAAGTGGCGTAGTGTCCTGTCATATCGAACACTATACCCACTGCTTTTAACATTGCACTGCTTTTAACGTTGCACTGCTTTTAATGTTGCACTGCTTTTAGCGCTGCACCACTTTTAACATTGCACTATATTTGCGCCAAAATTGGTCACAAACCTTAGAAGTAGTGAAAGCATCAGTGTTTACACACAAATTATCAATATCTAAACACGGATGTCAGATCTAGACGATGTAGAGAGTAAAAATGAATAAATAACAAAATGAAAATGAAAGAAAGTAAGAGAAGACACAAGATTTATAGTGGTTCGGCGTTGTAGCCTATGTCCACTTTGAATAGTTTGTTGTTTATTGATGATTCTCAACTGATTTACATCAATACAATCAATAGCACTCAAGTTACAATGGAGTTTCAATAGAGTAACGGCGTAAGAGCTTCCAAAAGTCCTTTTTCAGTAGGCGTAAGGGTGCTATTTATAGGAGTAGATCTGGGAATATCTCCCTCAAAACTCGGAATACCATTTCTCATGTGTAGGTGGGCCCACTAGATCGATCTGGGGTTATTTGGGATCGATCTACGATCGGTCCATGTTGTCTTCGTATCGACTCGAAAATGACCCAATGGAGCTAAGATCGATCATGGACGTTCTTGAGTCGGTAAGCAAGCTTCTGTGAAAATTTCATAACATTTGGACTTGTAGTTTGAGAGTTATGATCGATCGAAGATTGATTTTGTACATGTAGGCTGGAACCTTCGTATCCATCCAGAGCTTCATATCCATTAATCATGCATCTATCAAATATGTATCGATCCGAGTTTTGCGCTTTGATCCATGCAATGCGCTCCTTCCCTTGATCGGTTCCTTCGCATCAATCGATATGGACGCGATCGATACGAAATTGCTCCTGAGTGCTTTTCGTATCCATCCTGCATCCTTCCTTCGTACCAGTCCCAAGCATTCTGGAAGTGTATGCTTTCGTATCCATCAACCCCCGTACCCATTGGCTGCTCTTCTCCTCTTATCGATCCAAGCTTTGATCGATACGAAGCATGCTCACTTGCTTTGCCGTATCCATCCAATCGACACGAAGTCATCAGTCCGCATCCATCAACCCATTTCCTTCCTGAAGCTGCTTGACCGATACGTATTCGATCGATACGAAATGTATCGATACGAATGTCGATCGATCCAAACCAAATACCATAATGATCAATATGAACGTATCGATACGAAACCAATTTTCACCAATATTGATCCATCTATAACTTGAGCACATGAACTCCAATTGACCTAAAATTATAAGTGTAGCATCACTGAGCCATGGTTATCATTCCTTATCAATCCCACCTTGATTGGAGCTTGGTCCAATTTTGACGGTATCGATCATAGCCTTGTTTCCAATCGATCTCCAATCCTGATATCCATCCTTTTTAGCCAATTTGTTGATATCTCGGCCTTGTTGGCGAGGTAACATTTTCCCCTTAAAACATACCTTGCGGTAGAAAGGCGTGTTTTGAATAGATTTAAATCCAACATCCAAAGTCCGTATTCCATCCATAGTCATATCATCTGATCCATAATCCAATCAATTACCAAGCCATTCTTTCCAAGTGCCATTGTCATATCCTTATCCAAATCCGCGATTATTCTGAGTCGATATCTGATTCCGAATCCAATAACCAAATCCTTAGCCAATTCCACATCCATCTTAACCCGATAACCGAGTTCTAATCTATCCATACCCAGAACCCAATAACCAAATCCATGACCTCTTCGGTTTGACATCCAAATCCGAGACCTCTCGTGGTCCTGCAATCCAAATCTGAGACCTTGTCGGGTCCTCAATGAAAACCGGGACCTCATTGGGTCCATATCCAAAGTCATAGACCTTGTCGGGTCATTTCATCCTATTCCAGCCTTAACTCTCAAGTCGAGGGCTCATCCATAGTTTTCCTTTTCCAGCTTCGACTCTCCGATTAAGGACTTATACTCTCCGGCCTCGACTCTGCGATCGAGGACATATTTTCTCCGGCCTCAACTCTTCGGTCGAGGGCTTATATTCTCCGGCCTCGAATCTTCGGTCGAGGGATTATATACTCTGGTCTCGAGTCTTCTGTCGAGGACTTATATTCTCTGGCCTCGACTCTCTGGTCGAGGACTTAATCCAAGCTTGAGTCCACCCTGTTGCTCTCCAGCGAAGGGACTCGTAACTCCTCGCGGTTAATGCCCCGTCTCTTCGGTCGGGACCATAACCGTGTGACCAATAGTATTTATTACATTACTTCAAATCCAATCATCATAGAGTTTAATTGATAAAATCAAAGTCCATTCAACCAAGAAAATCAAACAACCATAGTACCAAAAAAAAGAAACTGGAGTTTGCAGAAAATAGAAAAAAACAAGATTTCATAAACTCGAACATCATGGTTTATCATCATCTCATAGCATGTCTAGGGACCGTCCTCTATTCAGTATATGTGTAAGTGACTTAGCCGCATTACTTCAGGGTTTATTACTTATTCCATCCATAAATTCAATCAGCTAATAATAAGCTGATGACGATGCCTACATCTAGTGCCATCTTCGTTTAAGGTGGGCGATGGCTGCACCTGTTCCACTGCCACAGCTCGATTCCTTATGTATTGTTGCAAATGTCCATTCCTCACATGTTCCTCAATAATATCTTTTAGATGCCTGCAGTCGTTCATGTTGTGCCCATCCAGCTCATGAAATAGGCAATGCTTTCCTGATGCCCGCTCGTATCAGAGGGTTCCCTTTTTGCCGGCCTTCGATACTGGAGGCGCCCTCGAGTATCCAAATAAATCCTTTCCAGAGTTTCAGTCAAATTGTGTAAGAAGAGAATTTAGATTCCCTTCGTTGCCTTATCGTTGTGTTACCGCTATCACTCATTTTCCTTTTGCCTCTATCGTTCTTGTTTGAATCCTTCATGGGTAGACCTCCATCTTTTACCGCATAAACTTCAGCCTCTCTCCCCTCTCTTTCAGCCTTCGCATCTTCCTGTCTTATAAACCTCTCTACTTCATGATAAAACTCTCCGAGATCTATCGGTGGATCCTGCTCCAACAATATCTTAAAATTCGAATTATCCGCAATCCCTGAGACTGCTGCCATCAAAACCATCGATGGATCAGGTCGATCCACCGAAGCCACTGCTGCATTGAATCGGGTTAAGAAATCCTTAAATTATCCTCCCTTCCACTATTTCATCAATGTTAAAGTCATTACATTCTTGGGTCTCGCGATGTAGACCCGAAATTTCCTCATAAACCGCTTGATCGACTCTGTCCATGTGCCAATAGAGTCGCTTTCCAGTTGTCTGAACCATAATGCTGCTATATCCATCAAATACAAAAGGAAGCATCATGCCATGACTTCCTCCAATGCTCACAGTACTTCCATGTGTCGCGTGTACCTTGTCAAGTGATCAGCTAGATCCGTTCTCCCATCATACATTCCAGTGTTTGTTGTTTGAAATCCAGTGGATTCCTAGCTTGCCTGATCATGGGAACAAAGTGGCTCCAATTCACATCCTTCAAATCTCTATTCACCAATCCTCCCCTCATAGCCCGTCTGATCATGTCCGCTAACCTTTCGTTGTCATCAAGTGGTAGCATCTGCCTGCTATCCCTGACCTGCCCCTAAGTCCGCGAGGGAATCTTGAAACCTGTACTTTTGGACAAGCATCCATATTTCGATTAATGCCAACCTGCACAGCGCCGCCTGGTATCCTTCCTAGAATTGAGCCAACATGATTCGAGGGGATAGCCCCGAATGCAGGAGCTACTCCCGATGGTTCCACTCTGTCGTGCATCCTATTTTCTTCGTTTCCTTGGTTCTGATTCTAGACTGTCTTTGTTACTGCTGTTCCTGCTTCGTGATCCACATTTTCAGAATTCTTCACTACTCCGTTCTCTTGATTTTGCACTTCAGCTTGTCCAACCTGTCGGAGTAGGTTCTGTATCATATCCTCTTGCCTTTTCAGTATCGCTCCCATCTAGTCTCTAGTAACGAAGATTAAGGTCTTATTGCTCCTGTGGAAGCCTCCTGACTTCCTTCACGCTGACTCCTCTTTGTTCTCTATCTCCTTGTCGATTGCTTAGCCATTGCTTCCCATAATCCCAGTTCCTAAGGTTTCAGATCCAAAATCCAAACCTCCAAATCCCTGAGATCAATTCTTAGTGAAAGCACCAAAATGTTTGCACCAAAATTGGTCATAAACCCCAGAAGTAGGAAAGCACTAAAGTGTTTACACCAAAATTGATCACAAACCCCAGAAGTACACCAAAGTATTTGCACCATAATTGGTCACAAACCCCAGAAGTAGTGAAAGCGCTAGTGTTTACACATAAATCCTCAATATCCAAACACAGATCTCAGATCCAGATGATGTTGAGAGTAAAATGAAGAAATAACAAAATTAAATGAAAGGAAGTAAGAGAAGACACAAGATTTATAGTGGTTCGGCGTTATAGCCTACATCCACTTTGAATAGTATGCTGTTTATTGATGATTCTCAACTGATTTACAGCAGTACAATCAATAGCGCTCAAGTTACAATGGAGTTTCGATAGAGTAACAGCATAAGATCTTCCAAAAGTCCTTTTTTAGTAGGCATAGAGGTGTTATTTATAGGAGTAGGTCTGGGAATATCTCCCTCAAAACTCAAAATACCATTTCTCATGCGTAGATGGGCCCACCAGATCAATCTAGTGTTGTTTGGGATCGATCCTCGATCGATCCATGCTGTCTTCATATCGATCCGAAAATGGCCCGATGGAGCTGAGATCGATCATGGACGTTCTTGAGTGAGTAAGCAAGCTTCTTTGAAAATTTCGTAGCATTTGGACTTATAGTTTGAGAGTTACGATCGATCCAAAATTGAGTTTGTACATGTAGGCTGGAACCTTCGTATCCATCAATCATTCATCTACCAATTACGTATCAATCCGAGTTTTGCACTTTGATCCGTGCAATGCGCTCCTTCCCTTGGCCGGTTCCTTCGTGTCGATTGATAGAATGCGATCGATACGAAATGGCTCCTGAGTGCTTTTCGTCTCCATCCAGCATCTTTCCTTCGTATCGATCCCAAGCGTTATGGAAGTGTATGCTTTCGTATCCATCAAACCCCGTACCCACCGGTTGCTCTGCCCCTTGTATCAATCCAAGCTTTGATCGATACGAAGCGTGCCAACTTACTTTGCCGTGTCCATCCAATCGATACGCATGTATCGATAAGAAGTCATCAGTCCGCATCCATTAACCCATTTCCTTCCTGAAGCTGCTTAATCGATAGGAATTCGATCAATACAAAATGTATCGATATGAATGTCGATTGATCCAAACCAAACACCATAATGTTCGATACGAATGTATCGATATGAAACCAATTTTCACCAATATTGATCCGTCCATAACTTGAGCATATGAACTCCGATTGATCTAAAATTCGAAGTGTAGCCTCACCGAGCCTTGTTTATCATTCTCTATCAATCTCACTTTGATTGGAGCTCGGTCCAATTTTGAAGATATCGATCATAGCCTTGTTTCGAATCGATCTCCAATCCTGATGCCCATCCTTTTTAGCCAATTTGTTGATATCCCGGCCTTATTCAAAAGGCGGGGAAATACACTACTTTGAAGTTGTACTGCTTGACTGGTGGAGATAGAAGACCTCGGTTCTATTTGTATTGGACTGCTTGCCTGGTGGAGATAAAAGACCTCGGTTCTATTTGTATTGGACTGCTTGCTATAATGCTCTTCACTAATATCATACGGGTAATACAAAAAAAAGTGGATTACAGCCATACTTCTTTTCCCTTATCATACTCATATAAAGGTCCTTTAAGACATGATACCCTATCAAATACGTCTCCCCCCAACCACCAATGAGTGGTATGTTGAAATGGTAGAAAGACACTATGAGGATGTAAGGAAGCATGAGAGAGTTTTGCAAAAGCAGAATCTGTTAGAGGATAGTAGAAGACAAAGAGCGGAGCGGTGTAGCCTGTGCATTTAATACCCCACTATTACCCCGCTATAACCCTACTTTATCTCATAGTGGATTTCTACCTCTACGATTTTTCCATATAGCCCCAAATATAGCCTTTCCGCTTTAATCCCCGCTATTTCCGCTATGTTCCGCTATTTTCAGTATATCTTTTTTAAAAGAAATGAATTGAAAAATGACATATGTACATTATAAAAATTATGAAATTAATTTATATAATTGAATTTTAATATATTTTAAAAAATGAAAATACTCTAATATTCTACTAAATTCAGTTATGTTATATAACAGTTTTACGTTTATTTACAGTATATTCGCACATGTTTTTATTTAAAATTATTTATGTATTAATTATAATTCAATTAAATGTTAATTTTTTATTTAATTACCATATATATATTTGTAAAAACATTAAGTACGAATTTTATATGTTATTTTAGAGTCATCCGCTATATCCCGTGATATCCTCGCTGCATCCCCGCTATGACTTTTTGCGCATCTGTCGTATTGAATCTGCCGAGCATTTTAACTACACAGAGTGTAGCAACAATGGCAGAAGGCAATGAAGGGATGAAACACACCACCAAGTACCTCAGGCAGATTAAGAGGCTGACTATAGACTCATATCCTGTAACTGTGGAGTTTCTGTTTTGTATTCTGTTGTAAGAAATAGAACTGACGTTTGTCGACGTCACTATAGATACCGCAATTTTTCGAATGGTTATGATTTTTGAAAATGGCTTGATGAATGGCTTGATGATCCTTTACCTCATCAAGCAGTTACGTATGCAACTGAACTTGAAGAACAAATTGAAACGCTCCAGAGAACACTTGGTTCAATGCAAGTATCAGCCGGTTCGAAGACAATATTTTAATTAGTTTTGTGCATATTTTAGATCTATTTCTATGTCGGTTGTTTTGTTTGTATCGTTTCAATTATCAGTTTTTTATTGTCTGTATCATTTCAATTATCAGGTTATCTTAAATATTTAGTGTTGTTTGTATCGTTTGAGTTAAGTATTTGTTAGTTTCTTATCTTAAGTACTCAGTAGATATTGAAAATACATAGAACTTACTTAATATAAATAACTTAATTACCTTTACTGAATTCGAAATCATATAGAATTTACTGAAGGAACATAGCACTTGCCTAATATAATAGCTAGCTCAAACATAATTCAAATTATCGAATATAGCTAACCCAAAGAACATATGTAGCATGTCCAACAAAATTAGTTTGATACTCCAACAAATATCATGAATCAAATGTGGCTCGTGTGAATTAAAACACCTCCAGTGTATTTATGACATTTTTGTATCTTCAACAAGCTCTACTAAACGTGACATAAATACTTTTAGTTTCCAAAATCCTTCGAATTAATCTACAATTAGGATGATTATTAAATACTTCATTTAGAGTAACCCAAAATTCTTGATTCAACTCCTCTTCCATGTGTCTTGTATCGGTTTCTATGTACACTTTGATTAGTACCAAATAATCTTGGAGTCCATCTTTCATTTGCCATTGGATTTGTTGTAAACTTTTAGTATAAACTTTTTTACTTAAATAGACAGTTCATAATCCACGTTATTCGAATTATGTGTGATGTAAACAATCATGTGGCAAACATCCACGAACTTATAGAGAAACAAAATATGTGTGTTTGTTTCTTCACAACATACAAAATTTTCACTTAAAAACAATAATTCTGAATGATCATGCTCTCAATTAATGTTGTATGCCTCTAGTTAAAGTTGATATGACAACACTCTGATGTCTTTGTATGCATTTCTAAACATGAGGTGACTATGCTCCCAATTAATATTGTCTGCCACTTGTTAAAGTTGAGATGACAGCACTATAATGTATGTCTACCACTTGCTAAAGTTGAAATGACCACACTCCCAATTAACGTTATCCGGCACTTGCTAAAGTTGAGATGACAACATTCTGTCACTTGCTACAGTTGAGATGACCAAACTTTGAATTAATGTTGTCCACTCAATGTTTTATAAAATAATTATGGCCACTCATTCCTTGTTCTATGCACATATCATTTCACTTGTATATAAGGACTTTAATCCATTGCAGATATCACATTATAATCTTCTTTCTTTCTCTCATAGCATAAAATTAAATATTTAAATGAATTCTGAGAACACTTCATCTTCCCTCAGACGTGTTAAAGCGTTCGATAGTGATTCCAAGAAGAAAGATATCATATGAGAGGAAGCAAAGGAGATGCAAGAAATAGTTAACATATGCCACGAAGCTTATGGTTCCACATCCATAAAACATGGCGGATCGGTAATTGGTCGGAAACATGTAAACCGTAATCAATTTGCCTTTCCTAAAAGCCTCATGTAAGACTACTTCAATCCAAATTGCACTTATGGACCAAATATGTTCAGGAGAAGATACATAATGAGAAGAGAACTGTTTTCAAGAATTTTAGCAGGTATTTGAAACAACAATAAATATTTTATTCAAAAATCAAATGCTGGAAAAACATAGGGTCTTAGCGGCAAACAAAAAATGACTACCACAATGAGGATATTAGCTTATGCCACCTCCGTAGATGCATTAGACGATGCATATTAAATTGTCTGCCAAGCTGTGATAGATTTTTTCGGCACTGAGTATCTTAGATCTTCGAAGAAGGATGATGTGGTGCGGATTAGAGAAATGCACAAGAGTAGAGGATGGCCTGGCATGCTAAGAAGTCTCGATCGTATGTATTAGGAATGGAAGAACTGTCCCCAAAGCATACCATTGAGTTTACAATGGTAAAGAAAGAAGACCAACTATTATTTTGGAAGCTATTGTTTCATACGATTTATGGATATGGCATGCTTTTCTCGGGATGTTCGGATCTAACACTGACTTAAATGTTATTGAGAGGTCACACTTATTCGATGATATGACACTTGACCAAGTAACTCCAGTGACGTTTACTCTTGAGCAAAATACTTACAACCACGGATATTATCCTAGTGATTGGATTTATCCAAAATGGAGCACCGTTATAAAAACGTGTCCAAACCCGATAACAGCAAAGCAAGCAAAGTTTGCTATGATGCAAGAGGGATAGAGAAAATGTGTGGAAAGAGCTTTTAGCGTTCTTCAATTCAGATCTGCAATGATGAGTAATCCTTGTTGATTATGGTCTCTAGAAAACATATACACAATCATGTTTGCATGTATTATTATGCATAATATGAAATATGATTATTGAAGACGAAAGAAATATGGATGAAGAACACCGTAATTACGAATATGATGGTGCGGCACAAACGACAGAAATATTTCGAGATGACATTCTTATAACTGAAGAAGCTTTCAACGTTCATGTGGAACGTCAACTTTCATTCTGAGATGCATTTCACAACTGGCTACAAAAAGATCTTATGAATCATATTTGGAATTACTTTGAAGATTGTTAGTTCAATTTTACATTTAATTAGTCATGTGTGTACGCATTTTTCTTGTATTTGTAATTTTAGTTAACTTATCAACTATAATGCATTTCATTCAAAATCTTATTTAGCTTGGTTATAGATTTTGTATGAATGAAAACAAAAATAGTTAAACATTAGTTAATAACAAGTTGACATAAATTCAAAGTACACCAAAAATAATACAACTTATACAATGCTATGATTAAAACAAACCATAGTTGTGAGAATTTAGGTATAAGTACTTGTCTTTTGCACTCCATCAAATATTGCATTTGAATTTCATCCATTCCCGTCAAATATCTATCTGCAATCATTTGTTCTTGGTAGTCCCGTTCAATATCAAACTTTTGTTGCTCAATATCTGCAAATCACGCATTACATTGTTCTTCTCTTGCGCTTGTCTGCTTCTATCAGGATGTCTTCTTTCTTGAATTTCATGAGGCGACGTTCACTTTAGCGGTCACAGCGACATCAAATTTATTATTTATCTTTACTGCTTTGACGCTTATGGTCTATAATCTTCATCGAGTTTCTGGATGAGCACATCCGCCTTGTTTTTTCCGTCAAATTTGGTTTCTCTGCATGATGAATCTTCCAGACTGGACGAGCATGATGGTTTTTGATGCTTTGTTCTTTCCCTTGGCTTTATCTGAACGTCACGGAGGCTCTTCGCATTATCGGATTTCCACTTCGGTGTGCTCGTCACCAACTCATAACAATTCGGGAATTGATAATAGTGTGATTTTATAGCACCATTTTCCCTTGCAAAAAGCTTCATGAATTCCTCGTTTTTCGTTCTTTTCTGATAATCAAAATTGAAATAAATTAATAATAGTTAAACACTAACAAAGTGATAATATCAAAAATCATACCAAATGCTCTTCGCCTTCCATTCCACTAGGATTCACTTTTTTTATTTTACAAATATGTGATTTTTAAAATTTAGTTTGACGATTGATTTTTTCGAATTGACCTTGAATCGCCGACAATGATCGTATGCATTCAAGATGCTTAAGGTTGAAGGTATTCATTATTTTCTTCCAAAACTTATCGTCATTTTGGTCATTATCCCTAATCGAGTCTTTAGCACAATGACAGTAGATATTGCATAAGTCGAATTCCTCATCGTTTTGCCATGGGCTAGATGAATGCTGGCTCAGAGATGTACTTTGGTGTGGTTCGTTGTCGTCTTCAAAAATGCAGTTTTGAGAATTGAAATGATGCGTAAAATTTTCAAACGTTGAAGATATTTGAAGATAATGTGGGTTAAAGAAGGAAGTAATGAAGTGTTTTGTGTGGAAATGAAGAGTGAAAGTAGTGTATTTAAGAAGTTGAAAGGGAGGAATATAGCCGTTAAGGGGAAGAGAGAGTCATTGGGCCTCAACGGTTACACCTATAAATGCTGATTTAATCGGCGCTTTAGTCTGGACGCTGATTAAATCAGCGCCCAGTATTGGACTCTGATTAAATCAGCGTCCAGTGTTGGGTACTGATTTAATCAACGTCCGAGGCCAATTCAACATTCTGAATTGGTCTTTTAATATTACCCTTAATATTAAGGATAATACAATCCGTTAGAGTTGCTTGAACTAGTTTTACGTAATAGTAAGCCTTAATTTGTCTTCATTGGAGACGCTCTTAGTGTTAGGCTTCCACTGCCAGAAGTCACTGTCATGTGCTGAATGTATTTTTGTAGCTTCAATTTGACTGCCAATCTTACTGGGAAAGTTATACGTGTTGAGGTTCAAGACATTATCACTGATAAGAGCAGACACATTTCTTGACAAACCCCCTACAGTAAAGGACTGATGTCCTAACATTTGTGCAATTGAAGCACCATTAATTAATGGGTCGAAAGCTATGTTTGTATTTTTACCATTAGCAATTTTTCTTTTAATTAGTCCATATGTTGCTGGTTTGATTTTGAGCAATGCCTTCTAAGTATACGAAGCATCGTTGCTTTCTTGAATTTCTTAGAATTTTTTTTGATTGTAATACTTGTTTTTCATCCATGCAGCTCAGAGATTGTCTTGCTGCATAAATTTCCATAATAATTTTAGATGTATTGCCTTGTTTATTTCTTCTAGATTTCTGAGTCCAAGCTCACCTTCTTGCTTGGGTTTACATGTGTTCTGCCAACTTATAAGATGCTATTTCCCTTGCCATAAAAAATTGGCACAAATTGTTTCTATTTTCTCAATACATTTGTAGGCATTTGTCTAATTTGCATTGGAAAATTAATAATGGAGAAGATGACGGTCTTAATTTGCCTGATTCTACCAAAATGTTAGCAATTTACAACACCATCAATTGAGTCTTTTTTGATTTTATCTATGAGCTTGTTGAAGTCTTTTCTTTTTAAATAGGAGCTGCTAAGTAGTGTTTCCAAATAAGTAATGGGAAGGTTCTCAATTGGGACTCCAATTTCATTAGCTATTCGATGCTTCATAGTGGCTCCTATACTGAAAAACAATTTCAAATTTTGTTCATTCATCACAAGTCCAGTAAAAAAATTCGAATTCAGCATGACTTTTTTAATAGAGGCTACATTATCTAAAGTAGCTTTTGCAAAAAATTGTATATCATCAGCATATAGTAGGCGAGTGACCACTAGAGAACACTTATAAATAGGGGTTAGGTCTCCTTTATGATATTCTAAGTCAAAGGAGACGGTTAAGTACTTCATAGTAATAACGGATAGATATGGTGATAGGTGTTCACTTTGACAAAGACCTCTGTTACTCTTAATGAATCTACATGGGGACCCATTAACCATAACTGAAAACGTAGGGTCAAAATGCATTTGTATACCATTGAGGTGAATTTATTGGGAAATCAATGTGAGTAAGCATTTGGAAAATGAGTTCTCTGCTAATTTTGTCATATTCTTTCTGTAATTCAACTTCAAAACACAAGTTATTAGAACCTCTCCTATTAAATGACCTAACCATTTCATGAGCTAATAGTGAGTTTTCATTGATGAGTCTACCTGGAATATAAACATTTTGATTTAATGAAACAAGATCATTAATTAGACTTTACTTCTTATGCATAAGACATTAGCTATGATTTTGTAAATAACATTGCAACAGGAAATTGGTCAAAAATCTGATATGGTTTTTGCATTCTCTTTTTTTGGACTAAAGTTATAAATGTGCGATTTATTTCATGAATAAATTATCCAAAATAATAAATACCTTTCGTGGCTGCAATCACATCTTATCTGATTAATTCCCAAAGTTGTTCGAAAAATTTAGCCCCAAACCCATCTGGCCTAGGGCTGCTATCATCGTCAATCTAAACTGTGGCTGCTTTGATCTCTTCTTTGAAAAAAAAATTCCTCAAGATTAGTCCTAGCCGAACTTGTCAAAAAAATTGCAAATAATATTAGGGAACAAGGATGGCATGATCAGTATTATATAATGAAGTGAAATATTGGACTGCTTCATTTTGAATGTCTTAGATGTTAAGGTTGTCATTGGAATCAATAGTCTAATGTCATTTATATCTTACATATTGTCATTTGGCTGTAGAAATTTTTTGTACATTGATTGTCGTCCTGCAGCGACTTAAATTTTTTATTTTTTGTTGGTTTTCCATTGTGTGGATGTGTAATATTCTTCCAAGTAGGAACACGTATCTTTTTGTTCCTTATGCAACCGTCCCATGGGTTTTCAATCACTTTCTTGTATAATACATTGTTTTTATCCCTTGTTCTTCCAAGAATGACATTGACGCTTTCATGGCCTTTGATCCACTCTTTCAAAGCTTTTTTTTTTCAAAATTTTAAGCTTATGCAACACAACAAATAGAGGTTTGCCATGCTCTGATGTTGACATGAATTGTTTATGACATTATTGTACCCACCAAGATTAAACCAATCAATGCTAAACTTGAAAGGGGGTCTTAAGACTTTAT
Organism: Allium cepa; assembly: GCA_030765085.1. Lineage (NCBI taxonomy): Eukaryota > Viridiplantae > Streptophyta > Magnoliopsida > Asparagales > Amaryllidaceae > Allium > Allium cepa. Next base: position 430,786,904 of record CM060941.1, read on the forward strand.
CCTCATCTTTTAAAAACCTGATTAGGAGAGGGAGTGTTTCAGGATGTAAGCAAAAAATTTAGGGTAGGCTGAGAGCATTTCAGAATTGATAAACACCCTCTCAGTTTTACTATAAGTTTGATCGTCTCTCCCTCCACGTCATGTAAAATGGTTGCCATTTTGTAATAAATAAATAAATTCTAGATCTGAATACATACAACTCATATTGATTCTATCGAGAAATAAATATATGAAATTAAATAGTTCAGCAGAAGTCGTACCCGAATCCATTGATGTTTGCAAAAAGAAGATCAACTAGGTTTTAGATCTTTCAAATTGACACAAGCTTAGATCTGAAAATTCTCTTTAGAAGAGGGTGGAGAGAATATGATAAGACTTTTGTAATTTGGGGACCATAACCCCATATATATATTGTGTGACATTTTTCAGTTCGACCCTTCAACGAACTAAAATTGTCACTCTGGCATCCACACATTATAAATTTACATAACGAATATTTCCCTTAAGTCTTGTTGAATTTATTCCAAATAGATCACATAATTAAACTTAATCTCAAGATAGTGCATACATTAAAATATTAAAATATATGACCTCATAATGCTGAATTATTCCAACAATCTCCCCCTGGGCCACATATGTAACCTTATAGAATGTATTCAACTTTATGAGCTCTCAAATAGCTATCTTGACAATATGGTATATCTATAACAATCTCGTCCATTGATTGTGTTAACATAGGATCAAAGCGGTTTTCATTATCGTTAGTGTAACTAAACCCATCAATGGTCACGTATAATAACATAATCAAATGACATAGATCAATCATGTATGTGTAGTATGGAAATTACATGAAATGTGATCTTTACATGTCTATTTCCAACTGGTCCTACTTTACTTTAGCAAGATCAAAATCTAAACATATATAAATAATTTGAGTGCAATTAAAACTTTATTTCTGATCAGAAAAACTGAAGCATATCCACAATCAAAATATAGAGCAATGTCACAAAACAAATGACTTAGTACAAACTCCCCCTAAACCAAAATATTCTTACATAAAAGATACACCCATTTTAGCAACATGCTTATGAAAGACCTTGGGTGGTAATGCTTTTGCAAATGGATCCGCTAACATGGAATTTGTCCCAATATGCTTTATGGATATTAACCCATTTTGCACTCTTTCCTTCACAACTAGAAACTTGATGTCAATGTAATTTGACTTACTTGAGCTTCTATTGTTATTGGAATATAATACTGCTGATCTATTGTCACAAAACAACTTTAGTGGTCTTTCAATATTATCTATAATGCGCAGCTCAGTGACAAAATTTGGCAGCCATTTTTCATGATTAGATGCCTCATAGCAAGCCACAAACTCTGCTTCCATAGTGGAAGAAGCTATAAGCGTTTGCTTAATGCTCTTCCATGATATAGCCCCTCCACTCAACATAAATATGCATCCTGAAGTGGATTTTCTGCTATCCGAACATCCAGCAAAGTCAGAATCAGAATACTCAATGATCTCCAACTGATCTGATCTTCTATATGTAAGCATATAGTCCTTTGTTCTTTGAAGATACCTCATAACCTTTTTTGCTACTTTACAATGATCCATTCCAGGGTTACTAAGATACCTGCCTAACACTCCTACAATGTACGCAATATCCGGACGCGTACATACTTGAGCATACATTAGACTCCCTATAGAAGATGCATAAGGGATCTTCTGTATTTCATTAACTTCAAGGATGTTATTAGGGCATTGTTTGAGACAAAACTTATCTCCTTTAGCGACAGGGGTATCACCTGGTTTACAATCTTGCATGCCAAATCTCTTAAGCACCTTTTCTATATAGTTCTTTTGTGACAATCCAAGAATGCCTCGTGAACGATCACGATGTATTTGGATCCCTAATACAAAAGAGGCATCACCAAGATCTTTCATTTCAAAATTATTTGAAAGAAATCTCTTAGTTTCGTGCAGCATATTTAAATCATTACTGGCAAGCAATATATCATCAACATATAAAATTAAAAATATAAATTTACTCCCATTAAACTTGTGATACACACAGTTATCAATGATGTTTGCCTCAAAACCAAAAGAGGTAATTACATTATGAAATTTATGGTACCATTGACGAGAAGCTTGTTTGAGTCCATAAATGGATTTCTTTAGTTTGCAAACCATATTCTTTGGATCTTCGACCACAAAGTTTTCCGGTTGCACCATATAAATTGTTTCCTCAATGTCTCCATTGAGAAATGCAGTCTTAACATCCATTTGATGCAACTCAAGGTCAAAATGTGCAACAAGTGACAAAATTATTCTAAAAGAGTCTTTCGATGAAACCGGAGAGAAAGTCTCTTTGAAATCAATGCCTTCCTTTTGGGTAAAACCTTTTGCTACAAGACGAGCCTTATGTCTTTCCACTTTACCTTTTGCATCCCTCCTGGTTTTAAATATCCATTTACAACCAATGGGCTTCTTACCTTCAGGTAAAGGGACAAGATCCCAAACTTTATTGTCTTGCATTGATTTATACTCTTCATTCATAGCTTCAATCCACTTTTGAGAATTAATATCTTGCATGGCTTGGTGAAAGTTGATAGGATCATTTTCCATCAGTCCATTATTATCCTCTAACTCTTGAAGAAATACAACATAATCATCCGGAATAGCATTTCTTCTTTCCCTAGTGGATCTTCTTAATGGCAATTCATTTTGAGGTTGCTGAATTTGTTCTTGTGGAATGTTAACTTCAACTTGAAGAGGATTTTCTTCAACATTGTTTTGTTGGGGTTCTGGATTCACTTCTTGATCAATGACAGGAACAATAATCTGCACAGTGTCCGAAGAAGTAATTGTAGTAGGAATCATAGACGATGATTCCTCCTCAAAAACAATGTTCCTTACTTCATTTCTCCCTCTCAACTCAACATCCTCAAAAAATATTGCATTTCCCGTCTCAAATATTTTCCTCGGTATGGGATCATAAAATTTATAGCCCCTAGATCGCTCAAAATAACCAATAAAGTAGCTACTCATTGTTTTAGAGTCCAATTTTCTTTCATTTGGCCTATATGGCCTTGCCTCGGTTGGACATCTCCAAATGTGAAAGCTTTAGAGTAGGCTGTTTGCCTGTCCAGAGCTCATAAGGTGTTTTAGCAGCTGCTTTAGTGGGTATTCTATCAAAGATATAAACTGCTGTCTTTAATGCCTCTCCCCAGAGTGATTTTGATAAGGTAGAATGACTGATCATACTCCTTACCATGTCTTTAAGAGTCCGGTTTCATCTCTCAGCAACACCATTCATGCTAGGTGAACCTGGCATAGTGTATTGTGGGACTATTCCACATTCCTCTAGGAATTTGGCAAATGGTCCTAGACATTGTTCACCTGATCCATCAGATTTACCATAATATTCACCGCCACGGTCAGATCTGATAGTTTTAATCCTTTTGTTGAGTTGGTTCTCAACTTTTACCTTAAATTTCTTGAACATGTCTAAGGATTCTGATTTATCATGAATAATATATAGGTAGCCATATCTTGAGTAGTCGTCTATGAATGTTATAAAATATTGTTGACCATTCCATGATGCCTTAGGGAATGGCCCACAAATGTCTATATGTATTAATTCTAAGACGTCGGTTGCTCTATTGGCACCTATTTTCTTATGTTTGGTCTGTTTTCCCTTGATACACTCTACACAGACAGTAAGGCTGAAAAATCAACGGATTCCAAAATGCCATCTGACACGAGCCTTTGAATTCTATTTTTAGATATATGACCTAAGCGTTTGTGCCACAATGTGGCTGAAGTTTCCTTATTAGCTTTTCTTTTAGTACCACGTGACTCTACATGCAAGGCTTCATTATAAGAGGTATTAACATCAAGCATATATAAGTTATCATAAACATTAAGAGAACCAGTTCCAATAAGAATTGAATTCATTGATAAACTAAAAGTACCATTCCCAAATGAACAAGAATAACCAAATTTGTCCAACTTAGAAACAAAAACCAAATTCTGTCTAAATGACGGTATAACAAAAGTATCAAATAAATCCAAACAAAACTGAGTTCTTAATAACAACTTAAAATGCCCAATAGCCTCCACTTCTACCGATTTTCCATCACCCACATAGATGTATCTTTCAGCATCGGTTGGATTTCGGTAGCTCAAGCAACCCTTTCTTAACACGCCATGCGTGGTATTTGGCACAATCTTTCTTCAAATATCCAGCCTTTTTGCAAAAGTAACAACCATCAGTCTCCTTTTGTTGTTTCTTTTCAGTCGGACCCTTAGCAGTTTCTTTATCCTTCTTTCTCTTTTTGTCTTTTCCCTTACAGATGTATGTTAAATGAGCACTTTTGGCCTTATCATGCTTCAATCTCTCTTCTTCTTGTACACAATACGAAATGAGCTCATTAAGAGTCCATTTCTCCTTTTGACAGTTATAACTGATCTTGAACTGGTTGTATTGTGAAGGAAGAGAGATTAATACCAAATGCACGAGCAAATCATCTGAAAGCTCAAGCTTAAGTGCCTTAAGTTTTGAAGCAGTGTTAGACATTTCCATAATGTACTCCCTTACGTTTCCTTTGCTTTGATACTTCATGGAAATCAAGCGTTGTAAAAGCATGCTTGTTTCCGCCTTATCGTTTTTAGCAAAACGTTTTTTCAATCTCAGCAAGGAAATCTTTAGCATTGATTATCTTATCAGATACCGCACCCCTAAACACCTCCGGAATGCCACGCTTTATGATCATTAGACTCATGCGGTTTGAACGATCCCACCTCTCAAAGTTCTTTATAATATCAGAAGAACTTTCATCCGTAAGAGGGGCGGGTTCATCTATCCTAAGTGCAAGGTCAAGATCCAAGCAGCCAAGAACAAGCAATATGTTCTCTTTCCAATCCTTAAAGTTTGTTCCAGTCAGAATAGGAATGTTGTTCAGATTGGCAGATACCATAGTCAAATTAGCTGTAATTTTAAATTTATCAAATATGCTTACATTATAAAACAACTATAGTAAATTTAAAATAATTGGTAAGTCTTTGCCAAGATACCTAGAACAACATTAATATCAAGTCTTTGGACAGTAATATTAACTGTAAGTGGTATTCTTGTTGTAATCATCAAATATTAACAATAAATTCAAGTCAAATATAATCTTCCTTTGAGCCGATTAATTATTTTCTTGTAAAACTTTATAATTGTTACATATTTATCATCACACATGTGTATCTGATTTGGCCAGATATTAACCTTCCTTTGGGCCGACTAGTATTTGCATAAATAAATACACACAAATATCTAACATTTTTCATGAGCAACTAAAATAAGAGAGGTCACTTTGGTGACATATTATTTCAATTAGTTCGCTTGTAATGTAGGATATTCACAATCAATTTGCAAAAGACGCCAAATAGTATATGAATTTATTTTAACTCCTTCATTTATAAATTTGCCATAAATATCAATGTCAAATTTGACATCAAGGAAACTGTAATAATACATAAATGAATAATACTTGCAATAATAATTAGTATCAGATTATTGCATACTTTATTTAACTGCTACTATTCAAAATAGAAGGTGAAACATATTAAGTAGTAACAATAAATTACAAAAAAAATGTCAAATCTGACAGCATCAATTAATGTGCTGATTCATAGTGTACAAAAGTAATGAATAGTAAAAGCTTGGCCAATATTTCAACAATGCCTGTTGCTATTTTATGCTAAGAAAAAAAAACCAACCAAATAAAATAATAATTTATGCTTTTGCAGGAGAAAACAAAACCACAAACATGTCATGGTACAATTATTATAAAAGATGTAGATGAATTCTTAGATCATAAATCCAATGATACGGTTCAATTAAATCCAAATTGCTATCATTTCAGGAAACTTTTGGTCAAATCAACAGAATCCAATATTTCATTAAATCTATGGATCCATGTATAATACTGTTTATTAACATGTTTTGAATCACCATAATTGAAGCATTCACAAATCAGAACGAAATAAGTGGATCAGGTGAATCAACCGAAAATTGTAAATCCAAGAACCCTAATTTCATATGTTCTTAAAACCAAAGAATTTCTCAATAAAATCAATGATGGGTGACTCTGATACCACTTGTTGTAATAAATAAATAAATTCTAGATCTGAATACATACAACCCATATTGATTCTATCGAGAAATAATATATGAAATTAAATAGTTCAGCAGAAGTCGTACCTGAATCCATTGATGTTTGCAAAAAGAAGATCAACTAGGTTTTAGATCTTCCAAATTGACACAAGCTTAGATCTGAAAATTCTCTTTAGAAGAGGGTGGAGAGAATATGACAAGACTTTTATAATTTGGAGACCATAACCCCATATATATAGTGTGTGACATTTTTCAGTTCGGCCCTTCAACAAACTAAAATTGTCACTCTGGTATCCACACATTATAAATTTACATGACGAATATACCCTTAAGTCTTGTTGTATTTATTCCAAATAGATCATATAATTAAACTTAATCCCAAGATAGCCCATACATTCAAATATTAAAATATGTGGCCCCATAATGCTGAATTATTCCAACATGCCAATGTATAGTGCTTCTTGAAGTCTAATTGATAATATAGTGTTGAAGAAATCAGTACCAGCTTTATTATTATGAGTGTCACGACACGCGCTTCGCACGTGAATTATTTTCCTTATAAATTGTATATGTTTGAATTAGTTAAAAAATAATTTTTTGCATTTTCAATTAATATTAAGATTTTTATATTTGTAAAGAAGTGTTTTGAATTCATAAAGGAATTTTAATTTTAGATTCCATTTTTAGAAGCATTTTGAATTTGTAAAGAAAGTTTAATTGTTAGATCCTACTTTTAAGCTCGTTTGAATCTGTAAAAGAAGTTTAGTATTAGATCCTAAGTGATTAAGGTTTGATAATAGAAAAAAGATCGTTTTTGGTTGTTCACGCAAAAAAGTGTGACGCCAAAGATATTACAACTATTATTAAAGATTAAGGCATATTCTATCTTTATTATAGAGGACACAATTAGAATCCCCTATAACGATCCATGAGATGGCGACTTTGTTTGCGGAAGTGCTCAAGTGACTCTATAAAGAACATTGCCAATCCACATTTATTTTGTATTAGACACATGATATACAGTTGATTGCAAAATAATAGCTACAATTCAAGACATTAGGACTCCATAGTATGAGTATTGTGCCCTTAGAATTATCAGCATTGTTGTTGACAACTGACCAATTTGACTTGAAACTCTTAGTAAGGACATTGAACTTCATTACAGCTGAGTTTGTGCTCTAACAGATAGACTAATAAAGGGTGAAGTCTAATAATATGCTCTATCATGTCATATTTTCTTGTGGGGGTGTTCATCCCTTTCACATTCCATAAAAATAATGTCATTTAATACGATGCACTTTAATGCCCTTTATTTTCTGTGCTCCAAGGGATGGAGCTCATTCTTGACTTTTTATTCTTTCTATTTTTTATTTGACTTAGAAATGAGTTTAGACCATACTAGGTTCTCAACTACAATATCAAAAGTAGATGCTTTAAATACAAAAGCGTCTTCGTCTCCTCTGTTTCTCCCAGTAGATCTAGTTGCTATTATTATGTCATGTCATTGATCACTACTTTTATTATCCGATCTCTTGTTTCTGTGCATCATATTTTCTAAAAATCCTTTCTTAGTGTCCTACTTGATTTAGGACTACTTAGAGGAATGACGAATGCAGCAGATAGGTCTAGTGGTGTTGGATGGCAATCTGAACTTAAACAGCGGGGTTATCAACAGGATTACCCTTTGAAGAGTTAGAGTCTGTTACATTAGAGCTATGAGTGGAATTTGATATAACCTTTATAGATTTGATAGAATTGTTTTGTACTATTCTGGATCGTGCAATATCTGAACATTTTTGGACTGAGATTCATTATAATTGCCGCGGTCTGTAATGTTTTCTTAATTGTTAGTGTTTTCTACCATTTGTTCATCAGATGTTAAGTTGCATTTTATACCGGATGTAGCTTGATCTTTTAAAGATTATGAGCTCAAGGCATTATTTGAATTAGAGGTAGAATTATCATTGTTGTTGTGTGTATATGCTTTATCTACCTACACCGATGTGTTGTTCTCTTCATTATTATGTTTTGGCGCCCATGGTTTCACTATGGGGCAATGCCTTTTAAAGTGTCCAAAACATGTGTAGTTGGTACACTTGATAGGCTGCCACTCTTATTAAATGTCTTGCCAGAATAAGTTATCATGCTCATCTAATATTGGTACTTTGTTGGGATAGCTATGGTTTGAGCTAATTTCAGACAAAACTCTTGCAAAAGAAATTCTAATGATATCCTCTATCATATGATCCATTTTTAAGGGAGTGCCGATAAGTGAGGCAATTCTCCTGATTCCTTCATCGGTCCAATAATCCAACTCTAATCCCGAAAGCCGAGCCCAAATAGGGATGGACTGAAGAAATTCTCTAGTTGATTTCATTCCAATGATCCATTTTTTCATAATAATTATTGATGATAAAAATGACCACCAATACCCAAATAGTATGTGAAAGCATCAAAGATCCAATATCCAATCACAAACGGAATACAATAGAGAAATAAATATGAAGAAATCGAATTAAAACAGTAAGAAAATAAATAAACAAGAGGATTTATAGTGGTTCGGTTGTCTCTGATCTTCGTCCACTCTGAAAATTTGCCTTTTATTGATTTATACTGCTATTTACAGTTACAATCCATGAAAATCAAGAGTAAAAAAGGCGAAGTATAGCCTGGGTAGAAGATGAGGAGAGCTAGAAAAAAGATCTCCTAACGTAAACAATAAACCCTGTATTTATAGGTGTAGATGACCAAATATAGCTCTGAGATTTCAGTAGTAGAATCTCGGGATGTAGACGAGGCGACCCAGAAAAGTCAAAGATCCAATTCCCAAGGAACAAAGGCCGGCCCTGGCCCCTCTTAGAAGCTACGTGGCATGCTACGAACCCTTTGTTGGGTCCCCCCGGTTGTTAGCTCCATTTCCCAAAGTTTCATGTATAGTTGACTTCTAGATTTTGAGATATCAATCATTTTCCATTGATTTGTACTACTAAGCTAATGCGATCCTATCCCTTACATAGAAGGAGGGATTCCTCAATGAATTACAAGCCGGCTATATTTATAGAAGAAGACGTGCAGATACCTTGCTCAAAATCGAATATGGAATCCTAAGCCTAGACAATCCGACCCAAAAAAATTCAAGTAGATCGCTCACCCCTAAGAAGAGTCGAATCCGACCCCACTTTCATGCATGGTGGGGCCTAAAGATCCCTTGTGTGGGTCCCCTTGCTCCTCCGCTTCATATTTCCAAAGTGGTTTCCCAAGTTGATGCATCGTTCTTGAGTTATTGAGCGTTCATCATTGAGTTGAGTGGTGATGCTAATCTGAGCAATCCATAGCCATATTAATCCGATCTGATCCCTTGTCTAGGTGAAGTGCCGATTCCATACTTAGACAATTCCAGGGTATCATCCATCTGAATCTGCTCGACAATCGTCCATAGCCTTGTTTATAACCGATCTCCAGGCCTGATAATCATCTCTCCGGGCATTCTGCCTTGTTGATCATGAAATTGGTCTGGCCAAATTCGTTGGTATACCGCTTGGCCAAAAGGCGGTATAACAATAATCGGTTTTTGTTGCAAAAATAAGCATCGCTAGATAGCACTCTGTTACATCATCTACATTATAAAACTTAATTGCGTAAAAGCCATTGTCTTGGAATTTTTTTTAAATCACTCGCTGGCTTCCAAACTATGGATTTGTAGGCTCTGAAATAATGATAGTATGGCTTTGGACCCATAACGTAAAGAACAATAGCATTGTTCCAATTCTCTCTAGATTTGGAAACAAATTGAGAGGTCATCTTGAAAAATGTTAACTTGTGATCAGTTGGTGCAAGGAAATGGGCGTGTATGATCTTGTTTCTTGCCCTGCGGTAATTTGGCTCTAGGTTTTTGATCCATTGGGCACTTTAACATTCTGATTGTTCACATAATGGCTTGATGCTAAGGGAGCTGAACACGGATCGAGAAACTGCCCTTTGTCTTTCAGGTTAAATTTGTGGGTTGTATTAAGATTTATTCTGTTTTGGGCACGGGGGCTGCTTACGATTGTCAAATTTGCACTGAGATTTCCTAACGAATTTTGACGGAATAGGCGTAAATACAATCATTTGGTTTGTATGCTGGTGAGGGACTGCAGGATAGGGGTATGATCTGCCTAAGAAGTGGTGGCTTTTTTGCAATGAAGGCAACGGCTGGATTCAAGAAGAAGGGGAGAGAGAGGGACGAGGTATTGGCTGCCATGGGAACCCTAGCTTCATTTTGCAATTCCAAACATTAATTAATTAAACCTTTTCATAGATTTATTGTAACTAATTTTATTTTATAAACTATATAATATAACTCAATTGTGCAATGTTGTTTTGTTAGGTTACTTACACATCCTTTGGCAAGCTTTATGTTCATAGATCCTTATCCAAATGGCTAGAGTTTACTATGTAACCAACTAATCAAGTATACTTTACGTATATGCTTACATAAATATTTGACGTAGTTTGGCAATGTTGGTTTTATTAATCTACCTAACCATCCTTTAGCAAGCTTTAAGTTTGTATATTCCTGTTTAATTAGGTGGAATTTTGGTGATAAAACGCCCCTCAAATTTTTTTCACTCAAATGGTATAATGCTCTAAAGTCAACTAACCAATCCAATTTATTTACTAATTTTTTATTGTATTTTTTTAATACACATACATGATTTTTTCCTTGTTCTTTTGTTAATAGTGTGATATCCATCTTGGTTTCTATTGATCAAAGGAAAAATAACAACCATGTACTTGGGATTTAAACCTATTTTGCAACTAGCATAAAATGTACATCGACATTCATGAGAATGAATGTTATAATCAACACTTATGCTTAAATTTATATACTAGCCTCCCTATAAAATATCCATTCTATTCTGGATTCAAATTTTGTGATAATTAAATTCCATTAAATCAACTAAATCATCCATAGGGCATGTTAGCCTTGTTTCAATAGAATCAACTTGGTAACAAAATTATTTTGATTTATGAAAGTTATTTTTCTGAAAAACATAGATGCAAATGCAGAAGATGACTTAAAAAATACAGTGATAAAACATCTAAACCCCCTAACCTCCATACACAAAGATACACAAAAGTTTAATTATGCCTACACGGTCATGATGTGACATATTATATGTAACGAAGAAATGTATATTCATATCTACAAATGATGGTTGGCATTCTCTTACTAGACATAATATAACTAATGAAGAATCATGAGCTCCACTTCTTGATCACTTAGCGATTCTAAGAAAGTGTTCAAACATTAACCATTGACTTTGAAAGTTGATCCACTTCTAGAATTTTCTATTTCTACATCATCATGCAAAAAAACAATGTATACTATGTATGGTCCCGTTCATCTAGATTTTAACTTCCTAGGGAATAAATGTAGTCTAGAGTCGCACAAAAGAACCTTTTTATAAAATGATTTTATTTAACTGTCATGGAACAATTTTGTCCTTTTCTTATATATTTCACATTTTTGTAAATGTCCTTCCTAGTCTCTTCTAACTCATTGATTGCAAATTTCGCTTTTCATTGGCTTATTTCAAAACTAAAATTTAAGTTCTTTATCTTCTACAACACCCTATGTTCAACTTCTACAAGTAAATGACACGCATTAAGATATACTTACCTATAAGGAGTTATCCCAAAAGTAGTATTAAAAGAAGTTCTTTGGGCTCAAAGCGCATAGTTAACTTTTTAGATCAATCTTTTTGGTTTTTATTCATGGTTTTCTCTAGTATATGATTAATTTGTCAATTTATACTTCAACTTGACCACAAATTTACCCACTACAAATCTTTTTTTTCCCTAACAAGTACATGGTAATATGTTATTGTTATTCAGGGATCCCTACACAATTAGATTTGAGAAGAGATGAGAAGTGAAGAAAAACAGTAACAAACAATTTCCTCTAAACAAAACTTTATTAAATCCACTAAAAGATTATAAAGAAAACCTATCGAATTGAGAACCAATCTTAGTATTGATACCTTAGAATAATAGCTCTCCAATTTCATAATGAACCCTAAACAAGCATATTTATAATAGTCTAATGTAATCACCGTAGTTGGATCAAAGCTCTGTAAAAATCTATGGTGCTCTAAAACACTTTTAAAATGATGAAATTGCCCCTGAAAACTCGAACCCAAAATTCTACAAAATTTGTCGATTAAGTAGATTGGAAATATATTCCAGTTGACCGTCCAATCGATAGGGAAATATTTATAGTGGGCTCCAAGCATAGAAGTGTGCTTGAGTCAAAATTCATCTGTTGATTGGTAGGGTCTACCAATCGATTGGAACTCTAAAAACTCAAACCCAAAAATCTCCAGTATTTGTCGATCAAGTCAACTGGAAATATATTCAAATTAACTGGTCCAGTCAACTGGAAAATATTTCTAGTTGACTCCAAGCACACAAATGTGCTCTAGTCCAAATTCATCAATAAAGCAGTCGATTGGAGTAGTCTACTAGTCTACTGGAAGTCAACAGTATCTCTTCTTCGTCGTCTTAATCATTTTGCATTGTCTATGCTTCTCCTTCTCTTATTCTCCAAACCATGTATTGTCTTCACCGATGCAATCATGGCGCCTTCTTCTCGATCTAGAAATATCGTATCACCAATTCTAACAATCTTCTCCATGATACTATATTTCCATATAAGACGTCCAACTCCACGTACAAATTCGTACTATAAGAAAGCTTGGATACGTCGTTGCAAATAATACCATAAGTGCTTCAACACGATCGTTGTCGGGCAAGGCCACCATCGGCCAACAAAATGTTGAAAGTACACTTGCCATGTAAGTAGGACTATCAGTCTTCGATATTGCCATGATAACAAATGTCTTCACCCTAAAAAATCATCCAACCTCCAAACTGAAAGAGTTAGTGGCACGTCGTAGGGGCAATTATGTAATTTGTTACATATATCTAACTTTGTAGTCAATCTTGTTCACACTAACAATGTTTGTTTTTATTTTATATTGTGATATAATTAATTAAGTAGTTGATTTAAGTATATAGTAAGAAAAAACCTTAAACAAATTGTTATATGATTATAGCTGCAAATAGTTGCAATCATGAGTAATTAATCATAAAATATAATGACATTTTATATTAAATATTCATATTCAAGATGGTTTGGGAAAGGATATTGGTACATCCATTGAGACGGATGAGTGTAACACTCTTCAAATGTTGGGCAGTGCATTACCCATTGTTGTTAGGGGCTCTCCAAAAGAGACTTACTGTTGATGCAGGTAATCTGTGTAAATAATCGTTGCTAAAAGTTATCGCATATGAAAAAATGAAACTGGGTTTTATAAAAAAAATGTAAGTGATGAACTTAGAAAAACTGTCACATCACCAATTGATATGACGTATGGACATTAATATTTGAACTGTTCAAAATTAATCGCTGAATAAATTAACATATCTGAGTCCCACAACCGTATTTGTGAATTCTCCGAAAACCACATGATTTAGTTAATTTTTTAAAAATAATATTTGATAAATATTAATTATTATTTAATTTACTTGATGTTTTGGAATTGTTTGGAATTATTTGAATGCATATATAAATGTTATAATTATGTGCATCATATATTATTGATGTAACTTTTAATAGGTTTAAATAAGAGATGATTGTATAAAGGGATTTATGGAAATTTTGTGTCATCTAATGGCATATATGGTCGGCCAAATTACAAGAGAGAAGGGTGGATAGAGGAAGAGAGAGATAATTAAGAGAATTGATTTGGGAAGTTTTAATTGAAAAAATGGAAAAGATTCATTCTTTCAATTAAATAAATCCACTAATTCATTTTCAGTCAATTCTATTGTTAGCACCGGAATTGGTTACTAACACCCTTGAGAAAGATTGTGTAGAGAGATTAATGAAGAAAGTAAATTAAAATAGAGAATTGTATGCTAAATTAAATGCAAAAACAAGAACACCGGATTTATAGTGGTTCGGCGTAACTGCCTACGTCCACTTTGAGTTTTGATCTTTATTGCTTTCACAAACGATTGAATACAGATACAATCCATAATATAGTGACTTGAATACAAGTGCTGAGTAAAATAGAATATGTCTTGAATGCAGCAGAGTCTCCCCAGTGTTTTTGGAAAAAAAGACCCTTTCACTGTGCCCGTGCCCTTCTATTTATAGACGAAGATGGGTTGGACTTCCCTCATAGGCCTAGGAACAAGGTACCTCGGCCTGTGGTAAGTGACTTCTGCGCACCAAGCCATAGATGCCGAACGGCAATTGCCGAACCACATATCCAGGCCGAACGGAATGCATATGTCGAGCAAGGAAGGTGTGCCGAACGGTACCTGTATGTCGAACGAGGCATTGCGCTGAGTGAGGAGTGTAGGCCGACTGAGACATGTGCCAACCGAGACTTTATGCCAGTCGAGGGGAGATGCCGAACGACTCACTTGTGCCGAGCGAGGCCTCCTCCGAGCGAGGCTTCATGTCGAACGAGGCTCCATGCTAAACGAGGCTCCATGTCGAGCGAGGCCTTATGCCGAGCGAGGCCTTATGCCGAGCGAGGCCTTGTGCCGAACGACCATTCCATGTCGAGCAAGGCTTCATGCCGAACGAGGCTTTGTGCCGAACGAGGCTTTGTGCCGAACGAGGCTTTGTGCCGAGTGAGGCCTTGTGCCGAATGAGGCTCCATGCCGAGCGAGGCCTTGTGCCGAACAACACTTCCATGTCGAACGAAGCCTGTACCGAATGAGGCATCTATGCCTTCACTACACCAGAAAAGACTTTTGGTAGCGTCGAAAAAATGCTACCATAACTTATGGTAGCGTTTTAGAGAACGCTGCTATACGACATGCAACTAAAAGTCTAAAACTTTTTGTTGCGTTGTAGTAAACGCTACAAAAAGTCACTTTTAAATGCAACTGTAGGTATTTTCTGTAGGATTTAAAAAACGCTACCAAAGGTCACTTTTAAATGCAGCTATATGTTTTTTCTGTAGGGTTAAAAAAACGCTACCATAAGTCTTCATTTTTTGGTTATTAGTTGTTTGGTAGCATATGTTAAATGCTACTATTTACGGTTGATGGTTTATACCATTTCCAGCAATCGCTTATATACTATTCATATTAAAACGAACGATCAATCGCATAATTTTCATATATTCAAACAAACAATTAAATAACATAATTAGCATATACAAACAATCAATCATATGATCATCATATTCAAATAATTGCAAAAACATGCTAATCTCACAATCAAATATAATATTCATAATCAATTCAATAGTAGTTTTTCAACAAAATAAGTCACATACTACAAGCATTCACAGACAAGTTTCCACAAATGGTACTAACAAAATATGACAGCTTATATAACAATTAAATTCATGTTCGTTGCTTGATTACCAATAGTTCTTTGTTGTCGACAGTCTTCGCTTCGAAATAGCTAATTAACTGCAAAAGAGTTTAACAATCAACAATATATATATGTATATGTATATGTATATATATGTGTGTGTGTGTGTATATATATATATATGTATATGTGTATATATATATGTGTGTGTGTATATATGTATATATATATGTATATATGTATATATATATGTGTGTGTGTGTGTGTATGTATATGTGTGTGTGTGTGTGTGTATATATATATATGTATATGTGTGTGTATATATATGTATATATGAAAATCATGTAATCTATAACTCGATATTCTATATTAACACATATTAACAAAAATTGTTCTATTTTTATATGCATCCTATATAGTTCCCCAACGAATACACAATTTTCAATTTACACAGATATTCAGATCAAAACTGGGTTAGAAGTCTGACTGGATTTTATTCTATGTGCAGATGGTGTATTCAGTACTATGGGCAGATTGTGTATTCAGTACTATGGTCAAGTTAAATCTTATAAAATATGAAAAAGTATCTGGAACGTCCGTAATCCATCGATGATGCATCCATCCACTAATTGATTTAACTTACATTTTCTTTACCCTTGTCGTTTTCTATCAATTGGGTTCTCTAAAACAAAAATATTCCATAAATTCACATTACCGTAACTGTATTAGGCAACAACTGTAGTGTCAGTTACTTCCATTTATTTTTGTTAGCCCTCTTGTATAACTACATTTGTTTAATACATGTGCAATGACATAACGATTAATCTGAGTAGACAGTTTTAGGAAAAATGGTTTATTTAAGCTTTAGTTTCAAGTGTATCAATTGTTGTGGCTCTGCAGATAAACACGTTTACCATAGAGGATATGTACTGAAATGTTGTGGCTTTGCAGATAAAAACTTAAATGTTGTGATACAGATTTTTATTTTTTTTAATACCCGAATAAACAGAACTAAAACTTAATGTTGAGATATGATGTACTGAAAAATAATACTTACAGACTTTACTGAAAACCATGAATTTATCGTTCTTTCATGAACCGAATCAGGTGTCTCAATATAATCTACTTCACGGAAATGTTTTTGCTTTTGATGTACAACTAAAACTATTTGTAGCTAGCATGTTATATTCTTTTAGGCCAGGACCTTTTTCTTATCAAGCATTAATTGGATATGAAACTCAATGACGCAATGGTTATACAGTCTTAACTATCAAACTAATATATTATGATGAGCTTTGGATATTCAAACGTTCATCGTAATACTTAATAATTTAAAAATTATATTGTTATTCATTGGCATAAGTTTTTGGCGTACACTATATCCCATTTTCAGAACTAAGGAACCTTTTCTCTAGTTTTCACTGAACTTTCTACCCAATAGTTGGGATCAAAGAACAAAGTATAATTTCTTTCCAATTTTTTGGCATACAATACAGTGACATAAAAATATTCTTTTGAAGGAAAAATATCTAAACAGATGCAAAAAACAGTATGACTTTGTTAACATATGCATACCTGTAGTACAATTTGACAGCATAGATTAACCGCATCTTCACTAGTCTGGTTATAAAGCAAACTAACATTAACATGCCTGGTAAACTCAATCAGTTGCATTAGGCAAGGAGAAAGCAGGGTCCAATCCATGTCACTAGAGATCTAAATTAGATCAAGAATGGTTGGAATGCCATATGGTGTGTGGATGCATGTCAGGATTCGAGTCGTGTTTGCCTTTTGACGTTTTAGATGGTTGCGCCATGCTGATGTTTGACGTTTTAGATGGTTGCTCCATGCCTGATGTTTGACCTGTCAAGTAGTTGCAAGCTGCTCTTTTAAGACTGAAGTTTCCACAACCAAAACACTACATAGGCTTATATTGAACTTAATTGAATATAACCAATCAATCGCTTTGGGTGGTATGTGTGCACAAAGATTTATACTAAAAATTGAAAAGAAAAGGAAGGGATGATCAAACCATGTTGCAAAATGTAGCCAGTGGTTGCTGTGCCTAAGACACCAGCTAAAACTCCAGCAGCGTTTGAAAGACCAAGCGATACACCCTGCAAAAGGCTCAGTGCAAATGTGCAATAATAGTTATACATATTTATTAATAACTTTAAGAATTATTGTATAAATCTTAATTTCAAGCAAAAGATATTTCTTTATAGGACTACAATAATAATACATGCAGAGTAGCGCCGGCCGACATCTAGATGGTTGGAATATAAACCAGACTGGGAAAATGCATCAGTCCTCTATATAAAAATTCAGTAAAAAAATGTTTCAGATATGTGTGAAATATCAGATATTTAAAATGCTGAAGAACGTACGCCATTACAAATACTCATACATGCATATGCATCTTAAGATCATGTGCTTTTCCGAAAAATATTTTTGCATACGTATATGATATCTCCTATTATAATAAGCTGAATATTTCATGCCCTTCGTAGATACATTTAAAAACTTTAAAAATCATACGCATATGGAATTTTGTTGTCTTTGAAACCAAATATGAATATGTAATAAATTTCTTCCATGTAATCGATTTTCCCAAAAAAAATATTTCAGCAAATCTCTTCTTTTCGGACTCAGTTAAAAATTATTTCCAAAATTGACACATGAATTGCAAAGTTCAAAACTTAATACTCTTAAAAGCTGCTGTATACACTCATAAATTTGATATATATATATATATATATATATATATATATATATATGAATCAATGTATGCCCATCATATGCTTAATATGTATTCTAAGGCTTAGCCCATTTGAAATCATATGTGCTTTTATGTGAAACTAACATGCTTAAAGATCGTCATGTAAAGCTGTTTTACCCAAAACCAATATATTCAGTAATCCGATGCACTTTGCAAGTTCACAAGGGAAACTATAAGTACCTCTTGTTTTCAAGACTTAAAGCCACACATATGCATATTACAAGATACTGTTATATGCGTATATTTGAAATCCTCCAAAATACTTCTGTTATACATTTGAAAGCTGTATTCATTAAGATTTGAAACTTCGTATATTTGGAAAACTAGTATGCATTGAATGTTAAATATCTTATGAAACTTCATAATTTGAATTAAATGTGTATAAATCTATGCCTATATATACTCAGAAACTAAGTTTATCAAAATAACATATTATAAAACTGAAACTGTGCTTATTTAAAAGCTTAAAAAGCCCAGATGTTCAAAATCTTCACATTTGGGTCTATCCACATACCTGAAACTCGGAATGGTGCACTTCAGAGATCCTGAGTTCATATATATATGTATAGCAAATATTCAAGGCTTTGAAAATATGTAATTTTGAAGTTGCACATACGGATATGTACAGTTCAAACGATACATACTCAAAGTCCATGTACAAGTGAAACAGAGTATTCATATATCTGAAACAAAATGTATGTATACCCGATGCTTCATTTATTTGAAAATCTATAACTTGCTGAATGGAAGAGGTTAATGGACTCCAATTACAATTAGTGTATGATATCATATAACTTGCTGAATAGAACAGGTTACGAGATTGCAAATAAAATGGATCTATTAACTATGGTTGACTGTTAAAAAGGTTTGACTTAACATACTGCTGCTTTTTCCTTATGGATTGACTTAAATCTCCAAATTAGAAACAACAAACATTGTTAGTGTACGTTTGCAATTGCAATAGTTTTGCTCATTGCAAATATTTTCTATCAATCTGTGGAAACTTTGTTAGTTTATGTTATAACCATGTACTGTATTAATAAATTTTTGAAGCGCATCACACCTTATATGTTCCACATATATCCAAACATAATCCAATAATCATAAAATTTTATTCAATACAAATCTCATTCAAAATTATTATGGATTATTTTATTGAATTTTTCCAACATGCGTTGATTGTGTATTATCAATCAAGGTAGATTTATTAAATTACATTAATGATCGTATTCAGTAGCAACGTACTCTGTTACTGCCATGTATTCACATTTTGTAAGTTTGCTAATCATTCATTCTAAAAGTCTCCATGGCATGACAAACTTTTTTTTTGAAAAGCTTCAAGTGCAAAAGATTAGAATATGAACAGTATTTCTATCACAATTTTTTAAGTAATAAGTTTCTACAATCACAAAGTTCAAAAGCTCCCGTGTGACAAGCACTGGTTAAATGCTAGTTAGCTAATAGAATTAATACAGTTGTTGTGACGACCCGCCTTTCTCAACTCCAGAAAGACGTTTCATCATTAAGAAAGAAAGGGATAGAAATAGAAAAGAATAGAAAGAAAGAACAACAACATCAGAATCTCACAGCGGAATGGAACAAAATATAATACATCACATATCTATTACATAGTTATACATACATCAGAGTCATACAATATCACATAACAGGACTGTTATATACATACATGTCCATACATACATCCAAAATACAGCATCACTAACTACACAGCGGAACTACATATATATAGCTACATACGTCTGGTCTTCTCTCCAAAATAGCTCCTCCAGAAAAGCAACACTTCTAGATACCTATCACTTGGCTACTCATAAAAATTTGAGTACCCAAGAGTTTATGAAAACACAAAATATAAACTCCGGGTCAGACATGGGTCTGGTATGAGTAAACAGGTTAAAATTGCTTAACTTTGAAAATCATTTGAAAATAAAGGTATCACGTAAGACTCCCCACACATAAATACGGGTAAGTTTTTACCTCACGCTAACCAAAATATTTGATAGGAAATTCTGTGATATTATAATAGTGTCTAGGGTTTTCAAGTAAATAGAAAATAGCCGAAATTGTTACATGATTAAATTCCAGCTACTAGCCACGAAAGTGGGTAATACAAATCAAAACCGTAGGGTCTCGTAGGGTAATTGGATTTCCAACAATGGCAGGGCTACTGGGGTACCGCCCGTCACAGTACGGGGCCTAGATCACCGTACCGAGGATTACTCCCTTCATCCCCTGCAACACAAGGCCGGAACCATTCCTTACTGAACAGTCCCGAACAAGATAACCCCGAAGTTGTGGCCAACAACTGCCCACTAAGCCGAAATAAAAAGGGACATCTAGACAGGGGAAAATCTTGTCCTGCTTGGGCATGACCCACCTAACCTTGCTGCATCTCCCCTGTTTTAGCCATTCCCGGTTGATGAGGCTTGAAGCTACGATTACCTTTATTGAACATATCTTAGAATGCTCATCATCCGCCTGACGATGTGTTGAAAGCATTCAATCCATACAAGTTCGTTCCGGGTTCGAACGAAACCGAAGGCATTATCTCGTTACACTCATTTTGGAATCACCCTCAGAGTTAACGACGATAACCCTTGCATTCTGAAAACACCAACTCGATCACCATTTGATAAGTCACGACCTATCGTTTAATTTGGATCGATGTGGTTTTCGGAGAATCAAAATTGATTCTTCCGATCCCGGTCTCATCGGATCCAAACGCCATTTTAAGGGCCAAGTTGTCTATTTAACTTAACAGTTTAATTAAATATCAGAAATTAACATAACAGATATATCAGATAAACCATATACAGTTAACACAGATATCCATAATATATCATCAACATATCACAGAAATATTTTCAACAGATATCACAGTCAACCAAACAGACTTTCAATGCATATCAAACAGTTTGGTTTTACTTAACTAAATTATTTGCCTAAGAATAAACTAATTTATTCTGTAAATTAATTACTGATTAATTAGCTGATTAACGATTAATTAATTAATTATCTATTCATTAATAATTAATTCATTCATTATCTAATCTTTAATTAAATATCTAATTAATTAACTTCTATTCATTAACTATTACTCAATTATTCAAATAATTAGTTGATTCTTAATTATAAATTATTAAAATGAATTAATTATTTAATTATTACACATTACTTTAATTTTCAATTTAATTAAAATGTGATTTCTTTAATTAATCTCGTATGTTAACTTTCATTCACTAATTAACTTTTTTTTTATGATAAACTTATGCTCTTGAGATTTTAATGGATTTAGTCTATGATTAAATTTTTATTTCAAATTCAACATAAAGTTATTAATTTATAAATTCAAGTATACATTATAATCAACATTCCAACTATTTACTGACCAATCTTCTACCTTTATATTTTTACTTAAATCCAATCTTTAATTAAAACATTAGCTTAATTAATTAACATTTGATTATTGAACTTAGTTATAAGTCTGTATAAAAATCATTCCAGACCTTGAAACACCGAGGCACAATAGTACCATACTCGAGGAAAC
Source organism: Allium cepa (assembly GCA_030765085.1). NCBI lineage: Eukaryota > Viridiplantae > Streptophyta > Magnoliopsida > Asparagales > Amaryllidaceae > Allium > Allium cepa. The sequence goes on from CM060941.1 coordinate 430,808,806, forward strand.
CCCGCGTCTCACCCGTGCTCTCTCCCCTCCCATTTCTTCTTCTTCCCAGTTCTTTTCTTCTTCTTCTTCTTTTTTTTTTTACAGTTAAGTTTGAATTAAGTACAACACTCACGTGATCATACCCAGGCAAACCCGAAGACAGACTCGAAGCAAACACCCAAAAACACAGCACGCAACAACACCTAGAACAACGACCATCACCTCGCCACCGTGCACATGCACGGTGGCTCGCCTCCCCTGCGGCGACCCACGTCCATCCCCACAAACCACACAACACCCCTAAAACCGAGATTAAAACCCAGATTTCGGTTTCAAGAAGAAAATCAAAATATGACCTGCAGTTCGAACAAGCAAACAAACCCCCCACGCGCAAATCCATCACGCGGCCACCTCACATCACCGTAGGCGTTGAAAATTCTCCAATACGTCGCCTACACCTCCACCTAGCTCCTCCAAGCGTCGTGCTTCACTCGGTTACACATTTGAGCCGAAATCAATTTTTGTACAGAGCTTTGAAAAAAATGGGTTTAAACCCTATTTATGATTCGAACTCAAAATCTATGAATTCGAAAAATAATTTACTATTTTTCTAGTGTTGATACGACTTTAATCTTGCTTCATTTCAAATTTCAAGAATTAAAGATTACTCTATCTTCTAAAATTTACAAAAATACATTTTTGTTTCATTTTAAAACTGCTCGTATTACTTTTGCATAAAAATCATAATTTCTATGTTAAAAATCATAATTTCTGGTATGGAATCTAAATATGTTATTGAAATTTCAAATTTAAACATTTGAGTTTTCACTTTGATTTCTTGTTTACCTGTAGGTTGAAATATACAGTATTAATATCATACTAAATCTTCAACATGTTTTTGCAGGCTTTATTGTCATATAACATACTTGAATTTACACCATACACAATTTAAATAGCTATATGAATAAAACTTGAAATACAGATACCAAAACTTGAAGTACTGATCAACATCAATTATGCAAACTTCCAGTGCAAACAACAAATACAGAACAGTATGTTATAATCTTTATCAACATATATCAGTAAGAAGAATATGCAAGCTAAAGTTGAAAATTTATTTTGTTTACTCACCTTAATCCAAATTAAACAGAGCTCTTCAGTTCCCAGATAAACACATTTGTTAACTTGCTTCCCAAACTTCCAGATAGTTTACAGTTTTTCTTTCTTCTTTTAGTTTAAGTTTGTTTGCAAAGCCAAAGAGGTTTCTCAGGTTTGTTTTTTTAAAACTAAAGTTTATATAAATAAACTAATGATATAAAGATGAATATGTATAAGTTAAAGCTACTGAATAATAGGTTGTAACTGGACAGCCACAATGTTTGACCATAAGACATTGATATTAAATTTCACTGTAAAATGAAAAGATATTGATCTCGGCTGTGTACTTGTTTAAACAATAAGTTAGGCTAATTAATGCTTATGTTATAAATTTTGATGGCAAGTATTTAATGTATACTGATAATTACTATTTGTTGTACAAAGATATTAAATTCATTTCGGCTAGCCTATCTTGCAAGATACAGGTTTTGTTTGTATTCTATTTGAAGTAAAACTTATTTTCCTTATTTGCTTATAACTAATATATGCTTATGCTTCATTTATCAAGTAAAAATGTTTCAGTTTTTCTATTTATTTTGTACAGCTACATGAACTTAATTGTCTAATAAAACAATTTGATACTCCATAAGTACAGCTACAGATCCTTCATTATTAATATGAAGTAAAACTTTGTTTCTTGCCTCTGTTTTTAATTATGATGGCAAGTATTTAATGTATGCTGATAGTTATATCATGGAGTACAAAGATATTTAATTTATTTAGTGTTGTACAAGGTATTATTATTTCGGCCAGTAAGTGTTACCAGCTACAGGTTTTAAATTTGATTACCTTTGAGTTGAAAACTTGTTTTATGTTTAAGTTCACTCTATTTTCCTGAAGCACAAAGTTGTACACAGCACCTACTCAAAGTTATAGTTAACATATATGTTTATTTATATTGATAGTTATATTTTATATGAAATTTTATACTTGTTCAAATGATGTTTTTCACAGTTTATTTAAGATTGTTGTGTTGTACAAATGTGAATGTTGAAGATCATTATTTATCTAAAAATACTTGTTTTTATATATGTCAAATAATAATTTATATTTTGTATATTTATGTTACTTTGATTACATTTATAATATATGATTGTGTTTTATACTAGTTTTTAAATGCTTACACTTATATTGTTTTGCATTTTCATGTTTTATGTTAAATAATTTCATGTTTGTTTATTTTTAAAACTTATCATTTTAAAAACTAAAAGTGTATTCATATGTATTTTATCAAATATCAAAAATATAAAGACTTTGATTTGATTCAATTGAATAAGTCAGATTTTGTTTTTAAATGGTTTTGAAGTATTAACTTCTTTTATAAACATACATAACTGTTTAATATTTAATAACTCATCAATTTAAATGTTGACAAGCTTATATTTGATTTAATTTAGATTAAATATTTATTAAAATATGCCGTAAAAGTTCCGGGTCGTTACATTCCTTCCCCCTTAAAAGAATTTCGTCCCCGAAATTTAAACAACAGTAAATTCAAAAGCTTTTATATTAACAATCCAAACATACATATCATTCATACAATAGAAAACAAACAAACAGTCTATACTAACAAACAACACTAGTTATCCGAACATAAATCCGGATAAGCACTCCTAAAACTATCGAGAGTTTCCCAGGTACAGTCTCTGGGATCCTCACTCCATTGCACCTTGACGAGTTTCACCACTTTGTTCCTGAGTTGCTTCTCGTCTCTGTCCACAATCTGAACTGGATTTCTGACCACAGTTAAATTGGGTTCTACTTCCAAATCTTCTTGAATTACTGGTTCCACAACCAGTGAGGGATCATGAACAAATTTCCTCAAATGCGATACATGAAACACATTGTGAATCCCAGACATCCGCTCTGGTAATTCAATCCTGTAGGCCACAGCTCCAATTCTCTCCAACACTCGGAACGGTCCAATGTATCTCGGAGCAAGTTTTCCCGTCTTTCCGAATCTTATAGCACCTTTAATTGGGGAAACTTTAACAAAAACCAAGTCTCCGATCTCAAATTCCAATGGCCTTCGTCTTCTGTCCGCATATTTCTTCTGACGATCTTGAGCAGCTTTCATTCTTTTCTTAATAAGCTCAACCTTCTCAGAAGCTTCACGAATAAGATCGGGTCCGAGCACAAGACGATCCTTCGATTCAATCCAACAAGATGGAGATCTACACGGTCTTCCGTATAAAGCTTCATAAGGAGCCATCTTAATACTCGCTTGATAACTATTATTATAAGAAAATTCCACAAGATGAAGATGGTCTTCCCAATATCCCCCAAAATCTAAAACACAAGCCCGTAGCATATCCTCAAGAATACGATTCAGCCTCTCTGTCTGTCCGTCCGTTTGAGGATGGTAGGCTGTACTCAATCTCAAATCTGTTCCCATTGCTGATTGCAGAGCTTCCCAAAATTTGCTAGTGAAAATGGGATCACGGTCACTTACTATGCTGACTGGAACACCATGCAATCGAACTATCTCCTTCAAGAAAATTTCCGCCAAAGAAACTGCAGTACGGGTTGCCTTTACTGGTATAAAATGGGCACTCTTAGTTAAACGATCTACAATAACCCATATACCGTCATTTCCTTTCCTGGTTCTAGGCAAATCATCAATAAAATCCATCGAGATCATTTCCCATTTCCAATTCGGAATTTCCAGAGGTTGCAATAACCCGGCAGATTTCTGCTGATCACCTTTAACTTGCTGACAAATGGCACAACTGTTCACAAATCTAGCAACATCCTTCTTCATATTCGGCCACCAGAATGCTCTCCTCATATCTTTATACATCTTCGAGATTCCAGGATGAATATTCAATTTGGAGCGATGACTCTCGGATAAAACTTCCTGCCTCAACTCCTTGTCATTCGGAACACAAATTCTCCCATTGATCCTTAGCGTTCCTCGGTCATCGATGTCAAAACTAGGACACTGACCCTTCCTGACTCTCTTGATGATCCTCCTCAACATCTTATCAGATTCTTGCTTGCTTGATATCCTTTCAATAAGAGATGGAACCACTTCCAGAAGAGATAAAACTGCATTTCTACTGAGAGCATCAGCTACGACATTCGCTTTTCCCGGAGTGTACAGAATATCCAGATCATAGGATGCAAGAAATTCAACCCACCGCTGCTGTCTCAGATTAAGGTCTTTTTGAGAGAATAAATATTTCAACGGTTTGTGATCCGTGAACAATTCAAATTTCTCTCCTAAAAGATAATGTCTCCAAATCTTCAGAGCAAAAACAATGGCAAGCAATTCAAGATCATGCGTAGCATAGTTTTTCTCATGAGGCTTTAACTGTCGACTAGCATATGCAATAACCCTTCCGTTTTGCATCAGAACCGCTCCCAAACCCACAATACAAGCATCAGTGTAAACCTCGAATTTGCTCTTCCCATCCGGAACAGCAAGTACTGGTGCACTCGTGAGCCTTATCTTCAATTCCTGAAAAGCTTCTTCACATTGAGGCGTCCATTTGAATTTTGCTCCTTTTCTGGTCAGCTTAGTCAAATGCGAAGAAATCTTGGAATAATCTTTAATAAATCTCCTGTAGTAGCCAGCCAATCCTAAGAAACTGCGAACTTTCGTCGGTGTCTCTGGCTGTTTCCATTCCAGAATAGTTTCCACTTTCGCTGGATCTACAGAAATGCCTTCACCCGAAACAATGTGTCCTAAAAATTTAACTTCCGATTTCCAGAAGTGACACTTCGAAAACTTCGCCTTCAGCACATTCTTCCTCAGAGTCTCTAATACAATTCTCAAATGCTCTCTGTGCTCTTCTTCGGATTTTGAATAGACCAAGATATCATCAATGAATACCAGCACAAACTTATTCAACACATCTCTAAAGACTCGGTTCATGAGATCAACAAAATAAGCAGGAGCGTTGGTTAATCCGAACGGCATAACCAACCACTCGTAGAAACAATTCGGTCCCCTAAATGCAGTCAAGGGAATACTGTCTTCTGCTACCCTCAACTGATGGAAACCCGAAGCTAGATCCAATTGAGAAAAGATAGATGCACCATGCAACTGGTCAAAAAGATCATCAATGCGAGGAAGAGGATATTTATTTCGGATAGTCACTTTGTTCAATTCTCTATAATCCACACAGAACCTCAGTGATCCATCCGGTTTGGTCACAAACACCGCCGCTGAACCCCAACAAGAAAAACTAGGTCTAATCAATCCCTTCTCTAAAAGATCCTGCGTCTGCTTAATCAACTCTTCTCTTTCTCTGGGAGCCATTCTCCTACTGGGTTGAATTACCGGCACAGCTCCTGGAATCAAATCAATACGGAACTCTATTTCTCGATGTGGTGGCAAACACTTAACTTCTTCAAAAACATCAGCAAAATCCCGAACCACATCAATAACTTCAACACTCTCTTCAGATGTCTCCATTCCATGCAGAAGACTGCTCAAGTGAATTCCAGAATTATCACACGACACTCTGGCAATTCTACCCAAATCAGTTTCCAATGAAACTGTTCTCTCATCACAATTCAAGACGGCTTTATACTCATCCAGCCAATCCATACCCAAAATAAGATCAAATCCCTTAAAATTCAACACATACGGGTCACAAGAAAAGCTGTGGGATAGATAAGAGATCTTCAAGTCCTTACAGATAGTGTCTAATTTAGTCACCCCTCCTATAGGATTAGACACCAAGATAGAACTATCTACTGAACTAGGGGTAAGAGAAAACTTTTCCACAGAGTCCAAAGAAATAAAACTCAAGGAAGCACCCGAATCAAACAAAACTCTAATATATTTTCCATTTAAAAGTAAAGTACCTTCTAATACTCCTTTGCCCATCGAAGAAGAAGATGGTCCAGCTTCCAAAGCAAAAACTTTATTCTGAGGTGCTCTCTGCAGAAGTGGACAGTTCTTGATCATGTGCCCTGGCTGATGACAATTAAAGCACAATGATTTCTGAACCATAGCTGATCCTGGGCCACTCTGGTGCGGTTGCTGCTGTTGCTGCTGGAATCCCTTCCTAGAACACTTATTCGCCAAATGCCCTTCCTGATGACAAATGTAGCACTTTCGGGGTCCGTTGTTATTCCCAGGTTTCTTCTTATTCGGTTTCCTCCATTTAGGATCAAACTTTCGCTTATTCGGATTAGTGAAATTCCCACTTGAAGTTGCAACTGAATCCACCGGCGTCTTACTCATCAAACTTTCATACCTCAATGCCATATCAATTAAATCAACAAAAGATCCCTTCAGAAGCACTGTCAATTTCCCATGGAATTCAGGTCTCAATCCTTGCACAAATTTCTCATTCTTTTTCAAAGGAGTATCAATGAGTCCCTGTCCATAACAAGAGAGTTCGTTGAATCTGGTTTCATATTCCGAAATAGACATACTACCCTGCTTCAAATTCAGAAAATCCTGATACAGTTGGGTTTTCCCTGCCGTCGGCACATACTTCTCTTCGAACAACTCCTTGAATCTGCCCCAAGAAATATCATCCTCAGAAATATTCGCAATAGTTGATCCCACCATGCTGCTGCACCGCCTTGCAACTGCCACGATGCCATATGCCTCTTACGCTCATCAGACAATCTCATGCTCTTGAAAATGCCCTCGCAAGAGCGTAACCATTCCTGAACTTCAATTATAGACTCCGAACCTTTGAATGGTTGACCTCCAAGATGTTTGAAATCCTTGCATAAAGCTGCAAAACTAACTTGAGACGGTACTGGATTGACAGCTTCACTAACATTCTGACCCCGTCCATTATCTGTAGAAGTGCTGGCCCTAACTCTGCCTCTTCTTCCTGAACTCATGCCGGTCACCTGAAAAGGTAACTCAACCCATTTAGATAGATAGATGGATATATATATATAATATTATATGAAAATACAAATACGCACTCTCTAGAGAACTATAACACTAGAGCCTAGGTACTCGCTTTACCTAGCGCTCTGATACCAACTGTGACGACCCGCCTTTCTCAACTCCAGAAAGACGTTTCATCATTAAGAAAGAAAGGGATAGAAATAGAAAAGAATAGAAAGAAAGAACAACAACATCAGAATCTCACAGCGGAATGGAACAAAATATAATACATCACATATCTATTACATAGTTATACATACATCAGAGTCATACAATATCACATAACAGGACTGTTATATACATACATGTCCATACATACATCCAAAATACAGCATCACTAACTACACAGCGGAACTACATATATATAGCTACATACGTCTGGTCTTCTCTCCAAAATAGCTCCTCCAGAAAAGCAACACTTCTAGATACCTATCACTTGGCTACTCATAAAAATTTGAGTACCCAAGAGTTTATGAAAACACAAAATATAAACTCCGGGTCAGACATGGGTCTGGTATGAGTAAACAGGTTAAAATTGCTTAACTTTGAAAATCATTTGAAAATAAAGGTATCACGTAAGACTCCCCACACATAAATACGGGTAAGTTTTTACCTTACGCTAACCAAAACATTTGATAGGAAATTCTGTGATATTATAATAGTGTCTAGGGTTTTCAAGTAAATAGAAAATAGCCGAAATTGTTACATGATTAAATTCCAGCTACTAGCCACGAAAGTGGGTAATACAAATCAAAACCGTAGGGTCTCGTAGGGTAATTGGATTTCCAACAATGGCAGGGCTACTGGGGTACCGCCCGTCACAGTACGGGGCCTAGATCACCGTACCGAGGATTACTCCCTTCATCCCCTGCAACACAAGGCCGGAACCATTCCTTACTGAACAGTCCCGAACAAGATAACCCCGCAGTTGTGGCCAACAACTGCCCACTAAGCCGAAATAAAAAGGAACATCTAGACAGGGGAAAATCTTGTCCTGCTTGGGCATGACCCACCTAACCTTGCTGCATCTCCCCTGTTTTAGCCATTCCCGGTTGATGAGGCTTGAAGCTACGATTACCTTTATTGAACATATCTTAGAATGCTCATCATCCGCCTGACGATGTGTTGAAAGCATTCAATCCATACAAGTTCGTTCCGGGTTCGAACGAAACCGAAGGCATTATCTCGTTACACTCATTTTGGAATCACCCTCAGAGTTAACGACGATAACCCTTGCATTCTGAAAACACCAACTCGATCACCATTTGATAAGTCACGACCTATCGTTTAATTTGGATCGATGTGGTTTTCGGAGAATCAAAATTGATTCTTCCGATCCCGGTCTCATCGGATCCAAACGCCATTTTAAGGGCCAAGTTGTCTATTTAACTTAACAGTTTAATTAAATATCAGAAATTAACATAACAGATATATCAGATAAACCATATACAGTTAACACAGATATCCATAATATATCATCAACATATCACAGAAATATTTTCAACAGATATCACAGTCAACCAAACAGACTTTCAATGCATATCAAACAGTTTGGTTTTACTTAACTAAATTATTTGCCTAAGAATAAACTAATTTATTCTGTAAATTAATTACTGATTAATTAGATGATTAACGATTAATTAATTAATTATCTATTCATTAATAATTAATTCATTCATTATCTAATCTTTAATTAAATATCTAATTAATTAACTTCTATTCATTAACTATTACTCAATTATTCAAATAATTAGTTGATTCTTAATTATAAATTATTAAAATGAATTAATTATTTAATTATTACACATTACTTTAATTTTCAATTTAATTAAAATGTGATTTCTTTAATTAATCTCGTATGTTAACTTTCATTCACTAATTAACTTTTTTTTTTTTTATGATAAACTTATGCTCTTGAGATTTTAATGGATTTAGTCTATGATTAAATTTTTATTTCAAATTCAACATAAAGTTATTAATTTATAAATTCAAGTATACATTCTAATCAACATTCCAACTATTTACTGACCAATCTTCTACCTTTATATTTTTACTTAAATCCAATCTTTAATTAAAACATTAGCTTAATTAATTAACATTTGATTATTGAACTTAGTTATAAGTCTGTATAAAAATCATTCCAGACCTTGAAACACCGAGGCACAATAGTACCATACTCGAGGAAACCCCGCGTCTCACCCGTGCTCTCTCCCCTCCCATTTCTTCTTCTTCCCAGTTCTTTTCTTCTTCTTCTTTTTTTTTTTTTTTACAGTTAAGTTTGAATTAAGTACAACACTCACGTGATCATACCCAGGCAAACCCGAAGACAGACTCGAAGCAAACACCCAAAAACACAGCACGCAACAACACCTAGAACAACGACCATCACCTCGCCACCGTGCACGTGCACGGTGGCTCGCCTCCCCTGCGGCGACCCACGTCCATCCCCACAAACCACACAACACCCCTAGAACCGAGATTAAAACCCAGATTTCGGTTTCAAGAAGAAAATCAAAATATGACCTGCAGTTCGAACAAGCAAACAAACCCCCCACGCGCAAATCCATCACGCGGCCACCTCACATCACCGTAGGCGTTGAAAATTCTCCAATACGTCGCCTACACCTCCACCTAGCTCCTCCAAGCGTCGTGCTTCACTCGGTTACACATTTGAGCCGAAATCAATTTTTGTACAGAGCTTTGAAAAAAATGGGTTTAAACCCTATTTATGATTCGAACTCAAAATCTATGAATTCGAAAAATAATTTACTATTTTTCTAGTGTTGATACGACTTTAATCTTGCTTCATTTCAAATTTCAAGAATTAAAGATTACTCTATCTTCTAAAATTTACAAAAATACATTTTTGTTTCATTTTAAAACTGCTCGTATTACTTTTGCATAAAAATCATAATTTCTATGTTAAAAATCATAATTTCTGGTATGGAATCTAAATATGTTATTGAAATTTCAAATTTAAACATTTGAGTTTTCACTTTGATTTCTTGTTTACCTGTAGGTTGAAATATACAGTATTAATATCATACTAAATCTTCAACATGTTTTTGCAGGCTTTATTGTCATATAACATACTTGAATTTACACCATACACAATTTAAATAGCTATATGAATAAAACTTGAAATACAGATACCAAAACTTGAAGTACTGATCAACATCAATTATGCAAACTTCCAGTGCAAACAACAAATACAGAACAGTATGTTATAATCTTTATCAACATATATCAGTAAGAAGAATATGCAAGCTAAAGTTGAAAATTTATTTTGTTTACTCACCTTAATCCAAATTAAACAGAGCTCTTCAGTTCCCAGATAAACACATTTGTTAACTTGCTTCCCAAACTTCCAGATAGTTTACAGTTTTTCTTTCTTCTTTTAGTTTAAGTTTGTTTGCAAAGCCAAAGAGGTTTCTCAGGTTTGTTTTTTTAAAACTAAAGTTTATATAAATAAATTAATGATATAAAGATGAATATGTATAAGTTAAAGCTACTGAATAATAGGTTGTAACTGGACAGCCACAATGTTTGACCATAAGACATTGATATTAAATTTCACTGTAAAATGAAAAGATATTGATCTCGGCTGTGTACTTGTTTAAACAATAAGTTAGGCTAATTAATGCTTATGTTATAAATTTTGATGGCAAGTATTTAATGTATACTGATAATTACTATTTGTTGTACAAAGATATTAAATTCATTTCGGCTAGCCTATCTTGCAAGATACAGGTTTTGTTTGTATTCTATTTGAAGTAAAACTTATTTTCCTTATTTGCTTATAACTAATATATGCTTATGCTTCATTTATCAAGTAAAAATGTTTCAGTTTTTCTATTTATTTTGTACAGCTACATGAACTTAATTGTCTAATAAAACAATTTGATACTCCATAAGTACAGCTACAGATCCTTCATTATTAATATGAAGTAAAACTTTGTTTCTTGCCTCTGTTTTTAATTATGATGGCAAGTATTTAATGTATGCTGATAGTTATATCATGGAGTACAAAGATATTTAATTTATTTAGTGTTGTACAAGGTATTATTATTTCGGCCAGTAAGTGTTACCAGCTACAGGTTTTAAATTTGATTACCTTTGAGTTGAAAACTTGTTTTATGTTTAAGTTCACTCTATTTTCCTGAAGCACAAAGTTGTACACAGCACCTACTCAAAGTTATAGTTAACATATATGTTTATTTATATTGATAGTTATATTTTATATGAAATTTTATACTTGTTCAAATGATGTTTTTCACAGTTTATTTAAGATTGTTGTGTTGTACAAATGTGAATGTTGAAGATCATTATTTATCTAAAAATACTTGTTTTTATATATGTCAAATAATAATTTATATTTTGTATATTTATGTTACTTTGATTACATTTATAATATATGATTGTGTTTTATACTAGTTTTTAAATGCTTACACTTATATTGTTTTGCATTTTCATGTTTTATGTTAAATAATTTCATGTTTGTTTATTTTTAAAACTTATCATTTTAAAAACTAAAAGTGTATTCATATGTATTTTATCAAATATCAAAAATATAAAGACTTTGATTTGATTCAATTGAATAAGTCAGATTTTGTTTTTAAATGGTTTTGAAGTATTAACTTCTTTTATAAACATACATAACTGTTTAATATTTAATAACTCATCAATTTAAATGTTGACAAGCTTATATTTGATTTAATTTAGATTAAATATTTATTAAAATATGCCGTAAAAATTCCGGGTCGTTACAGTTGTCCCAATCATTGTAACATGATTGATTATGCTTTCAGCTGCTACTGTAACCATATGCACTATTTGCAGTCCATCTTCGTTCAAGAATAATATGCATGGATCCAATGCGATTTTTTTAACAAAACCAGTTAGTCTATTAGGGACCTTTGTGCATTGTTTTGGGTTGAAGGTGGGTATAACCATATCACAATCCAGTGAACTTAAATCGGACCATGTCAAACCTAACCGTATCAAAGTGACAATCTTTTCACAGAATAAGCATTGACAATCTTTTCACTGATTGTGCACCCATATGAATTAAACACAAACATACAGTTAAGTTACCTCTAATCAATGATTTCAGAAACTAGAAAGCATTAATGCCAGCTGTTCATTAGAAACAATAACTTCCTTGTGTGCACCCACTACTCTGCTAGTTTAGCTGCCAACTGATGCTTGCACTGAAAAGGAAGAAGCAAACATCCAGTTATATAACTAAATATAAAGGCTTCAAACATGAATAGCGGTAAAGTGTACATACACAAAGTTGCTCTCCCTTTCTCACAATGTCATAAAAGAATGAGTAACAATTACAGTGGTGATCCGGAAAGCAAGTGTACTCTTTCTTCCTCCTTGATTCTCCAACCACCTGTTCATTTTATTGCCACAAAAGAAATATCAAGCCAAGTTCTAATTTTGTTTTAAAGGAAAATGAAACCTTTTTAGTTGCAAGAAGTTCAAAAGCAGAACTGGTATCTATGTTTTTCTTTGAATAAATTATACAATGATATTTGTCGTTCAATGGGCATTACTTGAAAGGGTTAATCGATAACGTAGTTGAAAATACAGGGCTTTTGCGCAAATAATCCAAAAGAAGAAGAAGAGAGGAACAAACCAGGAAAAAGAAGCGGCCACTGGGAGAAGCGGAAACCTTACGAACACAGCCTTGATCAACTATCCTAGTCGCGCGCTCAAAATTTGTGCCGAACAAGAAATGTAAGCTGAGTATTCAGATCAAATTCGAAATAAAGTAACTTCGATATAAGTTCATGTGTGAAAAAGAAAATAGAATGAAATAAAGTACTTACATGGACAAATGATCGTCTGAAGCTGTTAGATTGAAAATTAAATCAAAACTAGGGCTGTGAAGAGAACGATAAAATAGAACGAAGACAAGTGAAGAAACTTACTAAAACGAGATGATTTGATTTGATTCCAAATCGAATTGGCGACGGAGATGGAGAATGACAAAGAACTACTGCTACTCATTCAGAGCTCATTAACATCATTAAACCGACCAAAAAAAACGTAAACAACAATACACGACAATTAACATAAAGATTAAAAAAGAAATTCTTCCAAAAAGAAACCTAACGAAAAATAATGAGATCGTTGAGGAGAAGTACATTACCTAGAAACATACTTCGAAAATCCATACAGTTGTACTTAACAGATGGGAACTACCTCGTTGTCAATTTAGGCTTGTGAAAAAATCTCTAGGGAGGGAGCAGCTTGAAGGAAGTATGGAACGAAGTGGAGGGGAGCAGATTAACAAAGATAAGTGGCATGAGATGGAGATAAGTGGCATGAGACAAAAGAGAGAGGAATTTTGTTGATTTTGTTGAATGAGGGTAGAAATGTATCAATGGAGGAAAGGAGATGGAAAAAACGAAATGATTTTTTTAGTATTGGCGGGTACGGCGGCAAAATTTGGCAGCGTTGGAATAAAACAAAAACAAGTTAAAATAACATTCGTTGCATTCACACTATAAACGGTACCAATAAATGCAACTAAAAGTAGGTTTTCTTGTAGTGCTTGTTACATAGTCAAACAACCGGGTAACACTTGCCCCCCAAAGTGTATCATGTGGACGAACATGATGCGCTTTGATCCATAAGCACTCTACGTTGTTTTTTAAGCCCTTGTTTTGTCTTCTTGGAAGTGATGTCGAACGACATTCGTATGCCGAGCGACCTTTTTATTGAATGCCGAACGACATATTGAGGCCGAACGAGACATTGATGTCGAATGAGACATTGATGCCGAACGACATATTGATGCCAAATGACATATTGAGGCCAAACGAGATTGATGCCGAACGACATAGATGCCTTGACCGGTTCTTCCGGTCACTGTCTATTCGCCTTCCCTCTTTCCTACTATAAAATTCAATACTTGTCCTCTTCCCCTCTTTTACCTTTTACCTTCGCTCTAAAACCCTTAAAAACTCACCCCCTAATTGCTCACATCTCAACCTTTCTTTAAATCTCCAAATCTCATACGTTGCCTTTGACTACCCTCAACAGCAAGCCTGAGTGGATTCCACTTCTAAACGAGTACTTTATTAGACTTTTGTCCATTCTCCTAGGTATGAAGCTCTTACTTGTTCGACCTTCTTCAATTAGGGGCTTCGAACAAGATTAGAATTCATAACTTTCGTTTAACTCAAAAATGGTGGATGTCGTATAGAATAGGGAGATGGAGCTGGGGTTCAAATGAGCCTTAGGACTAGATGGAGGAAGGAAGAGGGTGTCGGCTCAGTAGGAATCGGTGAGAGTAGGGACTGTTGGTCGAGGTTGGCATGCGAGTTGAAGTGGTTGTCGATTGGCCATTTAGGAAGGTACTTAGTTTGCTCGAAGAAGTCAGTTAGAGGAAGACGCATGGCTGCGGCTTGGCATGACTTTCGCATGTCGAACGATGAAGAGGGAGTGTAGGAGTGAGGTTGAAGTTGGGGCAAGTGTGCCGAGCGATGTGGCTCGGTATGTCCACGGCTCGGCATGACTCCCTTATGCCGAACGAGGTAATAGGGAGTGTAGGAGAGTGGTAGAAGTTGAGGGCAAAGTGCTGAGTGATGCGGCTCGGCAGGACTTGCCGAATGCTGAACGATGCGGCTCGGCATGGCCGCGGCTTGGCATGACTTGCCGAATGCTGAAAAGGGGAGAGGGAGTGTAGGAGAGTGGAGTACAATAATACTAGTAGAGTCTCTACAGCATCGTTCGGTATTAAGTTTGATAGTAGGCTATAACAGTCAGAACCATCTCAACTCTAACATAATGCATTGTTGACTTAACTTACTTTTTATGCCCAAACATATGACAGTGAACAAGGAGAAGGACTTAAGCAATTAAGCATATCAGACAATCCAGGCTGATAACTCCCATGTCTCGACAACCATAAACCTGAATTTAATTTGATTAAAACAGATAATAACCTTAAACATACAGTGTCGATGTCAAGCACAAAATAGAAACCATCATACGACAAGCTCTCGGAGATGATCAACGATGACGGTCTTCGAAGATGAAAGTCCAAAGCTTAACTTTATTTCATCAACTTTACGACTTGTAACTCTTTGACACTTATACTTGAACAGTTGCACTAGTTCACATACCACACAGGGCGGGAGGAAAGGGAGAGGAGTAATTTGTTGTTATGTCTAATGTTAATTGTTTTTCAAGTATAGTTTAAACGGGTGTTTCATCAGATTCAACATTCACTAGAGATGTTCAGAAAATCTAGTTCTGTCACGGTCTCGGACAGACCCGGGCTAACTTCTCAACAAGAAGTAGTTGGAAC
This sequence comes from Allium cepa, assembly GCA_030765085.1. Lineage (NCBI taxonomy): Eukaryota > Viridiplantae > Streptophyta > Magnoliopsida > Asparagales > Amaryllidaceae > Allium > Allium cepa. Next base: position 430,824,135 of record CM060941.1, read on the forward strand.
TTCAAATCCATCGACCATTCATGTACAAGATATTCCGAGCCCAATGATTGCATCCGTCGACTTGGCTCCCGATGCCTTGGATGCAGCGATCTTTTTAGACGGTCCAATCGATTCTCAAGCCTCAAGAATTAACGAAAGCGCACTTCGTCGCATATGCTCGGTACACAGGATTCCTTTCGATGATGTGTTGGTTCCATCAGGACAAGATCGTCCTCACCTGCCCCCAGTTGGATATACGGCCTGCAACAAATTTATGTGTTGGGTTGGTAGCATGCCGCCATTCAACTCCTTCCTCCGCGACCTATTACATTACATTGAGATCGCTCCATCACATTTGCATCCTAATAGTCACGCGTTTGTATACGGCACGTGCATCCTCTTCATGAGCGTCCTTTTCAGGCTCCCGACTCCTGGCGATATCCGCTATATTTATCGTTTCAAGAGATGATCGGACAGCCCATCTTTGTATTACTTGAGACATACAACAAATGTCAACTTCTGACTGGGGCGTAGAGCAAATTTGCCCAGTATAAGCAGTACTCCAGTCCGCACTCTGGGACTTGGACATTTTAAGTCGTTTATACTCTAGTCCACACTCAGGGGACTTAGAGTACTCTAGTCCGCACTTAGAGGACTTGGAGATTTTAGGTGGTTTATATTCTAGTCCGCACTCAGGGGACTCAGAGTACTCCAGTCCGCACTCTGGGGACTTGGAGATTTTAAGTCGTTTATACTTTAGTCCATACTCAGGGGACTCAGAGTATTCCAGTCCGCACTCTAGAAACTTGGAGATTTTAAGTCGTTTATGCACGTTCGTACGTCAGACAGAATAATGTAACTCTAATTTTTGCCATAGAATTATCATACATGGAAACATCTATAATTCATGGAAAAGATGGCTTCAAGCCTTTATGAATGAAACACAAGCTAAATTGTCTTATTACATGCCGAAAACTAAGAATCAACGAAATGAAAACGTACTGAAGATAATCGCAACAAAGATAGAAAAAGAATAGACTAAGTATAATAATGTCGCAGATGCTCGCTATTCCATGCTCAGGGGAGTGTCGCGCCATCAACGGTCAGTAGCTTGAAAGTTCCCACTCTAAGCCTCCGTTCAATGACGTATGGACCCTCCCATGTAGGATTCAGATGTGACGGAATTGGGAAAACTCGTTTCAAAACGAGGTCGCCCACATCAAAGACTCTCGGCCGGACTTTTTCATTATAATATCGAGCGACTCGGTGTCTATATGCGGTCACTCTTAAATCAGCTTCATCACGTTTTTCATCAATGAAATTCAGTGATTTCAACAAAAGATCCCTATTAGTCTTGGGGTCGTAATGAGTTACCCATGTGACCGAACTTCGAGTTCCACGGGTATAACAGCTTCCATGCCATATGCCAATGTGAATGGAGTGTGGCCAGTCGCACACTTATGGGTGGTTCTATAAGCCCAAAGTGCTATTGGAAGTTCATCCACCAACTTGCCTTTAGCCTTTTCCAAATGCTTTTTCAATATGGACTTGATCATTTTTTTCAAAGCTACCACTTGTCCATTGGCTTTTGGATGAGCAAACCTTTTTTCAATGCCGTACTTTTAACAAAATACTTTGAACTTTTTGCTTTCGAATTGAGTTCCGTTGTCTGTAATGATAGTCCATGGAAGACCAAAATGACATATAATGTTTTGTATAACGAAACTAATGACCTTCTTGGTGGTGATCGTGGCTAAGGGCTCTGCTTCTGCCCACTTGGTAAAGTAATCGACTGCGACGTATTTCACACCACCTTTAGATATGGATAAAGAACCGATTATGTCGATCCCCCACATTGCAAACGGCCAGGGACTAACCATTTGTGTGAGTTCCGTTGGCGGAGCTTTCAAGATTTTTGCGCACTTCTGGCGTTTGTCACATCTTCTAACGTAGTCTTCAGCATCCCGACTTACAGTCGGCCAATAGTATCCATAGTGGAGGATTTTCTTTGCTAACGTCTGCCTCTCGATATGGTCACCACATTCTCCTTCATGGACTTCTTTCAGGACTCGTTTTATCTCATCGTGGGCAATGCATCCGAGTAGGGGGCCGAGAATCCCCTTCGATACATTATTCTGTTCTGCATTACATAACGCGAAGCCTTACAGGTGACTTGTCGTCTTTCGCTCTTTCTTTCGGGAAAGACCCCGTGTAGCGAGCATTGCTTAAATGGGGTCATCCATGATTCCTTCTCAATTTCTGTTTCTAACACGAAATCTATCTCCATCATATTTGTACTCGAAGTATGTAAGGTTTCGATGGGAACCAATCCCATTTGCTTTGCATCATCAGTACTTGCAAATTTCGCCATAGAGTCGGCTTCTCTGTTCCGTTCACGCGAAACATGCGAAATATCATAATATTCTAGATTTGCTAGCAGCTCTTTAACCTGTGCAAGGTATGGGGCAAGTCTCTGTCCCTTCGCTCGATAGTCCACCCGCACCTGGTATACCACCAATTGCAAGTCACAAAAGATTCCAACCGATTTTACCCCCAGCTCTCTGATGAGTTTCAAGCCAGCAATCAATGCTTCATACTTGGTCTCGTTATTTGTTGCTGGGAGTTTGAGCTTCAAAGCGTAACAAATTGATCGGTTTTCGGGAGTCACAAGAACTATACCAGCTCCCGAGCAACGGTCGTTAGATGCCCCGTCGGTGTACATCTTTCATCAAATGGAAGGTATGACATTGTGACCATTTGATTCGTCTGACACGGTGAATTCAACAATGAAGTCTGCTAGCGCTTGCCTTTGTATGGCCCTTCGTGGCAGGTAGGTACTATCGAACTGACTCAATTCAATATTCCATTTTAACCTTCCAGAGGTTTTCGGTCGTTGGAGTACTTGTCGCAAGGGTTGGTCGGTATAAACACTGATTACTGTGCCTGAAAGTATGATCGGAGCTTGCGTGATGCAATCACCAAGCAATAGGCTAGTTTCTAAATCTTAGGATAATTTCTTTCTGCCCTCGTTAAACATTTGCTGACATAGTACACCGGCTTTTGAACTTGGTCCTCCTCGCGAACCAAAGTTGTACTGATAGCATGCTGGGATACAGCCAAGTACATGTACAACATGTCATGATCTACCGGTTTCGATAGCACCGGAGGACAATCTAAATGCCTTACCAAAACTCGAAATGCTTCCTCACAGTTAGATGTCCACTCGAAATTTCTCTTTCATTTCTTTATTACATCGAAGAAAGGAATACACTTATCTGTGGCTCTAGATATGAATCGACTCAGCGCGGCCACTTTTCCATTCAAGCTTTGTACTTGCTTTATAGTTTTGGGCACTTGTATGTCTCGAATAGCTTGAATCTTTTCCGGGTTAGCTTCGATTCACCGCGCATTTACAATGAAACCTAAAAACTTCCCTGATGCAACGCCAAAGGAACAATTCAAAGGATTGATTTTCATTCAATAATGTCTGAGTATGTCAAACATCTCCGCCAAGTCTCGTATGTGGTCATTTGACTACCGTGACTTCACGAGCATGTCATCCTCATAGACTCCCTTATTCTACCAATCTGGTCTATAAACATTACATTCACTAGACATTGATAAGTCGCTCCCGCGTTTTTTAATCTGAAAGGCATCACTACATGGCAATATAGCCCAACGTCTGTGAAAAAACCGGTGTGTTCTTGGTCTGGAATGTGCATCGGGGTCTGATTATATCCCGAGTACGCATCCATAAATGACAGTAACTCATGTCCGACCGTTGAGTCGACCAGGTGGTCGATTCTGGGTAAAGGGAAACTATCCTTCGGGCATGCTTTGTTTAAATCAAAGTAATCTACGCAAGTCCTCCACTTCCCATTTGCCTTCCTCACTAGCACAGGGTTAGACACCCATTCAGGGTAGAGGGCGTCATGGACGAACTCATTGGCTTTGAGTTTGTACACCTCCTCTCTGAGAGCAGAGGACCTCTCCAGGTCCATGTCTCTCCTTTTCTGTTTTACAGGAACGTACTTTGGGTCTATGTTCAACATATGATTCGCAATAGCGGGAGAAATCCCACACATATCAGAATGTGTCTAAGCGAAAAAATCCAGATTCTCTTGGAAGAAATCAGTGAGATCCTCGGCCACTGAGGGGTCGAGCTGTGATCCAATCTTGAGTACTCTTGATGGGTCATCTCGGCTGACTGGAATGTCAATCGTCAGTTCAGCCGGTGCTGCTTTTTCTTCCCTGGGTTTCCCATCATCATCCCTCGGATCTATATCTCTATAGATCCAAGAATGTTGCCCGAGCCAAGGCTCGGGCACTACTTGTCAATTGTCAGTATTACGGATGTGGATGGAGTTGTCCGCAACCTTTCCTTTCTCTCTCCGCTGGGCCTCTCTCAGCTCAGCCACGTAACATGCACGGCCGGTCACCTGATCGCCATGTACCACACCAACTCCTTTGTCTGTCGGAAACTTCTATGTCAAATACTACGGGGCCAAAGCTGCCCTGAACTCCGCCAGGGCCAGCCGACCCAGAAACACATTATATGGAGAATTAACATCCAATACTATGAAAGGTAGGATTCGCACCCTCCTACGCTCACCTTGTCCCAGTTCAACTAGCAATTCAACATAACCCACTGCATCAGTCGCTGCACCATTAAAACCATGGATACGGGCTTTAGATGGTTTCAAATCTTTTGTCTCCATCTTCATTTGTTTGTATGCCTTTTTGAAGATGATGTTAACATAACTTCGACAATCAATCAAAATTCTCTTTACATATGCTGGCCCGATTGTCGTGGATATGATCATCGGGTCAACGGTAGGAGCCTCCACCTTGTCAGCATCTCGGCTCCTAAACACTATATCGTCTGTCATCATGCGTTGCTGCTTAGCGAAGGTCCCATCCTCCACATTCGAACAACACTCATAATCTACATGCCTTAAGGAGTTAGCATACCGTTCAATTTCCCGCCAGTTCTTGTCTGCAGGATAAGTTCCACCGACTATAGCGTTTATGACCAGTCTCCCTACAGTTAGGGAAGGTTCCTATGGATGGTGTGGGGCCGGCTCACGTCCAGGGTCCGATGTTCCTTGCCTACCTTCCTACGGGTTCTTGACAAACTACTGCAATTTTTGTCTAATCAACTTTTCTATGGCATGCCCGTAAGTCTCATGGAAGCGACGGTACTTTTCAGTCCATTTTTGCTCTTCTGTTGACTCCTTTGGGCGCGGCTTTTTGTATTGGAAAGTATTACAAATTGACAGGTAAATATTCTCCAGAGATGCATTCTAAGGAGTATATTTATTGTAAGTGGGAATTATTGACTTACATTTTCCTGTTTCCCTTTCCTTTCCGGGATTTCCTCCTCTAGAGCTTTTAGATTGCCCAGGCTTGTTCTGGACATTGACTTGAACCTTCCCCGAGTTGTCACCGGAATGTTTTACGGCGATGTTGCTTTTCACGGTCTCATGAATAGGTCCAGGTGCCTTATCTCGCCTTTTCCATTTGACTTCCTCTCTTCTTATGAATTGATGAGCCTTTGAATAAAAACGTTCCAGCATAGTTGGAGGTTTTCCTACCAACCAATCTCTAAACTCCGAGTCCGGATCCACCCCTCGCATTAAAGCCATCAGAATTGCATGGTTATTAGGGTTGCAAACTTCAGTAGCTGCAACATGAAACCTCTGTAAGTACTCTTTCAATGATTCCCCCGAAGCCTGGATTACACTAGATAGGGACATCACGTCCTTGGGACGAGTGGCATGTATCCTAAACTGTTTTACAAACTTCATCGCCAATTCATCAAAGCTGGATATCGACTGTGGGGGAAGTCGAGTGAACCATATGGTGGCGATTCTGGATAAAGTGTTTGGGAAGCATCTACACTCGGTCGCGTCATTTGCTCTAGCCGAATCCATCATCCATTCATACCTAATCACATGTTGTCTGGGATCAATCTTTCCTTCGTAAGCCGGGATAGTTGGCATGTTAAACTTTCTAGGGTACTCGGCCTATAGAATAGTGTCTATGAATGGAGTATGGCTCCTGGATATCCCCCAATCTTCATTGGTCAAGCCTTGATTTTCTTTCATCAACTGTCTGACTATAGCCGATAAGTCCGGGGTTTGTATGGAGGATGGAAGGTTGGACTCTGTTCTATGGGACCGTTCGAGTTGATTCCTCCTCTGTTGGCGATCTGCCAAACGTGTATCTTGGGGACCAGCTTCATTGGGGTCTTGGTGAGCCGGGCATCCAGTTTCCACACGTGCTCCAGCTCCTAAGTTTCCTACTCCGGCTTGGATGTGGTCCCCAAGATGTAAGTGATCCCTAGTTGATCGATCGGCAGCACCTACTGTGTAGTTTCAGTTTTACAGTGTCTACACCTGGGAGGTTCGTCGAACGAGGTCAAACTATGAGATGAAGAATAAGGAACGGGGCTACCTCCAGCATTCTGATGTTGTTGCTGGGTAGCTGAGTCATGAGATTAGCGTTAGCTTTTATCTGCTCAGCAAGTTGTCTCCTGCTTTCCATGAGTTCTCTCATTAAGTCATTGAACTCTGTCCTAGTAACAACTTCCATCTGGCTATGGGCTCCGGCAGTCCCTACACCAGGATTAACTTGCTGATTGCTAGGTCCTATTTGTTGTACATTAGCAATCTCGTTGACGTCCGCATTATGAGAGGCTGAACTGGTACGTGGTCTTCCTATAGTAGAGTTGTTGATAGAAACTTTGAGTTGAATCAACGGACGTCCTATGAATGACGTGGATCTCCTTCGGGGGATTTATTCAATCCAGTAGCTACAAAGCAGATCCTAATTGCATGAGAGTTCGGTTATCAGTGAAAGCACCAAAATGTTAGCACCGGAATTGGTTACTAACACCCATGAGAAAGATTGTGTAGAGAGATTAATGAAGAAAGTAAATTAAAACAGAGAATTGTATGCTAAATTAAATGCAAAAACAAGAACACCGGATTTATAGTGGTTCGGCTTAACTGCCTACGTCCACTTTGAGTTTTGAACTTTATTGCTTTCACAAATGATTGAATACAGACACAACTCCATACTATAATGACTTGAATACAAGTGCAAAGTAAAATAGAATAAGTCTTGAATGCAGCAGAGTCTCCCCATTGTTCTCGAAAAAAATATCCCTTTCAATATGCCCATGCCCTTCTATTTATAGACTAAGATGAGTTGGAATTCCCTCATGGGCCTAGGAACAAGGTACCTCGGCTCTTGGTAAGTGACTTCTGCACACCGAGCCATAGATGCCAAACGGCAACTGCCGAACCACATTTCCAAGCCGAACGACATTTGTATGCCGAGAGAGAAAGGCTTGCCGAATGGTACCTGTATGCCGAACGAGGCATTGCGCTAAGTGAGGAGTGTAGGCCGAACGAGACCTGTGCCGACTGAGAATTTATGCCGGTCGAAGGGAGATGCCGAACGACTCACTTATGTCGAGCGAGGCCTCCTGTCGAGCGAGGCTTCATGGCGAACGAGGCTCCATGACGAGCGAGGCCTTGTGCCGAGCGAGACCTTGTGTCGAATAAGGCTCCATGCCGAGCGAGGCCTTGTGCCGAACGACCCTTCCATGCCGAGCGAGGCTTCGTGCCGAACAAGGCTTTTGTGCCGAGCGAGGCCTTGTGCCGAACAACCCTTCCATGCCGAACGAAGCCTGTATCGAACGAGGTATCTATGCCGAGCCTCTTGTTACATGGTCAAACAACCGGGTAACATATACCATTCGTTCGCTTTTCTTTCCTTATTTCTATTGCTATAGCCAAAAATTAGATATTTAGTTTCAAAACAAAATCAACTCCAAATTAATTGTAAAGGTTAAGTAAAAAAAATCAATTGGTTCGTCATTCTCTTGCAAAGTTTGGTGTGGATCTACCTAGAGATCCAAGAAGAAATCTCAAATCAAGGTGTAATTTATTGGTTGTATCCATAAAGGTAAAATTTCTTTTCATATTTATATCTTATTGCATCCCTGTATAAAATTTATATATATATATATATATATATATATATATTATCTATGTCTGTATTATTGCCTGATTTATGATTGCATCATATTTTAAACAATTAATTGGAAGATGTGATTTGTTTTATTTAATTTGTTTAAATTTGAAATTGCCTATGTTTAAAGATATAATTTCATTAATAAATACGATTCAATATATATGTAATGATTTTCTAAGGTATTTTATAATTTTAATGAATTAAATAATATTGATTTGAATCATTTTGAAACATAAAATACATTAACATCTTGTTCTAAACTTATGTGTATGTATTGATTCTATAAATCCTTTTGATTATTTTGTTTTTTATATTGCATTAAGTTTGAGTGATAAAATTAAATGTTATACATATGTATTTGTGTGTTATAGATTTACATATAGAACATTTAGAAATATATGAATCTTATGTTCGTATTAAAATAATTTAATTTAATATGTATGTGTATATATGTATATATTATGAACAACTAAAGTTATTTTCAACTTCTTACACACACACATAAATAATTTAATATTAGTGCTTAATTCATTACGGTTATTTCATTAACCAAATGTAATCCAAATCTTAATTTGAATAAAACATGCCAAACCAGATTTAGATTTCTAGCTTCAAATTGAATTTTGAAATTTATATTTATCAACTTATGTTAAGTTTTGTCTAATTAGTATTAGTTATTAGTATTTGGATCTTATAACATTTCGCAATCACTCATACATCGTACAAAATCAAATTCAATTGATGCAATTGATTTATACATATAAATGACGAATATATACATGTCATATATAAATCCTGTTACCGTTAAAATTTGTCATGTTGAACATTTTATTATCCTATGCCACTTCAAATAATGATTGGGCATAGTTATAGTAGAATATTTTCTAAAAAGAAATGTGTAATCAATTGTGATACCACCTTTTTTATCTTTCTCTCTTTAGATCTTAGTGTCACTATATGTAGATTTGATAATAATATATTCATCCCTTTTTATTCACCCTTTAAAAATATGGATATATTTCATATATTCATACATTTTTTAAGTTTATACTTAATAAACATCGTTTTAATACTCTTGTTATAAAAATTGAGCATAAGTTTAATAAATTAAATCGGAAAGTTAAATAAAATTGAATTTATTTAAATTAACTATATCGGATTTGGTGAAATCTAATAGACTTTATAGGCCACTACGATCCAAGTAGGGAAATTTTCAAGGAATCTACCTATTTCACCACATTGTTGACCTACCCAGTTCCTTCAATTGTATTAGAGCCCCAATGGTCTTTTGGGTCTTACTAGCAACTTTAGGGCTAATTAATTAAGTCTACATATACGATAGATGTCTAAAACAACAGTGTTTAGGTTTGGGATTGTATAATCAAGTATTTTCTTATCCTTGGCTACCGGCTTGGCCCAATGGGTGGAGTAAGTCTAAAAAATTGGCACGATTGTAAAGGTTCAAATTGATTTGGGCCTTGGGCTAATTTTCATAATTAAGTATGAAATTTAAAACATATTTTAAATCTAAAAGTTAAGTTTAAAATATAAAATTAATATTTGATAAAAGTTATAAAAACAATTCAAATTTTTTTAAATGGTTTCAAGAAATTAAAATAATTAATTTCAAAATTTTAATATATGTAATTAATTTGATTGATTAAATTCAATAATTATTAGAGGTTAATTAATTAACATACACACCCTCATACATACATACGCGCACACAAACACGTGTGCATACATATATTAGGAGGTGTGTGTGTATGAAACTATAATTCTTGTAGTTATATACTTGTCTTGAATTTGTTTAAGATGAATTATATTGAATTTTCAAATTAATTTAAACATTTAATTAAAGTGTTTAATTAAACGAATGAATGAATTAAATAAAATTAATTGATTAGTATGTATACATATATTGATATGTGTATATATGAATAAACTTTCAATGTTTAATTAGTTTTTTTTCTTAAATAGTTTAAGATTAATGATATTAAATTTCAAAAAATTTATGTCAAATAAATTAAATATGATTTAATTAACAAAAATTAGAATTAGTTAAATATGATTTAATTAGTAATATATATACATATCACATAATTTAATTAACTTATAAAACTTTTAAATAAATTAAAACTTACATAAATATATATGTATGAACATAAGTAGAAATGTAAGAAACTCAACTTAAGTTTAAGGAACAAGTACATATGTATTGTACGTATAACGTAATTTCAAATGTGTTCGACACTTGACTCACAATGGTATTTAATAAGAAATACATTATTTCCTATATCAATGTCACTCACTTTGTGTGTGCGTATGTGTATAAATTATGAATCCTTAATATATAAGTTATCAATTACCATTTATACGTTAATAGTTGCTTGCATACTCTTTAGTTGTTGATGTTCCTCAAGGTAGTGATGTTATGCGTAGTGCTATTAATATATTGACTAGACGAAGTAAGATACATGCATGTATTTATTGATATAGCGAAATTTTAGGCACGAATGAATAATCTCTTTCGATTTGTAAATAATCCTCAAGGTCAAGATGAAATTAGGATAAAGACTGTGGTTAGGAGTCGTATACGATACAATGGACAAGATGTTATCCATCGCATACGGGCCGATGATTTGTTGATAATCCTCAAGGTCTTGAAGCAAGTCCTAGTGGCCACTAGAAAAATCAAGATATTTCTACATATTTCTTAGGGTTTTGAGTCATATAGTTGGGGTACCAGAAAAACGAAATGAATATATTTAACCATTCTAATATTGTATGAATATATGATATAAAGTTAATAATATACTTCGATAAATTTATGCAACAAATATAATTGATAAAATTTTATCAATTAAAATATACAAATGAATTGAATAAAGATTGACATTAAAATATAAAATACATATACAGATAAATCTTTTGGCATGATGTCACTTCAAGGCCCATGAAAGAGCCAAATAATACAACAACTAAAACATTAATGCCATAGTCACCTAGGTATATATTTGTCCGAGACAATGCATTGTCTTCTGTGAGTTCTGAACTCTAAAAGTAATACAAGAATACAGATATTTGATTCATATTCAATCACATATAAACGTTATATGGTGAATAGTCATCATTCGTAATGTACGAAACTTTGATAAGGATTCGTTCATTCGAAATAAGCAAGCAAACCATAGTGTGAGATCATGTATTCAATTCGATTGATTACAATAAGGATCTTGTCGTGGTAGATGTAGCACTAAACCAGAGCTAGAAAATGTACCTGCAAATTCAATCGCTTAAATGTCTGTTTGATCAGTTTACGTAAAGTGCAACTTATTCGATATTCTTAATGTTAAGGATAACCGGATGCATTTTTGTTGGTCTGGTAGTGAGGGTGTCCTTTTGAATGGTTTGACTATTTAGAAAGATAATTAAATGTATGAGAGTGAATGTAACTTAAGGATAGTTGGGATGAAGAGAATGAATAATCATCTCTGCTTCGTGAAAAGAATTGGAAACAAGAGTTGTATAAAATACTAAATGGTTCTTAATATGGAATAGGAAATATGCTTTCCATTCCAAATGTATTTTTGTATAGAAAATTGTTTCAATGAAAGTTATTTCTTCAATTTCAAGATATTCGATCAGAAACCCTCGACTGTAAACTAATTACAATGTATGAAATAAATTCTTATAATAAGTGGTTGAATGAAGGTTTGTATTTCGTATATTATTATAATAACGACAGAAATAATGGAAGCATACCATATAAAACTTCTTAGTGGACACGTCAAGTTATGAAAAAAATGTTTTTTTAAATATACCAAATATTGTTTATAAAATAATAACCATTTTTTAATATTGATTGAAAATAGATATAGTTTTATTTTGATATTAATATTATAAATATTCGTAATAAAATAAATCTATAATATGGTATTTATAATAAAATGTTGCATTAGATAAATCAAAATACCTAATATTTTAAAATTATTTTTGAATTATGGATTAAGCTGCATCTTTCAGGAATAATTTGATAATCATAGGATTAAGAATCACAAGGTATTGATGAATTGTATCTCATAAAATCAAGAGCGAAGCACCCATTTAATGGGAGCGATGAAAGAGTCAATAAAACTCTTTGGATTGATACATATATATGCATGTAGTTTGAAGCCTAATGACACCGATGGATCTACTTACTTCTTAGATTAATTATCATAAAAATGAACATGTGGAATTGATACACAGGCAATGTATCTATGGTAAGTTCATAGAATATAAAATGGAAGTAAAAACATTACATGCAAAAGAAATAAAAGGAATTTGGTTTGATCGAATAGGTAAGTGTGTTGAAAAAGTGTTTCAAATGTATCTAAAAACGAATAAGATTCGATCTCAAAAGTCACTCCTCCTTATGATACATATTAGTGCATCGATAGGGAATAATCAAACTTTGTTGAACAAAGTACGATTGATGATGAGTGAAGTTAAGTAATCTTCTTTTTGTAAGGATGAGTACTTAAGAGTAAGTACATAGGTTAAATTTAATTTCATTTGACCACTACAACAAAAAGACTGATAGCGCCAAATAAATGCTATTAAAGCCTATAATAGTGATTTAATAAACGTTGTATAACGACATGTTATTAAAATAGTGAACAATTTATAGCGCGTAATAAGTGGTATAAAAAGTATTAATATAATAGCACAAAAAATCCGCTATTTTAAACGTTTTATAGCGGAAAATTATGTGTTATTGATTACTACAATAGTGTTATTTGTCCGCTATGAAATTCATTATTAGCCACAAAATACTTTTTGTTTTTCTAACATGGCACTAATAATTCGCTATAAAAAATATTAACAGTGGATTATGAGCACTTTATATGGATACGTTGTTGTAGATGTTGACTTGTCACAACACCAATATGCCGCTATAAAGATTCAGCTACAATAGCGCTTATACTCTGTTATGGTATGTTCTTTTATAGCGCTTTTTACAATACCATAGCGCATTCTGTTATGCATATGTGATACCGACAGATTTAACTGCGGTTATTCGGCGCTATTAAATATTTATAGTGGTTTTCAAGTGTTATGGTTTAGTTTCACAATTCAAATATCTTTCGCATCTTATTCATAAACTACAATATTAAATACCAGTATCAAAATGCACACTAATAATCATTTTAAATATAAAATCATTTAAATAACGCAAGAATCATAAAAAAAAAAATATAGAGATGTGACACATTACATTAAACATGACAAATATTCATACACATAACATCTTATATTTTAAACCACGTAAATCAAAACGTAGTAGCAAATATTTTAAGCACATCCAAAAAAATAGTAGCAAAGTTTAACAAAAAAACAAGTACATATTTGGTTGTTTGCATTAAAAAGAAGACCACAACTTTCACATTCTTCTTCTTTCATACACCTGCAAATAAGATAAATATTTACATTAGTAACGTATATGAATAAAACACTGACGAAATTTGATTTTTAGATAGTACAATGCAATATGTGTGCATAAAGAGCTGATAAGTATGTGTGCATAAAGAGTTGATAAGTATATGTGCATACGATAGTAAACAAACTAACGGTATTTTCATTCACCAACTACAGCAACTCTCTATACACAAACATCACCTCTCCCTTCTACCTTACCACAATAAGACAACCACATGCAACCAACCAACACCATCCATATTCAAAACACTGCATCACCAACCACCAAAACATGTGCAGGTATTTCTAGCTTATATATATGTGTACAAAGTGATGTCAAGTCAAACTAAGTTGCTAAAACATGTGCAGGCATTTCTAGCTTATATATACATACATACATTTCTACGCAAAGTTAAGCTACTAGAAACGTGCGCAAACAATATAAGTAGGAACGGAAATTTTCAGAGCAACAAGCTGGCTTCGGCACAACTCAAGACCACACTATAAAGTGCAATAGGTAGGGATGAAAAATTAAGCGAGAATGCTTTGTCAATTTAGGCTATGCGCGCCCATATTTAAATGTGTTGGGACAAATTAAATTATGAATCGACAATACTGAATATTTATTGTAACATTCAAATGCATATCACAGTAAATTATTAACTAATGATATTCTCCTTTAATTGGGAGATAATACAGAATAGTAGTCAGATGCATATCACAATAAAGTGCTAATTGATGATATTCTTGTACTTAAACGTATACAGGACAGAGGCATATGAACACAATCGTAGGTTGTACATGAAATTCCTTTGAGGCTATTCAATAGCAATAACTAATTTATATCATTTTTTCAACAATTAATTTTTTTATTATTAAGAAACATCATTCTTATTTAGGCTTGGAACTGGCAACACATTGTTTATTTGTTGTACACAAAATAAAACGAATGCATCATTTATTCAACGTGTAACAAAATAAAATTGAACACTAAACTTTTTATTATTAATTTAAAGATTCTAAAAATTAGTTAGTTAATCAATTTGAAAAATACATTGATGCAAAATAATTTATTAAATCATTATAATTAGAATTTATAAACTTCCTTTTTAGTATACAATATTTAGAGCTGAACAATATTCAAAAATCTTTCAACCAATAAATATTCAATAATCAAATCAGTCTAGATTCGAATTATTGTTAAGTTTTAGTTGTTTACAAAATACCAAATGATCTGCAATTCAGTCTGCTTTATGTAAACAAAATGTCAACCAATTTAAAATTCAAAATGATAGTATATCCAGTAGACAACAATATATTTTTCTTTAGTAATTAATATAATAATAAAATGTCATTGTTTCTAACAAACTAAGTACTTTTTATAAAACACACTTATTGTTATAAAATTCGCCGATCTTCGTCTGCAAACTTAGGTATTTTTTTAGAAATTTATAAAATGAGTTAGATGTAATTATGTTGAATACTTTATAATTTATTGCCGTTATTTTTATCTTTATGAACTTAGTTAATTTTCTTAAACTTAGTTAATTTATTATTATTATAACTTAGTTTTATAAAAAAAAATTATTAAAATTAATTAATGAAATCAAATTTTATAAACTTAGTTAATTTATTATTATTTTTTATATAAATCTAGTTAAATTTTATAAAACTTGGTTAAATTTGTTAACACTTTACCATTTATCATCATTATTGTTATTATTCTAAACTTAATTATTTTTTAATGAAACTTAGTTAATTTTATAATTTTAATGAAACTTAGTTAAATTTGTTAATTATTATTAGTAATATTATTATCATAAACCTAGTTAACTTTCATAAACATTGGTTAAATTATTATTACTACCAACTTAGTGATTTTTCATAAACACTAGTTAAATTATTATTATTATGAAGTTAGTTAATTTTTATAAACATATTTAATTTTTGCAAAACATAATTGATGAAGTTAATTATTATAATCTTAGTTAATTTATTTTGATTATTATTATTGTATAAACCTAGTTAATTTTCATAAAACTTAGTTAACTTGTTAATTATTTTTGTTGTTGTTGTTCTTCTTCTTATTATTATTGTTCTAAACTTAGTTAATTATTATGAAACTTAGTTTGTTTGTTGTTATTATTACTATTATGACTTTTGTTGTTGTTGTTAGTATCATTATTTTAAACTTAGTTAATTTATTATTATTATATAAACTTAGTTATTTTTATAAAACTTAGTAAACTTGACTAATATTTTATAATTTATTACTTTATTATAATTATTATAAACTTGGTTAATTTTCATAAACTTAATTAATTTATTAATAATATTATTATAAATTTAGTTATTTTTATAAAATTTAGATAACCTGATTAATATTTAATAATTTATTATTAGTAGTAGTAGTATTATTATTTTAACTTAGTTAAAATTTATGGTTAATTTATTATTTATTGTTGTTGTTCTAAACTTAGTTAATTGTTCAGATAAGGTTTAAACTAAAAGGGCTAGGCAAAATGTCATAAGAATGCAAATGAATGTCTTCCTACACGACAGTTAGAATACTGAAAGGCTTTTTGGAATAATCTAGCAAAAGAAAAGGGTCACAAATTTACCATGATTAACTATTATTCTATATATCATGTCGGCAATGCACATCAATCTGCATTATTAACCAACAAACACAACTGTCATGAGCCTCAAAATATTACAGCCAACATATACACATGTGTGTTGGGACAGAAACTGAAACGTAATGACAATGGATTTCAGCCACTAGGGTATTCATTATATCTAAAAATACAAATAAAAACATACATAGCAAGCATATGAAAAATAACTTATGGAATATGTTGAGATTACATAAAATAATATGTTGATATTAAACCAGGGCATACATAGCAAGCATATGAAAAATAAATAAGACAATAATTTCAAGTATTACATACCCCATCAATAGTATCACCATTGTTCTCATTCAATAGCATGTGGTGCTCCTCTTTTGATCTTTTTTTTTCTTTGGTACTCAGTGACAAAAGTGGTACAGGCCTGCTTGACCGATTTGGCATTTCTATAAATGAAGGGAAGAAGTTCTTAACATTTATGAAAAATGATAAACATGTTGTGATAACTAAATCAGATATAATTACGTTTATGGACTGTACGAAACTTTATTAAATAATAACTCTTTTAAAAGATATGATGATCAGTTGAGGTTTTCTTCTTATTTCTTGTCCTTTAATTGTAGTGGTTCCTCTAAAATTTTCTCTTAGAAATACAAAAAAAAGGCTGTAAAATATACGGTTCAACGAAGTAAACTAACCTTGTAATTTATTGTCAACAAAAGATACCATCAAATTTACGGTATACCTGAATTAAAGAAAATGTAAAACAAGTAAGAATATATGAGAATTACAGACAACTCTATTCCACTGCTATTAGTCAGAAAAAAGAAGTTAAAAGTACCATGCAACTACAACATGTGTAATGCTTGCGAGAAGCAACATAAGTACGCTTTGAACAATAGCCACTAACCCTCCAAGATTTTTAAGAAACCTGATGAATTATTAAGTTATTATTGTGCATGTTATCTTAATCGTGGGAAACTATATTTTTTTGGAATAAGAACATGAAATGAAAGGTTTACCTCTTTGAACCATATTTGTGATATGTACATACAAATACCAGAATGAATATCATGTGAGATGAGAATATCAGATCACCACAGCCATATATGATTCCATGAGGAAGTAGCATTATAAATACTCAAATGAATATCTATATAATAATTATTTTTATATAAAGTACAGAATGTTTATTGCAAAGAACTGAAAAAGGTGACAAGGGTAGGCTTACAGTTAATGAGCAGAAATTCCCATATATTTTCACGATGTGGCAATGTTGTAAGTTTTGAACCCTTCATAAAAAATGCCATCAAATCAGAAAGTAAATCAAAATCTAATGGAAAAGAAAAAGTAAATTTCTTATGGAAGCACCTCACGAAAATGGTAGTTAGGACCAGGAAGCTGAGTGGAATAAAACGTAATTATTCTCAAAAATTGAGAAGCCTGCATATGTAAATTCATTATTAGATACTAGTATGGACCCGTGCCGGGCACGGGATGTTTGTTTTATTGTATACATTGATATTTTGTTTGAGTGCAAACATGTAAACGAAAAGCAAGGACATTTTTGGAATTTCAAAAAGACACCGAGTAAATTAGTTCAACCAATTTTCTTTATTAGTAGTAGAGATAAAGCATAAACTATCATTCAGGGGATGTTTAAGGAATAATGCTTACACCTAAGCAAGCAAAGATTCTAACTCAAAGCAGTATTGTATACATAACTTGGTTTGGCTAAATATGAGCTTAATGTAACTTAACATAGATTTTTTGATATATCGGAATAATGAGAGTTAGATGAGTAATAGTCCATCATCTCGTAGTTATATCAACTAAGTTGTGTACATAGAGAGCCAACATGGTTGTTAAATCATTTGTTATAGTTATAGGATTACTAATATTTAGATGTAAATACAAGAATTTAGTTTGTAGATCCTGGTATAATGGATAAAAAAGGCAAGTACTATTTATTATATGAACATATTGTGTGTAAATGACGGCTAAAAAAATGCAGGAACATGTAGCAAGCAGCAGCAGTCAAAAGGAGATAATAACCAAGCGGAAACATTAACTAAAGGATCGCCAACACCTACTAACGTATATCTGTGCATATTTTTCGCAGGATTTCGAAACTGAATTCTCCTTGGATGAAACCAGTACATATTCTCCATTTCTTAAAAGAAGGCGGCCCTGCAATGGCAGTATCTTTATCTTTTAACATTAACTTCTTTGGACGCAACTGAAATGCAAGCTCTGTTGATAAACTTGCTTCCAAATGCTCCCCGATATTTGGTATGCATAGTGTTTGTTCTCGGTGTAAAATAATTGTGAGATTGTTTCATTATTTGCTAAGCAAAAGGGCATTAGAACCTTAGGGAACTGCAATTGTACACGACATAACCAAAGAGTTCATTAAAAAGTAATAGAAGTACAAAAACTCAAAAATGTAGCTAACTGAGATTGTGTAGATTGCCAAAACAAATTTTGGTTGCAGAACTTTCTACAAAGGCAAAATTTGATCAACTTTGGACAAAGTGTGAAAATCAATCAAAATATTAGACGGTAATGGGACAATCCTGCTTCAAAACCAAGTGATTATCTTCTATCAATAACTAAATTAGTTGTAATTGTGAAGGTAGATTTACAAATATGTTGGCCATTGAGTGATTTTTGTTTATTACATGGGCGCTATGAAAATATGGCAATTCTGTAGAGTTGAAGTAGATTTTTTTCATGACATTGTTGAAACATCCATATAGTTTTCCTGCAATATATGTGTACAAATTGATAACTGATCGAGATGCAAACAAAAATTCAAGTGAAGTTCTTATATAATCTTGTATCACAAGATATCAGTCATAAGCACCCTAAATACTTAAAAGCAGATAATCCACTTTGCTTATAAAGACATGGAGACAAAAACGCATTGAGCATGTAACAAATTGAGGATATCAAGTTCGGGAAAGAAATCAGTACTCTAGGATCGATTTCACCCTAGAGGGGGGGTAATAGGGTGATGCTATAAATTATAAAAATTTATTGCGGAAGCTTATAAAAATATTCAATTCAGATTTTAACACAGTTCACAGCAGAATAATAGCAGCACAGAAAAATAGCAGAATAATAAATGCAAAATTAGAACGACACAGAATTTATCCAGCTTCGGCAAAACCCTGCATATGTGTTGCCCCCAAGGTTTCTACTAAAAATTAGATAGTCAGACGCTTACACACGTAAACTCGCGACACCCACTATCGACTAAACCAAACTCTACGCTCAAAACCCTGCCACAACTCAGCCACTGAGTTGCGAATTCTCAAATTACGCCACGTAGTTTGTGCCCTAGTCACACGACTAGTAAATACAACGGTTTAAAAAGAAAATTACAAATTAAAAACAATTTAAAAACAAAATTAAACCCTAATTTAACTAGAGTCTTATTAATAACTTTAAACCCAATATTTAAAAATAAAGGCCGGCCCCATTTCCTCTTTTATTTTCTTTGGCCTGTTCCTTTGTGATAATGGCGGCTCTGTTGTTTCCTTTGTTCGATCTAAATTAGGGCTATTTAATTTCAACGATGCTGACTTTGGTTGCTCGATCGAATGGAAGATTTATCACGTCTTTTGCCTTGTCGATCGCTTGTTTCTCTGAATTGTTCACGGCTCTTTGAAATTGATCGAGTTCGAGGTTGACGCTGGTATGTTATTTATTCCTTCTCTTTTCTGGTTTGATGCTTGCTTGAACTCGATGCTGAGATTGCCGATGACGATTTGTTTATATAGGGTTTGTAACCCTAGATTTGCGTTCATACAAATATATTTGAATTTGTCAATTTTGTTTGATTGGCCGTTCGATTTCACTTTGATGGTGATGATTTCTCTGACTTCTTCTATTTACTTGAATAATCACGGTGTTGATTTTGACTTGGTTCGATACCTTTATTCCCAAGGTTCTGACTTGGTCATTACGGTTTAATGTTCATCTGACTTCGGTCTTGATTTGTTCAACTTGAAATTGATTTGTGAATTCATGTGCTTGCTCAATAGCTCACGGTTTTGCACTGCAGTTGTCTTCGACTGCAAACTTGATTTTGATAAAGTCACGGCTTTGACTTGACTCTGCTGCATACATGTATTCCTGTGTTCATTCTTGTGGCATTCATGTTGTTTGCATTGCATCACCACTGTTGCAAGTATTCTCTGTTCATACCTGTATCATGCTTGGCTTTGTGGTCTGCATATTCATGTGTGTCTGGTCATGTGTTCTTTGATTTGTACATTTTTTGTGTTCATCCCTGAGTACTTTTCGACCTGCTGTTTGCACACTGCTTCCATTGTTCTTCATGTGGTGTAGAGCTACTGTCCTGATTTGTATTTTTAGCTTGGTTGTCATTGTGTATATGATGGATATTCACTTGGTCGAAATTGGTCATTTATGTTGTAGGTAGGCATGATTGCTTGCTGTCTTATGCATATTGTTTAAGCTAGTTCATTCATGTTGTATTTGGTATCTTCACTTGAGTTGCCTGTATATGTATACAAGTGTTCACTGCTTGTAGTCTCTGTTCGACCTGATTTTGCTTTGACTTTGGTCGCTGCTGCATATTGTTCAACATGTAGTTTGCTGTCTGATTTTGTACTTGTGTACTTCATATATGCACTGTGTATTGGTTGCTTCCCTGACCTGTGCATGGCTTAAAGTCTGGTGCTTCATCATTGTGTACTAGTTGAAGTTCTGATCTGGTTGTTATGCATATGTATACTTCATGCTTGATTTGGGTTCATATGTACTTGATTCATATTATAGCCGTATCACCATATGTACACATGCATATATAGCTCTGCATACTGGTCCTGGCATTATCCTTTGTAGTGTTGTATAAACTGCTGTTGGTCTTCACGCATGTATATTCTCGTGCTTTGTCAGGTTGCATACGTGTGAGTTGTTCGGTGCACTGTTGTTTGCTGTCAAGTTCGCTGTGTCACTTACTTGGTGCATTTGTTTGCACTATGCATTGAGCATTGTCACTTGTATCACTTGAGTCATTCATACATTGTGTCATTTGTTTCTATGACTTGAATGAGACTATGCACTGTATATACATGTGCCATTTCATTTTCTTCTCTGGTCTGTTGGCACTGTTGTATTATGATTTGTACATTGAGTTGAATCCAGCTTAAACGCTTGGGTTTGACCTTGTGCTCGTGTCGAGATTTTATTTATATTGCACCTGAGTTGAACCCGTCCTTTTATTTTGGGTTTGACCTTATACTCACCTGTCCCTGTAACTTTATCAAGTGTATATTTTGATGTACACGGCCTTGTGGCATATAAAGCGATACACTGTGTATGTCACAAGCTGTTCGTGTATGATGAATTCAAAGTTAAATGATGACGAACAACCCAAATAACTAAGGCAAATATTATTTTCAAAATTCACATTTTATTTTATATTGCAAAAATATTTCTTTTTCAACTTTACTGCGTTAGTGAATATTTTTGCAGATTGCTCAGATGCTGGATTCTAACTGGAATGAAGTTGAAGATAAACTACGAGTGTGAGTGATATGTAGCGAGGAATTTATGTAAGTTGAATTGTGATGTAATCAGAAATTGTATTGTAATTGAAATTGTATAGTGTATAGTGAGAGCTTGAATTTGTACTATTGAAAATTGTAATAAATATTTGTTTGAATAAAATTTCTATTTGAATTCAAATTCTATGTTATTTAATTTTATTCAGCAAATATTTATTTAATCTGTGAAAAATAAAATAGTACATTAACAAATACATTTACACGAATATATATATATGTTTATTATCATCAAACAAAAATCATATAATCGCATATTCAACAATCTCCCCGTTTTGATGATAACAAACATATATTTAAGATTTTGAACATGTTAAATGTATTTGATCATTGATATGCTCTAATTGCTCACTCTATTTAAATGCTTCCTCTCTACACAAAGCTCCTCCTACATATATGCATACAAATAAAAATATGCAAATGAGCCTAAATGCAAATAGAATTTTTTTTGACCTTTGCTTGATGTTATTTGACAAAATCTTAACTTTTCTCTCCCCCTTTTGTTATCAGCAAAAGAGTAATAGTGTTAGAGAAAATAGAGATAAAGTGATCGATACTAATCCAACATTAAAAACTCAATTGAATATAAATATTAAACTTCAATAAAAAAATCAAACAAAAGTCATGAATATTTTGTTAGGCTAATATTCCACTTTTAGAATGATGCGAATGATGTCATCGTATAAAACCATACAGTTGTGTCTATTTATGGTATATTTATATCAGGAATTTGAATATCTACTAACCATGCATAACCGTTAGGACTTTTAAATGAGATTAGTAGTATTCATTATTTAAAAAAAAAATTCAAGTCTCTTCTAACCATGCATAACCGTGAGGACTTTTAAATGGGATTAGAATCAACTTATTTATTTTAAAAATCAACTTTTGATATGCGTTCCATACATGCATAACCGTGAGGACTTTTAAATGAGCATGGAAGCACATAACAAATTCCAAGTAATTCACCCATGCATAACCGTGAGGACTTTTAAATAAGAGTGAATACTTTGGTATTTATTTATTTTTATTTTTTTTGTTTAAAGAAATATAAAATGAAAAACGAACGATTCCTGTTTAAAGTACCACATATCGACAAACTATATAGAATTTTGATGAATGATGGTTGTTAGAAATACGATAGAGATAGAGATGGTCATAGAATTTTTACCAACAAAAAGTTTTATAAATCTTGTTTAAATTTCTAAAGAAATTTACTAATCATACCGTATCGAGTCATAATATATGATAAATATCAACACTCGTCACTTTTTCAATCACTGTTTATCTTTTCTATAATTATTAGGGAGTCAGATTAGTCAAAATAGTCATTTAAAATCAAATTCAAAAATAATTATGAAATCAATTTTTCAAAATGACTAATCTGAAAATATGGTCAAAAATGATTTTCTCGAGGGGGTTTTATAAGAAAATTTTCTGCTATTTGAAAATTATTTGAAATGAAAAATATGCAGATATTTTCTTTAAAAAACGATGCAGTTACTAAATGTCTCAAAAATCACGTTCAACCAGTAATTTTCTATCAACTAGATTATCAGTGTAATCTGCATCTGAATTTCTTTTTCACTCAAAATTATCATTAATTGAATTTGATCGACCAAACCATGAAGTGTGCACCAAAAATTTCAAACTCAATTTTAACAGCAATTTAAATGACATTCTCTTGAATTTGAATTGAAGCCGTGTTAATAATCAAAAACCATGAATATAGAGTTAGCCGTGTTATAACCAAATGTATTATCCAACAAAACACTATTTTTAATCCAAACTAATATATATGAAGTAATTCAAAGAATCTAGAGAATTTTATAGTGTTTTTCACATAACAATATAATTTGGCCAACTATGTTGAATAAGTCAGAGTCAAAATCATCATTTTTTCATCATCTCATTATTGGCCGATTTAATTCAGAATATGGTGCAGATTATCACATTTAATATATCGTTCAAAATATATCATTACCTGTTTTACCTTTACGATAATTTTTCGTGATTGCCCATTGTGATTCTGTCACCTTTGTACTAGGCTAAGGAACTTTGCTTTGTCGCTCGGTGTGCTTCTGGGACAGCCAAAATCCAGAGAACACTGTTGTTGTTCCTTAGCCTGCCACCACACCTACACGATGAAAGATTTTTGTGACCTATTTGTTTTTATAGGTCCATGATTGTTAGTGGCAGAATATTTAGAAAAATAATTTTGTGGAGACCCAAAACTATTTATAATTGTTCCCTTCGGCACCCAAATTTCTTTAACTTTGAGAGTTTTTATATTTGTGCCTTTTGGAACCCAAATCGGTATAGTTTTCACATGTTTGGGTCTATACCAACAATTATTGTGATTGTGTCCATATTTTCTACAAATTGTGCACATAGAATTAACTTGATTAATATTTATTTTAATATTTTCAGAATGATTATATCCAAGTCCTTGTCTTACCATATTAACAGTTTGTTTCCCTAAGAGCATATTCAACGATTTTTCACTTTTGGAAAATTTATCTAAAGTCGTTGACAATTGTTGGACTTGTGTTTTGAGAGATTCATTTTGGTTCAACAATTGAGTGCACTTTTTAATAGAATTTTCTCTCCTAGTATTTTCACTTTCTTTCAAAATCAGAATTTCATTTTCAAGTGATTTTATATTAATTTCTGATTTTTTTAATTTCTTCTTTGAATGTTGGACACTTATCATACTTAGGGATCCTACTTTGATAGGTTTTAACTAATTGGTCAAGTTGTTCGTTTAATTCTATCAAAGTATCTTTTTGTGATTCAAGTTTGGCATACTTCTCCCTAAGTCGTTCATAACAGCCATTTACTTCATGGAAATATATAAGTAGTTCTGAGTGAGTAAGTTTTGATACCTCGCTTGGCTCGTCATCGTCGCTATCAGTTATATTTTCATGAAGGCACATATCTGGTTTCTCGCTCTCACTGCTAGAACTTTGATTATCTTCGTCACTTGTATTCCATGCGGCTGCAAAAATTTTCCCTTTTGATTTCTTTTTAAAGTCGCGTCGATTTTGAGGACAATTGGGCTTGATGTGTCCGGGTTGGTTACGCTTGTGACAGATGATCTTCTGTTCTTCAGAGTAGTCTAGTGCTTTGGCTATTCTGCTTTTCGCATTTTGAATTCGAGCTG
The DNA here is from genome assembly GCA_030765085.1 of Allium cepa. Lineage (NCBI taxonomy): Eukaryota > Viridiplantae > Streptophyta > Magnoliopsida > Asparagales > Amaryllidaceae > Allium > Allium cepa. The sequence continues at coordinate 430,849,007 of CM060941.1, forward strand.
AATTTCCATATTTGTAATTCCACTTTTTGAATTTCTTTATTAATAGCTCCAATTCTACTGCTGCATCATCATCGCCATCATCATCACTTTCAATTGTTTCTTTGAGAGCTATTAATTTCTTTCGAGTATCTCCTCCTTCATGCTCTTCCTTGAATTTCATTTCTAGCTCATAAGTGGTGAGATTTCCGATGAGTTCTTCGACTTTCATTTGTTTCAAATCTTTTGATTCTTGAATGGCAGTCACTTTGGCTTCAAAACTTCGTGGAAGGACTCTGAGGATTTTTCGGACTATCTCCAACTCTGTATACGATTTTCCAAGAGCTTTTGATTTGTATATGATATTGGAAAGTCGTCCACGCATCTCTTTGACATTTTCCTCCTTCGCCATTGTGAAGTTCTCGTATTTACTGCTTAGCATGGCAAGGCGAGATTCTTTGACTTGAGATGTTCCTTCGTGAGTCACTTCTAGTGTGTGCCATATTTCTTGCGCGGTTAGACAATGTGAGACATGATTAAATTCAAATTGATCCAATGAACAGATAATAGAATTCATAGCTTTAGCATTAGTATTTTGTTATTTATTTTCTAGTTCTGTCCATTGTTCCTTTGGTTTATCTATTTCCTGATTATCTACAGTTATAGTCGGTGCTCTATAACCTGTCCCAACAATATTCCAAGCGTCAATGGTTTTTAGAAAAATTTCCATCCTATTTTTCCAGTAAGCATATTCACCATTGAACATTGGTGGTCTAACTATGGATTGGCCCTCAGCAAAAGCGGTATTAAAAGAAGCCATTTTAAAAATTCAACTTTTTAAAACAAAAATTGGTTTTTTAAAATCAAATTTTTGAAACAAAAACGGCTTTTGTTCCTAGCTCTGATACCACTTGTAGGATCGATTTCACCCTAGAGGGGGGTGAATAGGGTGATGCTATAAATTATAAAAATTTATTGCGGAAGCTTATAAAAATATTCAATTCAGATTTCAACACAGTTCACAGCAGAATAATAGCAGCACAGAAAAATAGCAGAATAATAAATGCACAAATAGAACGACACAGAATTTACCCAGCTTCGGCAAAACCCTGCCTACGTGTTGCCCCCAAAGATTCTACTAGAAATTAGATAGTCAGACGCTTACACACGTAAACTTGCGACACTCGCTATCGACTAAACCTAACTTTACGATCAAAACCCTGCCACAACTCAGCCACTGAGTTGCGAATTCTCAAACTACGCCGTGTAGTTTTTGCCCTAGTCACACGACTAGTATATACAACGGTCTAAAAAGAAAATTACAAATTAAAAACAATTTAAAAACAAAATTAAACCCTAATTTAACTAGAGCCTTATTAATATCTTTAAACCCAATAATTAAAAATAAAGGTCGGCCCTATTTCCTCTTTTATTTTCTTTGGCCCGTTCCTTTGTGATAATGGCGGCTCTGTTGTTTCCTTTGTTCGATCTAAATTAGGGCTTTTTAATTTCAACGATGCCTACTTTGGTTGCTCGATCGAATGGAAGATTTATCACGTCTTTTGCCTTGTCGATCGCTTGTTTCTCTGAATTGCTCATGGCTCTTTGAAATTGATCGAGTTCGAGGTTGATGCTGGTATGTTATTTATTCCTTCTATTTTCTGGTTTGATGCTTGCTTGAACTCGATGCTGAGATTGCGAATGATGATTTGTTTATATAGGGTTTGTAACCCTAGATTTGAGTTCGTACAAATATATTTGAATTTGTCAATTTTGTTTGATTGGCCGTTCGATTTCACTTTGATGCTGATGATTTCTCTGACTTCTTCTATTTACTTGAATAATCACTTGTGTTGATTTTGACTTGGTTCGATACCTTTATTCCCAAGGTTCTGACTTGGCCATTACAGTTTAATGTTCATCTGACTTCGGTCTTGATTTGTTCAACTTGAAATTGTTTTGTGAATTCATGTGCTTGCTCAATAGCTCACGGTTTTGCACTGCAGTTGTCTTCGACTGCAAACTTGATTTTGATAAAGTCACGGCTTTGACTTGACTTTGCTGCATACATGTATTCCTGTGTTCATGCTTGTGGCATTCATGTTGTTTGCATTGCATCACCACTATTGCAAGTATTCTCTGTTCATACTTGTATCATGCTTGGCTTTGTGGTCTGCATATTCATGTGTGTCTGGGTGTCTGGTCATGTGTTCTTTGATTTGTACATTTTTGTGTTCATCCCTGAGTACTTTTCGACCTGCTGTTTGCACACTGCTTCCATTGTTCTTCATGTGGTGTAGAACTACTGTCCTGATTTGTATTTTTAGCTTGGTTGTCATTGTGTATATAATGGATATTCACTTGGTCGAAACTGGTCATTTATGTTGTAGGTAGGCATGATTGCTTGTTGTCTTATGCATAATGTTTTAAGCTAGTTCATTCATGTTGTATTTGGTATCTTCACTTGAGTTGCATGTATATGTATGCAAGTGTTCACTGCTTGTAGTCTCTGTTCGACCTGATTTTGCTTTGACTTTGGTCGCTGCTGCATGTTGTTCAACATGTAGTTTGTTGTCTGATTTTGTACTTGTGTACTTCATATATGCACTGTGTATTGGTTGCTTCCCTGACCTGTGCATGGCTTGAAGTATGGTGCTTCATCATTGTGTACTGGTTGATGTTCTGATCTGGTTGTTATGCATATGTATACTTCATGCTTGATTTGGGTTCATATGCACTTGATTCATATTATAGCCGTATCACCATATGTACATATGCATATACAGCTCTGCATACTGGTCCTGGCATCATCCTTTGTAGTGTTGTATAAACTGTTGTTGGTCTTCACGCATGTATATTCTCGAGCTTTGTCAGGTTGCGTACGTGTGAGTTGTTCGGTGCACTGTTGTTTGCTGTCAAGTTTGCTGTGTCACTTACTTGGTGCATTTGTTTGCACTGTGCATTGAGCATCGTCACTTGTATCACTTGAGTCATTCATACATTGTGTCATTTGTTTCTATGACTTGAATGCGACTATGCACTGTATATACATGTGTCATTTCATTTTCTTCTCTGGTCTGTTGGCACTGTTGTATTATGATTTGTACATTGAGTTGAATCTAGCTTAAACGCTCGGGTTTGACCTTGTGCTCGTGTCGAGATTTTATTTATATTGCACCTGAGTTGAACCCGTCCTTTTATTTTGGGTTTGACCTTGTGCTCACCTGTCCCTGTAACTTTATCAAGTGTATATTTCGATGTGCACGACCTTGTGGCGTAGACAGCGATACACTGTGTATGTCACAAGCTGTTCATGTATGATGAATTCAAAGTTAAATGATGACGAACAATCCAAATAACTGAGGCAAATATTATTTTCAAAATTCACATTTTATTTTATATTGCAAAAATATTTCTTTTTCAATTTTACTGCGTTAGTGAATATTTTTGCAGATTGCTCAGATGCTGGATTCTAACTGCAATGAAGTTGAAGATAAACTACGAGTGTGAGTGATATGTAGCGAGGAATTTATGTAAGTTGAATTGTGATGTAATCAAAAATTGTATTGTAACTGAAATTGTATAGTGTATAGTGAGAGCTTGAATTTGTACTATTCAAAATTGTAATAAATATTTGTTTGAATAAAATTTCTGTTTGAATTCAAATTCTATGTTATTTAATTTTATTCAGCAAATATTTATTTAATCTATGAAAAATAAAATAGTACATTAACAAATACATTTACACGAATATATATATATATATATATATATATATATATATGTTTATTATCATCAAACAAAAATCATATAATCGCATATTCAACAAGTACTGACGGTAGTCCTGATAGAAATGAGCACTGTAGGACCTTCATTGCTATAGATTTGAAAGGCAAGAGAGCAGCTTCAGCATCAACCCCTTGCTGCAATTGTGCAACTTATTAAAACTATAATACACGTGTCATCATTGGAAAAAACAACTGTAAGGGCCATAAATATATTAAATTTGTTACCTATAAAGTGAGCAAACATCTTTTATCTTCATTCCAACGATGAAGTAAATGGGCAACCGCACCCAACCGAAGGCTCCAATAAGGTGAAAATATAATGCATGGTTCTTTCCATGTCACTCTAGAGGAAATATAAAATCTTATACTAAGATGGGATACACAGTAGTAAAAATAGAGATCATCGTCAGAACATTTGAAGAGAAAATATGCATCAAAGGTGCGTAAAAAGCACACTAAGACACGAATAGTGCTACGATGCCCGAAATAACAGAGTCAGTGAAGTTAGGATAGAAACAAGTTTTAAGGAGAAGAAAAAGAATTCAAGGGGTCCCTATTTTTTTTAATCTCTATACCTGATTCTTTGACAAAAAATGGTTGGGGCCTTCTAACATTTTTGCTAAGACACCGTAAGTGAATTACATATGAATAAGAAAATTTTCAATAGAGAGATTACATCCTCAATAGAATCGGTTTTACCTTTTTCGAAAAATATATAAACAAAATCATAACGCAATTAACAAAAAGTTAAGTCAATCACCTCATAACAAAACATTTTCACAATCTTACTGAAAAATTGGTTTTGCGTACAAAAGAGTCACCTGAAGAGGAGAAATGCCTTCTTTTTAGGATTTTTAACCTGAGTGACAATATTATCATCCAACCATAAAATGATAATTGGTACCCCAAGCGCCCCATTTATCCCACAACGTCGTCATCCCACACTTGACGGCAATCGCACCTGTCTGTTTGGATGTATTAGTGATTTCTCTTGGTGAAGCAGACAAAACCCGAAGGACATTCGGCTCGAGATCCGAGAAGTTTCTTATTTGAAAAGAGGGATTGTAAAGGAGGATTTTAATGAAGAGTGGATGACTGCAAACATGATACAAGTTGAAGCCGTGGTGGCGGCGGCGGCGGCAAAGAAGCAATGCGCGATGGGAAAATAGAGGTTGTTGCCCTAGGTCGCTCTTGCCTATGCCTGGTGGCGAATTGGGTGACAGTGAAATTGAAGGAGGTAGTAGCGTTGTAGAGGAAGAGGTTACTACCTTGGAAATAGAGGATGACGGGGAAGCAGATTTTAGTGGTGAAAATTTGACAGAGAATTTGCGTTTGAAAATTGGGTGAAATAAATTGAGGAGGAGGAAATGGGGAAATAATTTGGGGATTTGGCGGCGACAAAAACAAAGACCCGCGTGAATGTGCTACAAAGTCAATTTCTTCTTTAAGTCAAACAAATTAAAACATACAATAACACTACGGAATAAAGTGTTATTTATTAGCGTTATAAAAATCCACTTTTCTTGTAGTGAAGGCATAGTTTATGAGATCGTACACATGTAAACTATGAATTGATAAGAAAAACCGACCTTAAATAGTTTAAGAAGTGTGGTTTTCTAAGTTATATTATGAACATATGTTTTGTAAACTTAAATTAAATCAGTTTTCTACAAATATAAAAGTCATTTCATAAAGTATTTTCGAATGCCTGTTCCATCATACCAAGGAACAATTGTTGTTTTAAGAAACACTATCTTCGTGATCGAAAGAATTTCTTTAGAAAGTAGTGGTAATACAATGGACTTGGATAAGATCTAAAAACTCAAACATAGAAACTGATTACATAGATGAAATAAAATTAACCCAGCTTAAAATGAAAACACAACGAATTACAATGTCTAATAACAATTCTCGCACATTAACGAGAAAGTGTGAGTTTCCTATTAATGCCAAGAAAAAATGTTAGTAGTGACAATTTTCTTAATTGTCAATAGGCCGTAAAGAGTGTAGACTCTGATATATAGCATAATGCTTCAAACCCAAAATGGATTCCAAGTACAATATCAAAAATATGTTTTTGATAGTTGTGCTGAAGGGATATGATACATCGGCTGCAAATTATCTTTAAGAATATCAATGCAGTTGAAATCTTATAAAGCAGTATTAACACGAAATCACTTCATCGATTTTAAATGCTGAAATTAATGATATAGTTTCATTGATCAACATTCTCAAAGCCATTTAGATTCTACATACAATTATCGCACAATTTGATTTTGAGTTTTGGAACTTTTACGTTGAAGTAAAACTTCTAAATAATGATTTAGAAGAGACTGTTTGCATATAGCAACCAAAATGTCTTGAAGCCTACGGGAGCATTAACATGATTTTTATGTTTTGGATATAGTCTAGAAGCAGATACAACAATGGCTTGCGATAAGCATCGGATTTGAACAAGTATTTTAACAGAGAAATCAAATAGTTTAATTATTAGTCAAAATGCAGAGAAAGCACGCGTACATAAGAAAGAATATTAAAGGTACTAAAATATTTCCTAAACTATAAGTAAATGGAAAACTTATGTTGTTAATGATGTACTCATGTTAAAATAATTTTAGTTTGGTTGTTTAATCATCGACGTTGGATTTGAAAATGGTATCTTTTATAATTAGTATAAAATGATGTTTGGGTAGTCCCATATGATATACATTGATACCATGTTGAAATGTTTAATGTGGAGAATGTGAGATGGACTCCTTGTGCATTAGTAATAGGAATCATCACATACATTATGTCGTCTACTATATCATATTTTGCTTATGTACCTGGTACATTGAGCGAATTCAAATCCGAGTTAGGATCACTAAACGGTAGTTTTATTTTTAAGTAATTACGAAATACTAAAAAATGTTTGCATAAACAACGAACTCTTTATGATGGGGTATTCGGACTCGAACTCCATAAATGATGTCAAGAATAATATGTCTATCCTGAATTCATTTTCAACATTTATTAAGAAGCTTTAAGTTGGAATTGTTCCAAACAAAAGGTTATGACCGATTCAACGAAAAGACTAAGTACTTACCTTGAATAATGTCGTAGAAAAAGTTGTTTGTACATAGTATGCACAAATTTATAATTAAGGTAGGGGTGATTTCAAATGTTGAGAATCCTACAACTTTGTTTTATGAAAATAATGTCGCGATAAGGATCATGAACCTATAGCTCACAAGAAGTAGAGAGACATACTTTAAAAAATTCTACATGATAAAGACAGTTTATCAACATCGAAGAGAGTTGATTGACAAAGTATAGATACTCAATCCCATCCATTTGATCAGTTTGCTCAAAACTGATCGAGTTGATCCTCTCATTAATGGATATGCTATATTGTCTAAATTATCTAAGTAGCCTCAAATGCAAGTGGGAAATTTAAAGAATTTGTGATATGTCCTAAGGGAAATTATATAATTTGTTACATATATCTTACTCTATAGCCGATCTTGTTCATATTAAGAGTGTTTCTTTATCTTTTTCATACTTTGTTATATTATGATATGATTAATCAAGTAATTAATTTAAAGTATATAAAAAAGGACATCCTTAAATAAAATATTATGCGATTATAGTTGCAAATAGTTGCAATTGTGAGCAATTAATCACAAAATAAAATAACATTTTATTATAAATATTCCCCAATAAAGATGTTTCGAGAAAGGATATTGTGCCTCCTTTGAGACCAAGGTACATAGCGCTCTTAAAATATTGAGTAGTGTATTACTCATGGCTACTGGAGGCACCGAGGGGTGACGTACTTGTAGTTATTGGATAACTATGGAATGACTAGTCTGAGAATTTCCTATTAGCTAACAACAAATAGGTCAAACAAGAAATATCAAGGTGATGATGTTACACAGTTCCCTCGACTTGAGAATACTGTAGAACTTCAATGCGGATACTCCACTTTGATCATGGTAAAATCATGACGCAACAATCTATCGAACAACTATAGTTAGATCTGAGTTAAAGCACTGGATGTGAACCACCATTCAATAGGGAATACATCTCCTCGGTTGTATGAGGCTAGTATCCGATCAATTGTATTCAACTAAAATTTAAAATCTCTGATCTGAGTAGCACGGTTAATAAAAAAAAGTTATTATTGAACCAAGGGTTTTGTTTATGAACTATTTGAATTGAATAAGAACGATGTTAGAATTTTGACTCAAAAGATTTCATATATCCTGAAGTGATATAGTATCAAAGAAGAGAATGTGTGTAAATAATCATTGCCAAAAAGTATCGCTTAAGAAAAATATGAAATTGGATTTTATCGAAAAGATCTTCGAGCAATGAATTTAGCCAAACTATCGTAGCTCTATCTAAAGTGACATGTGAACATTAATATTTGAATTGTTAAAAATTAATTGCTGATTGAATTCACACCTCTGAGTCTCACAACCGTATTTGTGAATTCTTTGAAAAAACACATTATTTAATTAATTTATAAAATATTTTAAATTAATTAAATTAGTTAATATTTGATAAATATTAAGTATTTTTTGATGTTTTGGAGTTATTTCGAATTATTTGAATGTGTATATAAAAGTTATATTTGCATGCATTGATATATGATACTAGTGTAACTTTAAACGGGTTTAAATGAAAGATAAACGCATAAAGGGATTTATGGAAATTTTATGCCATCCAATAGCATACATGGTTTGCCAAATCATGAGAGATGGAGGAGAGAGATAGTGTTAATTAGGAAAGTTTCAATTGAAAGAAAGGAAATGTTTCGTTCTTTTAATTAAAACGAATCCACTAATTCATTTTCAATTGATCTTTCCTTTCATTCACTTTTTCTCTCCTCTTCTCTATTACCATGGATGAAAATAAAATCTTTCATTCTAAAAAGATCAACTCCATTAAATGGAAACATCAAATAGAATAAGGTTAGGTGGTTCATCATTCTCTTGCAAAGTTGAGTATGGATCTACTTAGAGATCCAAAGAGAAATCTCAAATCAAAGTGCAACTTATTGGATAGATCCATAAAGGTAAATTTTGTTTTCATACACACACGTGCGTGCACACGCACTATTGTATCTTTTTATAAGGTGTATGTGTGTTTGTACATATCTCATTGCCTCACTATGATTTATAATTGACATCTTTTAAACAATTAATCGGATCATGTGATTTGATTTGATTAATTTGTTTAAAACTGTAATTGTTTATGTGTGTAAATTATCATTTCTTCTATAAATATGATTCAATGCATAAGTAATGATTTTGTAAGCTAATTTTTAATTCTAACAAATTAAACAATATTGATTTGAATCATTTTCAAACATGAAGTACATTAGCATCTTGTTATAAACTTATGCGTATGTTTTGGTTCTATGACTCCTTTTAATTATTTTGTTATTATTTGAATTGAATTAATTTTATGTTATAAAACCAAATATTGTATGTATATAGATTATAGATTTACATATAAAACATTTAGGAATATGTGAATTTTATGCCTAGCTTAAAAAAATTCAATTTAATATGTACATATATATACGTATATACTTTGGATAACTTGAATTATTTTCAACTTCATAATTATATATATATATATATAATTTAATATTACTTAATTCGGTGAGGTTATTTCATTAATCAAATGTAATCTAGATTTTAATTATGAAAAACTTGCTAAACCAAATTATGATATTTAACTATAAATTGAATTTTGAAATATTTATTTGTCAATTTATGTTAAGCTCGTCTATTCAATCTTTGTTATTAATATTTAGATCCAATAACATTCTACAATCAATCATACAGAAAATCATATTAAATCGAGGCAATTGATATATACATATAGTCGACGAATATATACATGGTGGATATAAATCTCAACATCTGCACAAACACACACACACACACACACACATATATTGACTTGTTGATTTGTTATTATTTGTCTAGTTGAACATTTTATTATCATATGTTGCTTTAAATAATGGTTGGATATAGTTATAGTAGACTATTTGCAAAAGAGAAAGGTGTAATTAATTATTGATACTGGTATTTTTTTTCTTTTATATATTGATTTAATTACATTTTGATCTAATAATAATAAATACGTCCCCTTTTTAGCCAACCTTTAGAAATATGAATGTACTTGATATATTCATGTTTTTGTAAAGTTGATACTAAAAACATATATTTAATAAATTAAATCAGAAAATTAAATAAAATTGGATTTTATATAAATTAGTTATATTGGATCTAATGAAACTCATTATATTTCATATGCCCGTTATGATCCAATTAGGGAAATCTTCTAGAATTCTACCTATTTCACCCCATAGCCTACCACTACAAGGCATACACTACTTAGTGACGGCAAATAGCCATAAGCGGCTATCACTATCTAACACTAATAGTCGTCCCACACATAGTCATCGATCCAAGAAAGAGTGACGGCCTTAGCAACGGCCTCGTCGATAACTTTCGACGGCTATCGACAACACATTCATCACTAGCCGAAGGACGCATCTCAAGACTCTAAACAATCCAAACCACTTTAAAAAAATAAGCTGTCGCTAGCCATCGCTATACTGGAAATGCTATTTTACAAAACAGTTGCTCTTTCATCCATCAAACCACAAATATATATTCATCCGTTGCTGCACCTCATATACAACACATATAAATTCAATTTCACAAGTACAATATCACACACCTCGCATAATATTGCATATCACAAAAAACCAAGTTTATATCACAAAAATCCATATTTGCAGTATTCCATCAAAAATCCATAAAACATCCACAACATACCCATTGATCGTTCAATCAAACATCAAACATCCACAACCATCAAACATAATTCAAGTTTAAAATACATGGTTAATCAATACTCATCAAAAAACACAACCATATCTACTAATTATCATCTTCATTATTTTCCGACCCCTACGAAGGAAATGTCCCGTGCTCTGCCATGTATGCCGCAATCGGCTTATCCAGCAATATAATTAATCCTCCACTTTTTCATCAATCGTTCAATTCTGCTATTTCGACTCTCGACTGTGTTATCTTCTCCCTGACCTGTGATTTCCTATAATTAGCCTAAGAAATCCTCGGCTATAATTACTTAATAGCTAGTTATAATTTATACGTAATATTAAATAAGATTTATAAATTAATCAGTGAAGTAGTTAAACTCGATAAAATTACCTCCTAATTACCATAACGGCAACGTCTGTTCTGCATCGGCTTGTCGGTCATAGCATCAAAAATTCTATCCACCTCCTTAACAATCAACTTCTCTCAGCTAGTCACCTCAAACGCTCGAGCTTGCTCCATTTGAAACCTTTCATGCAATCAGAAATAGAATTTTCCTAAAATAATTATTCCATTTATAATTTATGTAATGTGACATAAGAGAAAAAATTAAAGCACGTTTGCTATGTTAGCTTATGGTTTGGGGTCTGTCCAAATAAATGGTACCGAGTCATCTTCATTAGTCTGCTCGATGACATGTGTACGAGCGAAGAACTCCAAATATGTAGGGTCACGACCCATCTCTTTTGCCTAAAATTATATATGATTAAACAATGTATACATATTATTAAGCAATGTTATTAAGTTTTTTACAATCGCAAATTATAAATTTACCATTTTCTTCTGATATTGTTGGAAGAATTTTGATCCGCCGCAATGTGAAATGGTATTTTATTACTATTTGCCAAGTTATTCGCAGATACTTCCTGTAAATTAAAATTAAATTTGTTTTTACTGTCTATAGCTACTTAAATATCGATTGACTAAATTAACGTAGTTATTATAAAAACTTTAAACAAATTATAATAAATATATGAAACTAAAAAACTTACTTTCAAGGGGGCAGTTTCCTAATGCTCAAGAAAATCCGTCCAAACATTAGCACTCATCCAATCAGGTTTTTTATTTTTATGTTTTGCATCCGAGAGGGTATCCATATATTTTTTCCTCATTTTCTTGTTCTAGTGGTTCCTAAATAGACCATGATCTTCCTCGTCTACAACAACCGTAGCCTACACATTGAAATTAAAGTGAATTATACATAATATATTAATTTTCAAAGATCAAATATGTCATTTTCAAATGAATTATAAATTTATGCTTACCAACAAGTCGACCTATATAGCATCTTTAATATAAGGTGGGATTTCGTCCCACGTCGGCCAAAGGCCCGACATTCGACTTATGTGCGCCTTCCTAGAGATAGCCAGAATATAGTCGGAAGGCTCCAGCTCAAAACCCGTATTGACATTTAATAAACCATAAATAATACGCATGCACTAAGTATTAATGACATTGCAATAAATTTGATACTTACCTTCCTGTTTTGGAAGTCATACTCGCCCTTGGACATAAAATAGCCAAACCACTAGTACCCTCGCCAATAGTAGAAAAACCCAAAGAATGAGAACTAAAAGTTCTCTTATGAGACATAATATCTGCCACAACATATCATTTTACATAATGAAAAAACATATCGTTTTATTATTAGAAAACATGGTTGATTAATAATCACATAAAACTTCCACTAAAACTACAAAGAGGGAACAAGATCTCCTAAATACATAGAATTAATAAAATAGAATAATACATAGCTCATAACATAATCATCATCATTAATAACAGTGGAAACTCAAAATATAAATACAATAAGTGGTACAAATATCCATCATATATACATTGCATCATCAATAATTAATAATCAATCTTCGTCATTTTCTGATTCAGACTCGGTCTCGTACTCTATATCACTTTTCATTGTACTCTCAATTGCTTCTATTAAAACATTTGATTAATCGTTCAAAGGATCTAAATCAATACGATTTCATTTATTATCATTTCATTATTTGGCTCAAGATTTGCTTGATAAGCTACTTCGTCTAGAATATTATTTCCGTCAGACGTAAATCTTTCATTTATTTCAAAAACAGTCGACCAATCCGCTTTATCTCTTTTTAAAGATGTCTACGGGGGAAAATAAACTTGTAATACTTGTTTTGCTAATAGAAAGGATCATACTTATAGTAGTGCAAGGTATGCTTTATATCAATAAGCATATAATCTTTGTGTTCGTTGATTCTAGAACAAGGAACATTGATGAACCAATTGCATTTGAATAAAGATATATTTTTTGCAGGTCGTATAAAGTAGTCAATTCTAAAACCCATGTTAAGATGCTGTAAAAATATTTAATAAGTTTATATGAATCATCGATATCTTTGACAAATACACCACTGTTATAGATTAATTTTTCAGCACCATATTCCACGGTGTTGAATTTAAATCCACTGATGAAGAATAGTGGATAAGTCTTGATATTTCTTTTTGGTCCTATCTCAAGATGTTTCAATCCTTCATTACCGACACAATTTCTTATATCATAAATGTGGTTCGAAAACCAATTAGCAAATTATATACCCAGATCGTCATGTGGATGTTATGGTTCGTATGTAAATACCGCGAATATATATAATTTTTTGCATTATAATCTATAAGTATAATTGAAATAAATATGGAATTGGAAATTCATATATCGAGAATTATTATATAATATTACCTAACAAATGGTGCAACTTCACCACAATTAAGAAGAATATATGTGTGTACTACATGGTAATTTTATTGTCTAACCATAGTTCCACATTTTTTCCAACAAGTCAGCTATGTTGTTTAAAAATAGGTAATATTATTTGAGAAGAATCTTGTTCAACGACTTCATCATCACTAAGAACACTTAAAATGATAATTCGCATGGTCATTGAAATAATGAGAGAAAAAGAATGAAGCTTCTTCTTCAAGGTATGATTTTTAAATAGAATCTTCAAATTGTGCGTTTTGTCTAACTTTTTCCTTCAGATGATTCAAGCATATATTGAAAAATTAATTCAATTTAAATTTGAAATTAAAATTAATATTACGGATATTCAATATCACCTCTTAAGTGGATACATCCATTCATATTGCACAGAACCTCGAAGAAGTGCTTCAGATGAAAGATGAACATGTAAATGCTCCATTACATTAAAGAATTCTGGAGGAAATATTTTCGCAATTTTGTATAGTATAGGAATATCCTCTTTTAGTTTACATATACGCTCAACTTTTAACGTAGTCGAACAAAGCTCTTTATAAAACAAACTTAATTCTGTTATAGCACTCTATGTTTTTATGGGAAACAGTTCTTTGAAAACCATGGGTAATAAATTTTCCATTGTGACATGACAATCATGACTTTTCATCCCACTCGGTTTATTATTTTTAAAGTCAACACATCTACGGAGATTAGAAGAAATCCCATCAAGACATCTTAGCCCTTCCACCCACTTTAACACAAGTTTCACTTACTTGCTTTCTAACTCATAACTGTCACTAGGCTTCATATGAAGTTCATGACGTTTACATAATTATGTTATATCACGTCATTAATTCAGATCGTCCTTAGTTTTCCCCTTAATATTCAAAATTGCACTAGATACGTTATTAAACATGTTTTTCATTGTATATCACGCCAATATTATGTCGAAGAAAAAAAATCTTTCCAATAAGTTAAGTCCCAAAATATATTTTATTTGCACCAATTATGAATTATTGATTTACTTGAAATTTCAGTCTGTACTCCAGTTGCATGTATCTTTGGATATTCCTTTACAAGATCATAAATTTCTACGCTTGACCAAATCATTGGTGGTTGTGTAGTCTTTGCTCTGTTAGCTATAAAAAAATTTATCTCTTCCAAAAGTATGATTAACATGGAGAAAACACCAATGGTAATCGAACCATATAATTTTTCTTTCATTCGATAGTAAAATGCTCATGTTTCTTTCATGCCATAAGGACAGGCGAGATGACCGACCGTAATATAACTTGAAAGCATTGCATAAGCCGAAAAATCACCAATAGTCCATAACATAGATGCAAACATACAGAAATTCTTTTCCAAAACGTCGTATGTATCAACCCCTTCATGTCATAATATTTTCAACCCTTTAATCAATGACGGCTAATAAACATCGATTCCTTGTGTCAGATCATCAATTCCACAGAGGATAATAGTGAGAAACATATATGAAGTTTTCATACACATCCATGGAGGTAAATTATAAGGTGTAACGATAATAGGCCAAGTTGAATATTACTAACAAATTGAGAGAATGATGAAAATCCATCTATAATAAACCAAGTCTGATATTATGGTTCTCTGCAGCAAACGCGTGATAAGTCTTATCGAAATGTTTTCATGCTTCTCTATCAAATGAATGTGTCAAAGTTCTCTCTTCCTATGTTCTCATACAGTGTCATCTCATATGAGATGCGGTAGCAGAAGGCGCATAATACCTTTGAAGTCTAGAAGTGATGGGTAAATAATGCAGTATCTTATACGGAACTTCATTTCCTTTCTTTTTTCTTGGTTTGTATCTTTCCTTATTACATATTCTGTATTTTCTAAGGTTAATGTCATACTTCCAATACAACATGCAACCTGTTATACATGGATCTATATTTTGGTACGGCAGACCAAAAGTGGACATAAGTTTTTTCACTTTATAATGACTATAACACATCAAATTATTGGGTGGCATGTATTTTTTGCAGCTTGTACAACTACTGTAAATCCAGCTTTTGTAAAATTGAATTTTGAATTCATAGTAATGTATTCGAAAACTAATGGCAATTTGGTTCCGCTTTTACAACCATCCCAACGGTCTTTTGGCTGCATCGAACAAATTATAAATTAATTTTCGCTTCCACAGTCAATTCTTCTTTGACATTTACATCTTCATTATTAGCTCGAACAGTAAAGAACATTGATCGTGCTGCATCTTCGACCATATCTTCGATTGGATTCGCCATAACATAATCGTTATTCACCTCATCCTCTGATAATATAGAATTATATGCAACAAGTTCTCCATGATGATCCCACAAATAATAATCTGGCACAAAACCAACTTGACACAAATGTACTGTAACCATATCTGCTTTACAATGCTTCAAATGTTTGCATTTACGATAAGGAAACGAATTTCTACGTCATTTCCATTATTAGATTTAGCAAATCTAATAAATTCATGTACACCATTGTATAAATGTTCCTTTACTGAACCTTTTATACCGGTTCGCTCTTCATACATCCAACTACGGTTGATAAAATAATTGAACATTTTTCCTAATTTAAAAATATATGTTAAAAATTTCGATAGCACTTCACTTCTTTGTCTTGTACGTATAACTTTGCACCAAAGGGGTGAAATGTTGTACTAAAATAAATTAAAGCATTTTGAGACAAAAGACTTTAATTTGTTGTTCTTGTATTTGTTAAAAATAATATTTAACCTTATTTTCAGATAAAAATTATATTTATTTCTTACATTTTACAAATCGATTTTAGTAGAATATTTGTTTCGAAAGAAATGTATTATTTAAAACTACTTTCAAAAATACATACACACAGGTTACTATTTTAATGACTACAAATTAAATTTTAAACCATATTTTATAATGCATTCAACTGTTTAAATATTTTATTAATTAAATTTAAAATTTTGAACCATATTTTATAATTCATTTAGCTATTTAAATTTTTAATTTAACTATTTTGTGAACTAAAATTTAAAGTTTGCAAAAAGACACACTAATTAATTAATTACTAAAAATAAACAATTATTAAAAATAACTTTATTTTATAATTACCACCAACACTTATAATTAACACAAGATAATTAATTAACATAAAATTATATTTTGCTGTAGGCTATATATTTAATATATTCACTATTCAACCATGCATATTAGCTCTAAAATTATTCTAAACTACAACAAACAATCGTGTACACTAATCAACTTGTATATTAGTCAATAATTATATACTAACCTTCGGGTTTTAAATCAACCCTAAATTATGATTACGGCTTAAACAATTACATCATTAATTAATATCACCAAATCAAGTAATACACTAGTATCACCGAGTAATACACAATAATCATCAATTTTAAACCCATAATCTTACACATTACCCCAAATCAACAAATAGGGTCAAAATTTTGCCAAAATTGAGAGGAAAATGGAGAGATTCGAGATTTCAGCGATTTGTGGCGGCCTACGGCAGTGTTGACGAGTGGCGGTAGCTTTTAAGGGGTAGCGACGACTTAGGTGTCAAATTTTTCTGTATTGATCGGGTTTGGGAAGATTGAATAATGAAGGAACTGGTACGTTTTTTGTGTACTTGACATTTCGTTGGCTAGCGACGGTATGTCAATTTTCTATTTTTTTAAAAATCTTAGTCATATTACGTTCTAAAAAATATTTAAAATACTAATTTAGTTTTGAAAAAGTAAACAGTATATTTTAGAACAACCATTCAAACCAACAACTGCTTGTGATCAGTTAAATTAGTATCTTTGATGATCTACCTTTGTGTGATTCTAATATTTATCATTATTGAAAATCTAACTCACACGTCTGGTCTATGCGACTTTTAGTCGGTACATTAAGCAATTTCGATAAAGTTGATTATTTATAACATTTTTACGAATTAAAATATGTTTTAAACCGTTGGGTAATTAATTATGAATTTTTAACTGTATTTATTATGATAAAATTATATAAAATAAAATATTATGTTGAAAAACAAATTTATTTGATCTTATGTCGATCTAAGTAACTTTAGATGTATTTCCAAAAGATGATTAAAAAATAAACAGCTTAGCGTTTCATTCTCGAATTTTAAATTTATAGTTGTTCATCAACATTCGAACTAAAACCCTTCGTTCGAAGGCTAGACGACCTTCAAAAGTGACCAAATCCGAACCACTAATATTGGGTAATGTGTTAATCCAATCTGTATGTTTAGATTTATAAATAATGGCTAGAAAAAAAATTAAGTTCGAAACAAGCCATTTTCCTGAGAGTTGTATAACACTTATAAATTATATATATATATATATATATATATATATGCATAGTTTTATTAATTATATTAGCTTATACGTACATTAGTATGCATATGTACACACAGATGTATGTACGTATATCATTTTTAAGGGTTTTTAGTAAATATATAAGTTTTGGAAAAGCAAGTCAAGTAAAGAATAAAAGGTAGTCTTGAATTATAACACTTATGTTATAATAAATGATTTTGTAAAGTTAACCAAAAGTATATTACCTTCTTTAATCAATGTAAATATATTTAGATCTTTAAATGAATGTTTTTCAAGATAATGACAAGTATGAAATGATGTGGTTTTGTTTGAGACTTTAAATTGTTGTGAAATGGCTTTAAACTTATGTATATTACTTCAATCATTTTAGTAGTCTTTTCTAACTTATATTAAAGTATTTTAAAAGTGGTTTCGATTTTTGATCAGTTTCTAATAATTGATTATTAATTATTAAAGTAGAAGATTTGTTTTTAAATAAAGAAAAATATGTCAAATAAATTATAAAAGATTATTTTTAAGTAATATTTTAAATAAATGTTTTAAACCATATTATAAGTATTTTAAATTATATATAGTTTATAAAAAACTTGTTAATTATTTTATTAAGTAGTAACAAGATTATGTAATATAATATCTTTTAAATTATTTTTATAATTTTATTAATTATATTAGCTTATAAATAAATTAGCGCATGCATACACACAAATATATATATTTATCATTTTTATGGGTTTTAGTAAATATATAAGTTTTAGAACAGTAAGTTAAGTAAAAAATAAAAGGTAGTTTTAGATTATAACATTTATGTCATAATAAATGGTTTTGTAAAGTTAATTAAAAGTATATTACCCTGTTTAATAAGTGTAGATATACTTAGATCTTTAAACAAATGTTTTTAAAGATAACGACAAGTATGAAATGGTTTTGGGTTTATAGTAAACAGTGTTTAAGTAACATTTATTTTTAACCCTTTTAATTGTTCTTAGTAATATAATTAGATCTTTAAAATGGATGTTTTAGAGAAAATTATAAGTTGGATGGTTTTGGGTTTATAGTGACAAATGTTTAAGTAAAATTGTCTTTAACCCTTGTGAATACATTTATATCTTCTAAATGCATATTTTAAAGATAATGACAGGTAGGAATAATTTGGAAAAAGTTATATATAGAGTAAAAATTTAACTTATAAAAGAAAAGGAGTTTATAGTAACAGTGTTTAATTAACATTTGTTTTTAACATCTTTGGTTGTATTTTGAAGCAAGAAATCTTGTTAATGATTTATGAATATACTTATACCACTGAGATAAGTATATAAATATTTTTTTGAAGTATTAAAATGAGTAGAAATGAATAGTGAAATGGTGTATATATATCTTTTGCAAAGGTATTTCAAATATATATATAGGTATTTACAATAGAGTTTTAATTAATAAAAGGATTAATCAAATAAAAAGGGATAAAAGCCATTTTTTGTGATTTAATCGTGCTTAATCGTGCTTAAATGACTTAATCATGCTTGATGTGACTTAGTCATTCTTTACGTGTTTACTTATTTATGGAAAGTATTTAGTTTTGTGCTTATCACTAAAAGCCCAAAAAGTAGATTTATTCTATCTGTGAGAGTTAAGTTTGATGTTCGAGCGGGGTTTAGAAGCAATGGTGCTCTAACCTACGAGCTTAACTCTTGACCGAGGGATGGTATAAATTGAGCAAATCGAAAATGTAACAAGTTTACGAGACTTGGTTTCCATATACAATCATCTATTTTGTACCTGATAGCCAATTAGCCGACTATCGAAATTGACCAAATTAACTTCAGAAGTACATTTAAGCATCACTTATTGATACAGTTTGAGATTCTCCGAGGAGGACTCATTCGTATGAATCATCGGCTTTCTTTAAGAATTTATATATGCGAGATCCCTAGGGGAGGACTCCATTATATCATTCATTTACTTCTTAAAGAACAGGAATTGACTCAACCGAAAATTCATCAATTTAGATTTGAAGAGACTAGGATCAGATAAGTGTTTTATTTATCGGAAACCACTCCAAAACTGATATATGATTTCTATGTTTTGGAAGCGTTGTGAAGTTGAATGTTATAAAGTTGAATTATCTATTCTAAAGTCAAGTCCAAGTGATATGTCAGCGTTAACATTTCAAACTAATGTTGTAGAGTTGAATTGTCCATCCTAAGGTTAAGTCCAAGGGAGAGGTCAGTGTTGCATTTGTTGAACGACTTATGCTGGGATCCTTGTACAGATTCGTGGATTGTTCGAGATGCTGGACTCCATAAAGGGATTCAAGATCTATTCGAGTGATGAAGGCTTGTGTGTTAAGATGCTGAACGTGATTTCATCATCGGCAATGGTAGAAAACAAAGTAGGATGCACAGCTTGGGGTTTAACTAACCCGCAACAGGATATATCAACTCCATATCTAGAGATGCTTATTGATGTTGCATGCTGGAGTTGATGATACTTGGTTCCATGTGTTAAGGCATGGGCTAACTTTGTTTACCTTAATGGTATATTTTATCTACAGATATATGATGCTCGGAAGGCACTTTCTGACCCTTGTGCAGGAGGTCTGCTTTAGTTTACTAGGGCCACCTCCGAGTAAAATCCATATGCAAACGTACCTTAGCAGTTTTAGATGTACTCCTAATATTGTTGTGTAGTAAGATGCAAGCAGCATAGTTATTTTTTGATTTATATTTCACCCTAAACATTATTTATTATATCACATTATGTACTTATTAGATGAGTGGTTCTTTCTAAGGGATAACCATTACGGTGATCCGAATGGTTTCAAAAATACCGTTATATGTTATATACATATTTCTTGAGTTTCTCATACCAGACTTATCTCTGACTCGTGGTTTTATATATTCCTTATTTCTATGGATGCTCTTTCGAGTAGTCTAGAAAAGATAGATTTTCGTTGATATCCTTTGGAGCTCGAGTAGACGAGTTGGATGCTTCCACTTACCGTAGTATTCTTATTTCCGTCATATTACTATTATGTATGTATATCAACATTTGTGAGGATAAATTGTTATAATCCAGGCTAATGATAGTACTTAGGATTGTAACTTTGAGATGCTATGTATCTTAGAGTGACAATTTGTATTGTCTTTTGATATTATATGTTATCGTTGCGCTGGTGACATTTTGATATTGTATTCTATTCTTTCGGGTTCTTTCCCTTTTTATTTTACGCTAACAATCTGTCTTTCCGGCACTTGGATGCTTGACACATGAATATCGTGAATGTATTAGTGTCAACATTCGAGGGTCGAGAAGTTAGATTGTTACATACAACATTTTTCTTCTAACTACCCTACTAAAATAAAATTATACTTAATTATTAGGGAATGTCTTAGTTCAGTGAGTTTTACCATCCTTCCATCAAACGTTCTCAGTCTAACTAAACATATACCCTTCACCTTAACATCCCAACATTATGGACCCTACCTTGTTTTCTTGCTCTTTATACTCACTGAATGCTTCATTTCAGTTGCATATATGGAAACATGCACCCGAATCAAGCACCCAATCATTTCCTTTTCTTTCATCAGCATAGAGCACATAATTACTTATACCTAATTTTACCTTATTAGCACTGCTTTCTTCTAATGCTTTCATCCTCTCTTTATCCCTTTTAGCTTATTGCAAAATTTCAGCTAGTGATATGCTTTTTCACAATAATAAAATATGTGATTCCTTTCCATTTTTGCTATATCGAGCACCTTTCTCTCCTTCCAAGGCTGACATCTTCAATCGGATTTCCAATTTTATTTTTTCATGGACCTTTCTTTCATTAAGTTCATGCTACACATCTCCTCGTTGGGAAGGCTACTAACAACCAAACTCATTAAAATAGACCATTCTGATCTCAAATTATTTAATGCAACCGTAAGCATTTTCCAACTCTTCGATAATGAAGAGCACGTGGCTAAGAACCATGGTGTCGGGGTTTCGATCCCTCCTCGCCTACAACCAGTCCAAAAGACCTTTCCCTTTAGGGCTAGGATTATCATGGCCATTGGCCATCTATCGGGAGTTTCGAGTTTAGTACCAATATTGTAGTACTTATCAACATCAAAGCTTGTGTTTCTCACTAACCTGTAGTTCATAGCTGCCAATTGATTCACAAATGCTTGAAAATAATTATGGTGCTCTCTTGTTGATTCTCATACCTTAAGCTTTAGATTTACCAATCTTCTCATAAGAAGAGCCTTGCTTATTATAGAATTCTTCACGTAAATTCCTTACAACCTCTTCCAAATTGCATAAGAAGATGTTACATAGCAATAATGAGAAACACCGTTGTTGATTAAAAAATTAGCCAACCTCAGAATTAGACTGATACGTCTGTATTGGTAAATATTACTACTAATACCAGGCTTAAAAATGTAAAATGAAGTGTAAAGCAAGTAAATAATACAAATGACATAAGATGTAGAGTGGTTCGACAAAAGCGTTCATATGTTCACTACAAAGGTCTCTTACTATATTTTCTGTTACAATTACAAGAAATTATAGGAGAATAATAAGAAATTTAGCATTTAAGCTTACAATGGTACTAAACTTAAGAATTTATAAGGAGTTGCTTATTGTAAATGAGTTCTAAGCTTAGTAATCAACTAGATTTCAACTTTCAAGCCTCTTTGAAGTTGGATGGCAAGGGCATTTGTAGTAGTTGATATGGGAAGTGGATGACTGAGATTATGATGCAAATAAGCAGGAATCATTCTTGGCGATTGATCTGGTTGCTTGGACGGATGGAAGATAGGTGTAAAGGCGTTATAAATATATGGCTAAGATGCACACTAATTGTAAATTCGTATGAGGATAATGTTTTGTGTTGAGAAAGGCAACACACTGCAGGAGTTGGTATGCTTTTGGCAGACAGGCTGTAGTGGTAGGTGTTCTAAGTCATAATGGGTGCTCTAGGCCATAGTAGGTTGTACTATTTGACGTCTAACACACTTCTCTAGGCAGTAAGGTTGGAGAGAAGCTTCTTGCATAATGATAGTCGGTTGCTTGTTGTCGAAACTTGTTGAGAACGAAGTTGAAAATGCTAAGGCTGGAGCATGAAGGAACATGCCGAGACACAATGACGAGACAGGTTGCTTGGAACCGGTCGTGGGTGGGTTGAGAGAATTAAGTCATAGGGCGGTCGCTTTGAGCTAGGTCAAGTCATATGAGATGACTATATCGACTCTGTTGGGCCGAGCCAGTCTTAGGAGTCCAGACTAGCCTATTTATGACTTGCTTGTTGGATTTGCTGGGACGAACGAAACCACATAGAGCGTGGGTTGGCTTGAACTGGGTCGGGCCAAGAAGTGTTAACTGACATGGGTTTAGGTTGGGTTTAAAGTTGTTGGTCGGGTCGAATCTTGCATAAATCGACCTAGAAAGGGTCGGGCCTTGTTGTGTTGGCCGACTAATTATCTTTGCGAGAAATTTGAGCAACAACAATATTCTCCAAAAATTTCGAATGACCGCCGTAGCATTTTTATCCGAAGTCCCATTTTGCTTTCGTTATACCACTAGGTCCATCCATTTGTTTTCTAATAGTTGGTAAAGATCATTAAGGTATAGAAAATCTTATTCCACAACCCTCAATTTCTCCCGTTAAGTATTTCAACACCTATCTTCTCCATAACCAAACACTCTTCAAACAACTATCTTCTCCATAACCAAACACTCTTCAAACAAATTTCTGTTGGTGGCCCCGATACCAATTGTTAATGTGATCCAAGGATTCTTACACAGCTAGATTTGATAATAGATAAGAAGTAAAAAAAGGGTACATAAACAATTTCCTCTAACATAAAACTTTATTAAATTTCAACAAAAGATTAGGGAAAACACCCAAAATTGATAATCAATCTCAATCCCAAAACCTCATAATATATAGCTCTCTTATCTCATAACGAACCATAAACAAGCCTATTTGTAATAGTTTGATGCACTCTCCATCATTTGGATCAAAGCTCTATAGAAATCCATGGTGAAAACTCTAACAAACGAAAAATGATGAATTTGCTCCTGGAAAAGGTTCTCAAGAATTTGTCAATTAGGTTGATTGAAAATATATTCTAATCGACTGGAAAATATTTCCATTCGACTCCAAGCATAGAAGTTTGCTCAAGTCAAAATCCATCAAAAAGCAGCCGACTGGTAGGGTCACCAGTCGACATGAAGTCTTAAGGTTTTGCTATAAACTTTTGTCGCTCATCCCACTCCTTCGTCCTTTTGCCTTGTCCCTGTTGCTTCTCCAAACGATGCGTTGTCTTCACCGATGCAATTGAGATGCTTTCTTTTTTGATTAAGAATCCATTTCCAACCACTACAATCACCACATAACCAACTAGTCGATTTACCGATGGCTTAACCATAAATTTTATTGAGAGCATGAGTGTTATTTTTGTACGAGTATTAGCTGTCCAGCTCGGTTTGAAGTCAAAAAACGTCCATCTAACTCTGATTTAAACTACGAATTAGTACAAAATGTGTATGGAATTGCAGCAGTTCGAATTATTCGATGAATTTATTGTCGGTATGTTATTCGTCCTTTGTCCGACTCGTACAAAAAATGTTTGTATCTAAGCATTGTTTGGTTCGTTCCTATCCCTCCGAAACTCTTAGGACATGCACGGACACACTAACATATGTTACGGGCCTAGGGGTTAACACCCCTAACTAGGAATAATTCATATTTTGACTTGCCAAATAAATTTTGATTGACAACACTACATCAAGAAAGTTTATTTTTGGAAGTATTAAGCTGGGCAAGAAAGCCCAGCCTACGTAGGAGTAGAAAGCCCATATAACAGAAGGCCCAAGTCATAATCTCGTCCCTGAAACAATCCTAGGGTTTTACAACTCGTCGATCTAAAACCAAACCCTAGCAGAAGAAGAAAGAGGGAAAAAGATGAGTAGAAGTTTGGGGATTCCGGTAAAGCTTCTCCACGAGGCGGCAGGTCATATTGTAACAGTGGAACTGAAGAGCGGCGAAACATATCGAGGAAGCATGATCGAATGCGAGGACAATTGGAATTGCCAGCTTGAAAATATCACCTATACTGCAAAGGTATGGAGTTTTCTTAATTTTATGCACAAAATTGATCTCTAGCATTTGTATATTGATGTTAAAGATTGAATCTTTTACGATTGTTGATTGGAATTATGATAGCCGAGGCTAACTTTTAATTGGGATCAGGGCTTGAAATCTGGATTTTAGTTGAGGTTGACTTACTTATACACACTGATATAATATCTGTAACGCCTACTCTCATCCTCACGCTTGATCAGTACAATCATTGATGTTGAGATGCATATGGATTATCAATTGTTGGCTTGAATGGAACGAGAGAATGAAATCAATAAAGAAGAACAAGTGTCTTAAGCAAGGTTCGAGAACTCATTTTCGTTCTGCTCATTCTTTTTTGGTTCCAGTCATTTCGGAAGTTTCCGTTTCATTCTCGGTATCGCATTTTTGTATTTTTAATTAAAACGTAATAATAAACATTGTAAATAAAATAAAAAATATAATCTAATCATTGATTTTAGCATAATCTAAGTAATAAATACGATGAGCATTGAATTTAGGCACATAATAAACATTAAATTTAGTAATCTAAATAATTAATATAACTAGCCAATCCATTAACATTCAGCCCATTCAATTTTTAATACCCAATATCAAATAACCCTAACCCTAAGCCAGATCTACTCCCTTCTCAGTCTCGACTACAATTTAACGAGAAAAACAACGTTCATCAAAGATGAAGACGAGAACGAAGAAAATGAAATCTACAATTTGGATGCTTAAAACGATGACGATGAATAGGAGAACGACGATCCACTGCAATTTTGATGCTCGAGTTTGATTCTGAGGTAATTTATGATTTGGTTTTGCTGCTTTTATAGATAAATTTTGCTTCTCTCTCACGTCCTACAACAATTGTGTTTTTTTTGAATTTTTGTTGTCATCGGCGAAGAGTTGGGTTTTTGCTCTAATCATGTCCCATCTCCAATTGGAACTTAACTGGGTTGGCTAGAACTTAATCTCAAAGTTCCGATCGGAAGCTGATGCCTTGGTTTTAAGTATGAGACTATATTTAAAAATCCAATTTCTTCTTACAAGATATAAGCGCATTTGTGCTACATATTTTCCATCATAAATCTTCTTTTAATTAAAGTAATCTTTGCTAGTTGGAGTTTCCATAACTTAAATTTTCACATATAAAATTGTTGTTGCACTCAATATAGCATTTGATTTTTTTCTTATATGACATAGAATAGTCCTGAGTTAATCTTCATTCTATCTAAGAAAGGTATGTAAAACTAGAACCATTTGGTAAAATATTTGGATAAAATTTTCAATTGGTATCATATCTCAATTGTGAAAAAGCGTTGTTAAAGGAACTCGAGAAATGGCTAAGAAGAGACATATTTTAGATTCTCAATTTTTTTTTAAATATTTTCAGCATTTTTATAACTATATTATAAGGGGATCATGCAACAATCCGCACCTTACTGGGTCTGAATTTCAACTAAATTGAAACTCAAGTCCATTACGTTAAGAATCGTTGGTTTTTGCAACCTATAATAAACATAAGTATATCAGAGAATGAACTCACGACGGAATAGTAAAATATAATAGAACATATATGCCGACTGAAATTACTACCTTGAAATCAATATTATTCTTTTAGTATCTGATTGCCTTGCTAGCGTCGATCATTGACGAGACGACTTCACCATCTACATTTCCCGTCTTGCTCCAGTAGTCCATCCCTTTAAATCTATCTCATGGCTTGTAATAAGGAGGGGGTCGTAACAACGTCCCGATGATTGAAAATTACATAAGTTTATCCATAATACTAATTTATGTCGATTATTTTTTATATAAGTATTATGTCCATTATTCACGGCTATTTAGTTAATTTCATCTGCGCATACGATCTATCCAACCTTCTCCAAGGTCTAAGTATATATATGCCTATATATACATATATTTCAACGTTGTACCATTTAAAAAAAACCTGACCACTTAATGCTTCTTAAATAGGGAGGAGAGAGTCTCAATGGCCATTTAATATCTCAACCCGAAGCGGTCCTTCGTAATGTAATCGCTTGTCAATCGGCCTTTAGCTACAAAGACCGGTAACTTCTAGATACAACTTTGTAATTTAATTTACCATATTACTAACACATCTCAAAGATCCATCTAAGGGTTGACTAGTCCACATCCGACAAACAAATAACTAATTAAACTTTGAGGTTTTGCGCATCTCATACGGATTCGACAATAGTAGGAAGCGAAATTCATCAGGGCATAATTCAGGGATTTGCTAGCGACCGCTTAAATATCGGGCCAACAATACTGACATAGCCTTCCGACCTTCCATAATCGAAATCTTGATTAGACTAACCTAATGCAAGTTAAGGAAAAATATCCATTTTAGTTACTTAATACCTCTTCTTAGAAAGGAAGCAAAACTCATTTCCCTATCAGGTTTCGTCGTAGGTTATTTGAAACTTCTTATATAGGGAGCATGCAGATCTGATAACCATTTAATATCTTCCACCTCGATGTAAACTCCTTAACATCCCTAAAGGTATCAAGTCATTTAATACTTCAAATCTGAGGCGAACCCTTGACATATTTTTTACACCTATATGCAAACGTATATCCCTTTCCAATGGTCCTATGGTTGAAGATGTTCCACATCAGTAATACGTATACACAACTACGATGCTGGTAGCTTTTAGGTGAAGGGCAGACTTCTGTTGTGTAACTTTACTGATCTCGTATCTCAGCTTATTGTAAACCAAACCAATTATCGTAGACCTAAATATTGGACTAGGTCGACTAATTCATGCTCATCCTAAATGTATTATTGAGGCTGTATAATTTTGTACTATGAAAATTATACTGCCACCTGTTTCTTATACGCTTACTACATATATTTTCTATTTTCCTCTTATGTTTCATAAATGTCAATTATCCGTAATAAATGGTCATTGTTATTCATATGGGACGACTACTAATGACATTTATTTATTCGTTTTAATTTTATATATTATGCCTATTTTATTTCTTCATAAATGACATATTAAATTCTTTAATCAGTCTCATTAAACGCATTATGTTTCCATTTAATTCTTGTAGCTTCGTATTAACTGCACATTTATTGCCCTGCTAATTTGCTTGTTCATAAATTTTGGAGTCACCGTCCCTTTTCCATTTTAACCTTCTAGTCCTATTGATTTACTATGCTACTAATAATTATTCGTTCTAATTATACCTATTATGAATATCGTCGTATATTACGCTGTATGTGTGTTTATATATATATATATATATATATATATAAAATCGATAGACGCGGCTATAAGTGTATATGTATATATATCTTTTCTTATTTCTAGCTCATTAATTTTTATGTTTAAGAATTTCAAAACATACACTCATATTTACATTATGTAAGGAACGTTTATTTACATATTCTAATATATTAGAGCCATCATTTACAAAAAGAATTACCGTTATAATTTTCCATGAATTACCTAAAAGCGAGACTTTTGCCTCATTTGAAATTACAAGGAATTACCTATTTTCTTTTATTGAAACAGACAGTGCAAATTACGGAGAACATTCATACTTTATGCATCTCTTTCTTTTTTGGTATATTTCTTATTATTTCAAATGACATACTTTTTATGCATAGTTGTGAAATTAGATAATTTATGTAAGTTACATGGAAATAGATAAAACTGAATTCTACCCGCAATGCTTTCAATAAATTAAAATATAAAAATTTACATTCGAAGTCAAATTAGAGCAGTCTTAAATTAATAATAACAATTTACAATCCAACTATCATAAATTTGAAGTAAAATTTGCAATCTTATCAACAATATTGCTTAACAAATTTATGGATTGATTTCCGTATTTTCAGATTAGGGTGTAAATACCATTCCTATTTCAATTACTTAACTTGTATAATATGTAGGCAAAATTTCAAATGAATACGTTCCTTCTAAGCTTACAAGTCCGTAGATCATGCAGATGCATGATAATCAAATAAAACCCATCGGTATAAATTTTAATGTTATACATAAATCATATAATTTTCCACCCACCTTTCTAGCTTTCAGATCTTTCAAATTCGAATTTATCATTTTAATCGATTCTTTTTCCTTCTAGTACAAAAATATGCAGACAAGATATATACATACCCATTAGAATTACAGTTCTGAGGGGATTTGAATTAAGTGGAATATAGATTTATAATTATAATATTTACCTTTCCGCAATATCGACTTGCTCCCTCCCTTCTTTTATTTCATGCCATTCTTTGATTATATATATACATATCATATAATATTTTATAATTAATAAAAATAGTGGAGAAAAGAAAATGGTAGAGCTCTGCTGTTTTGATCAGAAAATATAAAAAGAAAAATGAGGGCCTATGCATGCATTGATAGACGCTTGAATCAATCGTAACCATTAGGTTTAAGATAATTAAATCTAGGCTGTTTGGTCAAGGTTCAACCTTAGTCATCGTTGTTCAACCGGTTGAGCACTCCATCCTAAGCGGTCGACCGCGACCGGTAGGGTCCACGCGGTTAATATAATTTATTTTCTTTTTAATTTCTATTTAATTATTTTTGTTTCGAAAATTTCAAAAGCTAATAACTTCTTTGTTTGAACTCCGATCGTAAAACTCCATATATGAAAGTTGATCAGAAAATGCAACGAACACGATGGTGCAAGTTTCGTGGCTAAATTCCGACGTTTGCTCAAATTCCATTTTTGAGCCTTAGTAATTATTTATTAATTACCGTTAATTCTACGGAATGTTACAATTAACCCTCCTTAACCATTCCGTATTCTGTTTACCAACGTCCTTTTGAAATTTAATCAAAGTTCAAAATGCATTTAATTTTTTAACATCGCATCATGTTGCAATTTGAGTAATTTTTTTTTAAGGAGGGCTGCACAAATTTTTCTCATATTACAGTCCATCAGCCTAGATACAAAGAGAACCCCCAAATGTCATCATAGTTAACAATCCAAGAGTTGGGATGAGCATTATTTGGTCAGAACTGCATAAATCGACTAAACCAATTCATTTTGGTTAATTCTGTTTATTTGGTTTGTAAAATAACTTTATTCAGTTATTGGTTAAATCAAATTAATTAATTTTTGAATATTTTGCATGTAGTGTTTATATTAGTTTCTTAGTGAAGATTATATGTACCCAAATGTAAATATTAATTTTCTTTACTAGTCATAAAAATATTCAACGAACATTATTTAATTTTGATTTGATGATGCCACCTTTTTATATTTAATATTCATATCATTTGAAAAGGGCAAGTTCTTGACTTTTTATATCGAATTTTAAACGGCGATCACACCATCCATTGACCGAACAAACGACATAGATACACTCCCCTCGTCGATCTCTACACAAGCTAATGATTTGACGATCAGTCGAAGTTCATCGGAACGTGATGAGCGATCGAGAATAAACTATCGAATTCTGGACACACAAAAACTCAGATCGAGAAATAGACTGCAGAATTGACTTGCGCTCATCGAGAGCTTTAAATCGATATATAATTTGACAGGATTTGAGGAGTTTTAATTTTCGATTGAAATTTTGATTTGAAATTAAATTGGGAATTTGTGTCTGCTATTGAGAGGGAGAAGTGGATAGATAAAAATTGTACGTATAGAAATGAAAATAAAAAGTAGCTAGGGTTTATAACAGGCTATTTATAGGCAGATCAACAATAGAAATGAATGGACAAGATTGATTTGAAAGTTGAACGATAAACGACCCGAAAAGCCCGTTCTGCCTCCGGAACGAAAATGAGTCATCCCATATATCAAATAGATGTTTTCGATAATTTTAAACTCAATGGAACATGTTTCAAGTCCTAATTCTATCGTATGAAGAAGTTATGTTAACATCTGTTTATTTCAAATTGATTTCAATTTAATTAATTTCTACGCGTTTCAAGTCCGATCGCTATGAAACTTGAAATCTTACAATAATACACCGTTATGGATCCGATGAAAATAGTTTCGTTGAAATCCGAGTCAGTGGCCAAAATGGTTATTTTCACGTTAATGAAATAAATTAATATTAAATTAATTAATCACTTTTTATATTCAAATTAATTAATTAACCCATTTTATCATTATTGATTGCATAAACATTTATAATAAATTAAAACAAGTTTACATATTCAATGTTAAATACTTCACAAATTACAGTGTTCAATTACAACTGTAATTGAGTCCAACTAATATAAATTAATTTCAATAAATTTATTTAATTTGGGTTCGATCTTTTAATTCAATCAATGATTTCTCTACATGCATAGCTAACATTGTTATATATTTCATTACATTAATATTATACCATTTTCATCTTACTTTTCATTAACGTAATTTTTAATTACATTTAATTTTAATAAATTCACTTATTATAATTTAAATTCCAATAATTTGGTCAAACTTGATTCCAATTTCTTTTATTCAATCAATTGTCATATTATGCATTTCATTGGTTGCATCTTATTGAATTAACATTCTATGGTTATTAATTTAACCTTTATTAACTGCACTAAGTAAATGAATTAATTGCAATTGATTTCAAATTTTAATTTAACAGGCTAAATAAATAGGTAACATATAATAATTGCCATCATTAACTTTTAATCACATTTATAAGTTTATTATTTTCAAACAAATATTATGATTACTTGCATAACACTGATTTTATTCAATTACCATTTATTATATACCATCTTATTAATTAATTCAATATTTATATTTGTTTTCTTATATTCAATTTATAGTCAAGTATAACCTTTAAATCATCTCAGTTGATCGGAAACTCATCCAAATTGTTAATGATTAACTTAAACTAACATTATTATGTTTCATTTTAGTTATTATTTCATTAATATATCACAAATTTTTATTTCTTCCAATATTAAATCACAAAATTTCGTTGAATTAACTATTTTTAGGTATCGAAATTTACGGGTCGTTACAACCGATTAAGTTAGCTTTGGAAAACATGAAAATTGTATTTATATTTTGAATTATAAAAAGAATATTTATTGAATGATTTTATATATATTTTGATATGAAATAAATAGTGTAAATAAATTTTGAAACTATATCAGAAAATGAAGAGGTTCAATAAATAAACAAAACAACCGAGTCTTGTTTGTGTAGGAATATTTAATTTAGTCAAAATAAAAGAGAAGTTATACCAAAAATGCCTATTTTCTTAGCATCCCAAGAAAAATATAGCGCTCAGACAGCGTCTCAAACAAGGAGCGGAAAAAAGCACCAAAGTAAACAAATGGAGCGTCAAAATTGCTAGATAACGTCTAAACGGCGCTCAGCGATGCCCTTGATAACATAGGTTAGGGAACAAACAGAATAAATATATTCCTGATTATGAATCTACCTCACATTTATCTAATCCTTGACCCGTCATCGTTTTGAGTTAAATGTGTGACCATTGTTATCAAAAACTTTAAATTTTTACGATAATCTCATTTCATATCCGATCTCCTTATGATCTGATTTACATTTTGATTCAAATCCAATTTGAACCACAATTGAAAAAATAATAATCATTCAATTCAAGTCATATTCAATTGATTTATTTGGATCCTAGCTCCCATTCTTGTGTTTTTGAACAAAATAAAAATGAAACAAGCGAGAAACTTCAGTTTTAGACGTAGAAGTTTAAACATCAAAATCAATTTCAAAGTGTATACAAAGCTTAAAATATGGATTTTTTGAATTTACGATTTACATATGAATCCCGTTTCAATTTAAAGTTTGAACTTTATGACTTTCGATTTTAATCCTATTTTGAAAACCCTGTGAGTGGTTGATTATCAAGTAACTACAGATTAATTTGTTTGTTATTTTTTTTTCAACTTAGATTGTATATTGTCTAACTAGTAAGTAGCGTGATCTATATTCTTTTCAAAATTGCAATAGATTATTTATCAAGGTTGGTTTCTCCTCGGGTGCTCCAAATTTTTTTCCAGCTAATAAAAGAAAATGGAAGGGTTAAAAAAGCTGAAATAACAAGATCAATTTAATAAAACAACAAATCATTATTAATAGTTGTAATATCTTTAGTATCACATTTTTAGTGTAGATGTGAACTTTCAAAATTGCTCGTATATCTGTATGAATATGGTTACTTTTGACTAGAGTAACTTTATATTTTTTTATGAGGCCACGATCTCAAATCTCATGCTTTTGAAGAAAATACATTTTTATGTTTTATGAGATCACTAATTCAAATCCCACCTTTAACAAATATCGTATATTTTCTTATGTTTTCAATTTATTTGTTTATCATCTTATTTCCATGAGGTTTTTTAATATGAAATATATATCTTTCGTGATTTTGTTTTTCTAAAATATATTTAATATTTTATTTATTTAATTCCATATTTATAATGAACTATTCACTGTTAATTGATTTTCTTAGTTTTAAGTTTTCAAAATAAAATTTTAGAATTTTAATACTATGTATATTTTAAAAATGTGAAGATGAAATTATTTTAAAAAATGCTTAAATTTACTTTCTGATCTTGAAATTTTATAAATTTCAATCTTAATTTTATAAATTTTCGAATACTAAACTCTAATAGTCTTGAACCTATTCTTATATCATTACTTAACAGGACTTTAATAATAATCACAATGTATTTGGTACCTTTTTCTTATGAACACGAACTTTCATAAATTCCCATAATTCAAATGAGAAATGAAGTAAAATTAATAAACTCAAAAAGTGTCAAAAAGGAGAATGTGAAAATAAATAATATTTAAAACAATAAAATTCAGAAATGTAAAGGAAAAAAAAGGGATAACGTAAATGAAATAACAATCAATCACCTTCTTGAAATAAAAATTACAAGAATCATTCATGATTTATCATTCAAAAAACTAGCATTTATAGGTAATAGAATAAGTAGAAGACAACAATATTCTTTTCAACCAAGAAACTCATGTTTGTTAAGCACTTGGATATCATTATATCCGCCTATTTATTTTAGTTATTTTGTTAAATAGATCGTAATAGGCATTTTAATCACTAGGATAATATGTTTACCAAACTTCAGTAAGTTTTTCTTAAAAAATTATACACACACATATATATACATATATATATATATACATACATATATATATATATGTATGTATGTGTGTCTTGATATTCATCTTTTTAGTATGTACGTGCATCACATGTGCCAAAACATTTGGATGAAAATTAAAATTGGAATTGCCATGGGCAGTCTTTATTTTATTACCTTAGCATCCGAAACTCTAGCTCCATATCCTTCTCCATGGCATTACAAAATCCTACACCAAACCAACACATACATATATGAACATAACCAACTCCAACACACTAATCATCCCCGATGTAAGAACTCCATCTTCCTTAACATAAGATTTCAACCGGTTCGAGAACTCTAAGCTTCTCGTGAGCAAAAGCAGCATAACATCGGCTTGAAATATTGCAATGATCATGAGGGAGTTTAGTTTGTTTTATTGCTCACTGATTGACAATAAAAGGTTAGAATGAGAATCGAGATGGGAACGCTTCAGGTTTTCTCTATCCCTTCCACGCATTGAAAATGTTGACCACATATGCAATCTATGTCCTCCATGAAAACTATGTGCATCTTAGGTCATATGTTGTCACCCATCTCGGAATCCATAGAACTTCCTATAACCATGGACAGCTATAATTTTCTTAATAGAATCTCTGTTTATTTTTTAAGGTTTTTGTCTACACGATGAATATATCATTTATTTTGCAGGATGGGAAAGTGTCGCAACTTGAGCATGTTTTCATTAGAGGAAGCAAAGTTAGGTGAGTTTATTACGAATTTTTATTTTTCCCCACTTGCAACATGTATTAGGTCCTACTACATACTGTCAAATATTTGATGTATGGATCAACTTCTCTAGATTCATGGTCATACCCGATATGCTGAAAAATGCTCCTATGTTCAAAAGATTGGATGCTAGAATAAAGGTATGCAATGTGAACTTACTTTGTTATTTTTGGAAGGAACTTTTCAAATATGATAAATACTCTTCATGACTTTATACAGGGAAAAGGTTCAGCCCTTGGTGTTGGTCGTGGTCGTGCAGCTTCCATGCGTGGAAGGGTACAATCATTTTATTCAAATTATATGTTTGATTTTTCTATGTTATTTTGCTTATTACTTGCAGCAATAGACTACATTATAAAGGGTTTTACTATTCATCAGAAAAGGATAGGTGTATGCCACTGATATCTTATGAAAACTAAATTCCATATCTTTCCCCTCTTTTAAAAAACTATGGATGGATTCTAGAATAAAAATCAGTAGTAATTTTCATCTGGTGCATAGTTCTTGGAAAATGCTTTCCACTTAAGATATTGACTTGTATCATTTTAATTTTATATTTCTTATCCGCATAAGTGTCTTCTTAAACATATTTTCATATGACAAAAGTTACCATCCATTGTATAGGTAATCAAACGATAACTTGTTTTTTGGGAATGAAACGTTGTAGTACAGTGCAAGAAGCAAGTTTGTTCAAATTATATGATACTAACCACTTTGACGTCTCCATTATCTTCAAATTAACATGAAAATCATTTAAATTTTAAGTTCTTTAGCTACACATTCCTCGACAAAAGTGTTGTGCTACTTTTTTGATTGGGGATTGAGGTTAAAGATGTTGTAAATAAAAGCCTCAACCCATTATCGGGGGTGTATTGTTTTTGAGTGTGTCTTACATTATGAGTACATCGATCACCTTAACCATGTAATAAATATATCACATCAGTATGGTATGTAAACCAATTAGAAAATGAAATTCAAAGATGCATTGAGTTTGAATTTTATAGCAAGTATATTAGTAATTAAATGGAAAACAGCCACAAGGGATCAGTCTTGGTGATTTCTAATAATACAAGTTGAGCCAAAGGCTCAATCATTTTTCTCCTGTGCTGTCAGTTCATTTCAAGTCCGACTATATGTTAATCCCCACCCTCCCACCCCCTGCCCCACACTCCCCCATCCCCCTTACAAACAACCGTAATCATCAACTTATATCTTTTGGGGCGATTCACAAGTACCAGTAGTTCAGTTTTGTTAGACTGACAAGTGATAGCTGTTCTTCTGTTATGAAATTGTTGTATGCGTTTTATTCTTGTGAGTAGATCAGTTATACAAAATTTTGATCATTTCAGAACTTCTAATTCTTTCAAGATTCATTGTAAGTTTTGAATTGATACAAAATATTGTGAAGTTGATCTATACTATGAGAAGATCGTATTCAGAAAAGTTAACTCAATCCAAATCTTTTTGATACGAAAAAGTAGGCAAGGGAATTTCAGGGGAATGAAAAGTTGGGATCTATAGATTTACCATATATGTATGTGTGCATGACAGTAGTGGATGGATCCATATCCCCTTTTTATCCCTTCTTAATAGCCATTAGATTCAATAAACTAGCGGATGAGTTTGATGTAAATATGTAAAGGTTTTAAATTAATTGATAGTAGAATGCAGATATTTTAAATGGTAATGATATGGGTATGAATGTGCAGGGTCAAGCTGCTGTCCCAGGTCGTGGTGGTCCTCCAGGTAGAGGTGCTGTGCCCCCAGTTAGGAGGTAGTTGGCGTCTCCTGAAGTTTCTAATCTGCTCTTCTTTTACGGTGAAAAACCCCACCTTTTCTGTGTGGGTTTTTCTTCTTCTTTGAGATGTAACATATTTTCCTGCGTGTACCGTTGCTTTGCTTCTATTATGTTGGAATTTCATCACTTGTTCTATTCAAAGTATTAAATATTCCCTGTTATTTTCACCCAGTAGAAAACAGAGTTGGTAGATTTATTTGTCAGCTGTAGAAAGTTTTGAAACTGCTAGTCCACTTATGTGGGTTTTAACAATTGAATCTATTAGATAGTTGAAATTGAAGTCTGTAATGACGATAACTACTAGCAGTGCCATCGGTCCTATTTGTCATTTAGATCGTCCACCTATACCGCTTTTGTTGGTTGGCAAGAAAGGAGATGCACACGTAACACCTTTATGAGATACTAGAATAAATGGTACGTACTTGCATTTAATAGATTGAGATATTTACATTTTATTTAATAAAAAAAAAAGAGTGGATAGATGTGTGTTGCAAGTGTAAATGTTTTGATAGTTACGATCATGTCATTTCAAGTTGTTTTGTTAGTAGTGTTGGTAGTAAATTGGTAATGAAATTTCATTGATAGGTGATTGGAAAGAAGAGGTGGTGGACGTTGTAAATCGGTGATGAGATTTCGTTGATGAATGAGAATATTTTCGATGACGGAAGTCATATTTATTAAAATAAATTTATTAATAGCAGAGATGTGCAAAATGCGATGAGCTTTGCACAAAATGGACTTGACTTTGGTCTTTAGGGCTCGCTCTTGTGCGCATGAAAACGCTATAATTTTAGCATTTGATCTGTTTTACATTCGGCACAAAAGTTATGGATATGGTTAAGATAAACTGCTCTTTTCATGGGTTAAGGCTTTGTTTGTCTGAAATTCTGAAAATTGATTATTGAAGGCTAAATCATGAAAGATTATATTTGTATTTTTAAAACGTCCGATTGAAACTAATGAAAATGATTATTTTAACCATATTACCCTTTGTAATAATCAATTTTCACATGGTATTAAAATGGAAACTTTGAACTATAATCTTAACTTTTTAAAATAAATGAAATCAAAAATTTTAGAAATTATTGGGTTTAGTGGAAAATTGAATAATGGATATTTATTTGATTTTGAAGGATTTGAATTCCAATTCATCATATTTCAAAATTTCGATTATCAGATGTACAATTTTAATTAAAAGAAAAATAGTTATCAAAGCTTTACAATTTAGAAACTTGTAGTTTCGGTTTTCTTCTTCTTCTAAGCTTTAAACGTTATTTGATTTGGTTTCTTTTTATTCGGTTTTTTATAATAAGAATACGAATTTAGAAAACTAACCAAAATCATAACTTTAAAGGTTTCGAATCCATAAAAATGGATTTTAAAATTTTTTATTTTCAAAACTTTGAATATAAGTATTTTTTTACAATAACATAACAATTGTAACTAAAGATGTATGCGGAAGAAATTATCATTACGCATTATGAATCATAAAAAACAATGTGAAAGTGCTTAACATTTTTCACTGCATGTGTCTACGATCTAACGACTCTGCATGTCTTTGATCTAATCGATCATCATTGGATGCTTGATATGTGTCTTCGATCTAACGACTCTGCATGTCTTTGAATTAGATCATTACATGTGTTGTGGACATGTAGTGTTCATTTATTCTTTTCGGTCATTAATGCTGATTTTTTTTGAATATATTCAGGGGAACCCGACAGAGTGATAAACTCTCCGAGGGGAATTAAGTTGTATCTGTGTGCTTCAACTCACAACGGAGTTGATGCTGAATATTTGACAAGTAGAGATTAAACGGTCGAATGATGTTTTCTCCTTGATAAAAGGATGAAGACGTGGACCAAGAGATGTAATGTGGCACTTTTTGAGAAAAAGTGTATATTGTCTAAATTTTCAGAAAATTAGCCTCTAAACATAATTAAATGACATTTCAGTCCAATTGTGAGTTGTTACGTGTAAAAAGAGTTGTCATGTGTTAAAAAGCAATTGACCTTGTGTCAGCTTCAATAACATGGGACAACTTCATTGATAGACGCCAACCTTCTAACGGTGACATGCGATAACTTTCAATCCAAGTCATTAGTTCAACTCAAACTTAAATTCATTGGATATTTGAATAAAACAAATTGAAATAGAGAAGAAGAAGAGGGTGAGAGATTAGAATAAATGATAAACACAAAAATGACTACATTTCATTAAATTACTTAATAAGAAAATATTACACAACATCTACTTATATACATGCTTACTTGTGTGTTAAGTAAACATACAAAAGGAAACTAGAAGGTAAAAAAAGAAAATACAATAAAGGTCTCTCTAAGGTAAGTCAACTTTAAGGCTTGAACTCACCGCTCTCCCCACATGAGTAACGATAACATCACATACATATCGTTCCCCTTATAAGTCCCCTAAATTGAACTCTCCTTCTAGAACAACCCCAGACTAAAATAAAATTAACTCCCTACATCAATCGATTTGTACATGTTAATTACTTCATCAAATTTCGTCTCAAGCTTTCCACCTTGCATCCAAACATTGATCGGCCATCGATTGGTAACAATTGATGTCGATCGGTATCAATCAATATCGATCGGTACCGATCGACCGACTTAGCCAATATTCTCATATCCTGGCATGCGCAGGAACCTTTGCCTCAATGCTAAATTTTTTGTATTTACAATCAATCGAACTGATTAATTGACTGAGATAAAATTTCTCTAAATTCTCAAACTGCATTTCTGCTCCGATCAATCCTTTGCCTTTTTGTCTCACCTTTTTTGTGCAAACCCCAAAATTTCATCCGCTGTCTCCAAACTTTAATGCTAACCCCTTAAGTTGGTCTATGATCCGAACTCCATTCCTTTGTGTAAAAACTTCTCAATACGGTCACTCCATACACAAGCAAGAGTCCTCCATTCATAGAATCAACGTCCCTTGCTTCAAATCCCTTAATGCTCATGCAACCATCCATTTAAATATACATGCAATCAAAACATACAACAAATCAAGCATGACATTTCATTCAAGCATCTCCAATAATGCCTAGACCACACATACATGCCTCTGTCATTCTAACACATGTTTAATTCCATATTTAATCATTAAAACGCTATTTAAAATTGATTTCAAATCATGTTAGAAATTAAAATATATTTATTTAAGTTGAAAGGTGGATCCAAAACATCTTTAAAACATGTATTACAACATACATAAGTAAGAGG
Organism: Allium cepa; assembly: GCA_030765085.1. Taxonomy (NCBI): domain Eukaryota; kingdom Viridiplantae; phylum Streptophyta; class Magnoliopsida; order Asparagales; family Amaryllidaceae; genus Allium; species Allium cepa. The sequence continues at coordinate 430,888,811 of CM060941.1, forward strand.
TTATAAACCTTTCACCAAATAATGATTACATCACCAAATAAGCTTCAAATCAACCCAAATCTGATATGGGCAACAAAGCAAATGAAAGTTCCTTCCAAACGTTGATTGGATGATCTCCAATGATGTATTTACGTCTTGATCTCTTAATCTATTAATTTCTCTTTAAGTAGTAATGTTTCAAGCGATGATGAATAAGTGTTAATGGTGGTTTATGAATGTTATTAGATTTGAAATGCATTGAAACATTGGATGGTCTAACACTTAGTTGACCCTAAATCTTGAATTAACGACATACCATTGGTTATGGGCTTTTAGATTAAAATATGAAATTTTAGCAAAACTATTTATCGAGGCTTAAAACTTTCATAGCTTTTAAACGATTGTGCCAAAACGCTAATATAACCACTTTACAAAAAGTTAAATAAATAATTATTTTATTTAAAACAAGAATCAAGCTCAATTTCTATCAAAAGTTATGGACTCTACAGGTTTTCAATCTTGAACACTTAAACATTTTAGCCTAAAGTACAAAATTGTCAAATCACATTATTTTCCAAAATTTCAACTCAAGTCTTTTGGAAATGTGAATTGTATTTTATCTATCTAACTCCGCTTGACAGCACGGGTCGTTACATTCTCCCTTTCCCTTTTAAAAAATTCGCCATCGGAGTCCCATCAGTCAAGCAAGCACATAACCAAAACATCCTAGCATGTGTAACATAAAAACGTAGCAACTAGTCTATACTATCATCTTATCATGCATAAAATACCAACAACCAAAACCAAATAAAATAAAGGCAATTTTACCAAGCAAGGAGCTCTAGATACGTGGCCATATGCTCTCTCAATCACGTAGGCGTTGTCACCATTTTTCTTGCTCTATTGAAACCCTATTTTTATGTTTTTCCTCTTAAGCTACTTCATACTCTGCTCAACTATACGAATAAGCCTTTGGGGTCTTATCTCTTCGGCTTCAACTTTCTGGTTGTTAAGTTGAACCAGTCCAAGTACCACGCTTAAGTCATGCACAAACTTCTTAAGATGCGAAACATGAAAGATGTTGTGCACACATGCATCTTCTGAGGTAAGTCGACTCTATAACAAGGTTCTCCATACATTCGAATATTAATAAGGTCCCACAAATCTCGGTGCCATCATCCCTTTATTATCGAATTGAACTGCATTTCTTTGACAAATAAATTTTAATAAACACCTTATTGCCAACAAAGAACTCTAAGTTACGACGTTTTTTTATCCGCATAACTCTTTTATTTGTCTGATGCAATTTTTATTCATTTTTGAATGATCTTTGTGTTCTTTGAGGCCTCTCTTACCACATCTGAACTAAGTATTAGTTTCTCTTCCATTTCCTACTAAGATGATATGGTATTGCATGGTTCACCGTATAAATGCTCAAACAGTGCCATATCAATGCTCGATTCATAGCTGTTGTTTAAAGTGAACTTCACTAAGTACAAATGATCCTCCCACGAGCCTCTAAAGCCAATTATGCAAGATCATAAAAGATCCTTAAGCACTTGATTCACCTTCTCTATTTGGCCATCCATTTGTGGTGGTAAGCTGTACTCAAATTCCGCTTTATTGCTAATGCATCTTGCAAGCTCCTTTGAAATCCACCGATAAACAATGGAACTCTATACCTAACAATGATCTTCGGTACCCCATGGAAACGTACCACCCAACGCAAATGAACTCATCTAGTTTTTTTGTTATTCTATTGAACTTTAAGGATATTAAACAGGTAATTTTTGTCAATTTATCAACGATGATACAATTACTATCATAACTTGCTATGGCCCTAAGCAATCCATTGATGAAATCCATATCTCTATCCTCCTACTTCCATCGTGGAACTTCAAGAAGATGCAACAACCACTCAGCTTTAACTAGTTGACAATTCATACATTTGGAGATAAATGTCCCACATTCCTTCATGCCTTCCCAATAAAATGTTTTTGTTTTTGTTTTTATACATTTTATTCGCTATGGGATGGATTTCGTCGACTTTGAACAGTGACAATCTCTTAGTACCTCATCTCTAATTCCATCCATACAAGGAACGTACAATCTCCCATCCTTACAAATCCAACCATCACGATCAAATCCATATTGTTTCATTCCTTAGACTCTGCTCCTTCCTCTAACTTAGTGATAATATCCACTATCTTTACTTCATGCCTCTGACCAACATTGATTCGCTCTGTAGGAGAAGGTTTAATCATCAAACTTGTTGACATTTCTAGCCCAAGCTTAAATTTAGGTTAAGCAACTCTCCCAAAGTGGGATGTCTCCTACTTAATGCATTTATTAATTCCTTTCTCTTATCGAATATATATGAAATTCCAAAATCATAAGAGTCCAAGAACTTTAACCACCTCTTCTATCGTAGGTTAAGGTCATTCTGTGAGAAAATGTACTTTAATGTCCAATGGTAAATGAATAGCTCAAATGTTTCTCCTAACAAGTTATGCCTCATAGCCTTCAATGCAAACACTATAGATAATAGCTCCAAATCATGTGTTAAATATCTCATCTCATGCCTCTTTAGCTGCTCGCTTGCATAAGTGATAACTTATCTCTCTACATCAATGTCAACTTAAGGTCCGTACTACATGCATCTGCGTACACTGTTAATTTCTTATTCCCATCTTAAATGACTAACATTGGTGCACTCATCGGCTTCTTCTTTAGACTAATGAATCATGCTCACATCTCACGTCCCAAGTAAAAGCCTGATTCTTTTTAATCAATTTAGGAAACGGTACAACTATCTTGGGGAAGTCTTTAATGTACCTCCTATAATAATCTGGTAATCTTAGAAAACTTAGCACATCCATCACATTCTTATATCTTTCCCAATCTTAGACCGTTTCTACTTTGGCAAGTCAACAACTATTTGTGCTTAGAAACTACATGACCTAAAAAATTCACTTCTCTCCTCTAGAAGTGACACTTCAATAACTTGGACTTTACCCAGTGCTTCCACAATGCCTTAAAACACCATCCTTAAGTGTGCCTTGTTTTCCTTTTTCATCCATGAATTGACTAGAATATGGACAACAAACATAAGTACGAACTTGTCGAGTCGATCTATGAAAAGATGGTTCGTAAGGTCAATAAAGTCACTAGTGTGTTGATTAGCCCGAGAGACATAACCAACCACTCACAAAACCCCGATGGTGTATGAAAAGCAGTAATCAGTATATTATTCCTTTCTACTCTTTGTTGGTGGAAACTTGTCACCAAATCCAACTGAGAAAACACGTTTGCATCATGGAGTTGGTCGAACATCTATACACGGAAGAAGATACTTGTTCTTTTAAGTAGCCTTATTTAGCTTACGGTAGATAACATAAAATTTCAAAAATCCATCCACCTTAATGGCGAATACTACATGTGTTCTCCCTTTAGAAGCACTCTTCTGAATAAAACCCTTTTCTAACAATTCGTTTACTTGTACCTATAGCTCTCGTTGCTCATCAGGCGTCATCAACCTCAAAGGCATAATAGTAGGTTTATCATCCTTTACAAGACTTATATGGTCAGAAAGCCTGTAATCTGCCCAAAAATGTTAGGATACTCCTTCATATAGGTATTGATGACAACTCGGTATGCAAGATCTCGAGTGACTATAAAATGCTAATCATCATTGGATCCTCATACATGCAACACAACTCTAGCTTATGCCTATTATCACTCTTTATTGTCACCAATAACCTCTCAAATTGAGTACCACTCTATATCTCAGAAGCCAATCCATCCCCAAAATAATCCCAAATCCCACAAAACCAAGTACAAACAAATCATAGGCAAACATGCATTTAAGTCTCGATAACATGACATCGTGGCAAGCCGTGCACAAACTAGTCGAATTTCCCATGGGATTCGATACTACCAAGGGTCTACCAACTTGTTCGAGTTCTAAATTTAACCTATCTATTAGGTCACTAGCAATAAAGGAATGTAAAACTCATGTATCAAACAAAACTCGAACTGATATATCACAAAATAAAAGCATACCTTTGATCGTGATTCACTTCATCAATGGAGTGGTCGAAGAGTTAGTAAAAACATTCAACACATATGCCTTAACCATTTGCCCATCCTTCATTATTTCTTGATAAAACTTCTTAAAATGCCTAATTCTATCGCAATAAAAGCACTTCTTCATAGTTGGACAATCCCTTGAGAGATGCACCTTCTCTTTATAGTTTTAACAAATTGGATCAGATTTCCCCTTCTATTGACCTTCCTTATTTTGTAGTTGTTCCTTTCCCTTCTTATTATCCTGGAACTTACTCTTTCCTTCTCCACCCACTTGCAGTTTGCCTTCCTCTTTATGTACAATAACTTGCTTTGGCTTTGGATATAAGCTCTCATGTTTCAAAGCTTCATGAAAATCTTTTCAAACCTCTCATTAATAAGGTTCACCAAGTGCTCCCGTAGGTAGTCATTCATCCCAACTATAAAATTTTCATTCTTCTTAAAAGGAGTGTTAATGGATGACATTTTATACTTTGATATAGTATCGAATTCAGCCACATACTCTGGTACGATCATGTTTCCATGTTTAAAGTTGGGAAAACCTACTAAATGATATAGATTTTTATGCAGCAGGATTAAACTTTTCCTCAAATCATTCTTTAAATTGATCTCAAGTGAAATCTCCAGGAGCGGCATCCTCGATCACATTCACCAAACCATAGTCGTACCCTAAAATTGTCATAAGGATAACCTCCTCTTTTGGGCATCCTCTAATCCAAGTCATTGAAGATGTGTTCACAAGTGTATAGATAGGCATGGACTTAACAAATTTCATCCTCATGAACATTATTCCTCTAAGGCTTGCATTGTCACAACCTGCCTTTCTCAACCCTCGAAAATCGACACAAAAAACACCACATAATGATATGCCGACGCTCGAGTGCTGGAAAAGACAGATTGTTAAGGAAAAAGAAAGAGGATAGAAGAAAGAAGGAACTAAACAATAACAGAATCTCACAATCGCAGCGGAACAAAATATAATAGTAAATAACAGATCTTTACACAAAATTGAAAATTATATCTGTTTTATATATTACATCATCGAAGTATCACAAACAAGCAACAATTACCAACCTGATAATTTCAAACAATCACAGCAGCAGATATAAACAAGTACGGTAATACGTCTCGGTCTCCAGCTCCTCTCTTGAGTTCCATAACATCCTATCTTGAACATATAATACTCGGTCTGACCCGAGCATTATAATGAAATAACACCCGAGTCAGTCTGGAATACCAGCATGAGAGAAATACACCCACATTGATTATTAAAGTTTCAAAAATCCTTTTGAAAATCAAAAGCATCTAGTAAGACCACGCCACAAATAAACATGTCGGGTTTTTACTTTACGATAGCTAAAACATTTTTATCAAAATCCTCTGATATTATAATAGTGTCTATATACAAGTACTTATTCAAATAGTCGAAATTGTTATATGATTAAATTCCAGCTACTAGCCACAAAGTGGGTTATACAAACAAAATCGTAAAAGGCTCGTAGGGAGAATGGATTTCCAACTAATGACTAGGCACTGGGGTACCACCTGTCACAGTACGTGGCCTAGATCACCGTACCGAGGATTACTCCCAATCCCCTACAACACTAGACTGCGACTACCCCTTACTGGATAATCCCGAGTAAGATCACCCCACGGTTGGGATCAGCAATCGCACCACTAAGCCGAATAAAAAGGGACATCTAGACAGGGATGACCTTACCCTAATGGGTGCTACCCACTTAGCCTTGCTGCATAACCTCTGATTTTAAGTCATTCCCGGTTGATGAGGCTCGCGGCTAAGCGTTACCTCTTTAGAACGTTTCACTTAGAATGCCCACTGTCCACGTGACGATGTTCCCAAAGCACATCCATACAAGTCCGTCCCGGGTTCGAACGAAACCGAATGCACTACTCCTACTACATCCATTTTGGAATCATCCTTAGGATTAGTAGCGACTAGCCCTTGCACTTCACTACTCCATCTTCGACTCCGAACTCTTTTTTCCCATGAAAACGTATAAACCGGATCAAAGTGGTTTTCGAGAAATTAATCCCGATCCCGGTCTCTTCGAAACGATCAACGCATTGGCCAATATTGATAGTCGGTTATTTAACTATCAATTAACATCCACAAACAACCATCAAACAATAAATAATTTCCCCAAATTATTTATTAACCTCAAAATATCTTCACAAGATATATTTCCACTTTTCAAACCATTTTGAAAACAGTTTTCAAACCACACTCTTCTCATGAAATAAATTCCCATATATTTATTCCACTGAAACACCAAAAACGAATACCTTAGATTTCAAAATGATTTAAATCACTTTATTCTAAAATATACCTTAAATATTTAAATTAGGCTACTTAAATATTTTATTCAAAAATATATTTTAAAAATATTTAAAGCAAAACTATTTTATAAGATATGAACTAATTTTATAATAAAGGTTAAGTTACACCAAATTTTAAAAGAGGAGTTACAAAAGTCTATACTAGTTTCGAATAACTTAACCAAACTATCTTTAAAATAAATCCATTTTATAAAATATAAATATTAAAAATATTCTTTCAAACATAATACTAATTAGCCCTTTAAAATAATTACTACTATAACTAATTTGATAAGTATTCACCTTTAATTTTTTTTACAACTTAAATAATAATTTCTTGAAACCATTCTTTTAAACAACTTCAAAATTTCTAACTTTTACTCAAAAATCTGCTTTAAAAACGTACTTGGTTTTTCAGGGAAATACACTTCCATTTTAGAATAAACCAAAGAATTCTTTTTATAAATCCCGCTGGAGTTATCTCAATTCAAATTTACGTTTAAATCCCATAGATTTCTCCCAACACTTTAAAAATAAAAGTCCTTTTTATTTTCAACACATTTCCCATTTCATGGAAATCACTTCCAAAATATATGCTTAAAATATTTAGAATAAGGCTACTAGAAATTCTTAAATGAAAATAATATTTAAGAAAATACAGAGGAGTTTCTAAGTTATTTAAAACAAAATTACCCTTTAAAATAAAGTTATTAATCAATATTTATATTATAATTTCCTTTTTGAAACTTAATACTACTTTACCTTTAAAATAATTAAATATCATAATTACTTAAATAAGTATTTACTTATACTTAAAAATAATTAAAAATAATATTGTTTTCTAAAATATTCTAAAACACATTTTAAACTGCCCATTTATATTTTGAAAGCTTTTCTTTAAAACATACTAAATTTCCAGGAAAAAGTACACTTCCCATCCTTTAAAAACAATCTTACTATTATTTTTAAGCAATTTGCACATCTTATAGAAATTCCCACCGGAAACCTATACTTTCAATATTTATCCCCAATAAATATCCCACTTCATTTATATGGGTTTATAAATTTTCATTTCACATTTCCTTTTAAATCAAAATTTCAAAAACACTTTAACAGACTCCAAACCAATTTTCGAATTTAATTCCTTTAAATTCTTTACTTAAAAATTTCTTTTATTTCCTTTTAAACCCAATTTATTTTATTTATATTTTAAATTCCCAGATTGTATTCATCCAATCATAGCACAACACAATTTAATTTTCAAATTAATCTATCGCAGTATATAAATGAAATACATCATCAATTATGAAAATAATTTCTATATTGTGAGGAATCTAGTTAGATCCCTCCAACATGTTTCTCTACATCCACAGATATTAGCACGACAAACAAATATCGATCAAATTTGATAATGATTTTCATATTCAACCAATCAACCAATCAATCATTTAATTAATAACTATCTGAATTAAACGACATCCATATGTGAGTGAGATTGACTCACCTTGAATTTTCGACGAGCGTTCAAATTTTAAATTAAATCGAACCGTTCGATTTAATCCAAAATTTTCGCTTGCTCCATACGTCTCCGGATCTGCTGCAGCGCGTAGATCGCTTCGCTGTGATTCCGGCGCCGCCAGTTTTGTCGAAATCTGACAACATATGCAATAGATATGAATTTTTATACTTTGAACTATAACTTAAAACAATTTCTTTTTATTATTATATAATATATTATACCAAACAAAATCAGGCCGAGACCCTTCTTCTTGCTCGCGATAGTTCGAATGAACCCATTGCCGTCCCTCTAGGGTTGAGTGCCGCTCCACCTATGTCGCGCCAGGACTCGATCGACGACCGCCATGACGAAGAGCGCTGCGAACCCCACTCTCAGCCGAAAGCTTGTCGAGCTCGGCACTCTCAAGGCTCCAAACTTTAAGCTCGAATGCGCAACCATCCCTTCCGATTGTCGTCTATCCATGCCGCCATACACGATCTTAACCGATGGATTTGAAGTTCGTGACGAGCTCTTCAACCTTCATGTTGAAACTTTTCGATAAAATTGAGTGGATGAGTGGAGATCAAGGGGAGAAGGTGGGAAGGGTTTCGGCCATCGAAATAGAATAGAACGGCGGCCGAAAGAAAGGAGTGGGGCTTCTCTGATTGAGTGTGTACATACGTTTATATATATATATATATATATTAAAATAATAATAAATTCACAAATTACTTAACTTTTCAAACGAATTCCAATTGAAACGTGCCGACAGGCATTTATAAGGTTTTACCCGCATTCCAAACACAATGGAACGTGTTTCAGAGGCTAATTTGATCATATGTGGAAGACAGCTTTTTGAATCGAGTTTAAATATTAAATTATCGATTTTAATTTCAACGGGTTCTCACCCGTATGAACAAACGATAAATTCAAACGCTACGAAATTTGAAATCCGATAATAATTAACTATTACGGATCCAATGGAACTAGTTTCATCAAATTCCGAGACTGTGCCCCAGAAGGCTATTTTAACTCGTCGATAAATTCGAGCGATTTTCAAAATCATCGAAATCACTTAAAATTTCACTTTTAAAACTTTACTAACTTAAATATAAATCATATTGAATCTATAATCACATAAGAAATCATTCTGATTCAATTTAAATCAAAATCTGATTATTTGCATTATTATATTATTAAATTCCATTATTAAATTAATATAAAATCCCAAATTTGACTTATCGACTTTTGATTCCATCCGAAAGTCCAATATTAGAATTAAATTTAACTAGACTTTAAAATAAACCTTAGAAATCATTTTCATAACCACGTACATCCAGATTCACCATTTATCCCCAATTTCAAATAATAATTATTATTCAAATCAAATTGAATTACCATCTTTGAAATTTTAACTAATCTCATTAATTTAACCAAAATCTTCTTATTCAAAATCAAATTATAATTCACATTCAACATTTAAATGAATTAAATGTTCAAATCTAACGACCCAAATTTTGGGTCGTTACATGCATAGTCCTTATTCAACTTATCAAATAAGTTCATTGCTTTTGAATTTGCACACTACCAACCACAACTACTCCTGGGGCATTCTATATCATGTCCATTATCATCCCTGTGAACATAACCTCTGATAGAGTTAAGGGCGTGCCACAAGGACAGTTATAATTTGACTATATAACTTAACTCTTACAGATAACTTGTTCCAAATGAAGTATGCTTTTGATTTTACTTTTTTGTTATATGTATTATTATATTAGATATAAGCATTTGTACATTAAATATAATAAGTTAAAAACCTTAGGAAAAGAATTTTTTTGATTGTAGTTGCAAATGTGTTCGTAACCATGAGTTTTGAATCTATTCAATACTTATCTTTAAATGGTTCTATTCAAGATGTATCGAGAAAAGGGTATTGATACATCTATAAGACTAGTGTACATAATGCTCTTCATATGATGGACAATGAATTACCCATGATCGTTTGGTATAGCAGAATGACTCAACAAGAGTCATCGATATATTAATATAACCAAGTCAAAATAAAAGATCTCATGTAGTGACGTATAGTAGTCTTCATAACCGAAGGTACCGTGGATCTTAAATAACTAGACTATACTGTGGATTTATGATTATGGTCAATCACATTACATCGTGATCATGTCATGACCATAGTTAGGATATGTTTAACTACTTAAAGTAAAACACTACTCAGGAGAGGATTCATCTCCTTCGTCGTAATGGTTAGTATCATCGTAATTGGTGGTCAATTTAAATTCAAAATCCTTGTCCAGAGTATATCGATTAATGTTATCGGATTGAACCAAGTATTTCAAAGTAGTATATGTGATTATCAACACATATTATTAGAGTTTTTGACCAACCAAACCCTAGACACCCTAGTAGTGATGAAGAAAAGAAAACGTGTACAAAGTATCATTACAAGGTGTAGCTTAATAAAGATTAATAATTGGATTTCACCTACTAATCTATAAGCGACTTAAGTGTCTGATACTATACTTTAGTAAAGTCCATATAGGTTTTAGTATTTAAATTGTTTAATTACTGACTAAGAGCCTAGTTTACATTAGGGAGTCAACATAACCGCGTTGTTAGCTAATTTCTAAGTTAAACCAATTCGAAATTAATCTATAATGTTATAAGTTAATAATAAAATTAACATAAATGTCATATTTAATTTTTTATGACAATCTAACTATTTATTTGAAGCCTTAAAACTAATTAAAATAACATATAATCATTATATATTGATTTAACTAAAATATGAATTAATTAATTAATAATTAAATAATTTATATGATATATTTATTAGGTCCAAAATTCATCAACCTACTAGGGGTATGGCCGACCATGCTAGAGGTGGGGGATTGGGGGGGGGGATCCATGAGGCTTGGTCTTTAGATTGAGAGAAATGTGTTAGATGTTTCATATCAAGTTGGCTATAAGTAGCCTCACTTTCTCTTGTTCTAAATATATAGAAACAAAACCCTAACCTCCATCGAAGAATTGGTGGAAGCCTAAAAGACGAGATTTGCACATTGTATTTGAGGACAAGGAGCATGAGATCCAAAAGGAAATAGTCAACCATCAAAGTGGCGATAACCGACAGGATCATAAGAAGGTAAACACTCTATTTTAATTATAATAAAATAATTTTGTTTCTATTTCCTAAATTGCTATATGATATGATATTAAAAAGGAAAAAAAATTACTTTTTCGAAATTAAATTAATATTTTATAAACAATTAGAATACTTAATATATATTATTTGATTATATATGTACATTTTAATTTGGCTTAAAAAAATCCTTACGGCATAAACACACACACACACACACACACACACACACACACACACATATATATATATATATATATATAATACCTTAAGGTTATATATGTGTGTGTATATACACACACATTTTAAGTACGGGGTTATAATTTTTTCTAATGGATTTAATAAACCCATTTTTTATTTAGATTATATATAAGTTCCCGAATTTAAAATTATAGAAAATATTAGACATGTATTTTATTTCTGAATAATTTTTATTAATTTCTAGAAAGATATTTAAATAAGTCAAAAGTAATCTAAATTAAAATTTCAAAATTAAACAACCATATGTAAATATTCATAGATATGTTTTTATATATATATAAAATATAAACATAAAAACGAAATAAGAAAATTTATTGGAATCGAACACACACATATTATAAAATTAAAATATAACAAATATTGAAATATTTAAACATTATTTTCATGGTTGAAAATATGTATTGTTATTATACATACATATATACACATACATAGATACATACATACATACATACATACATACGTATGCAAGTGTATCACTTATGTTAAGTTCATTATCCCTTTAAATTGTACCCACCCTTAATTATAACCATATATCCCAATGATTATTTGCAGACATTTGACATTGTATATATTAATGTGCTCTAGATTAGTCTACAACATTTATTTATTATATTATTTGTTTGCATTATGAATGTAAATATATAATATATCAAATATAAAATTAAAATTAAATTAAACTTAAATAATAACATACATTATATTTAATAGACCTAAACCGTATTATACAAATTATATGTATATAATGTTTTAATATAAATTAATTACATTAAAATTAAAATAACAAACTCTTTTATTAATAATGTTCATCAGATACAAACAAGTATAAGCAAAATTTTCATGTAAACATAAAATAAGATCTAGTGCAAATAAAAAAAAGGATTTTTTTTCTTTGAAATTTCCCCTTTTCACCCTCGCTAATGCCTCTGATCCAATAATAGTATCCGATCCTGCATTATGTTCACATGAATATTTAATCAACATGCACCGCAGTCAGTTGAAGAACCCAATTAAACGGGTACCTAAAGAAAAGGTGTTTGACTAAGGAGAAGGTTAGTCCAACTAAGTAACATTCTTACAAACGAAAAACCTTCTGATCTCTTGGTTCTTACCCGACTCATCAAAATGGTCCGTTTCAAGGGTATGCCCTAGTGGAAGGCTCAAAAGTGTTTTGCACTTAGGTTGATTCAGATAAGCATGTTTGAATATTATAAATTAAATTTAAAGTTGTTTTGAATTTACATAATATAAATTTTATATTTAAACTAATTAAAAGGTTTAATCGATAAAGAAATACATACATACACACACACATATGTATAAGAATTGATGAATTATTAATGCTGTAATGTGTATATATATTATGTAGATTTAAATAAATTAAAATCCATATAGGCCTAAGGGAGTATGCATAAGATGTGCATGATGTCATGAGATTACACATATCTCCCTTTAAACGTCAATTATACCCGGGTAATATTATTTTAAGTTATGAATCTAAAATAAATTCTCTCCATCATTAACTATATAAATAGAGCACTATATATATGTATATATATATGGTTCTTGAGCACCCTCAAACCATAGAATATTTATAGTGATGTTCATATTGTTCCAAGATTGGTAAGAATATTATGTAATATTATTGAGCACTCTCAAGGGTGACATATTTACCCTTAGGAGACCATGAAATGATGGGTCTAGAGTATTTATTTTACTTTATGATTCATTGATCACCCTTAAGGTCATTACGATGATTTGGAACAATAAAGCATGGTTAGGAAGGAGTATGAGATATAGCTAATAGAGTTAGGGTATGCGCTATGAGAAATTATGTAATTTGTTACATATATATAACTCGATAACAAATCTTTTTAAAATAAAGGTGTTTTCTATTTATTATATACTTTATATATTATGAGGACTTAATTAAGAAATTAATTTAAAGTATATTAAATAGAAAAATCCTTAAATGATATATGATGTGATAGTAACTACAATGTGTTGTAATCATGAGAAATTTATCACATTAAAATGACATTATTTTAAATATTCCTAGTTAAGATATTTCGAGATGGGATATCGATACATCCATTAAGACTAGAGTACATAACACTCTACAAATGTTAGGTAGTGTATTACTCATGACTACTGAGGCACCAATGGGCTAAGTACTAGTAGTTATTAGATAACTATGAAATGACTCATTCGAGAGTTTTCAGTTGGTTAATATAACTAAGGTAAAACAAAGAATCTCAAAGTGATCATGTTACCCAATTCCATCGACTTGAGAATACCGTGGAACTTCAATATGGACACTCTACTTTGATTATAGTTTAATAGTGGCATGACATCCATTTAATAACTATAGTTGGGTTTGAGTTAAAGCATAGAAAGTGAAAATTATTCAATAGAGAATTCGTCTCCTCAGTATGTGAGGTTAATATCAGGTCAACTATTGTCAACTCAAGCCAAACTCTCAAGATAGTGTAATACGATTAATAATAATAATAATTATGATTGAATCAAGGATTTTTTATTTGGACTTATAAAGTTGAATGTGGACAATGTTGGAATTTCGACCAAAATCAAATTTCATAAGTCTTAATGTGATATAGTTTTGACAAAGAAAATTGCTGTAAATAATCGTTACTACCAAATACTACTTATAAGAACAAAAATTATTTTACCAAAATATATGTAAATGATAAATTTAGCCAAAATGTCATACCATTAGCTAAGATGATGTGTGAATGTTAAAATTGTTCGACATTAATTGCTGATTGAATTTATAGCTTTGAGTTGCATAACTGAAATGATGAATACTCTCAATGAACCACATGATTTAATTATTTATAATAATTATAAATTTATTAATATTTATCAAATATTAATTATTAAATTTTATTTAGTTTGTTTGAAGTCATTAGTATTTAATAAAGTGCGTATATAAACATTATAAATGTGCACGTCGATATACGATGTCAGTAGAATACTTAAATTGGATTAAATAGAATAAACAAGTGTACTTTTAAACTAATTAGTATCCACAAAATATTAATTATTAAAATTTTATTCGATTTATTTTATACCATTTGTATTTAATAAAGTGCGTATATAAAAGTTATAAATGCACGTAGCGATATACGATATCGGTAGAACACTTAAATTGGATTTAAATGTGATTAATGCTAATGAGATTTTGAAAATTTTGAAGGTCCATGTGGCACCATCTATGACCATGGCCGTGCATGTGGAGAGAGAGAATTTTATTGAGATTTAATAAAGACTTAAAAGGGGAAGGTTTTGAGGAAGGAATATAAAAGGTTTCTACCATTCCATTGAAACAAATCTCCCTTCATTTCATTCATTATTCATTCTTTCTTGGAAAAAGCCTTTTCTCTCTTCTCTCTAAAGTTATGGACGAAAATTCATAGATCTCTAGGGGCTAAAATTCTAAAATCAAACACAAATTAAATCAATTTATAAAAGGTTGTATGCTTGTCTTATTAGAATATTTTTAACACCTCTATGACAATCCCCTATACCACTGGCATCCAATAATGATAACAACTTGTAAAGAGCGTTGTGGTTATTGCCTATTCGATGCAGGATGACCATCTAGGATTATAGTAAAGTAAATTAACAATAACATAGAACCGGTTTTATCTCAAAGCACATCGAATAAAATATAATAATAAACATCTCAGAATATAAAATAGGCAAGATAGTAATAACTGAATGAAGCATAGAAATTAGAGTATTCAAATTCAAATAGCTATACAACATAAGTGATAGAGTTTATACTATTGATAATATACTCGACGTATATTAGCATATCTAAATATGTAATAACACCGATAAGTTCCATAGTGCTGCACAACGGAATGATAAGCAATAACAACTAAATATATTAATACGATAGTGTACCTTCCTGCTCGTCACCTATCCAGCTCCACATGCTTATCGGACCCGATATCTGCAATCTTCTCATTTAAGAGTAGTCAAAATAATAGGAAGCAAAGCATAGAATCCCGAGTCAAACAACAATTTGGAGTAAGTTGTAGAAATTCCCAATTACTATAAAGTTAAATACTAGGACAAATGGTATGGAGAATCATACCTAACCTATCTCTACATCCATAGAGTTAGTACATAACATAAAACTTACGCTACTCTACATTGTAATCATCATGTATGTACTATACATCAAAGTACTAAGGGGTGTCTAAGTATCTACATCCATCCTTACATGCACTCGGTGTGTTGGACATTTGATAACTCGCCTGAGCCATCAAGCTCGGGGACTTGACTACCAATCATGATAGTCAACGTCCTAATTTCACAACACGCGAACCCATTACACTCAGCAGGCTAGGAACTAGACTAACCATCGTGTTAGTTTGGGGTAAACAAACCACCCACTAGAAGACAAGAAGCCATCATGCTCCAGAAGCCTTACACCCCAAGTATGTACCCCACTTTATGAGTACACTAGAAATTTTTGAGTATCAACGATCCCTTTGCACATGCCATCCATAGCAAAGCACCTCATGGAACTATTCTCACAACTCTCGTCTGAAATTATCTTGGTTGAGAACTATTCTGACAGCCATTATTAGTTGTGGAATGTCATCGTTTGTCCCATTACCTTCCTCCAACAGTTCCTTCAGTTCGACTTATAATCACCTAATTTACATCTCAAAGTACAACTATCCATCGTCAAAGCCATCATTCTCATCATGGTATCATCATCATCAAATCATGCATCGTTGTCATCGAAAATCATCACCGAACCTTATGGTTCGATACCAACTCGAGCCTTAGCTCAAAAATTGATGGTGTGACTTAAAGCCAGTGAAAGCATAAAGCCCAAAGCACTTATCTTCATGACTCAAAGCAAGTGCTTTGGTGACTCGAAACCACTCCATGGATTCCATGACCGAACCATGCATCCCCGAACCATAAAGCCAAACCATCACCACCAATCCATCCCATCACCGATCCAACACTTCAACACAACCAAGCGGTGCTCTACCTCTGAGCCATCCCTTCACCAAACTAAGTCGCCTCCCCAAGGATCGGTGTTAATCTATAGGCCGTCGATCCAATAGTTAGAAAAATTCTCCCTCTTTGCTTGAACAACCCATACCCCAAGCAAACACACTCGTAGCTTAAAACAAACCCCAAAGCAACTTCCCTTCAAGATCGAACCACAGCTCGCAATCAACTCTTCACTTGAAATTTTCTTACCTTTATAACATGACCCATGCATATATGTTAGCGATCCAAAGCATTCCAAGATATAACCCGAAGCGAACCATGCCAAGAAACAAGCACAACCCAAAGCCAATCTCTACCGATCCACCACCACCGAGCCATTTTATTTTGCCTATTACTCAAGAATACAAACTCCAAATGACTTGAAACTTAAAAGTAGCTTTTGGGTGTCCATCTTAACCTACCTTGTAGATTGCATATCATTTGGATGAATTGACCTCTATGGGTTATCACCGATTCATGACTTACTTATAGAACTAAACCGCCGTTGGATCGACGTTTTTAACCAAAAAAACATCATACATTCAAGAAATCATTATATACAATATAGCCTAACAAGCATAAATCCATACACATCAAAGTAAAGCCTAAATCTAAGGGTATAAACTATAAGTATAAGGGGAGATCCATAAGAACACAAATATCAAAAATATTCTCCAAATCATTTGGGATTAACATGTGTGATTAGTTAAGGTTTAAAACGTGTTTTAGGATCCAAAAATCATTTATAACATTTTTTTAAGTGTATAATGACTAATTAGTAAGTGAGAGGTCTTACCTACTTACCCAAACACAAAACAATCCAAAGCAAATCCAAAAGCGCACAAATCCTGAGATGAATAATAACTTCAAGTGATC
Source organism: Allium cepa (assembly GCA_030765085.1). Taxonomy (NCBI): domain Eukaryota; kingdom Viridiplantae; phylum Streptophyta; class Magnoliopsida; order Asparagales; family Amaryllidaceae; genus Allium; species Allium cepa. The sequence continues at coordinate 430,906,051 of CM060941.1, forward strand.
TCCAAAGTGCTAATTAGGCTAATCTCCTTCCAATGACAAGATTTGGCTAACGTAAGGTTTATAGTGGTTTAAGGCTAGAGAATGATAATTGTGACGATTGCCCTGTGCTACCGGCACCAATAATATCAAAATTGTGTGTTGCAGCCATGCCCAGTCGATAAAGGATGATCATCAGATTTGAGAATGAAAAAATACAACATATAACCTATTGTATATCTCATAGTGCATGAATAAAATATAATATCATAGATATAATAGGAAAGACAGTAATTACTAGGTAAACAAAACATCAGAGTATTAGATCCACATAGTTATACATCAAAAGCAGTATAGTTTATATAACATGATCAAACTTAACAACCGTCTCATTACAAGAAGAATAAGCAAGCACTGCTAAGGCTCAAAGTGTTGCATAGTGGAAAAGCATAGAAATCCATATATGTATATAATAAAAGATAGCTCCATCTAGCTCGTCCTCTACACAGCTACTACATCACTTAGACCTACTATCTAGTCTATTCATTTAAGAGTATCCAAGATAATGTGAAATAAAGCACAAAATCTTGGATCAACAACAGTCCGGTGTGAGCGGTAAATGAATCTCAAAATACTATACAGGTAAATATAATAAGGAACAAAGGTACATAACCATACCCGACTTGTCCTTGCAACCAAAAAGTTAGCACATAACAACATAATACGCTAATCTACAAATACCATAAAAGTACTCCACTCAAAATAGAATGGTGGGTGTTCATATATGTCTATCTCTGGTATCTACTCAAAATGATATCTTCGAGTGATCATTTATTAATGAAAGCAACCAAAGTAACCAGAGCATCCATCAAGCAATCCTCACTAACTCCCACCGTGTCCTGAATATATGATAACTCATATGGCCTCCTTACTGCCAAGGACTAATGGAAATCCCGTTGTTCAGCGTACTCTCATATCATGGAGCCCAAAGCTAGATACATGTCTCGTAGCCAAAACTAGACACTAGATCCAAAGCCACTGGTCCAGGGTATTCAGATCCACTCCAATGATCCATGGGCATGCCCACTTATAATACCCCTGCTTTGAGTACAAAAGAAAACACTCCAGGTATCAATGATTGCTGAGCACATACATCAAAGCTCTCCTTTCTGCTCAATCTAGTTTCCATTATGCAGGAATTCTTCCATGTTCCTCATTCCACGACTCCCTCTTTTATCGAGATTCTATCTACGGCACCTACTCCCTTCACGAATCACCAACCGAAGATACAAATCTTTTACCATGTTGTTACATCACCATCCAATCCTCAGGCGAGCGAGCCAATACATCCAGGATGATCTAAAGAGTCCCTCACTTCCTCCTTGTACAAGCCTGACCCCACCGAATCACCAAAACAACTCAGTACCGACTTGAATAGTCGATGCTAACTTATTTACTTAGCTAATTTTTAGCTAATTCTCCTTTCTTGCTTCTAGTACTCTATTCCAAATTGCTTCAGACTCCGACCCATCCATCAAAACAACTCAATCCCATGCCAAAGCCTTCATCTTTTAGTTCTAGAGACGATTCGGTATAACATCCAACACCTAGCCAATCTATCGCATCTTTCCATGTTCCACCTCTACTAGCTATTCTCTAGAGATCACCTACAATTGGGAATACCTATATGGCCAACATGGATAACTCGACACCAACATGAAAAACTTGGTACCGACTTGTCTACTTTGTGAATTTGGACATGCGACTTGAATTTCTAGCTCTCTCCATGCTCTAGAGCCTCCCCTCCAAGTTTCTTCCAATTTCGACCATTTTTGCTTCTGATTTACCAAATTCACCAACCTATCTTTCAAATCATCCAAGACACTAGCAAACAATATCAATGCACAACATAGAACTACAGAATAGCATGCATATATGAATAAGAATAAAGATAATTACTAAATCATTATTGAAAACCATTTCAGTGACTCACAAATTTAGGTCACAAGCATATGATAACATCTAACTAAAACAAGAAAAGGTTTTAAGTCCAAAAATCATGTTAAAACATGTAATTCTATTATTAACATGCGTAGGATGGTGAGAAGGCATAAATCACTCACCAATTAACAAAATAACTAATTCAAGTCCAGATCTGATGCGGACATTAATAGAAATCAATGCAATTCAGCCATAATGATGGTCTCTAACCTCCATTTGATGATCTTCTCTTTAATTAGTGATTTGGTAAAGATTAGAGAGTAATTCATGTGATTTTAGATGAAACTAGGGTTAATGGGAGTTTTGAAATGATTGGAAAAGAGGAAAAAGTTTTAATTCAGCTCCTACAACCCCCTATTTATACTAATCCCAAATCAGATTAATAGGCCTAAGTATGGGCTTAACTAGTTACTTACGAATGCTGGCTAACAATTGTCTAAACTTACAACAGCCATAATTTTCTAATAGTAAGTGTTTTTTCCTATTATGACAATACCACGAAATGAGAAATCATCATCCTGAAGCAATGGAACTGGTTTGAGATCTTAATTCAACTTCTACCAAAAGTTATAATCTAAATAAGGTTTTTAGGGTCAAAATGGTCACATAGGAATTTGGCAAAAATTATAATGACCAAAATTCCCCTAAGAGTCATATCCCAAAATTAGTCATACGACCCACATGAATAAAATAAAAATATTTTATGATCCTTCGATACTCCCCTCTTTAGGAATTTCTCCCTAGGAATCCCTAAACCAATCGAAGTATAAACAACCATAATTACTCCGCATGCCTAATAATCATATGCAACCATCAGCCATATCAAATAAGCACTCATGCAATCAATAGAATAGGTGATCCTAACCTAGTAGGTATAATATTATCCTATCAAATGCAATATACAATGGTGAAAGTAGATACAGTAACGATGGATCTTACCATTTAGAGAGCTCTAGACACATAGTCCTCCTGCCCTCTTCAGTTTTGTTTCGTGTCCAACAATACGAATTGGCCTACAAGATCTTGAAACTTCAGGTTCCACCTCAACATCTTCAAGCTGATCCTATGTAATTCTAACACTTGAGTCATGCACAAATTTTGTAAATAGGAAACATGAAAGGCATTGTGCACACCAGCCAATCTTCTAAGGTAAGTTGTCCATATATGCTTACTTCCTAATCCTCTCTATTATCGCAAAAGGACGTACGAATCTTGGTGCCAAATTCCACTCATTACCAAATCGAACAACATTCTACAAAGGAGATACCTTCACAATACCATATCTTCACAAAAAATTCCAAATCTCCACGTCTTATATCGGCATAGCTCTTTTGTCGATCTTGAACGGCATTCATCCATTGTCGAATGATCTCAATCTTTTCTGAAGTTTCTCTAGTCATATCTGGCCTAAGTATTAGTTTCTTGTCTGCTTCCCACCAACATGAAGGAGCCTTACACGGTCGGCTACACAATGCTTCATAAGGATCCATACCAATACTAGTCTGATAAACATTGTTGTATGCAAGCTAAACCAGAAGTAGATGGTTATCCCATGATCCTCGAAAATTGTAACACCCCATATTTTTAGTGACATTATTTAAAAAATTTAATTAGTCAAATTTAATTAAATAATGTGGGTTGGTTAATGGACTGAGATTTGTGAATTAATTAAGGGGTAGCCATTCCATGTTAAAGAATAAACAATGAATTAAAGAATTAAGGTGTTAGGAAATAAAGGAGGGAAAAATAGGAAAATGATTGAACTTATACCCTAAACCCTTATGAAACCAAAACACATATTCATTATACATTTTCTCTAACAAAAACTTCTAAGGTCGGCCACTATTAGCAGTCTCAATAAAAGAAAAGGCTAGATTTCAAAAGAAGAATCAAATCAATTAATCAAGATCAAATCTCACATCCTTAATCATAAATCTAAGGTGAATAATGACTACATCTCACTTTTTTATATGCTTTCTGTTCTAAGGTTAAATTCAATTTATCTTGCAAGTTTATGCCATGTTTTTGAATGATTAAATGATATATATGCTTGTTGATGATTTATGCATGTTTATTTTGATTTTTATGATATTATTTTGGAAAGAAAACCCTATTAAATGACATCTAAATGCCTTGCGATTTTGGATATAGATAAAAAATAATATTTTAGAGATGGTTTTCAATTTTCATAATTTTGAAATTAATGTGGATTTTATATTAAATTTCTAGTGAACGAAATGATTTATTGGGTTATAAATTATTTACGGTTAGATCATTTATTATTTACATTTGAAATTTATATGTGTTAGAAAATATATTAAATAGGATGTTCTAGAATTTTTATAGAATTTTCCTAAGTGTTTTGATGAATATATAAAATTATTTAAGGTATGAGACTTAAATGTTTTATATATTTAACTAAGGAGAATGGGTATGTTGTAAAATAAAATCATTATTTATTTCTAAAAATATTGGCAGCATTTAAAAAAAAAGATATTTAGCAACCAATAAAAATTTGACAAACAATAGCAGGTTAGTTATAAGTTAAAAACAAAAATAACATGTTTTTAGCATGCTCTGCTATTTTCGGCACCAGCGGTTTCGACTAGGACGTTTCGCCACCATGCTTTCAAAACCAATGTGCATGGTATTAAGTTATTTGGTGCACAACGTATTGGATAAAGGCGTAAGGTACATAGTTGAAACATTGTGTTCTGAAGGGGTGGGAGTATGCCTTTGTTTGAAATAGCGCCCGCTTTTCTTTCAAGTGGATAGCTTTCGTCATGGTTGGCTTGTGATTGTGTCAAAGGTTTTTTTTAAAATGTTTGAAAAAGGCTGCCCTCATTTGTTTGAAGTAATGCTTTCGAAGGGGTCGAAATCCCTAGCTGCCGCCTTTCTACCTTTCAAAGTCAATGGTTTCGAAAGGTAGAATTAGCCTTTAAAATTAGCCACTTCTCCAATTCTTTCGAAAGGATGGGTTTAACACCATCACTTCTTTACTTAGGTATAGCTTTCAAAAGGTGGGCTTTCGACTTAAATGATTTTATTGAACCTTTTGTTCTGATTGAAGTATAACCTAATGATTTCGAAAGAGATGATTAAAATGGTTTCAAAAGGTGTTTTTCCACATGTTTTAAATTGAACCCAAGTGCTTTTGAAAGGTTTGAGTTTATAAAGGTTTGATGCTAAAAATGGTTTCTAACGGGTGGTATCCCAAGGGTATCGAAGGAGTCGAAAGGTAATATTTTTCGATAGTTTCGAAAGGGTTGAAAAGGATTATTTTTCTAAGGATTTCTAGAGGCTATGGTTTGAAATGTTTTAAGATATTATGTCTAAGGTTTTATAGCTTTCGAAAGAAAGGTTTTTCAAGGGTTTTGAAATGAAGGTTTTGGCCTAGATAAATGAAGGGTTTTACTTGGTTTCGAAAGAGGTGCTTTCAATGGTTTTAAAGGGGATGCTTTCAATAGAATCGAAAGGGGTACTTTCAAGTGTTTAAGTGTTTTCATCCACTAAAGTTTGAGTAAAGTATATATAACATGGCAAAGTGATTTTTAGTAAAGCATAGAGTATAATTGTTTTCCTTGTTTAAGTTTGGTTTAAAAGGGTTTAAATCAATTTCAGATGAAAAAGGTTTTCAAGGAAAATTATGGGAGGGTATCGCTAAGTAAAATGAATCATATATTAGAATACTAGATGAGACTGGTATATGGTCGTGCCCTATACATTAGCTATTGCCCTAGCTAATTTAGTTCAAAATTCCAGTGTGTAGGGTTTTTTCACAGGTAAGACTAAAATTATTACACACAGAAGGGAATATATGTTTGTATACAGATAGTTTATTGGTGAGCCCACAAAACCATTAGGATTGTGAGACCCTGTGAGATTCTAATGTAACATCCCCCACTTGGAGGCCTAAAACTAATGGCTACGAATACTGCAGTCATCCATAGTTATTTATCCTTGACCACCAAATACAGTAATGTTAGATAAATTGATGTACCAGAAACACATGGATATGGAAAAAAAGTTTAAAATATCAAAACAACTTTCACATTCGATTCCAAACTCATTTCAACATTCATTACATAATTCCACAACGTTAACTTCGTTCAGAAAAATATAATTATTACAATATACTCCAATAGCGACATATGAAGATGCCTCCTTGGTGATCATAGTGTATAATAGGCAATAAACAACTTTGACTTAACAAAACAATATAGTGGTATCAAGTGAAAAGGAACTTAGATAACTACATGCCTTCTGCATGACTCCGGAAGTTTTTTCATCTTAAGAAGTACCCGAAAACCTCAAATCTCAAACTAATCAAAATCAACTGAGTACCAAGAATTTAAGGGGAAAAACATAAAATTCAAGTCAGGCATAAAGCTTAGTATGAATAATAATAAACGATCTCAAATCATTTAGATATCTAGTGAGATCATGTCACTAAGCGGAATGGGTTTCCTCTCACCAGTATCTTAAAACCATTATAACCTTTTTCTGTGCCCCTGCACCCACAATGGTTATTTGAATTCAAAACATTTTTATATGATGATATGCAAAACAACTGAATCAATTTTGGATTACCCATCCCCATTCATTTTGACTACCTGTCATATTATTATTTCTAGGGTTACTATTAACCTAGTAGTTTTTATGGGCTAACTAATAACCGATTAAACATTTAAGGACTCCCTGTCCAATTATATAGTTTCCATAGTATCACCATGAATCTATTGGTAACTCCAATATCATATCTTTTACTCTAGTTTTCATGGGCTGACTAGGAACCTATTGACTAACAGTCAATATCTTTCTTTTACCCTAGTTTTTATGGGCTAACTAGGAACCTATTGACTATCTATAAATATTTCATTTTCTTATCTGGATATAGTTTTCATGGGCTAACTATAAACCTTCTAACCGACATCTTTAATTATACATAGTTTTCATGGGTTAACTGTGAACCTATTGGCCCCTGCCAATATCTTTTCCCTTACATAGTTTTCATGGGTTTACTGCTAACCTATTGGCACCTGCCAATATTCATTACTAGGTCAACCCAACTGGTTATTCTACCTTTTCCCTAAATATATTTTTTAGGATTCATTATAAAGTGAATACATACTTATACGAAGAAGAAAACAATACAACTTGGTTAATTCCTTTAACCCATTAAGACTTCTTCATAAGTTCCATTTCTAAACACTTTGTTTATTAATATGCCAATGTTTTTCTTTTAAATAAGATTGGGTTAATTGTTTTGAAAACTATACTTTCGAAACCTTCGAAACCTTGCTTTCGACCTCACTAGATAGCCTCCTTAGAAAGCATAAATCTCTTTTCAAAATATTAGAATTATGCTTTTAAAAACACTTTAAACTCCTTCTTTCAAAACATTTCAAATATAATAAAGTGTTACTTATTAATTATTAGAAGCATAGCTTCGAAACCATTGGAAGTATCTCTTCCTAAAGAATTGAAAGTCCCTCTTTCGACATTATTGGGCTTATCTTTTAAAATATCATTTGGATCAAGGTAAACATAAACGAAAGTATCTCTTCCAAAACCAATCTTTACTATATAAAAATATTGGGGAATTTATGATGGCGTGAAACCATCTCTTTCGATGGAGTCGAAAGTTTACCTTTTAAAATATTTAAGGATAGCATCGAAACCCCTTTCGAAACCATTGCTTTCAAATCCCATAACCCTTTCTAAAGCATTTAGAAAGTGGTTTAATATAGCTTAAAAACAAATAATATCTTTCAACAGTATTGATGACTGCAATATACTCGAAAGGCACAAGAATCAGCGGCAGGGCTTCGACTAGGTCGGAACCCCTTCTTTCGAAAGCATTAATTTATAACTAAAGGAACTCCTTCGAAACCCCTTTTTCTTTCAAAATAAACATGGAAACCCCTTCAAAATCCATAATAAACTTCTTTCAAAAACATGTGCATCGACTAGGTCAAAAGCTAAGTAAAACAAAGACAAACACTTATCTTTTTAAAAACAAAATGAGGAACGACCCCATCGGAAGCTATGCTTTCGACACCATGCCTTTTGCGTTTCTCCAATCCACTACGCATCATATAGATGATACCATGTGCATTGATTATAACTAATGGGGTTTTGACATAGCCAAGGGCGAAAGGAACAGAGCGAAAGGTACTCTGATTAGAGGCGTAACCTATTTTTCCGGGTTAAATACTAAATTGAGTAACTTATATAAACTAACCTACCTACGAGTTCATTTCTTATCGATTGCCTTAACTTTTCCCATGCTTTTCAAAACTAGCCACCTTTTAATTTGGGATAAGTATTAACTTAAACTTTTGCAAATAAAACTGTCCTCTTTATTTATACGTAAATCATTTTTATCCTCTTCTCAAAATAATTTATTTTGTATATCAAACACTTAAGAATAATCCACAGAATTCATAGAAATTTACTTTGATTATGTTATCTGACATATCAAAATTTCAAATCAAAATTCTTATTATATTTTCTGAATTAAATTATTAAACCCCATTGCTATATTTTCATTCAAAAATTCATAATAATCTTTCCAAAGCTTGGAAAATTATCGAACTTAAAACCCAACTCTAAAATAATGTTTTGCATAACATATAATTTTTCTATGGCATTCAAACATCAAAATCTCTCGCTTTTGGCCTAAAGCCGTATAAAGTCTTATTTAAACAATATTGGTTAATTTAAACAAACATTAATTCATGCATGCCATCATCCAAACGTCATATACATGAATTTAATCATAAATCTAAATTATAAATTTAGTAAATAGAGATGGAAACTATTACTCGCCTTAATATTTGATAAGGAAATGGATTGAGATGAGTTTGATTCCCCTTTTTATTTTTATCTTCTTTTTATTTGAAATTCCTCTTCTTTCTTTCTTTTTTTAGTGGCTGGCCTTAACTTCTTTTCTTACGTTTTTATTTTTATGAGAAAATGAGCATTAGTGTGAATGGTTTAAGGGTAAATACACACACACACATATAAAGGTGAGGTTAGGTGTAGTTAAATCCCATTATACCCTTACATAATTTAATTAGTCCATAATCCATTCTTTAGCCCAATTAAATTAATAAGCATGGCCACTTAAATTTATTTAAATCTCAATCCCTTATCACTTAATGTTTACATTATTCTATTTAATTTATCTAATTAAATATCCCAAATAATATTATTTAAAATTGGGATTGTTACAAGCTCCCCTCCTTAAAGATGTCCTTGAAATTCAATAAGGACTAAATAGTAATTATAGCAATCATCAGTAACCATTCCTAGCAACTAACTAGTTTATATAACTAGCGATCATATATATATATATATATATATATATATATATATATATATATCTAATATAGACATACCATTTAAAATAGATCAGGATAGGTAACTCGAATCCTGTCTTCTGTCTTCTATGTACAGTCCTTCTTGTTATCGCTCCACTGAACTTTCACTAACTTGACTGTCTTGGATCTTAATCTTTTCTCATCTCTTGCTACAACCCGAAATGGTGGTCTTACAATTTTCAAATTAGGCTTTACTACCAACTCATTAAATCCTGTTGGAGGAATAGTAGTCTCTGGATCGTGCATATAATTGTGAAGACGAGACACATGAAATACATTATGGACACCTGCTATATTGCTCGACAATTCTACCCTATATGCGAGCTTTCTAATCCTTTCTATAATCTAGAAAGGACCTACATATTTCGGTGCCAACTTCTCCAACTTTCCAAATCGTATCACTCCTTTCATCAATGACACCTTAATAAAATTCTGTCTTCAACTGAGAACTCTCGCTCTTTACGCCTTTTATCTGCGTAACTTTGCCGTCTGGACCGAGCTTCCTTCATTCGATCTCGAAACAACTCAATCTTCTCTAACTCCTCTCCAACCATATCTGGACCTAAGATTAATCTGTCTCCTTTTTGTAACCAACATGTAGGTGATTTGCATGTCCTTCCATTCAAAGCTTAAAACACCCTACACCCCTTAGTATACCCAAAAAGGACACAATAAAAGACGTGGTGTGTTGTAGGTATAGCTAAAATTTTACAAAGACTAAGATTCACAAGATAAATAAATAATAACAGCGGAAACATTCAAAATTAAACTTCATTACTCCAGAAAATAAGTCATAAAAACCAAATATGTCTTAAAAACCAAATATATATGTCTCATAGAAAATACAATCTCAGTCACATCATCAGAGTACATAAAAATGACCATCCCTCTAAAGAAGTACCGGTACATCGAAATCCAAATGAAATTAAAACTGAAAAAGAAGAAGAACACATGAAGAAAAGCTCTACAAATAGGTCTTCAAGGAATCCAAATCTATGTCCTTGCCTCTACTAGCCTTTGGGGGAAAAGGGGAAAATAGAGGATTGGGTTAGATGAAAATTCTAGTGAGTGAAAGTAATTACTAATATTTTTAAGTAAGATAAAGATAATAGACTTAGCAACAGTTCTAATATAAAAGGAAATAAAGAAAAGATAAAATTGGAATAAAACACTGTTTAACTGTTCGCTTTGATAGTGATTGTTTGCATTTGTCTTAGATAGTTGCTTTGATTAGGCCGAAATCCTAACCCTAATTAAATTAGGTTGAAGTCCTAATTCTACCCTTTGATCGGCCTTCTATCTTTGTTGTACCACTGTGACCTAGTCCCATCCTGTGGGTCCCACAACAAAAAGGCGCATGTTTAGTGCTTTGGAACTCAATAGCGACTTATATCCCTACTTCAAGACCGCGTGCTCGGTCACCACTGGTTCGCACTATCTGTTGCTTCCTCTTTTGACCTCTTATCTACTTCAGCATAAGCGTGCCTAACTTTACTGATCTGTTGTGAGACCATCAGTTCCTGACAAAAGGGGAATGCTGCCGGAACGGGTTCTAACGAACGAAATCTAGTTGCACCCCTTACCAAAATCCCCTGATTTGAGATTCTATTTATTGACCACTTATCTACCTACTTTAGCATAAGCGTGTCCCAGCCTCACCTAATCTATTGTGAGACCATCAGTTCCCGACTGAAAGGGAATGCTGCCTATACGGGTCCTACTTCTATCTTTGCTTATTAACTTAGTGTAAGTCTTAAAATAAGACTCTTTTGCTATTTCTGTTCTGTTTTCTTATTGACTTAATCTAAGTCTTAAAATAAGCCTCTTCTATTATCTTTGTTATATTTGCTTGTTAACTTAGCTCTATGTTTTAAAATAAGCATTTTATGTTTTTTTTACTTAATTATAACCTACGTTATAATTTCTCTTTTATTATCTTTTTAGTTACAACTACTAGTTATAAACATACTTGCAAATGTCTCAAAATTTGCCTATTTCAGTCCATCTTCTTTTTATTGCAGTTCTTCTTATTTACATCAAATTTTTGTAAATTTAGTGTTCTTATATTTTGGTCCATATTAGCGAATTATCCTCTTTTTATTATTTTATTTGCGTAAAAAGGAATGAAAAGAAACTAATATTTACATTCTGAATCCTGATGTAAAACAGATGTAAATAAAGTGTAAATAACTGTAAATAATAGTAAATAAATGAATAAAATAGCTAAAATAAAAATAACTAAATAAATAGACTGAAAAAACTTTAAAAATTAACTGCAAATAACTTGTAAAAGTACTGTCTTAAAATTGCAGAAAAACTACAATTATTGAGAACTCTATTATTTTAAATTACTTAAAATTCTAAAATAACTACTTAAACATTCACTTGTGGTCCTTAACTCTAGTCCTTGGTCTTCTTTCATCCTCTCCTAGAGCATAAATATTTTTTTCAAAAACATTCTCTCCTTAGAATTTTTTATTTTTATGGTCCATCCTCTGGCAACGAACCCGAATAGGAGAAAATCTAAATGAGAAAATCAGCTATGCCAAGGGTCTTATTTATAGTGTCACTTAGGGATCACAGACCGTTGGATTTGAAGATTAAATCTGGTGCAACCACGTCATAGGCTTGATGGGAACCATCGGATGGAAGCACGGACGCATATGATGGAATAAAAGTAGCAAAACACGTCATATATGAAACTGGACGAAATAACGTCTACATACCGGGGTGGGTCGACCCCATGTCGACCAATGTAAGTTATGGGCCGACCCAACTATGGGGAAGGTCGACCCTAGGGCCGACCCGACCATATATAATTTTTTTCTTTCTATTTTCTAGATTCTTGTTTTATTCATATCTTCTTCGATTTAGCTCTGATTTTGACAATCTATATATGATAATTACTAGAAATTACCATGCACATAATGGTGCAACTCCCGTGGTTCAATTCTAATAATTTCATAAAGTTATTTTATTATTTAATTAATTCATTAATTAATTATTATAGCTTAAATTTTGGGTTGTTACATTCTCCCATCCTTAAAGTATTTGTCCCCGAAATCTCCAAGGACAGAAGAATGAAATAAATATTTTCATCCAAGTGCTACAGACACTACTCAGCCATCATCCATTACATCCATTGTCCTTAGTTTTCTAATGCAATTTTATGATATATATGCAAATAGTATAGTGTCAATGTCCCCAAATAATGCAAAAGATTAGGCGGTCTACTGATTCAGTCGACCTCCTTTTATGCAATCATGTCCGTGTCATGTATCCAAACGAATGCAAATTTCCTAATGATAACTGATAGTTCTATATGCGTGCTGCAACCATCATCCAAGTGAAACAATCATATGATACTCATCCATTTATAGCAACAATAGAATAAGATAAAAATAAAATATAAAAATGCGCACACATCCATATGCATATGCTCTAGTGACCTAGTTAGGCCGATCCTTAAGAGATAATAATGCCTAGTGTATATATATGCATCCATTAGCATCCATTAGAAAACACTTGCAACCACTAGCATCCATCATACATAACATGTTCTAGTAACATGTTTACATTCAGTCCTACCATCTATAGGTTACGTCCTAATATCTAACCTCCCAAAGGATAATAAAGGAAAGAACCTATTCAAAACAAAAGATGGAAATAGGAAATTCTAAAACCTACTATCAAAGAGATGGGGATAAGAGGTACAAATCTTCTCCTCAGCCTTCCATGTAGCATCTTCAACATCATCTCCCCACCGCAGCTTTACTAATGTGACCTCTTTATTCCTAAGTTTCTTGATGTCACATCCAATGATCTTGGTAGGAATACGAAAAACCAATGCTTCTCTCTCCACTTCAACTTCCTCTAGTTGACTATGCTCCACAACCTCTGCTGAGTCATGTAAGTACTTTATCAAGTGCGAAACATGAAAAACATCATGCGTTCCTACGAGCATCTCCAGTAGCTGTACTCGATACGCTATCTTCCCTACTCTTTCCATAATGGAGAATGGTCCTACGAATCTAGAAGCAAGTTTCCCACTTGATTCAAATCTTTACCTTCCTTAGTGGAGGCACCTTAATGAAAACCAAATCTCCTACCTCAAATTCAGCATCCCTTCTCCACTTGACTGCATAAGATTTCTACCTATCTTGGGCTGTCTTCTTCATCCTTCTAATCAAATCTATCTTATCCGAAGTCTCCCTAACAATGTTGGGACCAAGTAGCAATCTCTCCGTAAACTCTAACCAACATGAAGGCGACTTGCATGGTCTTCCATAAAGAGCTTCAAATGGTTCCATCCCGATGTTATCCTGAAAACTATTATTATAAGCGAATTGCACTAGAGGACGATGCTCCTCCCAGGTTCCTCCAAAATCAAGAATGCACATCCTCAACAAATCCTCAAGAACTCTATTAACTCTCTCCGTTTGGCCATCCGTCTGAGGGTGATAGGCCGTACTCAATCTAAGATGTGTCCCTAAAGCTTGTTGCAAACTTTTCCAAAACTCGCTAGTGAAGATAGGGTCTCTATCGCTCACTATGCTAGAGGGAACTCCATGAAGTTGGACTATCTCACAAACATGCAGGGATGCCAAATAAAGTGCTGTCCTCTTACTCTTGACTAGAATGAAGTGAGCGCTCTTAATCAAGCGATCTACAATCACTCAAATAATGGTATTCCCCTTCCAAGATTGGGGTAAACCATCTATGAAGTCTATCAAAACTCCATCCCACTTCCATTTGGGTACATCCAATGGCTAAAGTAATCCACCAGGTTTCTACGGCTCCGCCTAAACCCTTTGGCACACAAGGCACCTAGCTACAAATTTTGCCACATCTTTCTTCATGCCACTCCAATAAAACACTCTTCATATCCCTATACATCTTATCACCACCCGAATGAATAGTCATTCGAGAATGGCATACCTCTGCTTGAACTGCTCTCATCAAATCACTAGTGCAGGGAACACAAAGTCTTCCATCTCTCCTTAGCCACCATATACTATCAATGGAATAGCGTTGGAGATGTTTAGAGACCTCTCTTCTGCTAATCCTCTCTAGAATATCCATAATCTTTGAATTCTCTCGCTGCCTCGAGCCAATCTGATCTATGAGGGTAGGCTTAATCTCAAGTGCTGCCAATAATCCCGAGGTAATGTCCGTAGAGGGCTTAAAATCAAAGGTGGAAATAAACTCTAGGCTTTTCCACTCCACGAACAGTTGACTAAGGGTTGCTCTCTTCCAACTCAATGCATCCGCAACTACGTTTCCCTTGCCAGGGGTATAAGCTATCTCAAAATCATATGATGCTGAAAACTCCATCCAACACTTAAATCCTTCTATGAGAATAAGTACTTCAATGATTTATGGTCAGTGAAAAGCTCAAACCTTTCTCCTAGCGGGTAATGTCTCCAAGACTTGAGCGCAAAAACAATAGCAGCTAACTCCAAACCATGGGTAAGGTAGTTCTTCTCATGAGTCCTCAACTGTCTACTTCCATAACATACTACCCTCCCTTCTTGCATTAATACTGCTCCAAGACCCGTCTTACATGTCTCCGTGTATACAGTAAAAGACTTAGCTCTGTCGGGTAAAACTAACATTGGTGCACTAGTAAGGGCTCTCTTTAGCGTCGTGAATGAATACTCACAATCCACGTCCCACATGAATACTGCATTCTTCTTAGTGAGGCGAGTAAGCAGTGCTGAGGTCTTAGCAAAATCTCTGATAAACTTCCTATAATAACCCGCCAAACTTAGGAAGCTTCTAACTTCGATAGCGTTCTTGAGGGCCTTCCAATCTTGCACTGCTATTACCTTAGTGGGATCAATAACTAAATCCTCTCTTGAGACAACATGCCCGAAGAAATGAATCTCCTTACGCCAAAAGTGACACTTCGAGAACTTTTCCTTCAACTGATGAACACGAAGTGTACGAAGAACCTCCTCTAGGTGAATGGCATGCTCCTCCATACTCTTGTAAAACACCAAAATATCGTCCACGAATATTACTATGAACTTATTTAGGACATCTCAAAAAACACGGCTCATCAAATCTATGACATAGGCCGCGACATTGGTCATCCCAAACGACATAACCAACCACTCAAATAATCCATCTGGTATCCTAAATGCTGTCTTATCGATGCTCTCGTCAGCGACTCTAAGATGATGAAATCCAGTAGACAAATCAAGCTGAGAAAATACTGAAGAGCCAACTAGCTGATCGAAAAGATCGTCTATCCTAGGAAGTGGGTAATGGTTCTTCTTAGTGAGCTTGTTCAACTTTCTGTAGTCTACGCAAAGTTGAAGGGAACCATCCACCTTTGTAGCGAAGATGACTGGAGCTCCCCACTCAGATATGCTCCGTCTGATAAAGCCTTTCTCTAATAGCTAACCAATAGGCTTGCTTAACTCCTTCCTCTCCCTAAGAGCCATATGTCTCAAGGGCAATGCCACTGGCTTAGCATTATCATCAAGATAGATCCTAAAGTCGATCTCTCTTTTTGGCGGTAGTCCTCTAACCTCCTTAAAGACATTCGAGAAATTTCTAACGATTGGAATTGAATCCAACTCTATTGGTGATGAATCGAGGGAATAAAGGAAGCTCAATATGACTGACCTCTGCGGGTCGCAAGAAACCTCGAGAGTCCTACTGTTACATGTCTCTCTAATCTATTGACTCTCCTCTCGCAGTTCAATATTGCTCCATAAGTGGGTAACCTATCCATCCTCAAAATCATCCCATATCCCAAAAATCCCAGTACATAGGCGTCACAGTCAAACTCATCGCCTAGTATAAATATTTTCAAACCCCTACAAATCATTGATAAATGTGCCAATTCTCTTATGGGGTTTGAAACAACTATGGGGTCTACTACTAAAGAGATATTTAAGTGCAAACAATCGACCAAGGAACTAGAAATGAAAGAGTGTGATACTCTAGAATCAAAAGGAGTCCGGATATGAAAATATGAAATAGAGATCAAACCTTCCACGATGACTTTCCTACCTCTATCTGGTCCGTTGCTAGAAGGTGCTGCATCCAAAGCCTATACCTACGCGGTAGGTGCGCCCGCTTCCTGCCCCATCTTTTGAGGACAAAATCCACTAAGGTGACCGGCTTGTCCACAACTATAACACTTTTCCTTCATTTTATCCTTCTTGCAGTCCCTTGCATAATGTCTAACTAATCATAGCTATTGCATCTCCCACCTTTCTTGATCTGCTTTTGAGGTCCTCCTCCTTTCTTCTTATCCTTATCCTTTTTATCTTTCCACCACTTCTTCTTAGAATCCTATGGCTTAGGACCTTCTTAAGCTCTCATTCCTTAGCTGCATCAAATATGAGGGCCATCTCCACTAGTGACTCGTATGTAGCTCCCATCGGTACATGCATCAATAACAACCCTTCGAGGGGATGATTTAATCCCTTAGCAAACTTCATGGCCTTCTTGTGCGGTGTATTGACAAGATCCATCCCAAACCACGACAAGTCATTAAGTTGAATGATATACTCCTTTACTGAAAGACTTCCTTGCTTCAAACTAATGAACCTTTCCAACCGCATGCTTTCTACTGCTTGTGACAAAAACTTCCTCTCAAACCTTTCACGGAACATTCCACCCAATGTTTCTATCTTCCAACTCAACAATCTCCCACCAATAAGAAGCCTCACCTTTCAGCTGCCAAGATGCAAGCTGAACTCTCTGCTGGTCCTCCAATCCTAATAGCTTAAATATCTGCTCCGTATTTCTCAAACAAGCTCATGCCTCCATGAAATCCTCCATACCTTAAAACGTCTTGCCTCATAGATTAACGAAGTCCTTGCATAGCTTAGAGAAATTGGCTGTTATGGTGGATTAATGAGATCTCCACCCGCTGGTGCTGGATTGGGCGTTTTCCCTTGCACCTCTAGTGTCATAGTTTGAAGGTATATACGAAACCAGCCTGGGACTTACACACTCTCGAGAAGATTAGGAGCATCCTCCATGCTATGCAAAGAAAAAGAGAATTTATGCTCGAAAGAATCGAAAGAAGATTAAAATGGACTTTGTGGGGATTTTTATAAAACTCTTTTATACTTTAAAACTATCTCTATAATAAGAGTTTCTTTCTGAAAAATAGTTTGAAAATAAGTTACTTTCGAAAAATACTTTACTTTTAAAACAAGTTTTTAGGAATCCTATAACCTCACTCAGATACCAAGTGAAACATCCATGCCCCTTAGTATACCCAAAAAGAACGCACTAAAAGATGTGGTGCATTGTAGGTATAGCTAAAACTTTACAAAGACTAAGATTTATAAAGAAAACAAAAAATAACAGTAGAAACATTTAAAATTAAACTTCAATACTCTAGAAAATAAGTCATAAAAACCATATGTATTAAATACCAAACACACATGTCTCGTGGAAAATACAATCTCACATCATTAGAGTACATAAAAATGACCATCCCTTTCAAGAAGTACCATTACATCGAAATCCAAATGAAATGAAAAATGAAGAAGAAGAAGAATACATGAAGAAAAGCTCCGAAAACGGGTCTCCAAGGAACCCAAATCTACTGTCCTTGTCGCTGCTGGCCTATGGAGGGAAATGTGAAAATAGAGGAGTGGGTCAGACTAAAAGTCTAGTAAGTGGAAGTAATTACTAGTATTTTTGAGCAAGATAAAGATAATAGACTTAGCAACAATTCTTGTATAAAAGGAAATAAAGGTAATATAAAACTAGAATAAAATAATGTTTAACTGTTTGCTTTGGTAGTGATTGTTTGCACTTGTCTTAGATAGCTGCTTTGATTAGACTGAAATCCTAATCCTATTTTAATTAGGCCGAAGTCCTAATTCTATCCTTTAATCAGCCTTCCATCTCTGTTGTGCCACTGTGAGCTAGTCCCATCTTGCGGGTCCCACAACAAAAAGACACCTGTTTAGCGCTTTGGAACTTAATAGCGACTTATATCCCTACTTCAAGACCGCACGCTTGATCACCGTCGATTCGCACTATCTGTTGCTCCCTCTTTTGACCTCTTATCTACTTCATCATAAGCGTGCCCAGTCTCACCTGATCTGTTGTGAGACCATCAGTTCCTGACTGAAGGGGAATGTTTCCGGTATAGGTCCTAACAAATAAAATCTAGTTTCTCCCCATGCCCAAATCCCCTAATTTGAGCTTCTATTTATTGACCACTTATCTAACAAATTCAACATACTTGTGTCCCAGCCTCACCTAATGTATTGTGAGGCCATCAATTCCTAACTGAAGGGGAATGTTGCCGGTATGTGTCCTACTTCTATCTTTCCTTATTAACTTAGTGTAAGCTTTAAAATAAGCTTCTTCTGCTATATCTGCTCTGTTTTCTTATTAAGTTAATCTAAGTCTTAAAATAAGCCTCTTCTGTTATCTCTGCTATCTAACTTAGCCCTAAGTTTTAAAATAAGCATTTTCTGTTCTTTCTGCTTAATTATAACATATGTTATAATTTCTCTTTTATTCTGTCTTTTTAGTTATAACAACTTGTTATAAACATACTTGCAAATGTCTCAAATTTTCCTATTTTAGCCTATCTTCTTTTTATACAATTCTTCTTATTTACATCAAATTTCTGTAAATCTAGTGTTCTTATATTTTAGTCCATATTAGCGAATTAGCCTCTTTTTATTATTTTATTTGCGTAAAAAGGAATAAAAGGAAACTAACATTTACAGACTGAATTCTAACGTAAAAAAGATATAAATAAAGTGTAAATAACTGTAAATAATAGTAAATAAATGAATAAAATAGCTAAAATAAAAATAGCCGAATAAAACTATAAACTGCAAATAACTTGAATAAAAACCATCTCAAAATTGTAGAAAAATTTCAACTATTGAGAAATCTATTATTTTAATTACTTAAGAATCTAAAATAACTACTTAAACATTCACCTGTAGTCCTCAGCTCTAGTCCTTGGTCTTCCTTGATCCTCTCCTAGAGCGTAAATATTTTTTAAAAAAGATTCTCTCCTTAGAAATTAATATTTCTAGGGTCCAGCCTTTGGCAATGAACCCGAATAGGAGAAAATTTGAATGAGAAAAACAACTATGCCTAGGGTCTTATTTATAATGTCACTTAAGGATCTCAGAACATTGGATTTGAAGATTAAATCTGGTATAACCACGTCATAGGCTCGACGGAAACCGTCGGATGGAAGTACGGACGCACAGGATGGAGTAAAAGTTGCAAAACACGTATGAAGCTGGATATTTCTTTCTATTTTTCGAATTCTTGTTTAATTCATATCTTCTTCATTTTAGCTCAGATTTTGACAATATATATATATATATATATATATATATATATATATATATATATGGAAATTGACTAGAAAATTACCATGGAAACAATGGTGCAACTCCCGTAATCCAATTCTGATAATTACACAAAGTTATTTTTTATTTAATTAATTTTTAATTAATTGTTATAGTATAATTTCAGGTTGTTATAAAGCTTTAAAAGGTGCCATTCCTATACGAGTCTGAAAACTATTATTGTAGGAAAACTCAATCAAATGCAGGTGATCTTCCTAAGATCCACCAAAGTCTAGTACAAACGCCCTCAGTAATTCTTCGAATACCTTACTTACTCTCTCATTCTGCCCATCCATCCGTGGGTGATATGTTGTACTCAGCTTCAGCTTGGTACCTAATACTCTCTGTAGACTTCTCCAAAACTCGCTAGTGAATAGTGTATCGCTATCACTGACTATGCCACTAGGAATTCCATGAAGTCTAGCTATGTTCTTCATCAATAACTTTTCCCAAAAATGTGTCATCCTGGTTGAGTTGACTGGAACGAAATGGGCGCTCTTGGTCAATCTGTCCATTATGACCCATATGCTTTCATTTCCCTTATTAAACCGTGGCAACCCGTCAATAAAATCCATGGACATAGAATCCCACTTCCCAACTGGAATCTCTAAAGGCTGAAGTAACCCGCTCGGCTTCTGATATTCGGATTTCACTTGTTGACAATTAGCACATTGTCCAACCCACAAGCCAACATCTCCCTTCATGCCTTCCTAATAGAAGTTTCTCTTCATAACTTGATACATCTTGGTTCCCCCAGAATGAATCGTAAACTTGGATCGGTGACACTCATCTAGAACTTTGTAACATCCCTACTTGGAGGCTGAAAACTAATGGCTACGGATGCTGTAATCAATGCAGAGTTATTAATCGTCGACGATCGAATATGGTAATGTTAGATAAATTGATATACCGGCAACACATGGATAAGGAAAAAGTTAAAATTTTCAAAACAACTTTCACATTCCATTCCAAACACATTTGAACATTCTTTACGTAATCCCACAACGTTAACCACGTTCAGAAAAATATAATTATTATAATATACTCCAAGAGTGACCTATGAAGATGCCCCCTTGGTTATTAGAGTGTATAATAGGCAACAAACAACTTTACCTCAATAAAAATACATAGCGGAATCACATGAGAAAGAACTTAAATAACTGCATGTTTTCTTCATGGCTAAGAAAGCCTTTTCGTCTTAAGAGGTACCCGAAAACCTCAAATCTCAAACTACTCAAAATCAATTGAGTACCATAGAGTTTAAGGGGAAAAATTAAGTTCGAGTCAGACAAAAAGCCTGGTATGAATAATATTATACCATCTCAAATCATTTAGATATCTAGTAAGATGACGCCGCTTAGCGAAATAGGTTTCCCCTCACTAGTATCTTAAAATCTCTATAAACCATTTTCTGTGCCCCTGCATCCACAATGGCTAATTTAATTCAAAATATTATTATGTGATGATATGTAAAACAATTGAATCAATTCTAGATTACCCATCCCCATTCGTTTTGACTGTCTTCCATAGTTATAGTTTCTAAGGTTACTATTAAACTAATAGTTTTCATAGGCTGACTAATAATCGATTAAACATTTAAGGACTCCCCATCTAGTTATGTAGTTTTAATGGGATCATTATGAACCTATTGGTAATTCCAATATGATTTCTTTTTTCCTAGTTTTCATGGGCCAACTAGGAACCTATTGACTCACAGTCAATATCTTTCTTTTACCCTAGTTTTCATGGGTAACTAGGAACTTATTGACTATCTGTCAATATTTCATTTTCTTATCTGGATATAGTATTCATGGGCTAACTATAAACCCGTCTAATCGACATCATTAACTATACATAGTTTTCATGGGCTAACGATAAACCTATTTTCCCTTGCCAATATCCTTTTCCTTACACAGTTTTCAGGGGCTTATTGTTAACCTGTTGGCTCCTGCCGATATCTGTTATTTATTCACTACTAGGTCAATCCAACTGGTTATTCTACCTTTTTCCAAACTAAAGTTTTTGGATTCATTATAAAGTGAATATATACATATATGAAGAAGCAAACATTATAATTTGGTTAATTCCTTTAACCTATTTAGACTTCTTCTTAAGTTCCATTTCAAAAAACTTTGTATATTATTGTACCATGGTTTTGCTTTTAAAATAGATTGGGTTAATTGTTTTAAAAACTATACTTTCGAAACCTTCAAAACCTTGATTTTGACCTCATTAGGTAGCCTCCTTCGAAAGCGTAATTCTCTTTTCAAAATATTAGGATTCTGCCTATATGAAAACACATTAAAATCCTTCTTTTGAAACCTTTCGTATATAATAAAGTGTTACTTATTAATTATTAGAAGCATAGCTTCGAAACCATTGGAATATCTCTTCCTAAAGCATTGAAAGTGTCCCTTTGGAAATCATTGGGTTTATCTTTATAAATATCATTTGGATCAAAATAAACATAAATGAAAGTATCTCTTTCGAAACCAATCTTTACCATATAATTTTTTTAGGGAATTTATGATGGCGTCGAAACCATCTCTTTCGACAGAGTCGAAAGCTTACCTTTTAAAATATTTAAGGATAACTTCGAAATCCCTTTCGAAACCATTGCCTTCGAAACCCATAACCATTTCAAAAGCATTTAGAAAGTGGCTTAATATAGCTTTAAAACAAACATTACCTTTCGACAGCATTGATGACTTCAATACACATGAAAGGCACAAGAATTGGCGGCAGGGCTTGGACAAGGTCGGAACCCCTTCTTTCGAAAGCATTAATTTATAATTAAAGGAACTCCTTCAAAACCCCTTTTTCTTTCAAAATAAACATGGAAACGCCTTCGAATGCCACTATAAACTTCTTTCAAAAACATACGTATTGACTAGGTCGAAAGCTAAGTAAAACAAAGACTAACGCTTATCTTTTTAAAACAAACTAAGGCAACAACCCCATTGGAAGCTATGCTTTCACCACCATGCCTTTCGCCTTTCTCCAATCCACTACGTATCATCTAGATGGTACCATGTGTATTGAATATATATTAATGGGGTTTCGACATAGTCAAGGGCGAAAGGAAAGGAGCGAATGGTGCTCTGATTAGAGGCGAAACCTATTTTTCCGGTTAAATACTAAATTGAGTAACTTATACAAACTAACCTGCCTACACGTTCATTCCTTATTGGTTGCCTTAACTTTTTCCATGCTTTTCAAAACTTTTGCAAATAAAATTTCCTCTTTATTTATATGTAAATCATTTTGATCCTCTTCTCAAAACAATTTATTTTGCATAACGAATAACTTAAGAAAAATCCCCAAAATTTATTTTGATCATGTTATCTAACATCTTAAAATTTGAAATCAAAATTCTTAATATATTTTTCGAAATAAATTATTAAACCCAACATGCTATATTTTCATTCAAAAGCTCATAATAATCTTTCCAAAGCTTGGAAAATTATCAAACTTAAAACCCAACTCTAAAATCATGTTTTGCATAACATATAATTTTTCGATGGCTTTCAAACATCAAAATCTCTCAGTTTAGGCCCGAAACCATATATATTCTTATTTAAAAATCTTTTTTAAATTAAACAAATATTAATTCATGCATATCATCATCTAAAATTGTATATACGAATTTAATCTTAAATCTGAAACATATATTCAGTAAATAAAGAATGAAATTATTATTCACCTTAATCTTTGATAAGGAAATGGATTGAGATGAGTTTGATTCCTCTTTTTATTTTTCTCTTCTTTTTCTTTGAATTTCCTCTACTTCTTTTCTTTTTTCAATGGCCGACCTTAACTTCTTTTCTTACATTTTTATTTTTGCAAGAAAATAAGCACGAGTGTGAATGTCCTAAGGGTAAACACACACAGACACACACACACAAATATATATATATATATATATATATATATATATAAAGATGAGGTTAAGTGTAGTTAAATCCCATTATTCCATTACATGATTTAATTAGTATATAAACCATTCTTTAGCCCAATTAAATTAATAAGCACGACCACTTAAATTTATTCAAATTTTAATCCCCATATCACTTAACATTTATATTATTCTATTTAATTTATCTACTTAAATATCTTGAATAATGTTATTTAAAATTAGGGGTGTCGCAGGCTCCCCTCCTTAAAAAATTTGTCCTCGAAATTCAATAAGGACTAAAAACTAACTATAGCAATCATCTGTAACCACTCCTAACAACTATACTAGTTTATATGACTAGTGTTCATCTATATAAATCTAATATAGACATATCATTTAAAATAGATCAGGATAAGTAACTTGAATCCTCTCTTCTGTCTCCCATGTACAGTCCTCCTTGTTGTCGCCCCATTGAACTTTCACCAACTTGACTGTCTTGGACTCTAATTTTTTCTCATCTCTCACTACAACCCAAACTGGTTGTCTTACAATTGTCAAATTAGGCTCTACTATCAACTCATCCAGTCCTGTTTTGAGGAATAGTAGTCTTCGGATTATGCACACACTTGTGAAGATGAGACACATGAAATATATTACCGACACCCGTTGTAACGACCCGTATTTTTAACTATTTTAAATTATTAAATTAAATTTAATTATTGAGTAAAAATGGTCAAAAATAAAAAATAATAATGTATTAATGTAATTTATTGAATATGAACTTGATTAAATTTTGAAATAATCAATTTCGATGATTTGGGGATAATCAGTATTGAAATGGAATTTTATATGTTGAATATGTTACAATCAATAGTTGGAATTGAATAATAAATATTGAATGACTATAAAATGAAAGTAGTTGTTCTATTATCTAAAATCGTTTTAAAATTTAATTTTATAAGTTAAATAACTTATATTGAAATATGGTGATTCATTGGATAACTAAATTATTTAAATTTAATATTGCAATTGTTTAAATAATTGAATTCAGGATTTAATGTGAATTAAAAGGATGTTGAAAGTTGATTTAAATTTTGTTTAAGTAATAATGAAGATTGTTAAACTCAAAAATTGGATTTAAAGTGAATAATTAGAAATTGAAAATTTTATATTATACTTAACGAGTAAAAATAGCCATTTTGACCACTATCTTGGATTTCGACAAAACCAGTTTCGTCGGATCCATAATAGTTTATTATTATAGGATTTCATGTTCCGTGGCGATCGGACTTGTCGTTTGGCCGAGCGAGTTTGAAACACGTAGAAATTAATTTAAGAAATTCGATTAAAATTAATTGATTTTGAAAATCTATCTTATGAATACGATCGAATTAGGCCTCGAAACTACTTCCATTATTTTCGGAATAGGGGTCAAACATTATGAATGCCAAACGACACATGTCGTTTATAGTTCATAATTTTCATGGGAAAATTGGTTATATTTTCTAATATAATATATATTTCCTTTCCCTATCTTCTAATAGTCATACACATCCGCATATAATCGTATCTCCCTTGTACACATTTCCTTTCCCCTTTCATTTCAAATCGTGCTATCGGTAAATAAAAAAGAGGAGAAAAACCCATGATCGATTGTTAATTAAAAAATAAAAAATAAATCATGAGCAAGAGGATGAATCGCGATTGGAAGAGGAGAGGTCTAGGTGGAGCATGGCAGGGCTTGATTCTAGTTCGCAACATCAACTATAGTTTTAGGGTCTGGGCGCGAGGCGTTCTCGAGAGTGATGGAGCTCCGATGGTTGTTGTGTGGTGGCACGTGGAGGGTGGCAGCCGCAGGCATGGTGGCGGAGGAGCTGGGCGATTGTAGTCTTCATTTGAAAAAAAAATTTGAACGAGGTCACGAGTTGCATAAGGGATATGGTGAAGCCTAAACGCGTGAACTTGATCTGGGAGAGAATTAGCTCACATGCGATTTGGAAATGTGGAAGGAGTAGAGAGAAGCATCAACCGCGATGGGGTGATCCAATTCGAACGGCTCAGATAAACAGGGTATTATTATTATTATTAAAATAAAAATAAATTATAATTAAATTATTTGGTTCGAATGTTTAATAAATTCATATCTTCTTCGTATGCATCGAATTGGCGAGCGGTCGGTGGAGTTGAATTCGTATCATCGCCATTACATTATGTAATTGAATTCATCATCATTGGTTAGTTTGAATTTTCATTCAAATGAAGTGAGTGTTTTATACGCTCATAATTTACTAAAATATTTTTTATGTTCGTTAAATTGATATTTTGAAGTTATCTAACTTTATTGACTTTTGTTTGAAAATGAAATTGACATACGAATTAACTGTAGAAATTAAAATGGATAGTTCAATTTGAAATTGGAATTTAATTTTCAGTAAAATACTCAATAGTGATAACTATGTAATTGTGGTGAATTATTGGCTAATTTGGATGTTGATTGAGATTGAATGCTATTTGTTGACATATTGGATGGTTGGATGTTTGTTTATTATATATATATATATATATATATATATATATCATGTTATTACCTTGTATATCATTTGGCAGTACATAATTGTTATTTGGATTATTTCGAATAAATTAAGAAATAGGTTGAAATGATATATACCTATGACACTTTAATTTGGATTGAAACGATATATATATCCATCTCTGAAATTAAATTGAAAAACTATCCACTTAGCCATAGGATAAAAAATTATACATGGACACCAGATTGGTTAAATTAAATGATTTCAAAATTTTGGTTTGAAATTATTTAAATGATTCCGATTTAGAGGAAAAAGTTAAAATATAGGAATTGAATAATTTTTCAAACTCGAGTTTTGAAATATTGTATATAAAATTCGTAAAAGAAATCATTTAAAGAATTTGATTTGGAATTTGAAGTTATAATTGAATTATGGTAATAAAAAAATGTCTGATGGTTGAATTTTATTCGAACTTTTAAATTTGTAATAGAAAAATAGGTTTAAATTAACATTTCAAACTTTGGCTTGAAATCGAATTATTTTAAAAGATTTGAACATTGAATTGAACATCGAAGTTAATTTTGATTTAAATGATTTAAATCGATACTTTGAAATCGAACTCGAACTTGATATAGATTGAAAGTGATTTGAACTGGAAAATTTGGAAGTGAATCAGTTTCACTTTGAAACTATTTTCAAATAAATTATTTTAATATAAACTATTTAAAATCTATCTTTTCAAAATATTCAAATTATTTTGATTTCCGAGCTATTTTATTTTATAAAGCATTTTAAATACTTAAATCATTTTGTATTAAACTATTTTAACTGTCTAAACTATTTTAAACAATTTCCAAACTATTTTCTATAATTCAAACTGGTCAAAGGCTGGAATGTTTATATTAAATCATGATTTAAATACAAATTGGATCAAATTGAAGTTATATCCCAAATGAAAATTCGAAGCAATTTTAAATTGGAACTAAAATCGAGATATTAAGGGGAAAATGATTTTGAAGTGAAATAGTATATTTTTAGTAAATACGTTGATTTCGAAATAAATTTGATTTTGAAGCGAATATGTTATTTTGATATCAAGTATGAATTGTTTTCGAAATGCAAAAGTACCAATCGGAGAAAAACGACGATTGGTTATTAAATAGACCGAAGCCTCTTATTGGCATACTCTCTGTCAGTATTGAAACCACTTTAAGAACTCTGTAGGTAAAGGAGATTCCAAAACGATGTGGTTGGATTTGATGTCGTTTCCTAGATTTGAAGAAAGAAAACGATGATGGATGGACCCCAGAACTTGTGCCAATTTGAAATGACTAAAACATGACGGATTGATAGGGCCAAGCGGGGCTACTCCCTACGGACATCCATTCTTCATTTTTCTTGAGACTCGATCCATATTATGTCTCTTGTTGTTGGTTTCAATTGGTGCACCTTGATTTGGGATAGCCTCCATTTGACTCGATATGGGATGGATGTACGTGGTGGGCGGTCGTGGCTACGATGCGTTACCACCACCCCTGTGACCCAAACTTGTAGTATCCTACTCTTGGGCATTGGATCACGTGCCTTGTCATACTTTATCCCTATACGAGGCCCCTGCGAATTTGGTTTAGTGTTTTCGTATCATGGCTCATCCCTATCCCTCGACGTTCTACTAAGGCGTTATATGCAAGTTATATGACAATGCTTAAAAATGCATTAAGGGGGATTAATGTAAAGCCTTAACGCTAAGAAAATATTTATTTTACCGATTAGACATTATATATGTAGCGTATTCTACTATATATAAATATTTTGATGGACCCTTAAGAGATGGAAAATTCATAATATCTCTTGAGTTACTGCACGCAAGTTATACACTGGATATGAGATGTGAAACCCCGTAAACATCTCTGATGCTATTATACTCATGTTATATGATATCGATTTGACTCACATCAGGATATTTTATTCCTAACCGAGTGTTTTGTCTTTTCATTGCGCTCGGGTTAGCTCTGAGTATTTCAGCACATTGAAGATTATTTTCTGTAGGACGAAGCCGAAGATCCGGTATATTATTACTATTACTATTCCTACATCATATTGTCTGCTGCATTATTTTTAATTGTCTCTATTATATGTATAACTCTAATAGATATTGTAAAATGATAATAGAATGTATAATATAAACAGCTTCATGAATTGTTTATTTGATTATTATATTTCGTCATTCCGTTTTGAGATTCTGTGTTTGTTTTCTTCTTCTTTTCTTATTTTTGTTAATTAACCCCATTGATTATCTATATTCCAGATTGTTTAAGTTGGACATGTATGGATTATTATCGATTTAAACCTTTCGAAATATGGGTCATCACACCTATCATATTGCTCGGTAATTCTACTCTATATGCCAGCTTTCCAATCCTTTCTATAATCTAGAATGGATCAACCTATTTTGAAGTCAACTTTCCTGACTTTCCGAATCATATCTCTCCCTTCATCGATGACACCTTAATAAAAATTCTATCTCCAACTGAAAACTCTAGATCTTTATACCTTTTATCTACGTAATTTTTTTTGACCGAGCTTCCTTCATTTGATCCCGGATCAACTCAATCTTCTCTGATGCCTCCTAACTAGATCTGGACCTAAGACTAATTTGTCTCCATTCTCTAACCAACATGTGGATGATTTGTAGGGCATTCCATACAAATCTTCAAAAGGCGCCATTCCTATACTAGTCTAAAAACAATTATTATAGGAAAACTCAATCAAATGGATGCGATCTTCTCAAGATCCACCAAATTCCAGTACACAAGCCCTCAATAAATCTTCGATACCTTATTGACTCTCTCAGTCTGCCCATCCGTCTGTGGGTGATATGATGTACTCATCTTAAGATTGTTAACTAATACTCTCTATAGACTTTTCCAAAACTTGCTAGTGAATAGTGCATCCCTATTGCTGACTATGCCATTAGGAATTCCATGAAGTCTAACTATGTTCTTCACGAACAACTTTGCAAAAACAGCCGCCGTACTGGTTGACTAGACTGGAATGAAATGGGCACTCTTGGTCAAGCTGTCCTCTCTATGACCCATATGATTTCATTTCTCTTGTTCGACCATGGAAACCAGTCAATAAAATCCATGGATATAGAATCCCACTTCCCAATTGGAATCTTTAAAGGCTGAATTAACCCGATCGGCTTCTGGTGTTCGGCTCTCACTTGTTGACAGTAGCACATTGTCTAACCCATAAGCCAACGTCTCCCTTCGTACCTTCCCAAAAGAAGCTTCTCTTCATATCTTGATACATCTTGGTTCCCTTAGGATGAATCGTAAACTTGGATCGATGACAGTCATCTGGAACTTCTCTTCTCAAGTTCTGTACATTCTAAACACATAATCGTCCCTTCTTCCTCAACCATCCTTTCTGGTCAATGCAAAAATCTTTAATATCATCGATCTCGGATCCCACCTCAAGTCTTCTAATTTTCTCAGCTATTTCTAGATCCTCTTTCTGTTTAGAAGCTATCCTCTCGATCAGCACCGGTTGAAGCTCTAAACATGCCAATATAGCAGTACTCTGACTAGAATCAGTAGTCGATCTCGACTTTATAATACACGTAGCCAAAAATTCTAAATCCTTCCATTCTGCAAACATAGCTAACAAACACATTCTTATGTTCTTTGCTAAGGGCATCCGCTACCTTATTTCCTTTTCTAGGAGTATATTCTACACCAAAATGATAAGCAGCCAAAAACTCTAGCCACATCTGCCGTCACATATTCAACTCTTTCTGACAGAATAAATATCGTAAGGACTTATGATCAGTGTATAGCTCAAGTCTCTCCCCTAAAAGATAATGTCTCCAAATCTTCGGTGCGAAGATCAAAGCAGCCAACTCCAAATCATGAGTAGGATATCATATGTCGTGCAGTCTAACTTGTCGAGAAATGTAGGCAATGACTTTAATATTCTGCATCAATACAGCTCTCAATCCTGTTCACATGCATCAGCGTACACATCAACCCTTGGTTTCGATATGGAACAACTAACACTGGCGCGTTGGTCAATAAATGTTTTAACTTATGGAATAATTCCTCATATTTGTCGGACCAAACGAACTTCACATCCTTCCTGGTCAACTTAGTCAAAGGTGATGCTATCTGCGAATAATCTTTGATAAATCTCCATTAATAGCCAGTAAGTTCGAGAAAACTTCTGATCTCGATTACCGTCTCTGGTCTCCTCCAATTATTAACAGCTTCCATCTTAACTAGATCTACTACCAAGCTTCCTTTGAAACTACACGACCAAGAAATTCGACCTACTTCTTTCAAAAATGACATTTAGAAAACTTCGCCTTTAGCTGATGCTGCCTTAGCGTTTCAAGCACTACTCTCAAATGATTCTCATGCTCTCTTTCATCTT
The DNA here is from genome assembly GCA_030765085.1 of Allium cepa. Lineage (NCBI taxonomy): Eukaryota > Viridiplantae > Streptophyta > Magnoliopsida > Asparagales > Amaryllidaceae > Allium > Allium cepa. The sequence continues at coordinate 430,936,637 of CM060941.1, forward strand.
TCGAGTACACAAAAATGTCATCTATGAATACTAACATAAACCCATTCAAGTGTTCTCAGAAAACTCGGTTCATCTAGTCCACAAAGAAAGTAGGTGCATTTGTCAACCCGAATGGCATCACTAACCATTCATACGAACCATACCTAGTTCGAAATACTGTCAAAGGAATACTGTCCTCTGCCACTCACAATTGATGGAAACCAGTCGTCAGATCTAATTCGTAAAACACTCTAGCTCCACTCAACTGATCGAATAGATCATCAATTCATTACAAAGGATATCTTTTCTTGATCGTCCTTTCATTTAGCTTACGGTAGTCGATGCACATCCACAATAACCCATCTAACTTCTTTATGAAAATCACGTCCGCTCCCCATTATGAACTGCTTGGTCTAATAAAATTCCTTCGTTCTAGATACACTAGCTACACCTTTAATTCTTTCATCTCAATCAATGTCATTCTGCTGGGTAGTATACTGATAGGTTCATCTCTTGGTACAAGATCTATCTGAAACTCAGTAGCTCATTTCAGTGGTAGTCCTGTAATTGGCTCAAATATATTTGCAAACTCTCTTGCAACTTGAACCCGACTTAGCTCCTCCGCTGCTTCTAAATACTTAATACAGCACAAACACTTCAGTCGAAATTCTCTACTGGGAAAATGATCCAGTTATGACTAACTGGGTGTCTTATTGATATTTCCCTATCCTGACAGAATATCCTTGCCTCATATCTACCCAACCAATCCATACCCAAAATGATACCGAAATCTACAAAATCATAAACATACAAAATACATGCAAACATATGACCTAACAAATCAAGTTCTAATTGGTCACATCTCATTCTTAGAGTTGCATACCCTCCTATCGGATTTGCAACCCTTAAAGAAGAAACAGGGTAAGTGGGTTCTAGGTATAGCTTATTAATCAAATTCTTGGATATAAATGAATGTGATGCACGACATCAAATAATATCCAAAATGGAATACTTTGAATAAAAAATGTATCATCCATCAAAATATTTCCCTTATCTGCTGCAGTTGATTTGGAAGAAGATGGTGGTCCAATAGTAAAAACCTTTTCTTTTTCTTCCCTAACTGGCTCTGGACACTAATTCTTGTAATGCCCAACTTGATCGCAGTTTTAACACTTAATATGCTTCTTATCCACAGCCATCTTCCACACCTTGTCTGACCTACACTCGTTTGCAAAATGACCCTTCTTGTCACATTAGTTGTAGACTAAATCAGCTTTTTACTTCTTGGCTAAATCTCCCTTTTGGGCTCCTTTATTTTTGAAGAACGTTCTCTTCTTTCCCTGAGAACTTTGAGATTCAATAGGCTTCTCTCTAGCACAAATAGCAAGCATCTCTTCATGGCGAATGGCCATCTCCACTCCATATTACAGGGATCATGGATATGAGTTAGGGTCGCTTTAGTAAGCTTGGGTCTCAATCCTCGAATGAACCTTTCGTTCCTTATGATGTCGGTGCCTATAATAGCATATCCATATCAAGATAACTCATCAAATCTATTTGCATACTCGATAACTGACATGTCTCCTTGAATTAAATCCATAAATTTTCTCATCAAAGCTTACTTTGTAACTTCAAAAATAAACCTCTATTCGAATCTCCTTCGAAAATTAGCCCAAGTCAACTCTTCCTTTGGAACTCTGGAAGTTACACCATTCCACCAGTGAAGTGCTGACCCTTGCAACTGTCTAGAGGCCAACCTTCTCTTCGACGCATCTTCTAAACCCAAATCGAAAAATCCTTTCAAAATGTAACAGCCAATTCTCCTCTTCCATAGCATCTTCTGTTCCATAAACGGCTTTCCACCTAAACTAGTGTAGTTTCGATTTAGCTTGGCATAATTATTCTCTATGGGAATCACAGAATTTGCTCCTCCAATATTTCCAGCCACTCTAGCAGTTCCTGCTTCCATTAACTTAGCATGGAACCGATACATCATCCTCGCATCTACTGGTGGACTTTCATCACTCGCATTGGCTTTCGCATTTTGATTAGCGTTGGCGTGTAGACCTTGGTTCCTTCGGGTGTCAGGTCGAGTATTTCCATCTGTTGTGTTGCTTCCTCCACCTAGATTTCCTCTTCCTTTTCCTGCATCCTTATCTTCTTTCTCGTAAATCTGTATATGAGTCTTAGTAAGATATAGAAGAACGGTCTAAAAGAAAGGAGAATTACATACTTATATATATGCACCTATATAAAGCATATACAAGTACTAATTGCGTTAACCTAAATCCCAATCAAATATTTGATTCATTATATTATGTTTTGAAAATATTTTAGGTTTGAATTGCTTAACTTTTCATAAACCTTTGCTCTGATACCAACTTGTAACATCCCCCACTAGGAGGCCCAAAACTAATGGCTACGGATGTTGCAGTCATCCATAGTTATCAATCCTCGGTGACCAAATACGGTAATGTTAGATAAATTGATATACCAAAAACATATGGATATGGAAAAATTTAAATTTTAGAACAACTTTCACATTCCATTCCAAACTCATTTCAACATTCATTATATAATCCCACAACGTTAACTTCGTTCAAAAAAATATAATTATTATAATATACTCCAATAGCGACATATGAAGATGTCCTCTTGGTGATCATAGTGTATAATAGGTAATAAAGAACTTTTCCTTAATAAAAAATATAGCGGAATCATATTAGGAAGAACTTAAACAACTGCATGCCTTATGCATGACTCTGGAAGCTTTTTCGTCTTAAGAGGTACCTGAAAACCTCAAATCTCAAACTACTCAAAATCAACTGAGTATTCGAGAATTTAAGGAGAAAAACATAAACTTCGAGTCGGACATAAAGCCTAGTATGAATAATTATATACCATCTCAAATCATTTAGATATCTAGTGAGATCACGCCGCTTAGCTTTTAAAATATTTAAGGATAGCTTCGAGCCCGTTTCAAAACCATTGCCTTCAAAACCCATAACCCTTTAAAAAGAATTTAAAAAGTGGCTTAATATAGATTTGAAACAAACAATTCCTCCCAGCAGTATTGATGACCTCAATACACTCGAAAGGCATAAGAATTGACGGCAGGGCTTCGACTAGGTCAAAACCCTTTCTTTCGAGAGCATTAATTTATAATTATAGGAACTCCTTTGAAACACCTTTTTCTTTCAAAATAAACATGGAAACCCCTTCGAAAGCCATTATAAACTTCTTTCAAAAACACACGTGTCGACTGGGTCGAAAGCTAAGTAAAACAAAGGCAAGCACGTTTCTTTTTAAAACAAACTGAGGTAACGACCCTATGGGAAGTTATGCTTTCGACACCATGCCTTTTGCTTTTCTCTAATCTACTACATATCATCTAGATGATACCATGTGTATTGAATATAACTTAATGAGGTTTCGACATAGTCAAGGGCAAAAGGAAAGAAGCGAAAGGTACTCTGATTAGAGGCGAAACCTATTTTTTCTGGGTTAGTATTAAATTGATTAACTTATATAAACTAACTTACCTATATGTTCATTTCTTATTGGCTGCCTTAACTTTTTCCATGCTTTTCAAAACTAACCACCTTTTTATTTTGGATATGTATCAAACCTAAACTTTTGCAAATAAAACCATCCTCTTTATTTATACGTAAATCATTTTGATCCTCTTCACAAAATAATTTATTTTGTATATCAAATCACTTAATAAAATACTCAAAATTCACAAAAATTCACTTTGATCATGTATTCTAACATATCAAAATTTCAAATCAAAATTCTTAATATATTTTTTGAAATAAATTATTAAACCCAATATGTTATTTTTTCACTCAAAAATTCATAACAATCTTTCCAAAACTTGGAAAATTATCAAACTTAAAACCCTACTCTAAAATCATGTTTTGCATAACATGTAATTTTTCCACTGCTTTCAAACATCAAAATCTTTCAGTTTTGGCCTTAAATCGTACAAATTTTTATTTAAACAATCTTGTTTAAATTAAACAAACATTAATTCGTGCATATCATCATCCAAACATCATATACACGAATGTAATCGAAACATATATTCAGTAAATAGAGGTTGAAATTATTATTCACCTTAATCTTTGATAAGGAATGGATTAAGATGAATTTGATTCTCCTTTTTATTTTTCTCTTCTTTTTCTTTGAATTTCCTCTTCTTCTTTTCTGTTTTTTAATGGCCGGCCTTAACTTCTGTTCTTACTATTTTTATTTATGTGAGAAAATGAGCGTGAGTGTGAATGGCTTAAGGGTAAACATATTTATATATATAAAGGTGAGGTTAGGTGTAGTTAAATCCCTTTATACCCTTACATAATTTAATTAGTCTATAAACCACTCTTTAGCTCAATTAAATTAATAAGCACGACCACTTTAATTTATTCAAATCTCAATCGCCTAATCACTTAACATTAACATTATTTTATTTAATTTATCTAATTAAATATCCTAAATAATGTTATTTAAAATTAAGGATGTTACAGCTAAGTTAGGGAAAGAACGTCCAGAAGAGAAGTATTTAATAGATAGTTAAGGAAAGAACATCCAGAAGTGGAGTGTCTAACAGATGCTAGATAAATTTTGCTTACATTGTTTGATAGGCCCGAGTCAGCCAAGGGCTAATAGTCAGCTAAACAAAAATAATGTGTTTAAATAGAAAGTTCTTTTATTACCTAATATGTTTGAAATGATTCTTACAGTATTTAACCAATTTTGGTTGTAGGAAAAGATTTGCAAAAGATATGTTTTAAAAGGATGTTAGTGAGGGGAAACCCATTCCGCTAGGTGGCGTAGTCTCGTCTCACTTAACATTAACTACTCGAACGTATAATATTATTTACACTAAGCATTATGTCTGACTCGAAGTTTTTGTTTTCCCCTTAAACTCTTAGGTGCTAAAAATTGATTTTAGTAGGCTGAGGGTTGAGGCTTTTCAAGTTTTAGTGGGAGGACAAGTAAAGCTACCGGAGGCGAGTAGAAGGCTAACGGATAGCTATTTAGGAGTTGTAGTTCTTTGTTTTGTGTTTTTGCTATTGTGTATTAAGTTAGTTATGACTCTGATCAACCAAAAGGGCATCTTCGTATGTCGCTCTTAGCATAATATTTAGTAATTATATTTGACCTTTGCTTGGGAAACGTTATGGGATTATGTAATTTAAATATAGAACATATGTGTTGAAATGTAATGGAAAATTCTGTTTTGAAGTCTATGATTTGTTTCATATTCAAGTGCTTTTGATATTATAGATACCACTAACATAGCCGTATTTAGGTCGGAAGTTAATACTATAGATGATCGTAGCATCTACAGTTCTTAGCTTTGGACTATTAGATAGGGGATGTAACAACTTGGCATCAGAGCGTAGGTTTATGAAATTCTTTAACTAAAAATGATTTTTTTTGAAGACATAGTCCTTAGGAATTAGAGTTGGGATCGGGGTATGAGGTAACGCTATAGTAACATACTTATATTTGCTATACATAAGTATACACTATATCTCTATTCTCGTATCTCTATTTGGCTATTCTTCTATATCTCACGAGGCTATAATGCAAATATAGACAGAAGAAGAGGCAGAGTTAACATAGGAGGAGACAAAACCACCATAAATGGAAATTCCGACCCAATGCTAGAAAAAGTCAAGGTTAGGCTCAGGCTGAGAATGTTGGTGCTGGAGTCCCACAAGTAAATATAGGGGCTATATATATCATTTTTCATAAATATGATGCAAGTTGGGATTTCTGATAGTTGTTGGAGAAAATGCTATGAGAGGACTCCAAGAAGCTCCAACAGTCAACCACTATGCTGACTTGAGTAGAGACTATGCTAGGCTTGGAGGAAAGCTGTTTATTGGAACAAAGGATGCTATAGAAGTGGAGAACTGATTGTTGCACTGTGAAAGGATATTTGCTGACTTAAGGCTCAATGACGAGCAAAAGAGGAGACTTGCCTCGAGACAGCTTCAAAGGGTATCCTTATTTTGGTGGGATAGTGTGATAGCTGGAGTAAACGAAGTGGAGATGACATGGGTGGAGTTTAGGAGATGGTTCCAAAAGTGGTTCATGTCAATAATCACACAGTCTGTCTTGATTAGGAAGTTTGCTGTGTTAGAACAAGGAGAAATGTCAATTCTGGAGTATTCTAGCAAGTTTGAAAAGTTGGCTAGATATGGGCATGCCACTGTAGATATAGTAATGAAAAGGAATGAGAAGTTCATTGGAGGTTTGAAGCCAAAATTGGCTAATGCTACTTTACCGCACATTAGATATCCATGTGATGTAGTTGTGGAGATGACATTGAAACACGAAGAGATGTTAGCTTATTTGGAGAAAGAGAAGGAAAAGGAGGTCTAGGTTGGACAACGCCAAAATATGAAGTTTTTCCACATGAAGAATGCTTAGAAAGGAGGTGTAGCAAAGAAAGGAAAGTCTGAGGTGGTTTTCTATAAGTGCGACAAGAAAAGACAATATGCTCATGAGTGTTATACTAGAAAAGGAAAAGGATGGGAGGTGATTGGAAAGAAGAACATCGGGTGTTTCAACTGTGATCAAGTTGGGCATTACAAGTACCAGTGCAAAGCGCCAACTAAAGGAGGTAAAGGCCAAGTATTTGCATTGGAGCATGCTACTTCAAAATCGACAGTGCCGGAGAAAGGAAAAGCAGTATTGGTAGGTACACTTTAGATCCATGACATATCTGTTAGCGTTTTATTCGATACTGGTGCATCGCATTCTTTTATATCTCAATGTTTGGTAGAAACTTAACTTAGAACCCACATATTTAGTCACTTTCTTAAGAGTTGCATATCTGATAAGTGGGTATGTGACACTTGGGATGAAGTGTGACCACTTAGAGTTTGACTTGCTAGGTTACACCTTTGTTTGCAATTTGCATATATTTGAATTTATAGGGTTCGGAATTATATTGGTCATGGATTGGTTAAGCAAATACGATTCAAGGATATTTTGTTAGGATAGGAAAATATCACCTAGACACCCGGATTGTAGTGATCAGATAGTTAATATCATATAAAATCCTAATTGTGAGGTGAATGCTTTGTTGGGTGTTATGGAGTTACAAAATGAGTTAACTCGTGTTTTCGTTTTTAGAGAATTCACAAATGTTTTTGATCCGTTAGTTGGATCACCACTGAAGCGAGCCATAGAGTTTCAGATAGATTTGGTGCCTGAAGCAGAATTAATGAGTAGGCCACCAAGTAGGATCATACCTGTAGAGATGAAGGATTTGAAGGCTTAGCTGGTAGTTTTGGAAGGCAAGAGTTTTATCAGACCAAGTAGTTCACCTTGGGGAGCAACAACAGTGTTTGATAAGAAGCCGGGCGATCATTGAGGCTATGTATCGATTATCGTAAGTTGAATGTGAAGATGATAATGAATCAATATTTACTGTCGAGAATTGACGATTTTTTCGATCAGTTGAGTGGAGCCAAGATATTTTCTCAGTTGGATTTGGCTACAGGTTTTCATCAGCTTAGAGTGAAAGAAGATGGTATACCTTTGACGGCGTTTAGAATAAGGTATGGGTCATACAAATGGTTAGTTTGGCAGTTCGGACTCACTAATGCGCCAACATTCTTTGTGAATTTGATGAACTAGATTTTTCCAAGAGCACATGGATAGGTTCGTGTTTGTTTTTATATATGATATTCTGATATACTCTAAGGATGAGAAGGAGCATGAAGTTCATCTTAGAGTTATGCTTGAAACGTTGAGGTAGTATCAGCTAAAGGCAAAGTTTTCAAAGTGTCATTTTTAGAAGAAGGAAGTGAAGTTTCTTGGTCACGTGGTTTCGAAGCATAGATTGTCAGTAGATCAAGAAAAGATCGAAGCTATTAATAATTGGAAGAGACCAAAAACAGTAACTGAGATAAGAAGTTTTCTTGAATTGGTTGGGTATTACCGAAGGTTCATAAAAGATATTTCACGGATAACAGCACTGATGACCAAGCTAACGCGAAAGGTTGTAAAGTTTGTGTGGACCGATAAGTGTGAGGAAGCATTCCAGAGCTTGAAGCACTTGTTGACCCATGTACTTGTATTAGTGGTTCTGGAGGGGAATTTGGACTTGGTAGTTTATATATATGCATGTGGTACTCGGTTTGGAGCTATACTAATGCAAAGGGGTAAAGTGATTGCCTACACTTCTAGACAGCTTAGACCGCATGAGGTCGGATATCCAACGCATGACTTGGAGTTAGCTGTAGTTATTTTAGCTTTGAAGGTGTGGATGAATTACCTTTTGGGAGAGAGGTTCGAGCTTTATACAGATCATAAGTCGTTGAAGTACTTGTTCTCTCAGAAGGAGTTGAACATGAGAAAGTAGTGGTGGTTAGAGTTTTTAGCCTCTTATGACTTTGGAATAGAGTACACACTAGGGAAAGGCAATAAGGTGGCAGATGCGCTTTGTAGAAAGCATCAGATATGATAACCGAATGGAAAGACTTGAAAGCATTGACTGCTTGCATAGTGTAGTAGAGATCTAAGGCTGGGTCTAGTGGTGGATTTGCTATATTGTCTTGTTTAGAAATTCGATCGGTCTTGATTGAGAAGATTGCTTCTAAATAGGAAGAGGATCTGGTGTTAGATGAAAGGATCAGGAAATTAAAGGATGGGACAAAGAGTGATGACTTGAAAGATTCCAGTCTTGACCAAAGTGGATGGTTGAGAAAGAAGGGTAGATTACGTGTTCCAAATGTGGGAGAAACAAGGAAAAAGGTTTTAGAGGAATGCCATCGTTAGAAGTTAACTATTTATCTATGAGGAATGAAGTGTATCAAGATATGAAGAGAAGTTACTTATGGGAAGGACTGAAAAGGGACGTTGGCTTATGGGTGAAACAGTGTTTGAACTGGCAGCAGGTAAAAGCCCGAGCATCAAAAGCCAAGTGGATTGCTTCAGCCATTAAACATTCCGGTTTGGAAGTAGGATTCTATTTCTATGAATTTCATAGACGGGTTGCCGAGGTCTAACAGTGGAAATGAAATTATATGGGTCATAGTGGGTAGGCTGACTAAGAGTGCCTATTTCATTCCAATTAAGTCAAATAGGACAACACCTGTATTGGCTAAGTTGTTTATAAAGAATGTAGTTAGAATTCACAAACTTTCTAGTAGTATTGTTAGTGATGGATATTTTTTATTCACTAGCGAATTTTGGAAGAGTCTACAGGAAAGTTTAGAAACCAAGCTCAAGATGAGTACCGTTTAACATCCGCAAATAGATGGGCAAACAAGAAAGGGTTAACAAGATCTTGGAGAACTTGTTAAGAGCTTGTGTATTAGACTTTGGAGGATCGTGGAAAGACCACCTACACCTAGTCGAGTTCTCATATAACAATAGTTATCACACTGCTATTGGGATGACACCGTTTGAGGCTTTGTATGGATGACCATAAAAATCTCCCGTATGTTGGTTGGAGACTAGAGATAGACTAGTCCATGGTCCTGCTTTGTTAAAACAAGCAGCATAAAAGATTGAGCTGATAAGGACGAAAATGAAGGAAGATCAATCTAGGTAGAAGAGCTATGTAGACAGAAGATGAAAAGATTTGAAATTCTTTGTTGGAGATCATATTTTCGTTAAAGTATCACCGATGAAAGGTGTTATCAGGTTCGGAAAGATAGAAAAGTTACCACCGAGATTCGTAGGACCATTTTCTATTTTAGAGAGGATTGGGAAACTCGCATATAGAGTAGAGTTACCGATTAGTTTGGCAGGAGTCCACGATGTTTTCCATGTATCTCATCCGAGGAAGTATGTTAGGGATCCAGACACTACCATAGCACCAACTGTGTTAGAAGATTTAGTAGTGGAACCAGACATGACCATAGTTAGGAAGCCTATTCGGATAGTCATGAGAGATGAGAAGAAGTTGAGAACAAGACGGTCAGATTAGTGAAAGTTTAGTGGAGTGACGATGCTAGAAACAGTACTTGGGAGACTGAAGGCAGAATTAGAGATGCTTATCCTAATTTGTTTGATGACATGTTTTACCTTTGATTGTTTTGATGTGCACCATATCATAATTTCGAGGACGAAATTCTTTAAGGAGGGGAGATTGTAACACTCCATATTTTTAGTCACATCATTTAGTAAATTTAAATGGTCAAATTAAATTAAATTAAATAATGTGGGTTAGTTAATGGTCCGAGATTTGTGAATTAGTAAAGGGGTATTCGCTCCATGTTAAAGAATAAACAATGAATTAAAGAATTAAGATGTTAGGGAATAAGGGAGGGAAAAATAGGAAAATAATTTAAACTTATACCCTAAACCCTTATGAAACCAAAACAAATGTTTATTACATATTTTCTCAAATAAAAACTTCTAAGGCCGGCCACCATTAACAATCTCAAGAGAAGAAAACGCTAGGATTCAGGAGAAGAATCAAATCAATTAATCAAGATTAAACTCACATCCTTAATCACAAAGCTAAGGTGAATAATGACTACATTTCACGTTTCTATATGCTTTTGGTTCTAAGGTTAAATCCGATCTATCTTGCAAGTTTATGCCATGTTTTTAAATGATTAAATGATATATATGCTTATTAATGGTTTATGCACGTTCATATTGATTTTTATGATATGTTTGGTAAGAAAACCCTATTAAATGACTTCTAAGTGCCTTGCGATTTTGTATATACATCTGAAATAATATTTTAGAGATGGGTTTTAATTTTCATAATATTCAGAATTAATGTGGATTTTATATTAATTTTCTAGTGAAGGAAATGATTTAGGTTATAAATTATTTACGGTTAAACGATTTATTATTTATGTCTAAAATTTATATATGTCAGAAAAAAATATTAAATAGGATTTTCTGGAATGTTTATTGAATTTTCCTAATTGTTTGATGAATATATAACATTATTTAAGGTATGGGACTTAAATGTTCTATATATTTAATCAAGGAGAAGGGGTATTTTGTAAAATAAAATCATTATTTATTTTTGAAAATATTGCCAGCACTTTTGAAAAAGATATTTAGCAACCAATAAAATTTTGACAGAAAATAGCAGGTTAGTTAAAAAAATTCTCTTTTAAGTTAAAAACAAAAACAACATGTTTTTAGCATGTTTCGCTATTTTCGCTACTAGCGATTCCGACTAGGACGTTTCGCCATCATGCATTCGAAACCAATGTGTATGATATCAAGTTACTTGGTGCGTAATGTATTGGATAAAGGAGAAAGGTACATAGTCAAAATGTTGGGTTCCGAAGGGGTGGGAATATGCCTTTGTTTGCAATAGCACCTGCTTTGCTTTTGAATGGATATCATTCGACATGGTTGGCTTGCGATAGTGTCAAATGTTTTTACAGAAAAGGTTTCGAAAGGGTTGCGCTCTTCTTTTTTAAGTAATGCTTTCGAAGGGGTCGAAACGCCTAGCTGCCGCCTTTCTACATTTCGAAGTCAATGGTTTGGAAAGGTATACTTAGCCTTTAAAATTAGCCACTTCTCCAATGCTTTCGAAGGGATGGTTTCGACACTATCACTTCTTTACTTAGGATAGTTATCGAAAGGTAGGCTTTTAACTTAAATGATTTTGTTAACCCTTTTGTTCCGATTGAAGTATAACCCAATGGTTTCAAAAGAGATGATTTAAATGGTTTCAAAATGTGTTTTTCCACATGTTTTAAATTGAACCCAAGTGCTTTTAAAAGATTTTAGTTTCTAAAGGTTTGATGCTTATGAAAGGTTTTAAAAATGGTTTTGAAGGGGTGGTACCCCAAGGATTTCGAAGGAGTCGAAAGGTAATGTTTTCTGATGGTTTTGAAAGGGTTGAAATGGAAGGTTTTTCCAAAGGTTTCTAAAGGCTATGTTTTGAAGTGTTTTAAGATATGATATCTAAGGTTTTATAACTTTCAAAAGAAAGGTTTTTCAAGGGTTTGGAGTATGGTTTCGAAAGGAGGGTTTCAACCTATCTACATAGATAAATGAAGGGTTTTGCTTGGTTTTGAAAGAGGTGCTTTTAATGGTTTTGAAGGGGATGCTTTCAGTAGATTCGAAAGGCGTACTTTCAAGTGTTTTGAATGTTTTCATCAACTAAAGTTTGAGTAAAGTATATATATAACATGGCAATGTGGTTGTGAGTAAAGCATAAAGTTTAAATGTTTTTCTTGTTTAAGTTTGGTTTAAAAGGTTTAAATAAATTTTAGATGAAAAATGTTTTCAAGGATAATTATGGGAGGGTATCCCTAAGTAAAATGACTCGGATATTAGAATACCAGATGAGACTGGTATAGGGTCGCGCCCTATAGATTAGCTATTGGCCGTAGCCAACTTAGTCCAAAATTCCAGTGTGTTGGGCTTTGTCACAGGTAAGACTAAAATTATTATTACACACAGAAAGGAATATATGTTTGTATATAGATAAGTCATCGGTGAGCCCGCAAAACCATTAAGATTAATTGACCCTGGGAGATGTTTAGTTAGGGACAGACCATCCAGAAGAGAAGTATTTAACAGGTAGTTAAGGACAGGCCGTCGAGATGTGGAGCGTCTAATTTTTTTGCTTATATTGTATGGTAGGCCCGAGTCAACCAAAGGTTGTTAGTCAACCAAACAAAACTAAAGCATTTGAACAAATATTTCTTTTATTACCTGATATGTATGTTTTCATAACGATGATTTACAGTATTTTACCAATTTTGGCTGCTGGAAAAGATTTTCAAAAGATATGTTTTAAAAGGATGTTAGTGAGGGGAAATCCGTTCTGCTAAGTGGCGTCGTCTCACTTAACATTAACAATCGGGATGTCTAATATTTTTCACACCAGGGTTTATGTCTAACTTGAAGTTTTTGTTTTCTTCTTAGCCTATCGGGTGCTAAAAATTGATTTGAGTAGGCTGAGGGTTGAGGCTTTTTAGGTTTTAGTAGGAGGATGAATAAAGCTACCGGAGGCGAGCAAGAGGCTAACGGATAGCTATTTAGGGGTTGGAGTTCTTTGTTTTGTGTCTTTTCTATTGTGTATTAAGTTAGTTATGACTCTGATCAACCAAGGTTGCATCTTCATATGTCGCTCTTGGGGTATTTTGTAATAATTATATTTGATCTTTTCTTGGGAAACATTATGGGATTGTGTAATTTAAGTATGGAATATATGTTTGAAATGTAATGGAAAATTCTATTTTGAAATCTGTGATTTGTTTCATATTCAATTGCTTCTGATATTATAGCCATTAACATAGCCGTATTTAGTCGTCAAAAGTTAATACTATAGATGACTGTAGCATATGTAGCACTTAACTTTGGGCCTCTAGATAGGGAAAGTTATAAAAATCTATAATGCATGCTTGCAAAAGATCCTACAATATACAATTTACTCTCTTGGTCCGCCCATCTATTTGTGGGTGGTAAGTTGTACTCAAGTGTAGCTCGGTTCCTAACGCCTTTTGTAAGCTCTTCCAAAAGTCACTGGTGAACAACGAATCTCGGTCACTCACACTTCCTTTGGAACAACATGAAATCACACTATGCATTTAACATACAACTCTGCCAGCTTGGATGCCATTCTACTTGACTTAACGGGTATAAAACTAGTGCTCTTGTTCAATCGATCAACCATGACGCAAATGCTACCATACCCTACTTGAGTCCTTGGTAGTCCATTCATAAAATCCATTGGTACTTGCTCTCATTTCAACTCAAGAATATCTGACGGTTGCAACAATCCTCTGGGTTTCTTTTGTTCTGCCTTTACCAATTGGCAGTTCATACACTTCGAGATGAATGTCCCAACATCCCCCTTCATGCCTTCCTAATAATAAACTTGCTTCATATCTTGGTGCATCTTGTTACCACTAGGATGAATGGTCAACCTGAAATAGTGACACTCTCATAGTGTTTCATCTTGCAATCCATCAATATCATGAATAAAAAAATATCCCATTCTTACGAAGCCAACCTTCTTGGTCGAGTTCGTATTGCTTCATGTCTTCAGATTCTACTCCTTCTATTATCTTCTCTATGATCTCTACCAGCTTAGCTTCTCGCTTTTGACTAGCACCAATCCTTTTAATTAAAGCAGGTCTAGTCAACAAAATTATCAACATCTCTGGCTCCAGCTCGCAATGAGGCCTGAAACCATATCCATCAATGAATTCAATCGGCTTCCATTCCAAGAATATTGATCCCAAACTCGCATGTCTTCTACTAAGAGCGACAATGACCATATTCCCTTTTCCTAATGTATAAGAAATGCTAAAATCATAGGAGATCAAGAACTGCAACCACCATTGTTGACGAAGGTTAAGGTCCCTTTGAGAGAAGAAAAGGTACTTCAAGGATTTGTGGTCCGTAAACCGCTTAATCTTTCTCTTAGCAAATAATTTCTCCATATCTTCAAAGCAAAAACTGTTGCCGCCAATTCCAAATCATGCGTTGGATAATTCTTCTCGACGGATTTAGCCGTCAACTAGCATAAGCAACAACTTTTCCATTCTTCATGAATACCGCACCCAACCTAATACCACAGGCATCCGCATATACTATCAACTCCTTATTTCCACTTCGAATGGTTAATATTGGTGAGCTCATCAACCTCTCCTTTAGACTTACAAATGCATGTTCACACTTCACATCCTATATAAAAGCCTAATTCTTCTTCGTCAAATTGGTCAGTGGTGTTATTATCTTTGAGAAGTCCTTGATCAATCATCTATAGTATCCCACTATTCCTGGGAAGCTCCTCACGTCTGCTGCATTCTTGGGATGATTCCAATCTTGGACCACTGCCACCTTCATAGGATCCACTGTTACACTATGTCCAGAAACGACATGACCCAAGAATCTAACTTCACCTCTTCAGAAGTGACACCTAAAAAACTTTGCTCTCACCTTGTGCTTTCTTAATACCTCTAGCACAATCCTCAAGTATGTCTTGTGCTCCTCTTCGGTTCTGGAATAAATCAGAATATTATCCATGAACATAAGCATGAACTTGTTTAGCTGATCTCTAAAAACCTGATTCATGTGATCCATAAAGTATGCCAGAACATTGGTCAATTCAAATGGCATAACCAACAACTCATAAAAACCAGATAGTGTACAGAACGTAGTAATAGACACACTCTCCTTCACTATTCTCAACTGGGGAAATCTCATTGCCAAATATGGTTTTGTAAAACAACTTTGCATCATGAAGACGATCAAAGAAGTCATCATTGTATGGATGTGGATGCTTGTTCTTCTTTGCCACTTTATTCGGCTTACGATAATCCACACGCAACCTTAAAGAGCCATTTGCCTTGGTTGCGAACACTACAAGTGCACCCTACTTAGGTGTACTCCTTTAAATGAACCCTCTTCTTAATAGGTCATTCACTTGCACCTCTAATTCCTTCTGCTATGTGGATGTCATACACCTAAAAGGTATAACTATAGGTCTGGCTTCCTTCACTAAGTCTATCGCAAACTAAACTCTCTATGCAGCGACAATCTGGTCACTTTCTCAAATACATCTAGATACTCTTTAGCGATAGGCACAAATGACATACCCTCATGTGGAACTTCAAGCGAATATATAAAGCTAACCATCGCCCCATCCCATGGTAGGCATCAATTACTACTATCTGTCCTTTGACATCTCCGATTGTCACCAATAGCTTCTCGCAATCCACTATCGCTGCATACTTCTTAACCCAATCCATTCCCAAGATAATGTTAAACCCAACAAAATTTAAGAAAAAAGCAATCACAAACAAAAGAGCATCCATGACTTGATAATACTATGCCACGACAAACCATGCAAAGGCTAGTAGAGCCTCCAACAGGGCTTGTCATAAACAAAGGTCGGTCCATTATCTTGAGACTCAAACCCAATCTGTTTACTAGGTCACTACATATAAATGAATATGAACCCCGTTATTAAACAAAACACGAGTGGAAACATCCTTAATGGAAAGCATACCATGAATAACGACTCCCTTTCCCTTCTCATTTGCCGAAGGAGCACCCAATGAAGTTGGAAAAGCATCCAAAGTGTATGCTTTCACAACATGTTTATCCTTCACCGATTCTGGACAATCCTTCTTTAATTGACCGAGCTTATCACAAATGTAGCATTTCTTCTTCTCACTTACCTTGCAGTCTCTAATCAAGTAACCCTTCTCCTTGCACCCACAGCAAGTAGGTTCCCTATTAGCTTTCCTCTAATCAATTTTCCCTTGAGATGGCTTCCTCTTTCCATTCCACTTTTTTTTGCCTCCATCATCTTATTGTGGTATTGTCTTTTCCTTCTCAGTAGAAACGACAATAGCTGTCCTAGACTTAGGATAAGAATTTTCATGACGAAGTGTTTTCTCAACATGCTTCTCAAATGGCTCATCAATATGGTCTACCAGCTTCTCTCCAAGGTAATCATCCAGACCAATGATGAACTTTTCATTTTTCCTTAATAGAGTGTCAGTGAATGAAATCCCATACTTCGATAAAGCATCAAACTCTGCAACATACTCAAAAACTGACATCTCTCCTTGCTTAAGATCAGCAATCTTCCTAAACAGCAGTGACTTCTGAGCAGCTAGGATGAACTTCTCTTCAAACCTTATTTTGAATTGGTCCCAAGTAAACTGATCCCTGGAGGTAGCAATAGTAACGGCGTTCCACCAATTCATGCCGCACCCTTGAAGCTATGTAACGACCAGCTTCCTCTTCATAGCATCAACCACTTCCATACCATTAAAGATTCGCTCGCTGGTATCCAACCAATCATGCACTTCTATGGATAACTTTGTTCCATGTAACAGTTTTCCTCCTAGAGGAGAATAGTCTTTACCAACTTGGTGAAATCAAACCTAGGCGCTTGCATAGGAGCACCTCACCAACAGCCACACCAGAAGCAGCCCGAACATTCCTTATCATGTTGTCATCATAGCATTAAACATCGCTTGCAAGTCGGGTGTAGCAGCTCCTGACCCTGCTCCTTCCTCAACTCCCGATGCAGAACTCCTCGTAGTATTTCTTATATGCCAGCTCATTCTTAATCTATAACAAGAATGATTAGTCTCTCATAAAGGAAATCATGTCTATGATCTCGTGCGCATGCAGATTATACTATATAATAATATATTACTATATAGCTTTGAAAATCAAAATATACAACAAGTATGCACTCTCTCGTATACACACACACACACACTCTCGATTCAGTCTAGGGTGATAACTTATTCTTTATCTCTACTGGATCACAACATCGACTTTAGTTAATCGTGCAATCAAAGCTTTGATACCAAATGTGATGACTTCTCTATACCACCAACACTAATAATATCAAAATCGTGCATGGAAGCCGTACTTGGTCAATATAGGATGATCATCAAATTTGAGAATGAAACAAATATAACATATAACCTACCATATATCTCATAGTGTATAGACGAAATATAGTATTATAGATATAACAGGAGAAACGGTAATAACTATGTAAATAAATCATTAGAGCAACAGATCCACGGGGTTATACATCAAAAGCAGTAGAGTGTATACAACAAGATCAAACTCAACAACCATCTCATTATAATAAGAACAAGCAAGCACTGCCATGGCTCCACAGTATTGCATGGCGAATAAGCATAGAAATCCATTATGTATATGATGCGAGATAGCTCCATCCAGCTCGTTCTTTGCATAATTACTACATCATCTTGACCTACTATCTAGTCTACTCATTTAAGGGCACCTAAGATAATAAGAAACAAAGCAAACAACCTTGGGTTAGACAATAGTCTGGTATGAGCGGTAAATGAATCTTTATGTTATTTTTTAACAGCTTCTGTTGGTTTGCATTCTTTTTTGTTTGGTTAATCTAGGCCTTTAGCTTTGTACATCTTGATCTGACTTATGTTCGTTATACATTTTAGGCGACCAAGCACATGTTTTTTCTCTAACAGGCTTCTCAAGGTCCTTCTAATGAAGCGGTCGAGTTTAAGGTGCTAGTTTCTTCACTTATGAAGAGTGCGATTGATGTTACTATAATAAGAGATGAAGCCATTACTGCATAGAAGAAATTTGCTTCCTCTCTTGAAGATGAGAAAAAGGTTAAACAATTACTAGATGAGGAAGTGAAAATGCTAAGAGCAGATCTTGAGAAGGCTAACAAAGAGAAGGCCGGATTAGCTGTTAAGAAGATATCTCTTAAGGGCAAGCTGAAAATCAAAGGTTCCATCCTAACTTATGCAAACAACATCATCAAAGAATCCAAGAAGAAAGTTTCCTTTTTCCTCGATCATGCTGTTACCACAATTACTGAAAAAAGCTACGAAGATACATTGTTCGTAGCGCATGGTTAAAATATCTTGAAATGTCTAGATTTAGATTTTCCTTCTGTCTAGGCTTTAAATGAAAAGTTCAAAAGAAAGTTTAGTCTTATTTTGGGAAGAGCCCAGGGGTGTGTTCAAGAGGAGTTCCCTGATGAGGAAGAGGTTGACCCTATAAATTGATGTCCTTTGATGATCTCCCACTCGATGAAGATAAAAATTCTAATGAAGGGGAAGATAATAATGACAACAATGAAAATAATGATGGTAGTGATGATTAACAATAATGATCATGGAGGTGATGGTGATAGCAAGGGTCATGATGGATCAAGAGATGAGGGTTATGGATCGGGGATCGTCTACCCATGATGTAGATATTTCTAACTTCCCAATCTTCCGGATGCTGCATAGGAAAATATCCCTCAAAGGATGCTGCTTCCCCTAGTCAACAACCAAAAGAGAAGACTTAAGTCCCATCCTATCAGGTTCCAGTTACGCAGGTATGGAAATCATTATTTGAATTCTTATAATTATCCGGTGGCCTTTAGTTAATTGGTTTGTCACTTTAGTTAAGGAAGAAATCCAAATATTACCATGAGACATTATATGAGAGGAGCCAAGAAGAGGTGCATCGATTGAATAGGAAACTTGAAAGGGTAATCAAGAAGCACAACAAATTGTTTGATAAGTATAGGTGTTAAGGTCTTTATGTCAAACAATTAAAGAACTTTACAGAAAATAATGCTGCCTAACTCTTAAAAGGATCTTATTTTCATGGAGAAAGAGTTTTGAAGGAAAATGAAGAATTAACTACACTCTTCTGGATGCTCATCGAAGATAAGGATGCCTTAGTATAATTTTATTTACAAGTTTACTGTAGAAGTCTTATCATTGATTTTCTTTCTTGAGGGAGAGAAGAATGGAGGTTTAATTAGACGTCTCCATAAGAGATATCTAGATGATCATGGATCTGAACCCCATCTTAGGGGCATGTTAGAATCTTCCTCAGGCTGTGACTATTTCCCTATAGAAAGTTAAATTTAAAAAGGAGAGATTTATTTTAAAACTTAGAAAGGATCAACATTGTATGAACCCTGGTGACTTTGTCCTCAATGCACAACTCATCTAGTTTTATGAATTTCAGTATTTTCATTTCTCATTTCTTTGTAACTAGTTTATTTCCTATAAATCATACATATTAAGGAACCACCAAGTAGTCCCGTTCCCATAGAATTCTTGAGTAAATTCATCAAATTAAGGATGGATATTAAAGAGAAATCATTAACTCTTAAAACCTCTCAGCTAGCGAAATATTTCTTCCTTAGACATCTCCAGGAAGTTTAAACATGCTTTTTGCAATTTCGTATTGATTTCTTGGGCGACGAAAAGGACAAATTACTTAGCAATATACAAACTATTTGAACCACAAATGGCACAAACACCCAAGAGATTGTATAGAGAATTAAAAGTGAAGTAAAGTAAATTAAAAGGAGAGAAAAGAGAAAACATAGCAATTTATAGTGGTTCAGCTAATCTTGACCTACGTCTGCTTAGTGATTTTTTTTTGATGGTTTATAGTGTGGTTTATACTTCTGTTCTTACAAATTAATATAAATATGTAGATGATTACAAAATATTAGAGTTAAAGAGCTAGAGAGCCAAATAGATCCTTAAAATGAGCCCTGCCCTCCTATTTGTAGCTGTAGGAAGCCTAAAATCTTGCCCCATGATCTCCACATAGTTTTCCATGCCTTAGACCACTTCTGCAGGAAACTAGGTGGATGCCTCATTGATAATCACGAATTGATACCAATCCATGAGCTTGGATGGGTACTAATCCATATGTTCTTCAAATAGATGACTTTTAACTTCTTCTGGCTCGATTTGTGGTAGTTTCGTGATTTAAAACTTGTTTGCATTATTATAAGCATGTTTCCGAGTCCAAATGATGGATTGATGGAAGAATAGAGTTGTCGATTCAAGTGCTCAAGGAGGTCGATAGAGAATTGCATGAGAAAAATGAAATGGAACTTCAAATAGGCCCTTGGCACCATTACTTGCAAGTAGTAGTAAGAGGGGGGCAAGATTGGATGAAGAATTCTACCAAGTGGTTGGATTGGTACCGATCCACCATTTTGGTGGATTTTTTATCCTCGTTTCGTGTGGTGGATTAGTCTTTATCCCATGACATTTTTTGTACTTGGTTTCTAAACTCTGGGGCTATCTGTCCGGGATGCCTGCCTTGATAACACCCAAGCTCGATTCATCAGTCTATCTGAATATTGCCTGGCCAAAAGGTTAGATAACATGAACCAACCACGCTAAATTCTTATGTGGTGAGATCGGATCTTCTGCTAGAAAATGGGTTATCATCAATTCTCTCTAGTTAATACCCCTCAGGGGTTTAATGTTCCTTTTGTTTCTAGCCTTTCATTGTTCACTGGATCATTTAAGAAGGCTCAAACTGTCGTCTTTAAACTTTAAGAATTAAACACATAAAACCTGTATTGTTGTTGTAATTCGAATTTTCTTATGCTTATAATCCATTTCATTGTTAATATAGGAAGTATTTCCTTCATATTGATTTCTTTTTCTAATTTACTTTATTTTATTTAGGAAAAACAATTAACTCTCTCATCTTGTGGTCCTAAACTCTTCAATCGGTTAGACATCATTAAAGCTAAGTTCAGGTTGGAATTTGGTAAGAAGTTTTCTTCTCAACATACTTCAACTTTATCATTTCCAGATGGTCCTGATGCACAGAAATGGCATGATATGTACTATCGATTGAGATCCACACTTAGTGGTTTAAAAGAGATGTTGTCTAGCCTGTTGACCGGGAATATTTGGATGGACTGAAAAAATTGAACTTGAAAGCACTCGAGGCAGGAACCTCAAAGAGACAGCCATAAAGCCTAGAAATCAAGTACAACTAGAGTCAGAAGATGGAATCAAGGCACAAAATCCCAAGACCAAATGCATCTAAGTGATGGGTCGGTACTGACTCATAAACCTGTGCCCAATTTATCTCAAATTTTCCATGCTCATCAACCATGATGCCAATAACCCTCTTCCAAATTTAGACCATCAATCTCATGTGATTTGTCATCAATCTCCTCAAGCACCTGAAATCAACAATTCATTCCTCCACCGAACCATCACTTGACCTAGAAACCATCTCCAAGCACTACAAACAAGAAAAGTAACATGAAGTAAACAACAAGTCACTTCATCATAAAGAGTTCAAACTAATTCATAAGTCAATCTCATTGATCGGTACCGATCGATGACAAATGTTGATGTGGCCATGTTTTTAGTGGGGAGTTACTGCTAGAATATAGGAAAAGTGATGGAGGTCATGAAGGAGCATATCTTGGTGGTCTACAACTATAAATAGAGGGGTAGAGGCTCATTTTGGGTATCTTTTTTGCTTCCTTGCAATTCCTACATATTTCTTTGTAATAACCCATAGAGTGGTACCGATCCATAAGAACTATACTTGTAAACTACTACCAAATCAGCAACAAAGCTAAGTGGACGTCGACCACGATTAGCCAAACCACTATAAAACTTTTATGTCTTGCTTTTTCTTGTTTTTATTTAGTTTCTTTACGGTTTTCTCTATTATACTCACTTGGGCATTTATGCCACTTTTGGTTCAAACATTTTTGGTGCTTTTAATGAGAAAACTTAAACCGTTGATTTGAGATTTGAAAAGTTTAAGATGACGAGATAATCAACCAGGATGACCAGTTTTGGAGGAAATCAATAAGGGGCAACCAAGAGGCATCCTTAGGAGCTGGCCCCCTATCTATCTACATAACTAGGGATGAGATGGACCATGATGACTGAAATGCAAGAAAGGATGATAGTTTGCTAGAAAGAGGTGATGGAAGGATTTTTTAGGAGAATGGAATAGATAGGAACTACCGGAGTAGCTGCAAATTAGAATCAAAGGCCTAAAGCTGGAGAAAATGCATCTAGAAGCAGAATGGAGCAACCTAGAATGACCTCGAAGAATTTGTATGGATCAGTACCGATCCCCAAGAACTCAGAGGCATGGCCAATGTCAACCTGGGCAGAGATGTCGTATGTCCAAGAAATGATGCCGAGCATCTCAATGTGAATCAAAATGTCGATGCATGATCGAGGAAGTACGTGCTAGAATTTCCTCTTAGGAATAAGAGGAAGTTGAAAATGCAAACCCGAGAATTCTTTTAGATGATAGCGATAGACTTACCGAGATAGTTAGATGAGTAATGATGGGTGGACTACCTAACTGGAGCCTGGAAGATGTGAGCATAAGTCCATTTACTCTGAACATTCGGTATGGTAGGAATCCATCTAATTTCAAGCTGCTGACATTGGAGACATATGATGGAAAGACGGATCTAACAATTCATCTAATGAGGTATATTCGACAAATGAAAGTGTTGGGTGTGTCTGAAGAAGTGATGGGATGGTATTTCCTTTTGTATCTTGTAGATTTAACAACATTATTGTTTAGATAGTTGGAGAACGGTTTCATTAGAACGTATGCTGAATTGGTAGATAAATTCATGAAATAATTCTGGGTCCATATTTCACAACCTAAGAATGTTACGACATTATCAAGTGTGAAGCATAGGCCCAATGAATCCCTTAGGTGTTTTTTGACAAGACTTAATGCAGAGGCTACCGTAGTAGATAGGCCGGACCCATTAGCGGTTCTGATAGCGGCAGTTTCGGGAGTGGCTATTAAAATAGATTTTAAAATTTCTTTGGAAAAAATCCACTGATGTATCTTGCAGAATTTTATCATGAAATCGTAAGGTACTTGCGTCAGGAGGATGCTAAAGCTGAGTAGGAAGAAATTAATACTATGGATGACGGAGGACCATCCAGAGTAGGATTGGGCAAGGATAAAATAAAAGATGGATGATGGCTTTGAAGGATCAAAGCAACGGAGAAAGGAATCGAAATTCTCCTCTTATGCGGATTTGAATGAAACACCAAAGCAAATTAACCTTGATACCAAAGGACAGATCCCCTATCAAGAACTAGCAAGGAAACCATGCAAGGACAGCCAAAAAATAATGCCTATTCCATGAGCTGGATTTAAGCCTTTTGACTGGTCTACCTGTGAACGTTTCGGAACGATCAACCTCGCCTTCTGCGTGCTTCGGACACTTTGATGGCTGCAGTTGCAACACATAAAGTCCGAGTTCGAAACTTCTTTTGGAGGACCAGACGGTCCAAGATCGCGATTGCCCCAACTGAGAAAACGATAGGCTTCCCCTCCTGGATGGGTGGGTCAGGGGGAGTAGGGGGGCCAGACTACGATCCGGTCGTCCCAAAATGATCCAGCTCGCCTTCCGCATGCTTTCGGGCACTTTGATGGCAGCAGTTTCTGCGTAGAAATTTCGGATTCGATACTCCTTTCGGAGGCCTAGACGGTCCCGGATCGTGATCGCCCCAATTGGGAAAACGATCGGCTTCCCCTCCTAGGTAGGTGGGTGGTTCGGGTGAGTAGGGGCACACGAACTCCCATCCGGTCATCTCGAAATGATCCACCTCACCTCCCACATGCTTTCAGGCACTTTGACGGCTGTAGTTGCTGTGCAGAAATTCCAGGTTTGATCCTCCTTTCCGAGGCCTTGACGGTCCCGGATCGTGATTGCCCCAACGGGAAAAACGATCGGCTTCCCTTCTTGGATGGGTGGGTCACAGAGAGTAAGGGGGCTCAGACCCCCATCCAGTCATCCCAGAATGATCTACGTCCCCTTCTTCGTGCTTTCGGGCAATTCGACGGCTGAAGTTGCTGTGTAGAAATTCCGAGTTCGATCCTTCTTTCGGAGGCCCAGACGGTCCCCGATTGCGATCGCCCCAACTAGGAGAACGATCGGCTTCTCTTCCTGGGTAGGGAGGGGGGAGGGTAAGGAGGAGTAGGGGAAAGGGACTCCTATCTGGTCATACCAGAATGATCCACCTCGCTTTCCACGTGCTTTCGGGCACTTTGACGACTGTAGTTGCTGCGTAGAAATTCCAAGCACGATCCTCCTTTCAGAGGCCTAGACGGTCTCGGATCACGATCACCCCAACTGAAAACGACCAGCTTTCCCTCCTTGGTGGGTGAGTCAGGGTGAGTAGGGGATCCCAGACTTCCATCCGGTCATCCCAGAACAATTCACCTCGCCTTTCGTGTGCTTTCGGGCACTTTGAGGGCAGAAATTGCTGCACAGAAATTCCAGGTCCGATTCTCCTTTCGGAGGCCTAGACGGTCCCGGATCGCTATCGCCCCAATTGGGAAAACGATCGAGGTGGGTCGGGTGGACCCGGAACGATCCACTTTGTCTTTCATGCTTTTGGGCACTTTGACGGCTGCAGTTGTTGTGTCGAAATTCCTGGTTCGATTCTCCTTTTGGAGACCCAGACGGTCCCGGATCAAGATCGTCCCAACTGGGAAAGATCGGCTTCCCCTCCTGGGTGGGTGGGTCAGGGGAGTAGGGTCCCGGACTCCCATACGGTCGTCCTAGAATGTTCCATCTCACTTTCTGCGTGCTTTCAAGCACTTTGACGGCCGCTGTTGCTGCACAGAAATTGCAGTTTCGATTCTCCATCCGGAGGCCCAGACGGTCTCTTGTCCCGATCGCCCCAACTAGGAAAACGATCGGCATCCCTTCTTAGATTGGTGGGTCAGGGGGAGTAGGGGGCTCGAACTCCCATCCGATCGTCCTAGAACGATCCACCTCGCCTTCCACGTACTTTCAGGCACTTTGACGGCTGTAGTTGCAGCGTAGAAATTTCAGGTTCGATCCTCCTTTCGTAGGCCCAGATGGTCCTGGATCGAAAATGCCCCAACTGGGAAAAAGATCGGCTTTCCCTCCTAGGTGGGTGGGTCAGGAGGAGGAGGGTGGCACGGAGTCTCATCCTGTCATCCCGGAATGATCCGGGTGGGTGGGTCAGGGAGAGGAGGGGGGCCCAGACTCCCAACCGATCGTCCCGAAATGACCCTCCTCGCCTTCCATATGCTTTCGGGTACTTTGACGGTTGCAGTTGCCGAGTAGAAATTCCGGGTTCGATCCTCCCTTCAGAGGCCTGGATAGGAGGAGGGGGGCCTGTACTCACATTCGGCCATCCCAGAACGATCCACCACGCCTTCGGCATGCTTTGGGCACTTCAACAGCTTTAGTTGCTGCGTAGAAATTCTAGGTTCGATCCTCCTTTCGAAGACCCAAATGGGATAAGGGGGGCCCAGACTCCTATTCGATCGTCTCAGAAAAATCCACCTCGCATTCCGCGTGCTTTTAGGCACTTCGACGGCTGTAGTTGCTACATTGAAATTTCGAGTTCGATCCTCCTTTCGGAGGCCCAGACAGTCTTGGAATGTGATCGACGCAACTGGGAAAACGATTGGCTTCCCCTCTTGGGTGGGTGGGTCAGGGAAAGGAGGGAGCTAGGACTCCCATCCGGTCATCCCGGAATGACCCACCGTGCCTTTAGCGTGCTTTTAGGTACTTTGACGGATGTAGTTGCTGCGCATAAATTTCGGGTTTGATCCTCCTTTCGTAAGCCCAGACGGTTCCGTATCGTGATTATCCCAACTTAGAAAACGATCGGCTTCCCCTCCTGGGTGGATGGGTCAAGGGGAGTAAGGGGCACAGACTCCCATCCGGTCATCCTGGAATGATCAACCTCACCTTCCATGTGCTTCATGGCACTTTGACGGTTGTAGTTACTATGTAGAAATTCCGGGTTGGATCCTCCTTTCAAAGGCCCAGACGGTCCGGATCATGATCGCCTCAATTGAGAAAACGATCAGCTTCCCTTCCTAGGTGGGTGGGTAAAGGGGAGTAAGGGGGACCCGGACTCCCATCCGGTCATCCCAGAACGATCCACCTCCCCTTCCACGTGCTTTTGGGCACTTTGATGGCTGAAGTTGCTGTGTAGAAATTCTGAGTTCGATCTTTCTTTCGAAGGCCCAGACGGTCCCGGATCAGGATCGCCCCAACTGGGCGAACGATTGGCTTCCCCTCCTAGGTGGGTTGGTAAGGAGGAGCACGAGGCACGAATTCCCATCCGGTCATCCCGGAACGATCCACCTCGCCTTCCGCATGCTTTCGGACACTTTGATGGCTGCAGTTGCTATGTTGAAATTCCAGGCTCGATCCTCTTTTCGAAGGTCAGACGATCTCGGATCACGATCGTGCCAACTAAAAACTATCGGCTTCCCCTCCTTGGTGGGTGGGTTAGGAGGAGGAGGGGGCATGAAGTCCTATCCGGTCATCCCAAAACGATCCAGATGGGTAGGTCAGGGGAGGAGGGGGCCCAGTCTCCCATTCGATCATCCTGGAACGATACACCTCGCCTTCCATGTGCTTTCGTGCACTTTGACGTTTGCATTTTTTGAGCAGAAATTTCGGGTTCGATCCTCCCTTCGGAGGCCAGATGAGAGGAGGAGGCCTGGACTCCCATTCGGTCATCTCAGAACGATCCACCTCGCCTTCCGTGTGTTTATGGGCACTTCGATGGCTGTAGTTGCCGCGAAGAAATTCTGGGTTCGATCCTCCTTTTGAAGGCCCAAACGGGAGTAGGGGGTCCGGACTCCCATCCGATCGTCCCAGAATGATCCACCTAAACTTTCACGTGCTTTTGGGCACTTCGACGGCTGTAGTCGCTGTGTAGAAATTTCCTGTTCAATCCTCCTTTCGGAGGCCCAGACGGTCCCAGATCGCGATCGCCCCATCTAGGAAAACGATTGGCTTCTCCTCCTAGGAGGGCGAGTCAAGGGAAAGAGGGGGCTCAGACTCCCATCCGGTCATCCTGGAATGATCCACCTCGCCTTTAGCGTACTTTTGGGAACTTTGACGGTTGTAGTTGCTGCGAGAAATTTCGGGTTCAATCCTCCTTTTGGAGGCCAAGACGGTCCCGGATCACGATCGCCCTAACTAGGAAAACGATCGGCTTCCCCTCTTGGGTGGCTGGGTTAGGAGGAGTAGGGGGCTCGGACTCCCATCCGGTTGTCCCAGAACGATCCACCTCGCCTTCCGTGTTTGTTCTGGCATTTTGACATATGTAGTTGCTGTGTAGAAATTACACATTCGATCATCCTTTTGGAGGCTCAAACGGTCTTGGATCGTGATCACCCCAACTAGGAAAATGATCAGCTTACCCTCCTATGTGCGTGGATCAGGGGTTAGGGGGGCCTGAACTCTCATACGGTCGTCGCAGAACGATCCACCTCGCCTTCCGTGTGTTTTTGGGTACTTTGACGGCTGTGGTTAGTGCATAGAAATTCTAGGTTCGATCCTCCTTTCGGTGGCCAAGACGGTCCCAGATTGTGATTGCCCAAACTGGAAAAACGATCGGCTTCCTCTCCTAGATGGGTAGGTCAGGGGGAGGGGGGACTGGACTCCTATTCGATCGTCCCGGAATGATCCACCTCGCCTTTCACATGCTTTCGGGCACTTTACGGCCCCAATTACGACGTAGAAATTCCAGGTTCGATCCTCCTTTCGTAGGCCCAGACGGTCCGGGATTGCGATCTCCCCATTTTAAAAAACGATCGGCAACCCCTCTTAGGTTGGTGGATCAAAGGAAGTAGGGGCCTGGACTCCCATTCGGTTGTCCCAGAACGATCCACCTCGCCTTCCGCGTGTATTCGGGAACTTTGAGGGCAATAGTTACTACGTAGAAATTTTGAGTTTGATCCTCCTTTTGGAGGTCCGGACGGTCCCGGATCGCGATCACTCAGACTGGGGAAACGACCGGCTTCCCCTTCTGGGTGGGTGGGTCAGGGTGAGGAAGGGGGATTGGACTTCCATCCGATCATTCCGGAACGATCCACCTCGCCTTCCGCATGCTTCGGACACTTTGATGGCTGCAGTTGCTAGGAAAAAAGTCCGAGTTTGAACCTTCTTTTGGAGGACCAGACGGTCCCGGATCGCGATCGCCCAAATTGGAAAAACGATCGACATCCCCTCCTGGGTGGGTGGGTCAGAGGGTGTAGGATGCTCGGACTCCCATTTGGTTGCCCTAGAACGATCCACCTCAGCTTCCACGTGTTTTCGAGCACTTTAACGGCTATAGTTGCTGCATAGAAATTGTGGGTTCGATCCTCCTTTTGGAGGCCCAGACGGTCCCGAATCACGATCGCCCCAACTGGGAAAACGATCAGCTTCCCTATGTGAGTGGGTAGTTAGATGGATGCCCGGACTTCTATTCTTTCATCTAGGAACAATCCACCTCACCTTCCATATGCTTTCGGGCACTTTGACGGCTGTAGTTGCAACGTAGAAATTCGGGATTCGATCCTCTTTTCGTAGGCCCAGACGGTCCTGGATCGTGATCGCCCCAATTGGAGAAACGATCGGCTTCCCCTCCTGGGTTGTGGGTCATCGGAGGAGGGGGCCCTACTCCCATCCGGTCGCCCGGAACGATCCATCTAGCCTTCAGTTGGATTTTGGGCACTTTGACGGCTGTAGATTCTACATAGAAATTCCGGGTTCGATCCTCTTTTCGGAGGCCCAAACGGTCCTAGATCGCGATCGGCCTAACTAGGAAAACGATCGGTTTCCCTCCTGGGTGGGTCGGTAAGGGGGAGTAGGGAGGACCGTGTTGAATATGCGCATATATGATTTTTTGTTTGATGATAATAAACATATATACATTCATTTAAATGTATTTGTTAATATACTATTTTATTTTTCACAGTTTAAATAAATATTTGCTGAATAAAATAAATAACACAGATTTTGAATTCAAACGAATATTTTATTCAAAAAAATATTTATTACAATTTTGAACAGTACAATTTCAAGCTCTCACTCTAACTATACAAATTCAATTTACATTCAGAACCTCACTACATATCACTCACACTCGTATTTTGTCTTCAACTGCATTCCAGTTTGAATCCAGTATCTGAGCAATCTGCAAAAATATTCAATAACGCAGTAAAATTGAAAAAGAAATATTTTTTGCAAAATAAAATGAAATATGATATTTGAAAATATTGTTTGCCTCAGTTATTTGGGTTGTTCGTCATAATTAACATTTGAATTCATAATACACGAAAACTTGTGACATACACAGTGTATCACTGTATATGCCACAACGCCGTGCACACCGATATACACTTGATTGATTTACAGGGACAGGTGAGCACAAGTCAAACCCAAATAAAAAGCCGGGTTCAACTCACGTGCAATAACATAAAAGTCACAACTCTCAGCACAAGGTCAAACCCGAGTTTTAAAACTGGATTCAACTCAGGTGCGAATCAAAAGTACACATGAATGCTATGTTCAAAAATGACACAGCCTCAAACCAGCATCAAAGCAAATACAACTGCAATGCAAACAATGTAAACAGTGAAGAACATGGACTGCAACATTCAAGTGAATGTAGAGAACAAGCTGCATTAAGGCAACATGAAGCAATGTCGAGCTCAGTACAAAACAATAGTGTACATAAATACTGCAACTACAGGAGTGCAACTTGACTATCAAAACTTAAATAAACACCACTGGCCAGTCCAATGAACAAAGAACCCAAGTACAAGCAGCAGTGTGCAACTCGAGAATGTACACAAGTGAAACCAGGAAAATCATGACATCAAGTATGATCAAGACCAAATACAAACAGCAGTATACAAGTACAAGACCACCAAGCAAAACCAGTGATAATATAGATTCAATTACTGCAACAAGTCGATGCAAACATACATGAACAGGCAGTGCACCAATGAACCATCAAAGAGCGCAATAGGTTATACTGCAGGGATGAATACAACATGAAGCACTGCAACTCAAGGAGATAGTCGACCAACAGTATCAAGCTCATGTATGCAACAGGTTCAAGGCCAGAATGACCATAAGAGAATGCAAACAACCAACTACATGCAGGAGAACAAAGACCAAGTGCAGCATCAGTGAAGCCAAAGCATGATACAGATGAACAAAATGACCAAGTGCAACTGGAAACAACAATGAGTGCATGCTACAACAACAAAGACCACAGCTACTACACAACATAGACAACAAGTAATACATATGCACAACAACATGAATACTGAAACAATCAAGGACCGAGCAACTGTATATATGCACATATATGAAGATCAATATCAAATGAAGACTCATGAACAACCTGAACCAAACCCAGTACATCTGACTCAAACCAAATGCACCAGTGCAACAACTCGAGATTTCAATAATAGAAATACTACAGTGCGAACAAATGCATAGCCCCAACAATGCAGAGCTACTCGAGTTGGAGATGTACAAGATGATAACACATGACAGTCAAACAGGTCAAGTATGCTACAACAATAAACTCAATCAAAACCGAAGTCAAATGAATTCAACACCGTGGTGACCATGTAACAAATTCAAAGACGTGGATTTGCATACACAAAACCAGTGCCGAAGTCACAATTGAACCAAGTCAGTATGTTGAACAAGTTAGAAATGTGGTGGTAAAGAAACGAGCAAAGTCAAAATCGAAGCCGTGTCAACCAAGCATCAAAAATACGAAATTGAAAAAGTCAGATCAATCCCAAGCATCAAAGCATAATCAAGCGGCCAGAGAATTAAAATTGACAAATTCAAACAATTTTATACGAACGCAAATATAGGAATTCAACCTATATAAAAACCCACAAATCATCATCGGCAAAGCATCGAGTTCAAGCATCAACCCAGTAAAGCAAAAGGATAAATTACGTACCGAATAAAGGAGACGAACTCGATCCAAATTGAAGAGCCGTGAGCAAAACAGTGAGGGAATCGATCGACGAAAGCAACGAAAAAAAAACATATATTCGATCGAACGAAAGTCGGCATCTTCAAAATTTACAAAACCCTAATTTTGAAAGCAAGGAGCAAAAGAGCAGAAGCCCTAATTTCTGAAGAAAGAGGATCGGCCACCATTTCACAAGCCAAAAAGGAACGGGCTAAAGAAAAGAGAATAGGGCCGGCCTATTTTATTATTAAAGGCTTTAGTATATTTTTAAATAGGGTTTAGGGTTATTTTTATTGTCTTCTAATTGTTTTTTTTACTTTTCAAATCAGAGAATTTGTAAATCACCACCTAGGGTTTAGGTAGTGTCAGATTGTCTAGTTAGAATTAGTTCAGTGAGCAGGGTGTGCGAGTTTGCAAAACTCTATAGGCGGGAGCAGTGTTTGCGAGTAAGCAAAACTCTATAGGCGGGAGCAGGGTGTGCGAGTCTAGTAGAGTGTTTGTGAGCGGGAGCAAAAGGGTCCGCGAGTCTAGTAGAGTGTTTGTAAGCGGGATACTGTTTAATTCTAATAGAAATCTGGGAATGCAGCAGTAGGCAGGGGTTGCCGAAGCTGGGTAAATTTTTTGTGTGATTTACTTTTCATCATATTTATTTCTGCAGTTTGTTTCTGTATTTAAATCGAGAAAATTTGCTATAACCCTATTCACCCCCCCTCTGGGGTTAATCTAGATCCTACAAGTGGTATCAGAGCAAGGTATTTTTCTTTAACTCTAGAGTCATGAATTCATCAAATAATGCTTTTTCTGAGGGGCAATCTATTGCTAGGCCACCCATGTTTAACTGGAATGATTATGCTTATTGGAAAGTTAGGATGGGTATATATCTTAGTTCTGTTGATTATGATGTTTGGGATATTATTGAAACTGGTTATAAACCTCCCACTATAACTGTTGGTGGTACTGAGATTCCTAAACCTAAGGATAGGTGGGATGCTAACGATAATAAATTAAAAACTACAAATGCCAAAGCAATGAACGCTTTAATCTGTGCTCTTGATAAAAATGAATTTAATAGAATTTCTCGTTGTACAACAACACAGGAAATTTGGCACACTTTGGAGGTGACACACGAAGGAACTTCTCAAGTTAAGGAGTCTCGTCTAGCCCTATTCAGCAATGAATACGAAAACTTTGTGATGGACAAAGGCGAGAGCATAAAGGATATGTTTGGACGCTTTTCAACCTTGGTATACAACGCTAGAGCGCTTGGGAAAGTATTCACTGAGGTAGAGCTTGTGAGGAAGGTGCTACGAGTTTTACCAATGAACTTTGAGGCAAAAGTCACGGCAATCCAAGAATCGAAAGATTTGAGTAAACTAAGCATGGAGGAGTTGATTGGCAACTTGATGACATATGAGCTTGAACTAAAAGCAAAGGAAGAACGCAACAACTGCGAACCAAAGAAGAAGACGATTGCCTTAAACAGTAAAGAAGAAATCGATGAAGAAGAAGAAGATCCAATCGAAGAACTTGCAATGGCTGTCAATAATCTTAGAAGATGGTCTAGATTCAAGCCATACAAGAAGAAAACAAGTCGTAATAGGCCAAAAGATTCTGACCATTCCGATAATGAACCGACGTGCTATAACTGCAACAAGCCTGGCCACTTCATACAAAAATGCCCACTTCTCAAAAACAACAAAGGAAAGAAAAAGAAGGCCTTTGCAGCGACTTGGGATGATGAAGAAGGAGAGGAAATTTCGGATAGCAGCTCAGAGGAGGCTAACTTGTGTCTTATGGCAAAAACAGATTCAGAAGCAAGCTCCGAGGAATCTAGTGAGGCAGGTGAGTATTCCTATAGAGATCTTGTTTTTATGTGTCTTGATCTTACTAAGGTAGTGGATACTCTTGAATCTAAAATTGAAAAACTGAAATCTGATAGGAGAGAATTTGCTCATGAAAATTTTAGGTTAAAAACTGAACTTGAAAATATTCAAAACCTAGAATGTAAAAAATGTAAGATTTTAGATTCAGAATTATCAAAACTTAGGAATAACTTTGAGAATCTTGAAAAAGAAAACTTGAATCTTAAGGAAAACATTGACACTAGGAAAAAGGATTTTATAAACAGATGCACCTCACTTGTCACTGAAAACACAACATTAAAAACCAAAGTCCAAAATCTTGAGAAATCTCTGAGTAACTTTTCAAAAGGAGAAAAATCTTTCAAAATGTTATTGGGAAATCAAATTTTTTCTAACAACATAAAAGGACTAGGTTTTGGGAAATCACAAGATGATGATAATGCAAAAGGTAAAAGTGTCTTTGCTCGATCTGAAATAATTGGACATCATGTTGAAAATTATAGTCATAGGAACAAGAACACAAAAATTAATTAAGTCAATTCAATGTGCACAATTTGTAGAAAATTTGGACACAATCAAAATAATTGTTGGTATAGACCCAAACACGTGAAAACTATACCAATTTGGGTTCCAAAAGGCACGAATATAAAATCTTTGAAAGTCAAACAAAATTGGGTACCAAAAGGAACATATATAAATAGTTTTGGGTCTCCACAAACATATTTTTCATGTTCTGCCAATAACAACCATGGACCTATAAAAACAAATAGGTCACAAAAATCTTTTATCGTGTAGGTGTGGTGGCAGGCTAAGGAACAACAACAGTGTTCTCTGGATTTTGGCTGTTCCAGAAACACAACGAGCGACAAAGCAAAGTTCCTTAGCCTAGTATAAAGGTGACAGAATCACAATGGACAATGACGAAAAATTATCGTAAAGGTAAAACAGGTAAATTTGTTTTGAACGATATATTAAATGTGATAATCTGCACCGTAATCTGAATTAAATCAGCCAGTAATGTGATGATGAAATGAATGATGTCTTTAATTCTGACTTATTCTTAATTGATATGATTTTTTGACTTGTTCTTACTTTGATTTGTGCTTAAAAGTTGACCAACCATCTTTTCATCATTGAATTTAATCTGTTTGGTCAAATTATGATGTCGATTGATTACTGTTTACTCATGCTATAAAAAGGATTTTAAGAAATTTTTGAAATTGTTGAAACTTTATAAAATTGTTGAAACTTCAAGAAATTGTTTTGAAATAATAATGAAGTTTTAATGAATGTTGATAGTTGTTCGTCCTATGGTTTCTAAGTTTAACACTATGATATTTGTTTGAGTGTTAACATAGCTTCATTTCAATTTCAAGAGAATTTCATTCTAAGATTGTTTGTTGAAATTTCACAATCTGGTCTTTGACATCCAACGAATGAATATTGAGTGAAATTTAAATTCAGATGCAGATTACACTGGTAATATAGTTGATAGAAAAGTTACTAATGGAACGTGATTAATCTTTGAAACATTCATTTGCTGCATCATTTTTCAAAGAAAATATCTGCATATTTTTCACTTGAAATAATTTTCAAATAGCATAATTTTTTTTATAACCCCTTCGAGAAAAGCTTTTTTGACCATATTTTCAGATTAGTCATTTTTATTTAATTTTAAATGACAAATTTTGACTAATCTAACTCCCTAATGATTATCGAAAAGATCAATAGTGATTGAAAACGTGATGAGTGTCGATATTTGTCATACATTACTCAAGACAATATATTTAGAAAAATTTCTTTAGAATTTCATAACAAGAGTTATAAAAACTTTTTGTTGGGTAAAAATTCCATGATCATTTCTATTTCTATCATCTTTCTATCGACCATCACTCATCAAAATCATATATAGCATGTAAATTTGTGGTAGTTTACAAAGGAAATTATTCGTTCTTCAATTTATTATTATAAAGGAAATTATCTGTGCTTCAATTTATTATATTCTTCAATAAAAATAAATATCCAAAGTATTCACTCTCATTTAAAAGTCCTCACGGTTATGCATGGGTGAATTACTTGGATTTTTGATTATGTGCTTCCATGCTCATTTAAAAGTCCTTACGGTTATGCATGTATGGAACGCATATCAAAATTAATTGATTAAATAGACAAGTTGATTCTAATCCCATTTAAAAGTCCTCACGGTCATGCGTGGTTAGAAGATACTTGATTTCATTTTTTAAATAAAAATTGTGAATACTACTAATCTCATTTAAAAGTCCTAACGGTTATGCATGGTTAGTAGATATTCAAATTTCCTGAAATAAATATACCACAAATAGACAGAACTGTATGATTTTTGATGATTTTATCCCCATCACTTCTGAAAGTGGAATATGCGCCTGACAAGAGTAATTATGATTTTTGTTTGAGTTTAATTGAAATTTGATATTTATATTCAATTGAGTTAAATGTTTGATTCATATTTGTCACTTCATCCCTATTTTTATAACACTGTTATTCTTTTGCTGATAACAAAAGGGGGAGAGAGAAGTTAAGATTTTGTCAAATAGAATCAAGCAAAGGTCAAATAATTTTCCATTTTCATGTAGGCTCATTTACATATTTTTATTTGTATGCATATATGTAGGGGGAGTATTGTGTAGAGAGGGAGCATTTAAATAGGGGGAGCAAATTGAACGATCAAATACATTTAATACATTAAAAATCTTAAATATATGTTTGTTATCATCAAAAGGGGGAGATTGTTGAATATGCGCTTATATGATTTTTTGTTTGATGATAATAAACATATATACATTCATTTAAATGTATTTGTTAATATACTATTTTATTTTTCACAGTTTAAATAAATATTTGCTGAATAAAATAAATAACACAGATTTTGAATTCAAACGAATATTTTATTCAAACAAATATTTATTACAATTTTGAACAGTACAATTTCAAGCTCTCACTGTAACTATACAAATTCAATTTACATTCAGAACCTCACTACATATCACTCACACTCGTATTTTGTCTTCAACTGCATTCCAGTTTGAATCCAGTATCTGAGCAATCTGCAAAAATATTCAATAACGCAGTAAAATTGAAAAAGAAATATTTTTTGCAAAATAAAATGAAATATGATTTTTGAAAATATTGTTTGCCTCAGTTATTTGGGTTGTTCATCATAATTTACATTTGAATTCATCATACACGAACAACTTGTGACATACACAGTGTATCACTGTATATGCCACAAGGCCGTGCACACCGATATACACTTGATTGATTTACAGGGACAGGTGAGCACAGGTCAAACCCAAATAAAAAGCCGGGTTCAACTCACGTGCATAACATAAAAGTCACAACTCTCAGCACAAGGTCAAACCCGAGTTTTAAAACTGGATTCAACTCAGGTGCGAATCAAAAGTACACATGAATGCTATGTTCAAACATGACACAGCCTCAAACCAGCATCAAAGAAAATACAACTGCAATGTAAACAATGTAAATAGTGAAGAACATGGACTGCAACATTCAAGTGAATGTAGAGAACAAGCTGCATGAAGGCAACATGAAGCAATGTCGTGCTCAGTACAAAACAGTAGTGTACATAAATACTGCAACTACAGGAGTGCAACTTAACTATCAAAACTTAAATGAACACCACTGGCCAGTCCAATGAACAAAGAACCCAAGTACAAGCAGCAGTGTGCAACTCGAGAATGTACACAAGTGAAACCAGGAAAATCATGACATCAAGTATGATCAAAACCAAATGCAAACAGCAGTATACAAGTACAAGACCACCAAGCAAAACCAGTGATAATATAGATTCAAGTACTGCAACAAGTCGATGCAAACATACATGAACAAGCAGTGCACCAATGAACCATCAAAGAGCACAATAGGTTATACTGCAAGGATGAATACAATATGAAGCACTGCAACTCAAGGAGATAGTCGACCAACAGTATCAAGCTCATGTATGCAACAGGTTCAAGGCCAGAATGACCATAAGGGAATGCAAACAACCAACTACATGCAGGAGAACAAAGACCAAGTGCAGCATCAGTGAAGCCAAAGCATGATACAGATGAACAAAATGACCAAGTGCAACTGGAAACAACAATGAGTGCATGCTACAACAGCAAAGACCATAGCTACTACACAACACAGACAACAAGTAATACAAATGCACAACAACATGAATACTGAAACAATCAAGGACCGAGCAACTGTATATATGCACATATATGAAGATCAATATCAAATGAAGACTCATGAACAACCTGAACCAAACCCAGTACATCTGACTCAAACCAAATGCACCAGTGCAACAACTCGAGATTTCAATAATAGAAATACTACAGTGTGAACAAATGCATAGCCCCAACAATGCAGAGCTACTCGAGATGGAGATGTACAAGATGATAACACATGACAGTCAAACAGGTCAAGTATGCTACAACAATAAATTCAATCAAAACCGAAGTCAAATGAATTCAACACCGTGGTGACCACGTAACAAATTCAAAGACGTGGATTTGCATACACAAAACCAGTGCCGAAGTCACAATTGAACCAAGTCAGTATGTTGAACAAGTCAGAAATGTGGTGGTAAAGAAATGAGCAAAGTCAAAATCGAAGCCGTGTCAACCAAGCATCAAAAATACGAAATTGACAAAGTCAGATCAATCCCAAGCATCAAAGAATAATCAAGCGGCCAGAGAATTAAAATTGACAAATTCAAAATTTTTTATACGAACGCAAATATAGGAATTCAACCTATATAAAAACCCACAAATCATCATCGGCAAAGCATCGAGTTCAAGCATCAACCCAGTAAAGCAAAAGGATAAATTATGTACCGAATAAAGGAGACGAACTCAATCCAAATTGAAGAGCCGTGAGCAAAACAGTGAGGGAATCGATCGACGAAAGCAACGGAAAAAAACATATATTCGATCGAACGAAAGTCGGCATCTTCAAAATTTACAAAACCCTAATTTTGAAAGCAAGGAGCAAAAGAGCAGAAGCCCTAATTTCTGAAGAAAGAGGATCGGCCACCATTTCACAAGCCAAAAAGGAACGGGTTAAAGAAAAGAGACTATGGCCGGCCTATTTTATTATTAAAGGCTTTAGTATATTTTTAAATAGGGTTTAGGGTTATTTTTATTGTCTTCTAATTGTTTTTTTTTTACTTTTCGAATCAAAGAATTTGTAAATCACCACCTAGGGTTTAGGTAGTGTCAGATTGTCTAGTTAGAATTAGTTCAATGAGCAGGGTGTGCGAGTTTACAAAACTCTATAGGCGGGAGCAGTGTTTGCGAGTAAGCGAAACTCTATAGGCGGGAGCAGGGTGTGCGAGTCTAGTAGAGTGTTTGTGAGCGGAAGCAAAAGGGTCTGCGAGTCTAGTAGAGTGTTTGTAAGCGGGATACTGTTTAATTCTAATAGAAATCTGGGAATGCAGCAGTAGGCAGGGGTTGCCGAAGCTGGGTAAATTTTGTGTGTGATTTACTTATCAGCATATTTATTTCTGCAGTTTGTTTCTGTGTTTAAATCGAGAAAATTTGCTATAACCCTATTCACCCCCCCCCTCTAGGGTTAATCTAGATCCTACAGACCGGACTCCTGTACGGTCATCCTAAAATGATCCACCTCGCCTTCTGCGTGCATTCAGGCACTTTGATGGCTGTAGATTCTGTGCAGAAATTTCGGGTTCAATCCTCCTTTCGTAGGCCCGGACGGTCTCGGATTACGATCGACCAAATGGGAAAACGATCAGCTTACCTTCTTGGGTGAGTGGGTTAGGGGAGTAGGGGGCTCGAACTCCCATCCGGTCATCTTGGAATGATCCACCTTGCCTTCCACATGCTTTCGAGCACTTTGACGACTATAGTTGTTGTGCATAAATTTCGGGTTCGATCCTCTTTTCGGAGACCCAGACGGTCGCAGATCGCAATCGCCCAAACTAAAAGAATGATTGGCTTCCTCTTTTGGGTCGGTGAGTCATGGGGAGTAGGGGCCTGGACTCCCACCCATTCATCCCAGAGGATCCACCTCGCCTTCCGCGTGCTTTCGGGCACTTTGATGGCTTCAGTTGCTGTGTAGAAATTCCGGGTTCGATCCTCCTTTCGTAGGCCTAGATGATCCCGGATCATGATCGCCCCAACTGAAAAAACGACCGGCTTCCCCTCTTGGGTGGGTGGATCAGGGGAGTAGGTGTCCCAAACTCCCATTTGATCGTTCCAGAATGAACCACCTCACTTTCCACGTGTTTTCGAGCACTTTGACGGCTGTAGTTACTGCGTAGAAATTCCAGGTTTGATCCTCCTTTCGTAAGCCCAAACAGTCCCGGATCGTGATCGCCCCAACTGGGAAAACGATCGGCGTCCCCTCTTGGGTGGGCGGGTTTGGAGGAGTAGGGGGCCTAAACTCCCATCCGTTCATCTCAGAGCGATCCACCTCGCCTTCCACGTGTTTTCGGGCACTTTGACTGCAGCAGTTGCTGCGTAGAAATTCCGGGTTCAATCCTCCTTTTGGAGGCCCAAACAGTCCCAGATCATGATCGCCCCAATTGGGAAAACGATTGGCTTGCCCCTTCAGGATGGGTGGGTCAAGGGGAGGAGGGGGCTTGGACTCCTATCTGGTCATCCCGGATTGATCCACCACACTTTCCATGTGCTTTCGGGCACATTGACGGCTGCAGTTGCTGCGCGAGAATTCCAGGGTTGATCCTCCTTTCGTAGGCCCATACAGTCCCGGATGATGATCGCACCAACTGGGAAAATGATCAGCTTCCCCTCTTGGTTGGGTGGGTCAGGGGAGTAGGGGGCTTGAACTCACATTCGGTCATCCCAGAACGATCCGCCTCGCCTTCCACATGCTTTCAGGCACTTTGACAGCTACAGTCGCTACGCAGAAATTCCGGGTTCGGTCCTCCTTTTCGAGACCCTAACGGTCCCAGATCGTGATCGCCCCAATTGGGAAAATGATCGTCTTCCCCTCCTAGGTTGGTAGGTCGGTGGGAGGAGGGGCTCGGACTCCCACTCAGTCATCTCAGAATGATCCACCTCGCCATCTGCTGGATTTTCGGCACTTTGACGGTTGTAGTTACTACGTAGAAATTTCGAGTTCGATCCTCTCGAAGGCCTAGTCGGTCCTGGATCGCGATCGCGCCAACTGGGAAAATGATCGGCTTCCCCTCCTTGGTGGTTGGGTCAGGGGGAGTAGGGGCTCAGACTCCCATCCAGTCATCCCGAAACAATCCACCTCGCCTTTCGTATGATTTTATGCACTTTGGTGGCTGCATTTGCTGCATAGAAATTTTGGGTTCGATCCTTCATTAGTAGGCCTAGACAGTCCCAAATCGTGATCGCCTCAATTGGAAAAATGATCGGCTTCCCCTCCTAGATGGGCGGGTCAGGAGGAAGGGACCCGGACTCCCATTTGGTCATTTCGTAATGATCCACCTCACCGTCCGCGTGCTTTCAAGCACTTTGACGGCTGCAATTGCTACATGAAATTCTTGGTTCGATTCTCCTTTCGTAGGCCTAGATGGTCCTGGATTGCAATCGCTTCAACTGGGAAAACGATCGGCTTTCCCTCCTAGGTGGGTGGTTCAGGGATAGTAGGGGGCCCGGACTCCCATCCGGACGTCCCGGAACGATCCACCTCGCCTTCTGCGTGCTTTCGGGCACTTTGACTGCTGTAGTTGCTGCGCAGTAATTCCAGGTTCGATCCTTCTTTCGTAGGCCCGGACGGTCTTGGATCGCGATTGCCTCAATTGGGAAAACGATCGGCTTCCCCTCCTAGTGGGCGGGTCAGGAGAAGCAGGGGACTCGGACTCCCATCCGAACATCCCGGAACGATCAACCTTGCCTTCACGTGCTTTCTAGCACTTTTACAGCAGTAGTTGATGCGTATGAATTTTGGTTTCGATCCTCCTTTCGGAGGCCCAGACGAACCCGATCGCGATCGCCCCAACTAGGAAAATGATCGGCTGCCCCTACTAGATGGGTGGGTCAGGGTGAGTAGGGGGCCCGGAATCCCATCCGGACGTTCCAGAATGATCCACCTCTTATGTAAATATTTAAGTCTTTTGACTACAGCATTTTAGCTATCTTGAGTATAACCAAAGGCTTACCCGACCTCCATCTAGGATGTGCTGTAGACAGACCTTATAGGCGGACTGAAAGTTGGTTCGGTGATCTGGCCATGCCATCTTAGGGAGATAAAAGGCTTTCTCCATCCTCCCTTTTGAAGGCACTCCATCCTGACCACGTTGATGGAATTGAAGGCTTGCAGTGCTTTGGCTAAGCCATCTTAGTTAGGGCTAAAGGCTTAGTTTGACCTTTCTCTAGGAGGTGATGTGACTAGGCACTTATGGCTGGATCAAATGCTTTATTTCACCCCTTACTACCAACTTATATAGTTATTTACGCTTTCCCTTTTATTTTATGAATCCTTTAATTCAAGAATTTCACTTTATTGAGGATTTGCCTAAACTTGGCTTAAAAACTCATTGATCTTTCTTATAAACTCATTGATTGGTTTCATTTCCATTCGCCTGATGATATTGAAAACAAGCACCTCTATGGTTCCTTTCATTTTTAGGCTTCTTCTTCTTTGAAGGCTAATAATTCGGTTTTCTCTTAGTTAGAATATATATATGTTCGTAAGAAGAAGCAAGGGAATGGATCCAAGAATTCTTAGTATATAGTGCCTTTTGTTCCTATTTGACTCTCTTATGGCATTAGATTGGCATATTAGCATCATCCACAAATTTTTTTCTTTTGAATTTTAACTAGTGCGAGAGAATGATCAATTACTCTTTTCCATTACTAGGCAGACTTATTGAAATCTCTATTATTTCCTTTTCAAAGATTATTCTCTTGGATTGGAATTGTATGGCCCTCCTTATGTTTAAGAAATGACTATATTTCTTTAGGCTTTCTTTTCCTAAAGCAAGACTGGAGTAGGCTCTATGTGGAATGGGCTCATACTCCACTTGTAGAGATCATAGGGAGCCACTTGTTTCTTCTCTTTCATGAATTGTAGGGACAATCTTCTTAACATCTGCTCTTCATGAAATCGAGGATCAGAAGTGATTTGATAATCTGGTCTAACCGCTTATGGTTCAGAAGGCCCTTGTTCAAAATTAGTTATTATAAAGTCCAATGGGCTATGATAGATTTAAAAAGTTCTCTATATCCCTTATGTGATAGTTAGGAGAGTCCTTTATATGTAGGCAAGGAAAGTCAAATATAGGATATATGGGGTGATGGCGGTTCAGTCCCTCCTTCTAGTGTCAAAATATGAACAAATTTCTCTATTAATCCCGGAATGTGAAGAATAAGCAAAACTTGGTTAGGAATTGGCTAAAAAAGCTTTACGACCATTTTGTAGGAGGTGTATGTATCGCATACTAAAACCAAAGTCATGTCGTTTGTATGAGAGTCTAACATAAGTCAAAAGTCAAGTCTCTTTATTGATTTGCGATTGATTGTTAATTGTACAAGACTTTATTTACAAAAAGGTCAGAAGATTACAATAGGCACCAACATACCCAAATTGATTTAGGGTTACAAACTTTAAAAAACGTAAGAGAGAGAAGAAAATGAATCGCCCCTTTTACAATGCCACAGGGTTGTACTTATAGAGGTTGGAGCTTGCGGCATGGCTGCCACGTGACACTTCAAGATGCCTGACATTCATAATCATTTAGCATGTTGGTGACATGCGACATCCCCTTGTTCATTTATGATTTTCAACGATCTTTAGTTGGCTATTGACTGCGATGTCCCACTTCACTGGTAATCTATGATATTATCTTTGAATCCTGATTATCTTTGACATCCATGTAGCATTGATGACTTGCAACATCCCTCGAGATATGCACCTTATTCGTAAAGTTGCATTTCAACATCCTTTGAAGGATGATCTATGATATCACCTGATATTCGATATCTTTCGTCGAATTGATGGTATACGACAAGCTTCTATGTATTATTGGTATGCGGTAACCTATTGATGGAAGGCGACATTTCTCATAACCCCCGACATCCGATATCTCAAATGAGTTATTGAGATTTGACATTGTTTG
This sequence comes from Allium cepa, assembly GCA_030765085.1. Classification (NCBI taxonomy): domain Eukaryota; kingdom Viridiplantae; phylum Streptophyta; class Magnoliopsida; order Asparagales; family Amaryllidaceae; genus Allium; species Allium cepa. The sequence goes on from CM060941.1 coordinate 430,979,641, forward strand.
TTATGTTGATAGAAAAAGGCATCCTTAGGTACATGTCAAAATTCCAATATCATTCTTTACATTTCAATCATTCGAGATCCTCACATATTGTCCCACGAAGCTTGGACTCCTTCCACTTGTTAATATTCGGCTTTTGTATTAATAAAGTGTGGCATCCTACCTTGTAGGCAATCTATGGCATCAACACTCATACAATCCTCTTTCTTTGTTGATAACATACAATATCTATGCCACTCATGCTAATGGTTTTCAATATTATTGCTTTTATTGTTTATGTTTGATAATCTTTGCAGTTCGTCATCCTTAGGGACTTGATATCCTTATGCGACATGCTTTTCATACTTTCGACATCATAGTTTGTATTAACAAGTGCTATCCTCCAAAAAAAGGATCATCGTTATAACTTTCCATGACTACCCAAAAATAAGATTGAATCCTTTTGAAATTATAAGGAATTATCCCTTCTCTTTAGACAGTGTAAACAATAGGGAATATCCTCTGTACTTTACACATCTGTTTCATTTTTAGTATATTCCATACGTGTGCACTTTTTATAGATTTTATGGAATTGGATAATTCTTGGAGATTACATGAAAATAGGTATAATTGAATTGTACCTTGATCCTAATAAATTAAAACGTAAAATTCATATTCCAAGTTAACTAGGGAAATCTAGTTTACAACCCAATTATTTGAAATAAACTTTATAACCTTACAAACATTCTACTATAATAAATATTTTGGACCGATTTCAAATTTCCAGTTTAGCTAGTACATACTATTCCAATTTCCTAACTTACGGAGTATATACGTAGGGTTTCAACTAAATACCTTTGTTTAAGCCTACAACTCAATAGATCAAACATATGTATAATAATTAAACAAAACTCAATGATATAAATTTCAACATCATAAATAAATGATATAATTTCCCACTCACCATACAAGCTTTCCAAATCTCCCAAATCTGAATTCATCCCTTTACTTGACACCTTTCCTTTCTAATCCAAAAGAATATGTATAACAAGGTATATACATACTATTAAAATTACTGGTCTCGGAAGAGATTTGGGGTGAAAGGGAATATTGATTTATAATTATGAAATTTACCTTTTTGTTTTGCAACATGATTCGCTTCTTCTCTTTTATTTTCTGGCCTTCTCTAATTATATACACACACACACACTCAAACAATACTTTACAATTAATAGAAATAGTAGAGGAGGGAAAAGGGCATAGCTTGTTGCTTTGATCAGAAAATATGAGAAGAGAAGTGAGGAGTTAGGCCTGTATTTGTAGGCGCTAGAATCAATCGTTATCGTTAGATTAAGTTGACTAAATCCAAGTCGTTCGGGCAAGATTCAAACCTATTTTCCATTATACGACAGGTCGACCGCTAGTCAAAGGAGGGGGATTGTGTTAGAACCTCTCTCGTTGGATTTTAATGACAGCAACTATACAATTATGATAAAGAACAGCTAAGCTAACTTGCAGGTACATAAGTATCAAAAAGTAACAAAAAAATAAGTTGAATATGAAGATACACAGTACAAAAGAGGATAAACGTATATACATGGAGATATAAGAAGAGATATACACGATGAAGACAAGACGAAGGAATACATACAAGGGGATATGAGGATTAATATCGACATCAAAGAAAATATAACAGATAATAGAGTTTGTCCATTATATTTTAGATATTATGTAAAACCTCCAAGTTGCTAATTACACACACACAAATATATTTTGAAATCCATCTTTAAAGTAAAATTATCATTTTAAGGTTTTCGTAAACAAATAAGCCACGATCAGGAAGTAGGCAAGATCCAGATATCTGGAACTTTTACAACAGACATTTGTATTGATAAATAGATGTCTAGAATATTTATCACAGACGTCTATTATGGTACATAGATGTCTAGAAAAAAATATCCAGATGTTTGGATGCCTGTATCCGACTTTTTGTTTGAATTTTTGAAAAGACATATCTAATCTTCTTTGATAGTTGCAACCCCTGCTTTGAATAGTTCTCTTAAAAGGTTACTACTATTCAATTAGAACTTTTCAAATCTATAAATAGAGTTGAGAATTAACTTTTATTCTTACCAAGAGTCAATTATTTCTATCTTTCTAATCTATACGCACTTATAAATTACAAATATTATCAACAATTTACTTCCTACAATTACACATTTAAATCATCATTTCAAGGAGATTATTGGAAGGATGTACCTAATAGACTTATCCATGTTATGTAGAACACAATCAATCAATAAACTTACTACCATTCATAGTCGAAGTCTTGTTGGAGTTTTTTAGGCATGAAGTTCTATTCGGCAGCTTAGGCAGTTCGTAATATAGAAGTCATATTTGGTAGCTTAGTCAGTTTGTAAAATCTATTCCTTCGGGTTAAATGAGGGTATAGTCGTAAATCCAAAAGGAGTCTGGGACTGGATGTAAAACGGAAAGTTCGAACCAGTATAAAAGATATAATTATATTTCCCAATCCGCGTAAATTTTCGATTGGTATAGAAACCTCGGATCTTAAGAATCGTAACAACATCCTAGAATAAATGGCCAAAAAGAGATCCGGTCAAGGCAATAGAAAGAGGGAGAGCAATAAAAAAGAATCAAAGGAGTAAATAAAGAAATGTTTCATGGCTAAACTCAGATCACAATCGTTATGCATAGATTCTTTATATAAAGATCTTTGTTAGCACATGATGAATTATTAAAAGATGATAAAATTTTAAATAATGTTAATAGAATTGCATTAGCTAAGTTAAAAAATTATGAGCAAGAAATTTACAATTTAAAAGGGGAAAATAATTTTTTTGGTAAAATAAACTAATTTTTTTTGAAAATACGGTGGAAAAACTTGTTTTACAAAAAGAGTTCCTCAAAAAGAAAATGAGCAGCTAGAAGTTTAAAACACCGATCTTTTAGAAAATTCTTTAAATAATTCTGGATCTTTAATTTTGTCTCTTGAAAATGGAATAAAACTTTAACTAAAAAGAACTTAGAATTATCTAAAGAACGTGAGATTTTAAAAGACAACATTAATATTTTGCAAAAAGAAGTTTGTGATTCTAAAACAAATTTTGAAAAACTAAATGAAGAAATTGTAAACACTAACAAAGCTAAAATTATCTTATCTTCCTTAGTTACAAATTCGAAAGCTCACGATGATAAAAGCGCCTTTGGCTATAAACAAGCTAAAAGTAAATATAGTACTAGATATGCATTTATGTATACTAATTTTAATTCTAGTTGTAGTAACCATAATAATCAAATAAACACTTACAGTCATAATAATACTTTGTTTAGAAATGATAGAAATTCTTTTTTAAGTACTAAGTTAATGACTAACAGTACTAGAATATGGATTTATACTAATACGATTGATCATGATAAACCACTTTATATTAGCAACCATTATAAGAATGTTATTTGTAATGAAAACTATATTTATAAGGTTCAACCACACCCAAATGGGTATGGTTTTATAAAACTTAAGAAATTATAATAATTGTGGATATCGCAAGCTTTAAATGTTAATTTCTTTACTAATAACCTAGTTTATAAGTAGTAGCTATTTACTAATAAATGGTTGTCCTACTTATAACATAGCAGTGAAATGCTATAAAAATTAGGATTCTCTACAGCACTTTGATTAAAATACTACTGTTTTAGTGCTATCAAAAGTACTGAAAAGTAATTAGTATTTGATAAGATTGTTTCATTATTTTTATTTCTTTTATAAGGTACAACCACACATATTTTGGTAAGTTTTTTACCCTATAATTAACCCCTGGACCATAATGTAGGTGGGTTTGTAGGTACGAAAGAAAGACAAAAGGATAAGATAGATTTTGAATAACAAATGTTCTGTACATGTGATGGAAAACAAGCATTTATGGATAACGGAACTCCAGCAAATTCGGTATATCTAATTCATTTTTATTTTATAAATAGTTTGGGTTGGTATCATTAATTTTAGACCATCACAAAGTAATAGTTTTGAAAATAAATAAATTACATGCCTTTTTTACAAGACATTGGTTTCAATTTCTTTCCTATACTGTTAGTAATTGAAAACAAATATTTTTTTAAATTTATATACTATGTTTTAAATCATCATTTCATATGCTTCATATATTCCTTCATTCTTTTTAATAATGACAGTGAGGGAGAAATTCATATGCATATTGATAAAGGGAGATATTATACTTAGGGGGAGCTTAACCATATTATAATATCATTTTATACAGAATAAATATTTTTCGAAAATTGTATGATTGTCATCAACAAAAAGGTAGGAGAATGTTGGAACATCTCTTACTGGATTTTAATGACAACAACTATATAATTATGCTAAAGAACCCCTAAGCTAACTTGCAGGTACATAAGTATAAAAAAGACAAACAAATAAGTTAAACATGAAGATACATTGTACAAAAGAGGATAAAAGTATATACATAGAGATATAAGAAGAGATATACATGACGGAGTCAAGAAAAAGTAATATATACGAGGAGATATGAAGATTAACATCGAAATCAAAGCTAAAATTATAAAAGGTAAATAGAGTTTGTCTATTATTTTCCTCATTTAGATATTACGTAAAATCTCCAAGTTGCCAGTAGAGAAATGTCGGGGAATCGAATTCTGGTTGAGGGATAAGGTAGGAAAGAAAGCGACCTGTATATTAATTGGGCGAAGGCAATCGAGAGAGGGATTAAATGAGGGTGAGAGTTGCTAGGGCGAGGTGCCAGTATATTAATTCGGGAGGGAAGGATTTATTAATTTATTCAGAAAGAATTCGTCGAGATTGTACACTTTTTTCCTATTTATCTTATTCTAAAAAAACATGTATATAAATAACAAAAATAAATAAAGTGCAGCCGGTTGGGTCCAACCTCTTCCCTCACATCACAGGACGAAAAGCTTACTATTCAAAGGAACAAATTAGGCAAGATCCAAACATTTGGAACTTTGACAACAAATATATGTATTGATAAACAAATGTCTGGAATACTTATCATAGACGTCCATTATGGCACATAGATGTTTGGAACAAAATATCCAGACGTTTGGATGCCCATAGCCGGGTTTTTATTTGAATTTCTAGAAAGACATGTTCCCACTTCGTCAATAGTTGCATCCTCTACTTTGAATAGTTCTCTCCAATGGTTACTACTATTCAATAGAAATTTTTAAATCTATAAATAAAGTTGAGAATTCACTTTTATTCTTACTAAATTTGATTCTTTCTATCTTTCTAATTTATATGCATTTGTGAATTACAAGTATTCTCAAACCTTTACTTCCTACAATTACATGTTCAAATCCTCATCTGAAGGAAATTATAGGAAGGGTGTACTTAATAGACTTATCCATGTTATCTAGAACATAATCAATAAGGAAACTTACTACCATTCATAGTTGAAGTCCTGTTGGAGTTTTTTAGGTATGAGGTCATGTTCGGCAGCATAAGAGGTTTGTAATATTGAAGTACTATTCGGCAGCTCTTGCGGTTTGTAAAACCTATTCCTCCGGGTTAAGTGAGGGTATGGTTTTGAATCCAAAAGGATCCTGGGACTGGACGTAGAACGGAAAGTTCGAACCAATATAAAAATATCTGGTGCACTTTACTTTATAGTTCTTTGTTTCCACTATTATTATATACAAGTTATAATTTAGTAAATATAATCGGATTACACGATTCGCATGGACTTTCAGGTCGATCGATGGGTCCACACATAATAATATTTATTTCCTATTTTAGATTTTTAATTGTTTTCATTCTAAAAACTTCAAATGCTCATAACTTCTTTGTTTTAGCTTCGATCGCAAAAATCCAAATATGAAAGTCGCTTTAAAATAGCAATGACCACAATGGTGCAAGTTGATTGGCCGAATTTCGATGTTTGCTCAAATTTCATTTTTGAAGCCTTATTAATTATCTATTAACTATCATTAATTTTTATGGGGTGCTACCGAGGTCTTGTGTGAACACCCTAAAGTTATTTGAGACCAAGCAATATTGATTATCCAATTTAAGTTTTGAACATAAGTTCATAAACTTAAAAGAAAATCATTTTTAAACATATATATAGGAAACTCATTAAATCTTTATGAACACCTATTCCATTGCACTAAGAAATAACTGTTGTTTCAAGAAACACCAACTTCATGAATTGTTACTACTATCACCATTGTCGAAGATGTTCAAAGAAATAATGCCGAAGAATAGCAACGTCATATAAAATCCATTATCCTCAATAAAGCACAGAACAATGAAGTGTGAATGTCATCTTCCACGAAACAAGACAATGGCCGAATAATACTATAATTAACATCGAGACTGGAGATTTTTGAAACGACCTAGAATAATCAACTATTTGAAATTGAAATAATTAAATGATTTTTAATATTGGAAAGTTAATATATAGGATAATTAACATGAATTTAAAAAATAGTGATTTATTGGATAATTTAATTATTGAATTTAATAATTTAAATCGTTTAAATAATTAAATCTTGGATTTCAAGTTGAAGGAGTTAAAGGCTTATTTTATTTCTATGAATAATAATGAAGGTAATAAAACTTTTAAATTAGATTTAAAAGCGATTTACTCAATTTTGAGAATAACTCGTTTTAAATGATATAAAATAGCCTCCCGGGGCACTGTCTCGGATTTCAATGAAACCAGTGTCATTGGGTCTGCAATAATGAATTATAATACGCCGTCAAGTTTCATGATGATTAGACGTATCGTTTGGTTTTGTGGGATAGAAACGCATAAAAATAAAATTGAAATTTAATAAAATAATTGGATTCAAAAGGCTATCTTCTGCATAAGATCGAATTAGGGCTCAAAATTAGTTCCATTATGTTTGGAATAGGTGTATAACATATAGAATGGTAGGAGGTATGTCTCCATTGGGGTCTAAAATTATATAGCTAGATATTTTGAATTTTAAATAATATATTTTCTTCGATTTAACCATACACCGCCTGACCATTCACATCAGCCATACTCTCTGCTCATTCCCGTACTCAGCCCACACCCTCCTTTATGATATTTTTCATCTTCCCTTCAGTATAAAAACGCGGTCAGTAAGATAATAAAAGAAGGAACATTCAAAAATTTATTTCTCAATCATTCAAAGGGATCTTTTCACTGATACTGTTCGTCGGCGGAAATTCTATCGGTTTAGAAAACCGTCGAACGAATTTAGAAATAAAAATAACCGCAAGCGCACGGTGTACGAATGTAGCACGCGGAGAATACGGGTCGATCCACAGAGAATTGATGATTTTAAAATTCTATTCAATCAAATTATACCGAAGTCGAGAGTGTGTTTAAGCTAGAAAATGAGAAAATGAACTAACTAACAAAAAGAAAAGAAATTGATAAAAATATGAGAGTTAAAAGAACAATTTAGAGATAAATCCACTCTCTAGATCATATAAATCAACAAAATGAAGTTATGATCTCTCTTTTCTTGTCATTAGTGAATTAGTTGATGTGCTTATCATAAGTATGGTATATTTGTGCTATTAATTAGCTCAATATAAACCATCAAACTATAACACAACCACTAATACACTTTTAAATCTCATAAAATATGACAACAAAGTTGAAAGCAAAATTTATTTTAAGCATGGCCTATTAACTATTAATTAGAAATATAAGCCATCAAATTTTAATTTCAACAATCACTTCTTTGCCATAATCATATGTAGATGAAGAGGCAATTTGTATTTTGTTTGTTTAAGCATAGCCTATTTGTTATATACAACATAGACTATCAAATTCAAAGCTAAACAACATCATTAAACCACTTCAATCATTCTCATTAAGCATAAAAAGAGAGCATAAACATCAAATTAAGTTGAAGCTACATGATTAGAGAGCTTCATTACCCCTAAATTGAAGGGGTTTAGCCTCTCATATTTGTTATCATATGAACAAATGTAGCTTGCAACATGAGAGAAAAAGAAAAGGAAAAGAGAGCAAAGTGAAATGGAAAACTATTCTAATTGCATAAAGGAAAATCTACACTACTTGCATAAAAGGAAATGAACATGTAATTAAAAAGAAACAATAATTAACATTGCATAAAAGAAAAGAATTACATAAGAGAAGAAATGGCTAGGTAGCCATGGAAAGAAAGAGAGATTTGATTTATTTTCTAAACTAAAACTAACTAACTAAGAGGAAGAGGGCTACATGAAACATAAGGGGTATTTATACAAGTTAGAAACCCTAATGCATATTTTTGGGGAGTACCCAAAATGCCCTTGGAAGAAGTGTGGTGGCCAAGTTATCATTAGCTTTAATAATCCCCCACTTAAATGTACATGAAGCTTTAAAAGTCTTTTAGCATGTGCATTAGCCTTTAATTTGTACATTAGGTAGTGGGTAGGTGGGGTCCTCCATGTTCTTCACTTTGAATTATTTCCATCTTCATTCCTTTATATTCTTTGTGCATGCATATTCCTTCATGAAACCACTCCTATTTGAGACCATTTTCCTATAAAAATATATATAAATTTCCAATCAATGTTTCTCAAAGAAATATATGCACTTAAATGACCGTTTTGCCCCTATATGAAGATGAATATGTGAAAATTGGGAATTAATATGAATTTTGGTTAAAACAAGTTAAAATACCCAATATGATCATTTATTTAATTTAAATAGAATAAATATGGTGGTAAAAATATGCACATTTACGTGCACATCAAATACCCCCACACTTATCTTTTTATTCGTCCTCGAATAAACTAAAACTAAGGTAAATCCGTTTTCGTAGGAAGCACGATTGTATTGAGCGTATGCAATATGCCGTTAAACCTCTAGATGTCCCCAGTAGGACGAGTGTTGTCTCGTGAGGGTTTTCAGCGGATACTACCCACAAAATCCAAATGCATGATGAAAATATTTACAAAATGCAAGATTTATTTACAAAGAGATGAATGCAAATTTTTGAAAATATTTACAAATGAAGGATTTATTTTTAAATTGACACAAATAAGTTAAATATAGGTTTTGGTTATTATCTTGAAAATTTATGTCATTTACTCGTCAAAATTTTCAACAAAAATCAAATTATCATAACAAATAGACAATAGTTTAATTTGTTATTTCGCTTGATAACAAAGTGTAATTATAAAATGGATCCTTAGTTGATTATCAAAGTTTATCAAAGTGGTATTTGCATTTCTTTTTAATAACAAATCAAATCAAATAAGTAAAAATAGTGTTAGGATTTCAATTGCTTGCTCTCTCATTATTTGCAAGAAAAATTACACACCTATCTCAGGTAAACTGAGGCCAGATATACCACCCATGCACTGCCTTTCGGGCTTATGTGAGGGGAGCACAAAGCATGGCGAGTGCACACACTTTCATGCATACACTATCGACCGTAGGTGGTTTTTATTAAGTCTTTTTTTTACATGTGTTCCATACATCATAACCGTAAGGACTTTTAAATGAGTATGAAAGCACATAATCAAAAATTTCAAGTAATTCACCCATGCATAACCGTGAGGACTTTTAAATGAGAGTGAATACTTTGGATGTATTATTATTTTTTTAAGAGAGAGAGTTTTGCAAAATCATCTTAGTACCATTTAACTTAGAAGACAAAAAAATGTTATATCCTTTACTTTAAATTCACCACTTTTAAAACAAAGATTTTCAATTAGGATGTATTTTATAATTAACACGTGTGAATCTTCCTATATACTAGTTAAACCATTGTTATTTATAATCAAACTTCATTTTTATTTTTGTTAAGACAAATAAATTTTCAATAATTTCAATTTAATAAGCCAAAACCATATATTTATCCTATAGTGTTTCTTTAAAAATAAATCAAAAGAAAATTTGTTTTTGGGTTTTTTTTAAGAAAAGGCAAAAATAAACCATGAAAATGTAAAAAAATTGAAGATGAGTTCCCCCCCACATTTGATTTTGACTGTGTCCCCACAGTCAACCCAAGTGGAAGGAGAAAAAATAAAATAAAAATCCTATATTTACATGAAAGATTATTATTTACAAGAGATGAGAAAGTATACAGTCAAAAAGTAAATGAAACGGTCTTCCAAAGATCGATTCATTTGTCTCGTTAAGTATGCGAGACACGGCTTAAGCATGAAAAACCAAATCGTAAAAGATTTTGAAGTTGATTGTCGATTTGGAAAAACAAATTTTATTTTATTAAAAATTGAACGAGTTGTTTTGTTTTCAATGATTTTTGGGGTTGATAAAACAATTGATTGAAATTCACATTTATTTTCACCAAATTGAAATTCAAGTTTATTATTGAAAACATTTTCAGAGCTATTGATTTCAAAATCAAGATGGTGATTTTCGTCTTCCCTGTCGGAATTTAACAACTCGTCATCCAAAAGTCCAAAAAATTCGTGTTCATTAAATTCGTCTTCCTTTGTTGGATTATCAACAACTTTATTACATATCTCAAGTTCAAAATCCAAAGTTGTTGTATTCAAATTTTCGAAATCGAGAAAAGGAAGATCGAATTTTAAATTTGGTTCCATACCCTCAAAAGAATTGAAATCCAACTTAATTACCATGTTTTCAACAACTTCGTTAAGATTTTCGTTTTCAATTTCGAAAGTTGTTATTTGAAAATCATCGATTTGGGTAAGAGGTGGATTATCACTTGACTTGTCACATGTTGGAATTTGAGTATGTTTACCACGTTGATTCAAATATATTTCGAACACCAAATCCATGTGATCATTGTACATGTCATTCATTTTCTCAACAAAGTCAAACTTGTGATTATTAACTTGAAAATTTTCGATTTGGACTTGTTGAGAACAAGAATTGTCAATTTCGACAAACGGTAGATTATTATTTGATTCTTCGCAAGTTGAGATTTGATTATGATTTTCACGAAAAGTTTTGTATTTTTCAAATAATAAATCCCCGTTATCTTTTTCCATTTGTTCGACAAAATCAAATTCATGATTACTAATTTGAAAATTTTCATTTTGAATCTGTTGATAACCAAAATTTTCATTCGTATTGTTGTCAAGATTATTCGCATTGCCAAAATTATTTGAAAAGTGGATCACATTTTCGTTTTGATTTTGAAATTCATTTTGAAGTTCAAAATTGAATTGGCATGGGTTAAACTCGAAAATCATTTGAATTTTGAAGTGAATTCAAATTCTGATTATTTTGAAAAGCTTGATTCGAGTTATAGCATAAATATGAATTGCACAACTCATTTATCTCTTGATTTTGTTGCGTAGAGAGTTCAAGTAACGATGAAATGCTATTTTCAAGAGTTGAGGGTTGACCATTATTTTGGAAATTTGGTGGTTCAAAATTCGAATTGTCTAAACAAAAGTTGTTATTAAAATATCCATACGAATTTGGAGTGAACTCATATGGATTATATTGATTTTCACAACTAAATTCAAGCGAGTAAGAAAAAGGAAACTCGGACATTTTCAAGAATTTTTTTTTAGCTTTTTTTTAAAGAAAAATATTTACAAATAAAATTTATTTTTCGAAGGGGAAATTGATTTTTGTTTTGTATTTTGGATTTTCAAATTTTTTTGGATTTTTTTTAAAGAAAAAGTTTTATATATTTTTTTGGATTTTTGTTTTTCTAAATTTTTTTTGATTTTTGAAATTTCAAAGGAAAAGGATTTAAAGATTTCAAAGAAAAATAAAAGGAATATTTACAATTATTTTTTTAGTTTTGGATTTTTGAAATTTTTTTAGTTTTTTTTTTTAAAATATGCATGAACTAATGCAACTAAATGAATGTAGGGTTAATTACAAATGATTTATCCTAAGCTAACCCAAAACAGTATAATCACACATTGTCTTAGATAAACAAGATAGTTCTTAGCCAGGTAACGGACAGGATTTATCGGTGCACCACGAATCACCGTAGCAATGCAGCCGAAGGTTTAAGTACCTTTAGAGGAACAACCAGTATAATATTTACGAATCACCGTAATATTTATATATGGTTATTACTCTACCATAGCCTAGACACCAAGAAATTAAATTGTTCAAAGAAGACAATTTGTCAATATACAGTTACGAGCTATCGATGTCTAACCGTTATTATTAATCAAAATCTAGGATGAAATGCAAAGCAGAAATTAAACGTGTCTTAATAATGCAACCAAAAATGGATTTTTTTTTGAATTTTTTTTAAATGCAAGTAAATAACAATGCAAGACAAACAAAAACAATAGATATATACAATGCAAGGCAAATAAAAAGAAAATTATAAATAAGCAAGCAGTTATATTTTTTTTTGGCAAGTTCAGCAAAGCGAGCAATTATTGAACAAGCACTTCTGCTCTTTCTGTAATTCTGCTTTGGCAACCTGAAATAAAGCAAGATATATACAATTTTTTTTTTTGAAAGGAAACTTAAAAGTAGGATTTTACTTTAAAAAAAAAGATTTTTTTTTTGATGAAATAAAAATCAAATCAAAACAAGACAAACAAGCGAAAGTAAAACAAACAAAACAAATTGGAAATCAAACAAACTGAAACTTGTTTTATTTTTTAAATAGAGAGAAGTTGAGAAAAAAAATTAGACTTAAACAAATTAGCAGCTAAATAAAACACACAAAAAAAAGGTACGAAACCCAGCCCAAAAGAAAATACACCCGGCCCAAACACAAGTGTAACTCGCAAATATCATCAGGTAAAAGAACAAATTGAACTCGCCATCCACAATTGACTTCAGAAAACTCAAATTCACAATTTTGTAGACCAATTCTGATTGTCGTGATTGATGTGGGTTTCGAGGAGAGTTCGGTGATGGTCGATTTTGGTTTTGAGGCATCTGTTGATTTGAAGTCGCAATTCTGGTAGAGTGGAAGTTCGCGGTGAAGTCGCGGTTGCAGTTGTGTTCAGGCGTCGCGGTGGCAAGTTACTGCTGCTCGATGAGGTGGTGTGGTTTGTTCGACTAGGCGATTGGTTTTGCTAGGCTGTTGATCGTGCCTTGCTGTGCTTCGAGTTGAGGTGATGGGCGGTTACGATTGTGAATTCGATGGTGTTGCGAATGATATGGAGGAGGTCGGTGATGTACTGGGGGTGAGGTTGTATATGCGTGAGGCGGTAGTAAGGGATAGCGAATGTTTGCGAATGGAGGAGTTGCTAGCAGTTCAAGCTTGAAGTGAAAGCAGTGGGCAGTGGGCACTTGAAGGCAGTGGAGTTTATTTGTTGTGGTGCACTGCTGATGGTCGGGGGAGTGCAGCAGTGAGGCTAAGAGGTTGGTGAACTTGAGTGAAGGTGATGTTAGACTTGTTGAACGGTGTGGGATGATTGTAGTATATGACAGATGAATGGTTTGTGGGTGGATTGGGGTGTTCGACTTGGTTTGTAGCTGCTGTCATTGATCGAAGTGTGATCAAGGCAAGTAGATAGATGTGGTGATTGTTTTGGAAATTGTCAGAAAGGTGAATTGGTTTTTGAACTGTTGTGTTGGAGGAAGAAGAAGTAGTGAATGTAGTGGTTATGGAAGAGTTGTGGTGGATGTGGCTTGTTTGGGTGGTGAGAATGGGTGATATTGATGTGAGAAGGTAACAGTTTTGAAGTTTGTATGTGGAGGTTTGATGAAGTTTGTATGTAGAGTGTTAAAACGATGGACAAGTGAGCAGAAGCCAGTAATGTGAAGTGGCGACAATATGTATGGCTACTGGTTTGTAACCGTGTTATAGTTGGTATATGCAGTTGGCCAGAGATGTGGATGGATTGTTGTCGATAGTGGATAATGCAACTGCAAGTGGTAGGAAGTGGAAACGGGAAACGGTCAGTAGTAGAATGTTTGTGAATGTAAATGGGAAGTGGTTGTTTTGGTTTATGATGGTAGCACAAATGTTGTGGGGATGGTGATGTGTTGGAATAGTGATGAACTGGATGTTAAGAGAGGGCTGATGTTGGTGGTTGAATGGTGTAGCACTGTTGAGGGGGAAGATGTTTGTAACGGGGGAATGTGGAATGAAGCAGAGGGAAGTTTGCAGGCTAATGTGCACAGTAATGCACAGCCATGTAACAGTGAATTGTAAAAGGAAAAGAAAGGAAACAAAAATTGTAAAACAGAAAATGAAATTTAATTTGCAGTGAAATAAAATATTGCTGTTTTGTTTTGAAGTGTGTTTTTTTTTGTTAAATAGAAGTAGAAATAGAAAAACAACAAGCACCACAAATCAAATTGAAAACAAATATCACACACAATCACACAACAATTTTTTTTTTAAAAATGCAAACACACACAAAATAAAAACGCTCAAAAATCAAACAAACTAAAAATAATTCGAAGAATAGAAAATCAAAATAAATCCCCGGCAACGGCGCCAAAAACTTGTTCGTCGATGGAAATTCTATCGGTTTAGAAAATCGTCGAACGAATTTAGAAATAAAAATAACCGCATGCGCACGGTGTACGAATGTAGCACGCGGCGAATACGGGTCGATCCACAGGGAATTGATGATTTTAAAATTCTATTCAATCAAATTATACCGAAGTCGAGAGTGTGTTTAAGCTAGAAAATGAGAAAATGAACTAACTAACAAAAAGAAAAGAAATTGATAAAAATATGAGAGTTAAAAGAACAATTTAGAGATAAATCCACTCTCTAGATCATATAAATCAACAAAATGAAGTTATGATCTCTCTTTTCTTGTCATTAGTGAATTAGTTGATGTGCTTATCATAAGTATGGTATATTTGTGCTATTAGTTTGCTCAATATAAACCATCAAACTATAACACAACCACTAATACACTTTTAAATCTCATAAAATATGACAACAAAGTTGAAAGCAAAAATTATTTTAAGCATGGCCTATTAACTATTAATTAGAAATATAAGCCATCAAATTTTAATTTCAACAATCACTTCTTTGCCATAATCATATGTAGATGAAGAGGCAATTTGTGTTTTGTTTGTTTAAGCATAGCCTATTTGTTATAAACAACATAGACTATCAAATTCAAAGCTAAACAACATCATTAAACCACTTCAATCATTCTCATTAAGCATAAAAAGAGAGCATAAACATCAAATTAAGTTGAAGCTACATGATTAGAGAGCTTCATTACCCCTAAATTGAAGGGGTTTAGCCTCTCATATTTGTTATCATATGAACAAATGTAGCTTGCAACATGAGAGAAAAAGAAAAGGAAAAGAGAGCAAAGTGAAATGGAAAACTATTCTAATTGCATAAAGGAAAATCTACACTACTTGCATAAAAGGAAATGAACATGTAATTAAAAAGAAACAATAATTAACATTGCATAAAAGAAAAGAATTACATAAGAGAAGAAATGGCTAAGTAGCCATGGAAAGAAAGAGAGATTTGATTTATTTTCTAAACTAAAACTAACTAACTAAGAGGAAGAGGGCTACATGAAACATAAGGGGTATTTATACAAGTTAGAAACCCTAATGCATATTTTTGGAGAGTACCCAAAATGCCCTTGGAAGAAGTGTGGTGGCCAAGTTATCATTAGCTTTAATAATCCCCCACTTAAATGTACATGAAGCTTTAAAAGTCTTTTAGCATGTGCATTAGCCTTTAATTTGTACATTAGGTAGTGGGTAGGTGGGGTCCTCCATGTTCTTCACTTTGAATTATTTCCATCTTCATTCCTTTATATTCTTTGTGCATGCATATTCCTTCATGAAACCACTCCTATTTGAGACCATTTTCCTACAAAAATATATATAAATTTCCAATCAATTTTTCTCAAAGAAATATATGCACTTAAATGACCGTTTTGCTCCTATATGAAGATGAATATGTGAAAATTGGGAATTAATATGAATTTTGGTTAAAACAAGTTAAAATACCCAATATGATCATTTATTTAATTTAAATAGAATAAATATGGTGGTAAAAATATGCACATTTACGTGCACATCAGATACGCTTGGTTGGAGGTGCGACACTAGTTGGTGGAGTTCGATTGTAGAGTGGAATGGGTATTAGAAGCTAGGTTTAGTAATTTTGGTTGATATAGGAAAAGTTAGCGGACGACGTTTGTCCCTTCGGCTTCGTGACATCGACGAGCTTCTAGTGGCCGAAGGAGAGGTGGTTCGATTAGGTATTGGGGAGTGCGACATTGGCTTTGTCGTGACGTGATGCTTCCAACTGCTTTCTGATAGAGGCGTGTGAGGTGGAGGAGTTGTGGTGGGTTGGATAGAGATGGAGGAGAGAGGGAGAATGGTGGTGGTCTTGGGGCAAGGCGTGGAGGGACGGCTAGCGTTGGGCGTACATGTATGATCAGTAGTGGTGATACCTGTACATGTTTGGTGATTTGGGGAAGAAGAGAATGGCATTTTTGTAATTTAGGTGAAGTGGGATTAGTTTATTTTATTTAATTTAAAAACATTTCGATAACTTCTAAAATTCATAACTCCTTCGTACGAGGTCCGATCGAGACGAAACTTTTTGAGTTGCGCTCGTATCTACGAAAGCTTCATAATGGAATATTTGGATGAAATTGTAGACTATTGAAATTTGGGCTAAAATTGGATGTTGTCCAGTTTTAGTTCCAAACCAGTATGCCTCGGTGACAATAGAAAATTTCGTGAGTTAAACTTGCCTTTTTGGATAACTAATATAATATATAGTTGATAAAAATTGTTGAATGATTGTTTGAATGAATTATTATATTTAATTGTTGGTTTGGATACATTCCAGCCTATTGGAGTGGCCTGTGTAAGAGCGAATAATCATTTGCATACGAATCCCGCCTCAAAGCCATTGATTTATATTTTATGATTGGATAACTTTTGTGATGCAAGGAAGCAGGTTGGAGGGATCCAACAAAATTCCTCGCTATTGTTGAATTGTTCAATGATATTTCTTTTATATGGTTTATTGAATGATAAGTATGAATATGGACCCTATGGTTATAACATCGTTATATGTTTGAAAATAAAACCTAGTAGTGATAGAAAATCAACATCGATATTGGTTAAGTGTTGGACAGCTATTGGGCTCAAAATAGTATTTTAAAAATACTATAACTTGCCGTTTTAGTCGGAAATGGGTTTTAAGACAAGAAACGATTTTTAAATCCGAAATTGGGTTTCGAAACATGTTGTTCAAGGATTATTTAAGTTAATTAAATTTGTTAATATTGTTTTTAAGTTGATTAAATATATTAATATTGTTTTAAGTTATTAAATTATAAATATTAATTTAAGGTTATCTAATTATAATAATATTCTTTTAAAAGATATTTAATTATGTTAAAATTGTTTTAGGTTATATAATCTTATTGATATTATTTTAAAGTTATTTAATTATTTAAATATTATTTAAAAGTTATATGTTTATAGTTAATATGTTTTAAGAATTTATACAAAAAATTTAATAAATTGAAAGATTTATTATTTAAGAATAATTATGGTTTTGAAATCAATAATAAGGATTATTAATAAGGTTTTGGAGATAAATTATTATTATTTATAATAACGGTAAAGATTGATTAATTATTATTATTATTATTTGATTAACAATATTTTTAAATTATTAATTATTATTTTAAGAAGTTTAAGGTTAATAATTCCCATTTATTTAAAATGTTTATTACTGATAACCATTATCATATAATGGTGTTTTGAAGTCAAATATTTTTAATTATTTATAATTGTTTCTCAGACTATAAATAGAGTTGACAGGTTTATAGATTTATGAAAAAAGTTTTTATACATTTTTTATGGATTCATAAAGGGTTTATAAGTGATTTTTAAATGTATAAGAAGCTTATAAGAAATTAAATTTTTATAAAGGAATTATAAATGGTTTTTGGGAGGTTTATAAAATGATTTATAAATGGTTTGAAGAATTGAAAGAAGTTTATAAATGATTTGAGAGTCGAATGAAAAGAGAATCTTTCTTAGTATTGCAAATATACTTATACTATTGAGATAAGTATATAGATATTTTCTAAGTATTGAAAATATAGGAATCAGTGGAAATTTCTTGAAAAAGTATTCCTATACAAGAAATTTACAAGTGGCTTTTATTCCTAAAAGTTTTATAAAACATGGCTAGTGGTCGCTTATATGCTTAACCAATGTTGGTTTTCCTTATGAAATAAATTCCTAATTGAATGTTGTTATTCGATGGACAAATAACTGACTATGAAAAATGGACATAAGGTAACTTTGGAAATATCTAGGAGAAACACGTGAATTATATGGCACAGTCATCTCCGCTGATGCTGTACTATGCGTATAAATCTCGTTTCATTCTCCTACGACAATGATAAGGAAACCTATCTACTAACGGTTATGAGATGACCTCTGATCTTATCTTTGACTGATTATTTCCTGGAGAACTGGGGTTGAGTTTATCAAAAATTATCGAATATTGTTTCGAAGAGACTGAGAGTGGATAGGTTATCCGAAAACCATTTCGATCCAATTCAAGCATTGCGAAGTGAAGACATCATAAAGATGATGGGAATTCAAAGATGGAACTCTTAGGTGTTTTGTTCAGTCTCAGAACGAACTTGTATGGATGGATGCTGGCATTTGCATTGTTGCCTAGAGAGCAGTGTTAGCATTCCAAGTAGGAAGTTCTATATAAAAGGTCAATGTAGCCTCAAGCCTCATCAACCGGGAATGACTAAAATAGGGGAAATGCTTCCAAGCTATGTGGTTTTCTACCATTTGGGTATGGTAATCACCCAACCTAGATCGATATTATAGGTCATGTATGCTCGGGGCCCATTTAGGTTGTTGATACCGACCGAGGTGATGACATATTCGATGTTATCCAGTAAGGGGTAAGGTCGGTATTGACTCATAGGGAGTCTACGTGAGGCTCTCGGCGTATTTTATCTAGAGATGCATCGTGACGGGCGGTATCCCATTAACCAAGTCATTAGTTGGAATCCATTCTCCAATATAAGCTTTATGATTTTAATTGTATAACTAATATGTTGGAATGTGAGAAGCAAGAATTTTAGATGTATTCATATTTTACTTAGACCCTTAGAAATCATTATAATATAAATGGATTTTATATAGGAAACATTTAGATTATCGTAAGGTAAAAACCCGTTCATTTTTATGTGCGACATGGTCATATGAGATATCTTTTAATTTCAAATATTTTTATATAACTTTAAAATCTAGTTGGGTGTGTTTTTCTCACGCTAGTTTTCCAGACTGACTCGGTTGTTATTTTGTTATAATACTCGGGTTAGACCTAGCATATTACAAATTAGTTTGGTTGCTTAGAGCTTCAAAAGATGAGTTGGAAGCCCAGAGTCGTATTCACATTGATGGTTATTTTCCATTGTATTCATTGTTGTGTTTATTAGCAATTGCGAGGACATACTGATATAACTGTCCACGCCAAACTAGGTTAGTATACTCTGATGGATGTTGTACATACATATATTACCGTTTTATTTTTGTGTAAAAATTTATGGTATATTATAGATTATTCGTTCCATTTTGAGATTCTATGTTGTTTAATTTTCTTCTGATCTTGTTCCTTCTTTTTTTCCCTAACAATCGGGTCTTTTGGCATTCGATTGCTCAGCATGTGATACAATGGATGTATTAGTGTCGATTTTTGAAGGTCGAAAAACCCGGTTTGTTACATTTGGTATCAGAGCTAAAGGTTAACTGTGAATCTTGGCTTTGGTGGGGTACACATTAGAGATAAGGGCCAGTAGCACCCGAGAATGAGTTTGAGCATGTATGTGTGTGTGTGTATGAGGGCGTATTTGTTAGTGTTATAAAATTGTTTTATATTGTGTCGGTTGATCTATTGAGTGACCTATGGATTCTGTTCAATACGAGTAATTAACGTTGTTGATAAGGATCTCTAAACACTTGAACATAGAAACTCGACATGATATTGCTTTGAAATTGGGTAATTGAAATAATTTTACCTCGATTATATTTTATATATAAAAGAATAATTCTCAGAAATTATCACGGTATTCATGGTGTGTTTGGTTGTTAGAGAATAATAATATTTGATTATTATCATTATTATTGTTGTTGTGCTCTAATAAAGGTTGTCATTATTATAATGTAAACTAAGAGTAACAATTAAGGAAATGAAATTTCAAAAGTATATTATAAATATGATTTGTAAGTAAAAAGGGTTTGAAAAGCTAGGAATTTTGGAATTTAATTCCCATTGGTTTTGAAAATGATTTTTCAAATTATTGAAAAATAATAGTAGTATTATTTGAAAACTGTTTTGATTGGAAATATTTTTAAAAGGAATTTTAAGGAAAATTGAAAGCATTTAACTCACGTTGGTCACCAGAAAATAATTTCGATCATGACTGCAGCATCATCGACGTTCATTTTGGGGTTTCAAAGAGAGGAATTTCTACCATGGTTTTTTATTTTGGTAAAACTGGTTTTGATTTTGAAATTCAAAAGAATGATTTGATATACCAAGGTAATTATACATATATATGATTTCAAATTGATTTGAAATAAATGAGAACAAGGTGTTTAAAACTCTGGGAAATTTTCGATTAGGCATTGTGAAAATATGAGAAAGTAAGTTTGATAACTTATAAAATTTTAAAATTAGTAAGTTAAAGAAATGTTTTAAATTATTGAATATGAATTTTAAGAAATGTAAATTTGGAACTGAACTTGGGAACGAAATTTAACTTAAGATGAGTTAAAAAAGTGAATTTTGAAAAATTAGCCTAAGTTAGGCTAAATGAAATAATTTTGGAAAATAAATTGATAGTGATTTGAAATGAATTAACGAAATGAGATAATTAAATTAATTAGTGGGTTGAATATGGTTTTGGAATACGGTTGTAATATTGAAATTTAACAATAGAATTGGGTGAAATAAAATTGGATTTGATATAAAATGGATATAGACAATTTGTGAAGTGATAAAAACATAAGAAGTTGTATAAAATATTTGTAATAAACTTAAGAAAAGTTGATGGAATAGTGTTTAAGTGATATTAGTATCGAAAGGAATATACTAAGAAAATAATGAATGTGAATAAAATAATTTGGAGTAGCTAAGAAATTACTTGAAATAAATAGGTAAGTTGTACATATATTATTTTATTCGCATAATGGTTTGATCCAGACTCGTGCATAGGATTTCGAGATGATTTATATAGATCCAAGTTGGAATTCAGTCGATTCTCGATGGAGAACACTGGATATGGATTTTTGATTGATTCTGGGATTCTCTATCTTAGTATATGGCTATGTAAGGAGAATAATGGTTTCTGATCAAGGAACCAAATTTGACTCTGCACTAGGATAGTCATGTTAACGATACTAGTTCGGAAGTGAGATTGGGTGATCAAGCAAGCGATAAGATTTGATTGTGCTTACAGATGATATATGTGCATCATATGGGCTTTAGTAAAGCAAATATTGAAAAGTTGGAATTGCAGATTAACATGATTATGAACCTATGATTGGATATCATTGGTAAGTAAAATACACGTACATAAAAGCAAGAGCTAATTTAAGGTCTTTGATTTCATAAGAAAATTTGGTTGCCCGACTAAAAAGTTACATGTTTAAATTGTTGTTTGAATTTGATGGTTTTAGAATTGAGCCACTTGGCCTTTTTTTTCTTTTGTTGGTTTGGGCCTGTAGTGGAAAATCTGTAGTTGTTCTGATCAAGCCGCACGAAGGAGACGCTTGAGAAATTTTTTGAAAATTTAACGAGTTAGAAATTTTGAAGAAATTTTTGATAACTAAAGTTTGATTTTGAGTTATAACCTAAAATGATTAAATAGTTGATGTTAGGTGGAAATCTATGAATGAATTTGGGAACTTAGTAAAAGTAATAAAAGTTTCAAGGAATTGATTTGGAAAAGGTCAAAGGCTTAAAATAATTTGGCGAAAATTTTCAACTAATTTGTTTTAAAAAGTAAGTGGCTTGGGCATTTTTTCCTACCTTGGCAATTTCGGGGACAAAATTCTTTTAAGGGGGAATAATGTAACGACCCAGAATTTTCAATCATTTGAAATTGGAATAACGAATTGATTTTTAATATTGGAAAGTTAATATATAGGATAAATAACTTTTTCAAATATAGTGATTTATTTAATTATTGAATTTAATAATTGAAATCGTTTAAATAATTAAATCTTGGATTTTAAGTTGGATAAAAAGAATTTAAAAGCTTATTTAATTTCTATTAATAATAATGAAGGTAATAAAACTTCTAAATTAGATTTAAAAGCTATTTACTCGATTTTGAAAATAACTTATTTTAAATAACATATAAAAATTGCCTCCAAGAGCACTGTCTTGGATTTCGACGAAACCAATGTCATTGGGTCCGTAGTAATGAATTATAATGCACCATCGAGTTCCTAATGATTGGACGCATCGTTTGGCCATGTGGGGTAAAAACGCATTAAAAATTAATATTAAAATTTAATAGAATAATTGGATTCAAAAAGCTATCTTTTGCATACAATCGAATTACGACTCAAAACTAGTTCTATTGCATTTGGAATAGAGGTATAACATATAGAACGCCAAGTGGCACGTCTCCATTGGGGTCCGAAAATATATAGATAGATATTTCGAATTTTAAATTATATATTTTCTTTGATTTAACCATACACTTCCCGGCCATTCACATCAGCCATACTCTCTGCTCTTTCTTGCACTCAGCCCACACCCTCCTTTATGATATTTTCCATCTTCCCTCTTGTATAAAAACACGGTCAGTAAGATAATAAAAGAAGGAACATTCACAAATTTATTTATCAAAATTTACTTAATAAAAAAATCAAAATGAACTTTAAAATTCTTCATTCGAAGAGCTCTTTCCGCTAATATGCTTGGTTGGATGTGAGGCACTAGTTGGTAGAGTTCGACGGTAGAGTTGAATGGGTGTTGGCAGCTAGGTTTAGCAATTTTGCTTGATATAGGACAAGTTAGTGGATGGCGTTTGTCCCTTCGACTTCGTAATGTCGGCGAGCTTCTGGTGGCCGAAGGAGAGGGTGTCCAGTTAGGTATAGGGGTGTATGACAATGGCTTTGTCATGATGTGATGCTTCCAGCCGCTTTTTGATAGGGGCATGCAAGGTGGAGGAGTTGTGGTGAGTTGGATGGAGATCAGGGAGAGAGGGAGAATGGTGGTGGTCTCGTGGCGTGGTGTGGAGGGATGACCAGCGTTGGGTGTGCATGTATGATCGAAAATGGTGATACATGTACATGTTTGCTGATTTAGGGTAGAAGAGATAATGGCATTTTTTAATTTAGGTGAAGCGTGATTAATTTATTTTATTTAATCTAAAAATGTTTCGGTAACTTCTAAAATTCATAACTCCTTCATACAAGGTCTAATCGAGATGAAACTTTTTGCGCTATGCTCGTATCAACGAAAGCTTCGCAATGAAACTAATTTAGATGAAATTGAAGAATGTTCGGACATCGTCGGTTTAGTTCTAAACCAAAACGCCTCGGCGACAACAGAAAATTTCGGCGAGTTAAACTCACCTTTTTGGATAACTATTATAATTTATAGTTGACAAAAATTATTAAACGATTCTTTGGATGAATTATTATGTTTATTTGTTGGTTTGGATATATTGCCGCCTATTGGAGCGGATAAGACCCTATTATGTTCCCGTGTAAGAGAGGATGACCCTTTGCATACGAATTCCGCCTCAAAGCGTTTGATTTATATTTTATGATTGGATAACGTTTGTGATGCAGGGAAGCAGGTTGTAGGGGTCCAACAGGATTCCTCGCTATTATTGAATTGTTCAATGATATTTCTTTTATACGGTTTATTGAATAATAAATATGATTGTGGACCCTGTGATTATAACATTGTTATATGCTTGAAAATAAAATCAGGCAGTGATAGAAAATCAATATCGATATTGGTTAAGTATCGAGTGGCTATTTGCCTCAAATTAGTATTTCAAAAATATTATAAATTGTTGTTTAAGTCAGAATTGGGTTTTGAGACAAGAAACAATTTTTAAATCTGAAATTGGATTTCGAAACATGTTGGTTAAGGATTATTTAATTTAATTAATATATTAATATTATTTTTAAGCCGATTAAACATATTAATATCGTTTTAATTTATTAAATTATAAATATTAATTTAAGGTTATCTAATTATAATAATATTCTTTTAAAAGTTGTTTAATTATATTAATTTTTTTAAAGCTATATAATCATATTAACATTATTTTAAAGTTATTTAATTATTTAAATATTGTTTAAAAATTTATTTGTTTATAGTTAATATGTTTTAAGAATTTATAAAAAAAAGCTAATAAATTGAAAGATTAATTATTTAAGAATAACTGTGGTTTTGAAATTAATAATAAGGATTATTAATAAGGTTTTGGACATAAATTATCATCATTTATAATAATGGTAAAGATTGATTAATTATTATTATTTAGTTAACAATATTTTTAAATTATTAATTACTACTTTAAGATATTTAAAGTGAATAATTCCCATTTATTTAAAATGTTTATTATTGATAACCGTTATCATATAATGGTGCTTTGAAGTCAAATATTTTTAATTATTCATAATTGTTTCTGAGACTATAAATAGAGTTGAAAGACTTGCATTTTATAAAGAAATTTATAAAATGGATTGAAGACTTAAGAAATGGTTATTGGGAAGGAGAAAGAGTTTATAAATAGTTAGATATTTGTAAACGAATTTAGGAAACAAGTTTATAGATTTATAAAAGAAGTTTTTATAAATGGTTTATGGATTCATAAAGGGTTTATAAGTGATTTTGAAATGTGTAAGAAGCTTATAAGGGATCTAATTTTTATAAAGGAATTATAAATAGTTTTTGGGAGGTTTATAAAATGATATAAAAATGGTTTGGAGAATTGTAAGAAATTTATGAATGATTTGAGAGTCGAATGAAAAGAGAATCTTTCTCTGTTTTGCAAATATACTTATACTATTGAGATAAGTATATAGATGTTTTCTAAGTGTTGAAAATATAGGAATCGGTGGAAATTTCTTCTAAAAGTATTCCTATACAAAAAACTTACAAGTGGTTTTGATTTGTAAAAGTTTTATAAAACGAGGCTAGTTATATGCTTAACCAATGTTGGTTTTCCTTATGAATTCCTGATTGGAAGTTTATTATTCGATAGATAAATAACCGACTATCGAAAAGGGACCCAAACATAACTTTGGAAATATCTAGGAGAAACACGTGAATTATATGGCACAGTCGTCTCTGATGATGCTGTACTATGCGTATAATTCTCATTTCACTCTCCAAGGACAATGATAAGGAAACCCGCCTACTAAGGGTTAGGGGATGATCTCCAATCTTATCTTGGATTGTTAATTTCCTGAAGAACCGGGGTTGAGTTTATCGGAAATTATCGAACGTTGTTTCGAAGAGACCAGGATCAGATATGTTATCCGAAAACCACTACGATCCAACTCTTGTGTTGCGAAGTGAAGACATCATGAAGATGACGGGAATTCAGAGATGGAACCAATGTTTCATTCAGTCCCAAACGAACATGTATTATTAAATGCTGGCATTTGCATTATTGCCTGTAGGGCAGTGTTAGCATTCCAAGTAGAAAGTTTTATATAAAAGGTAATCGTAGCCTCAAGCCTCATCAACCAGGAATGACTAAAAGAAGGAAGATGCATCAAGGCTATGTAGTTCGCTACCATTAGGGCATGGTCATCACCCAATCTAGATCGATATTATCGATCATGTATGCTAGGGCCCCATTTAGTTTGTTGATACCAACCAAGGTGGTGACATATTCGGCGCTATACAGTAAGGGGTAAGGCCAGTGTTGACTCGCAAGGAGTCCATGTTAGGCTCTTGGCGTATTTTATCTAGAGATGCACCGTGACGGTCGGTACCCCAGTTGCCCAGTCCTTAGTTGGAATCCATTCTCCAATATGAGCTTTACTGTTTTAGTCGGATACCTAATAACTAGGAATGTGAGATGCAAGCATTTCAGCTATATTCATATTTTACTTTGACCCTTAGACATTATTATAATATAAATGGATTTTATATAGGAATGTTTTTGTTATTGTAAGGTAAAAACCTATCCGTGTTTATGTGCGGCATGGTCTTACGAGATACATTTTGATTTCGAATTTTATTATATAACTTTAAAATCCAGCCGGGTGTGTTTTTCTCACGCTGGTTTTCCATATTGGCTTGGGTGTTATTTTATTATAATGCTCGAGTCATACTGAGCATATTATAGATTGGTTTGGATGCTTGGAGTTGTCGAAGACGAGTTGGAGGCCCAGAGTTGTATTTACGGAGATGGTTATTTTCCGCTGTATTCATTGTTATGTTTATTAGCAATTGTGAAGATGGGTTGCTATAACTATCTAGGCTGATCTAGGTTAGTATACTCTGATTGATGTCTGTATATATATTACCGCTTTTTGTGTAAAGATTTATGGTATATTATTGATTAGTCTTTCCTCTGTGAGATTCTGTATTGTTTAGTTTTCTTCTTATCTTCTTCCTTCTTTCCTTTCCCCAACAATCGATTCTCGACATTCGATTGCTCGGCATGTGATACAATGGACGTATTAGTGTCAATTTTCGAAGGTCAAAAAGCCCGGTTCGCTACAACTTTCGAAGAAATACTGGATGAAGTCATGTCCTATCAATGTCGACATTGCCAAAGTCAACCATTCTTAATGCTACTTGTGATTAGAGTTATTTAGTACCGATAGTGTTCTTCATCCAATCGTCGCTGCCCAACGAAGCTGCCTTGTATAAAGAAACGAAAATTATGAATGTTGCTGAGGTTCAATACTATTACAGTGTCAACTCTTATGAATATGCTTAGGAGACACCATACATCTACATATACGATATTGATGACTATTGTCGTCATTATCCACAAGGGCGGTTAATGCTGCATTTTGTAAGCTACTAAATATCGATATCAGGCGTGATTAATGTCGCCACTGTTCAATAACGCTAATCATCAATCAAAGAAGGATCAAGATATGGAGTCATTGTTGCCGATATTCATTAGCCATGATGAGAACAATCAATACACGCAAGAGGGTTGTCGAAGCCACTTTACTAATGCAGCCTTCCATCAATGTTAATACTTAGAGGCAATAAAAGTTGATTAACGAAGAAGAGACTATTAGCGTTGAGTTTATAGATGCCGAGTATCAACCCTATTGAACCAGTGCCGAAGTTTAGTTATGTTTATTCAAGAATAATAGCCTTGAAATTTGATAACGCTGTTGATTTCAAAGCCGATAGAGTATCAATCTTGATGATCGACAACATTTCTAACGCCGAAGACAATGATTGCCGAAGCCTGCCACTTATCGAACCCTATAAATACGGACCTAGGGGTTTTGTAGAAGAGGCTAAATTCTCTCTTTTAATTTTTTTCTTTTTAAACTTTGTAAAGCCTAAATTGAATTAGGAATTTTCCTATTGCAACACTTGAACAATTACACGCATAAGGATTTGGAAATTAAACATGGACATAATTTTGTTGACTTGATTCGGACTATAATTTGCATACTCGCTTGACTTTGTACATTGATTGACTTGAATCTATGAATGGTATAACTTATTGAACTTGTGGTTTAACTATTACTATGCATACTAACTTGAATGTCGAACTCCATATCGACTCAAATTTTGCATACTACCTCGAGTGCTTAATGGCGACGATGACTAAATTTAGAGCTAATATGAATGTGTTCTTTGACTTGACGACTTTGATTATCCTTAACAAGGTATCACTTTGAAGTTGCTCTACTTTCCATACACTTTTGGGGTAAGCAAATTTATTTGCTAACATTTTGGCACAACAAGGAGGGCATGAACCTCCGACTTCATTGAAACCCTAAGTAGAACTTCTTTAGCTTGCAGATTTAGGGCATAGAGATCTTTCCTAACCAAGTATATCCCATTTCAAGATAACCTACCTCAATCCTTAATATCATGCCATGTAATTGTGCTGAGAAATCTGAACTAGGGTCATTTGCGCCTCAAAATATTAGGCCCATCTATCAATTTGCCGGCGACCTTTGACTTTATGAAGAACAAGTGTTGAGATTAATAGCTTTGCAAATATGCTAATCCACCTAAGGCCATCGTGTGCTACATCGTCTAAAGCCTTCATGCTTTATCTCATTCACAGCGATCGTGTGTCATCACTTCTAAAACCATCATGTGTTATATCCCTTGAAGCCATTGTGTGTTATCTCATATATAGCGATCGTGAATAATCTCCTTAGTAGCCCTCATGTTCTAACTTCTCAGAAGCCATCCTGATTTGTAATATGGATACATAGGCATTTATGAGTAAATAGCTCCAATGTTATTGCATATTAATTCGTTAATAGCCACCATGGGTTGTTTCCACTAGTGCCATCGTAGGGAATGCTATATGGTAGAAAACTGATGTATTGCCTTGTTTAGTATTTACTTTACATCAAATTCATTTGATGCCAAACTCTCATTGGCTAACTACAACTTCCATTAGTTAACTAATTATCATTAATTAATTAATTCTTTCCTTAGCCAATTTATTCATATAAAATCGAAAATTGATGGGAAAAATCCAAAAAATTCATCAAAAATCAATTTTATCATATTTTAACTTGTCCTAAAATTTCAGTTCAAAATAATTAATTTTACTATTTTTGATAATTAACTTACTCGAATTAACTATTTTCTTTCCTCAACTTAGAAAGTTTTTATAAATTTCAAGTAAATTCCAAAAATTATGAAATTAATTCCCACCTTTAATTCATAATTATAAACATCATATTTCAATTTCGAATCATTTAGCTTAGATTAATTCATGTTTTACCCTAAAACATGAACAAATTTATTTTATTTAAATTTCCTAGCACATCCAGATAAGGTTTAATCATTCAAACATGTTTAACATCACCAAAACATTCATATGAAAATCAAATCTAAATGTAATAGGTTGAGATAGGTTTTAGGGAAAGATTTTTCTCAGCTTGGTTTTAGAAAACTTATTTTAATCTTCCCTTTTCCTTAAAAATCTTTTAGCTTTGAAATCTTCTTCCTCCTCCTTGAAAATAATAACCAGCATTGATTATTGAGTTTTAGGTTTTTGTTCTAAGAAATGAAAATAAAAATGGAATGAATGAGGGGTAAATACTAAAGAAAGCAAGTTGATGCATTTGGCTTAGGCTAATACCCCATTCTAGCCTAGTCACACTATTATATTTCCTTTAACACAAACCATCACATCCAAAAGTTTAAACATATTTTAATTAAAAAGGTCAACCTTAATTACTCTATTGCCCTTGGTCCATTCAGTTAATTTTATAAAATTTCCCACTCTTAGTTAATCAAATCTCCCTTAGGCGATTCTTCCAATTATATTATCATATTCATTTCTTTAATAATATCTTATTATTAATTTAATCTTCCCGTATTATGGACCATCCAAAATATAGGGTGTTAAACCAGTGGTCTCTCCGTATGCCCTAGAAAATTCTGAAAAGCTTTATGACATTCCAATTATCTAGAAGAATTTTCCTTTGTCTTTGTTGAGGGCATCAAAGAATAATATACATTCGTGTCTCGCATTTGAGATGAATCGAATCAATGCGGTGACTCTTCCATTCAAGCTCTGCATCTCCCTCCTTGTTCTCGGTGTAGTAACCTATTTCAAGGCTTTGATCTACTTTGATTTAGCTTCAATGCCTCTTGAGTTTACAGTGAAACCCAAAAATATGCCCGAAGTAACACTAAAAGAACATTACAATAGATTAAGCTTCATTCTATACTTTCAAAGCACATCGAACATCTCTGAGTAGTCATCCATGTGATTTATCGATCGTTGTGTCTTCATAAGAATATCATCCACATAGACCTCCATTTTCCATCCAATTTAATATTTAGACAACTTATTCACCCGTCATTAGTAAGTACTCCATCATTCTTCAAATCGAATGACATCACTTAATAATAATATAGCCCAAATTAGTGATAAAAGTATATGCTTATGATCCGGAATGTGCATTGCTATCTGATCATAACCGAAGCATGCATCCATAAAGGATAACAATTCATGTTCAACTAATCTTCAGTAATGAGAAACTGTCTTTTGGGCATGCTTTATTCAAGTCTAAACAATCAATGCATGTCCACCACTTCCCGTTTGGCTTCTTGACTAATACATGATTTGATACACATTCCATGTATAGTGCATCATAGATGAAGCTATTTACCTTCAGCCTATCCATTACTTCTTTCAGTCCAATGGATTGCTCCGGACCCAGACTACGTCTTTTCTGCTTCACGGGAGGGTATCTTGGGTCCATATTCAATGTTTAGCATACCATCTTTTGTGAAATTCCATGCACATTAGAATGTGTCCAGAAAAACACATCCATGTTTTCTTGAAGAAATCCCACCAACTCCTTTTTCATCTTTATATTGAGATGAGATCTGACATTGAGAACCTAAATAGGATCATCACCATCAATCGAGATGCTAATCGTTGGTTCCACCGGTGCCTCCTTCACATCCAGTAGCTCTTTTTGGGGGTCCATAGGTTTGTAGAACTTGTTATGGGACTTGATCCAGGGCTCGGATGGAGGTTGCTCTACATCAGCAGTTTTGATGCATAGTGCCTTCCCTGCAATCTTTCCCTTTTCATGTCGCTTCGCCTCTTTAAGCTCTACGACATAGCATTCTCGACCAATACTCTGATCGCCTTGAATAACTCCTATTTCTTTCTCCGTAGAGAAATTCGTTATCAAACACCACTGAGCAAGCGCTATCCTAAAACTAACAAGGCTCGGTTGGCCCAGAAAAGCATTATAGGCCTAAAATCCATCAACCGCCACAAATGTCTATACATGCACTATCTTTGGTCTCCTTCGACTAATTCCATAGGCAAATCAATACATTCAATAGGTAAATACCTAAATATGAGATTTACATGGCTTCAAGTCCTTCTTACTGATTTTCACCTGACCAAATTTTTTCTTAAACTAAATGTTAAGCGAGCTTCTACAATCAATCAAAACTCGATGCACTGTAGCAGATGCTACAACGATCGTAATCACCAAAGATCAAGCGTCGGCGCTTTGTTCTCATTAGCATGCCTCTTTCTGAAACTGATGTTCGTTGTTTATTGTCCTCTATTACTTCGCTAGAATCCTGTCCTTTATGGCGAAGCATGTTTTTGAGGTTCATGCTTCAATAAACTGCCACATCTCTCCATCTCATTTCAACTTTTTTATGTTGGATGGGGTTATCTAGTTATAGTATTTATAACAATCCTTCTCCCATCTTGGTCCTTCTCCACTGGACCCAGCCAGATCACTTTGGGTTATCTACCTTAGGATCTATTATTCATTTGCCCGACAGCCTGTAGATTCCTTACATACTGCCACAGTTTTTTCTTTCTAATCAAGTCTTACATTACATCCCTCAAATGACGACACTCGTTGGTATTGTGCCCATGAGTTTCATAGAAATGAAAATACTTCTCCGATTGCCTTTCCTTCTCATTTGCCTCCCTTCGATGCGGCTTCTTATACTTTTCGGTACCTTGTGCAGCAATGTAGATGTTTTTAATAGAATAATTTAAGGGAGTGTAATCTCTCGGTATCAAATACCTCGTGCACTTCTCGGTTTCCTCTTTCTTCCTGCCAGTGCCTCAGCTTTTCCTTTTTAGAGTATTATTTTCAACATTTACAGCAACATTTCTAGAACCATCGCTGCACTATTATGTAGCAACCTTGCTCTTTACTACATCATTCAATCCTCTACCACCAATTGGTCCTACTTCCCGGTATTCCTCTTCTAAGCGTAGAAGCTGGGACGTCCTTTAGTAAAACTCTTCCATTGTCGGTGGTTGATTTCTTTTGAGCCATCTACCAAAGTCCCTATCAGAGTGAATCCTCAGATCAATGCGATCAAAACTCTCTCTTCCCTCGGATTACTTACATCACCGTAGCATTAAATCATTTCAAGAAATCTTTCAGAGTCTATCTGGTACTCGGATGGACATTTGACAAGGACTTCACTTCATTTGATCGAGCGTTATCGAGCGGTATAGAGTATGAACTACTCCATAGATTTCTTTGCTAACTATTCAAAATAAGATATGGACATCAGCGTGAGCCGAGTGAACCATATCGTAGCTACCCTATATAGAAATATAGGAAAGCATCTATATCTTACTCCATCGGTAGCCCTAGCACTATCCACGTGCCATCCATACTTCATAAGATGCTACCTTGGGTCAACCGTTCCATTGTAAGATGACATCGTTGGCATTACAAATTTTTTAGGATGTTTCCCCTATAATGTATCATCCATGAGTAGGGTCCTATTGAGCGATGAACCCAATTCATCATCACTCCTATTCTGATTTTTATTTAACAATCTCTTTACCATATTATCAATATACTCTTTGCTGGTTTGGGCAGCTGGACGACGATCGTTAGGTTCAACCGCAAGTGTTGGACTCTACATATGCTCTCCGTTGGTTACGTAAAGTATGGGCTCTTCTATCTCTGATAGAGCCGTTCATCCAGACCCTCTCTGAATACGCCTTGCTGGCTCTACGGTATTCGTCAAAACACCAACAGTGTAGGAACTAACATTCTATCCTACACCATTGCCACTATCCTGCAGATTATCCTTACTGTCATACGGTTTCATAGCTTCCCTTGATCTACCAGTCCTACCTTTAGAAACTAACTTGGTACCGACTTCATCTCCAACCACCTGCTCCTTTAAAGCTCCAGCGCCTTCATCGTAATTTTTTACTTGCCATCTCTTTTTTCCTGATCTGATGAAGATGAACTCTTCTCATCATAACTTGAGGATGATGAATCTGTGTGACTTTTATTATGCCTTTGAGGTTGCTGGGACAATATATCAAAGCTCTTTCCATTTTTCAAAAATAGTATTTTGGCTATCCAATATTTTCTTATTCATCTCAGCCATTATTCTTTCTAACTCAACCTTTGTCACCATCTCCTACGAAGAAGAAGTTCTTCGCAAAGCATTCAAGGGCTGAGTAGTCTCTTTATTATGCTGAGAAGCTTCTTCTTCAATAGCAACTCCAGATCTTGAGGCAGCTTTCCTAGGAGCCATTTCTTTCAGATCTGATGTAGATTCTTATTCAAATCTAAGTAACATCAAATCTACTACAATCAACTTCTAGATTTAACTTCAAGTTGCTTGAATCCAAAGTTCAAAGCCTAGTTCTTCACCTTAGGATCTCGTTTCTCATTGAAATCACCAAAAAAATTGGATCAATAATTTACACAACACCACGTATGAAACACAAACAAGAGTACATAGATTAAAAACAAAAATAAACAACAAGCACATAAGAAATTTTATAGTGTTTCGACCTCAAATCACTTCCTATGTCCACTTTAATTTTATTTCAAGAGATTTGACACGAATACAAACAAATTACAGCGTTTCAGATCTTAAACACAGTGTAAATCTAAGTTTAACAACAATTTATGGCAAAGTTAGAGCAATAGAGAATGCGGAGAAGATCAAGAGTTCAAAAGCCTTTATATGTTGCTCTAACTCTCAAATTTATATGCATAATCATCCATCAGAGTCACCAGATCACGAAAGACTAGGTATGAACTCAAATCCATGCGATTAGGAAGGAAGAATGAGTATTTTCAGGATAAAAATCATGTCAGTACGAACCATAATTTTTTCGAGTCATTTCACTTTGTCTTCACAATTGTTCATATCTTTAAGTAGTTAAGTTTCGTTTCAAAAAATTTCTCCATCAAACCATGCCGCTACCGACAAGATTTTTCATATACAAGACTTGTCTATTTCTACAAAGTACTATCGTGGTTCACCTGCTTGTTCAAAAGTGGATCCTACATGAGATTATCTCAGTGCCGGCATGATTGTGGTCACTACGGACCATATTTGACGTGCTCTAATTTTGCTTTAGTTCTTATGATCAACCGTTCCATTATTATAAGCAACCCTTTAGTTCTTGATCCATTTGGTTATTGTCTCGAAATCCAGATTCACTAAGAAGTCTCTCAATTCAAATGCTGGATTTTAATAATTTCAGAAATTATTTTATACTTAATTAGTTTGATTAATTAAATAATTAATTAATTGAGGGTTCATTATTTAAAAACATACACACACATATGTGTGTGTGTCTGTTTATCTTAAATTTTTTAAGGTAAACTATAAACAAAATTTCCATACTTATTTAAAATATTTGTTATCCAACCTTTTGATCAGTTAGTATATGGGGGAACTTAATGAAACAGACTTGGAATTTATCAAGGCAGACAACTTGGAGAGATAGCCCCAAAGTTCAGAAACCATGTATGAACAGAGCCACGAGTAAAGACCCAATCACTCTAAGAAACAGGGATTCAAACACCATCTAAGTGGTGGATCGGGACCGATCCATAACTTTTCATCCAATCTAGTCCTAACTCCTCCTACTAGAAAATGATGATATCAGAAGCCTATTACAAGTTCCATTTCGTCGATCCCATGCAATTTTCTCTTGATCTCCACGAGCATTTGAAGTCAACAACTCCATTTTTCCATAGATCCATCACTTGGACTCAGAGACTAACTTAAGCATTACAAACAAGTTGGAAATCACAAAACTAACCATGAATCAAGCCAAGATGAGGCATCCGAAGCAATCCATATGATAATCTTATGGATCGATACCGATCCAAGCCCATAGATCGGTACCGATCCATCAATATTGATGAGATGTCCACCTATTTCTTAACAGAACTGGTCTTAGGCATAGAAATAAGGTGGAGATCATTGGGGTGAGTTTTTAGGCAACCTCTAGCTATAAATAGGAGTGCAATGGCTCATTTTTAAGGATCCTTTTCACTTCTCTACAACTTTTCTATAATTCCATTATACTCCCATAGATCCATACCGATCTGTTAACAAATGTGTAAATGACACTATAAACCATCAATAAAGTTAATTGGACGTAGACAATGATTAGCCAAACCACTATAAAACTCTGATGTCTTGTTTTTGTATGTTTTTATTTAGTTTCTTCACTCTTTTCTACACCATACTCATTTGGGTGTTTCTGCCATTTTTGGTTCAAAAATTTTGGTTCTTTCATCGAGAGTCACTTGAATTCGCTGACTTAAGATTTGAAAAAAGTTCAAAATGATGAGACAGTCTACCAGGAAGACTGTTGGTAGAGGAAATCAACAAGGGAGCAGCCAAGAGGCATCCTCAGGAGCTAACCCTCACCCATCTACATAACTAGGGATGAGATAGAGACTATGATGAATGGAATGCAAGAAAGGATTATAACATACTAGGAAGAGATGATGGATATTTTATTTAGGAGAATGGGACAAATATGAATAACTAGATTCGTTGTGAACAAGAAACAAAGGCCAAGATCTGGAGAAAATGCACTTAGGAGACGAGTAGATCAGAACCCCAAACAAGTTGTACGGATCGGTACCAATCCACAGGTACGAATTGGTACCGAATCACAAGAACACAGGGGCATGGCCAATGTTGACTTGGGTGGAAATGATGCACGTCCAAGAGATAATGTAGAGCATTTGAATGTTAATTAATCATAATGTAGAAGCACAACCGAAGCAGTATGTGCTAGAATTTCCTCATGGAAATGGGGGGTAAGCTAAGAATGAAAACTTGGGAATTCTTTTAGATGGCAATAAAAAACTTGCTGAGATGTTGAGACGAGCAATGAGGGGTGGATTGCCTAACTGGAGCCTGGCATGACTTCATTCACTCCAAATATTCGATACACTAGGAATCCTCCTGATTTCAAGCTACCTACGTTGGTGACATATAACAGGAAGATGGATCCAATGGTTCATTTGATGAGGTACATCTGGCACATGAAGTGCTAGGTGCGTCTGAAGAGGTCATGGGATGGTGTTTCCCTTTATATTTGATAGATTTGGCGGCATTATGGTTTAGGCAGCCGGAGCCAGATTCCATTAGCACATGGGCTAAGTTAGTGGGCAAATTCATGAAGCGGTTCCATGTTCATATTTCATGACCCAAGAATGTTATGACATTATCAAGTGTGAAGAAGAGGATCAGTGAGTCCCTTGGGAGTTTTTTGACAAGATTTAATGCGGCGGCTGCAGCGGTAGATAGGCCGGTCCCATTAATGGTTCTGATGGCGGCAGTTTTTCGAGAGCGGTTAGTAAAATAATTTTCAAGGTTGGTTTGGAATAAGTTCCATCTGTGGATCTCATAGAGTTTTATCATGAGACCGAAAGGTAATTACATCAGGAGGAAGCTTAAGCTGAGTGGGAAGAAATCAATGATGTGGATGGCGAAGGAACATCTGACGTAGGATCTGGTAAGGATAAAGGAAAAATTAAATGGATAATAGCTTTAGAGGACTAAAATGGCAAAGAATGGAACCTAAATTCTCTACTTATACAGATTGGAACGAGACCTCGGAACTGATTTACCTAGATACTAGGGGATAAATCCCCTATCTGAAACCAGCAAGGAGGGTGCCCATTGACTATGAGTGGAAGTTGGGAAAGTACTACCCATTCCATGAGCTAGATGGGCTTAACACAAATGATTGCAGGCACTTGTGTGACTTGATCGAGGAACAGGTCAAGAACAATCAATTGCAACAGTATGTGAAAAGCTGAGCGATGGTGGTTAAACAAAAGCGGCCATCATCTATAATGAATGGAAGCGGCTTTGGATCAAGGTCAAGGATTATCATCTCCTAATTAGGATGGTAGAGACTTAGGTTCATTTCCCTTACTTTACTTTTCTATTCCTAATAAACGATGTGGTATTGCAGTTGAGCCGCTTACTCATGTATGGGGTATCCATCGGTCCATAGGCACGCTCTAAGTTAGATGAAAGGCTGCAATACTAAGATGGATGTTGTGATGTTTATTTGTTGTTTATGTTTGAACCCTGTAAATGAATGCTTGATCTTTTATCCACTTATTTTTGATGATTGATATTGATTGTGGTAGTCCCGATCGGAGAAACAAGGCGATGACCACAAGGTGCAAGTTCCTTTGTTGGAGAGAAAGTAAATGGACTTATACTATATTGATCGTGTTAAGTGCCAACTAGAGACTCAGAACCAGAGTGTAGGAAGTAAGTCCCCTCAACAAAGAGTGAGCAGATGGGCTTGCTTGTCGTTGAGTCCCTCATCAGAGAGTGAGCGAATCGAGCTCAGCAAGAGTCTAGAGAGACCATGATTTGATTATCGGCCCCGAATGACCATGGATTCGATTACCGGTTCAGAGAGACCATGAATTTGATTATTGGCCACGGATTGATTAACGGTTCAAAGAGACCATGGATTTAATTATCGACCCCAAACGACCATGGATTTGGCTAACGGTCCGGAGAGACCATGGATTTAACTAGCGGCCTAAACGGTAACTAGTTTAATTAACATCCAAAGAGATTGTGGATTTAACTATCGGTCCTGAACGACCATAAAGTTGATTAATGATTCAGAGAGATTGTGGATTTGATTGTCGGTCTGGAGAGGCCAATAATTCCATTGATGATCCAGAGAGATCAAAATTCAGATATCGACCGCGAAAGGTCATGGATTTCACAAACGATACGAAGAGATCGAGATTTCAACATATGACTGCTAGCCCCCGATGAACATAGGATGATCTTAATTAACAATGCAGCCCATGGCTTACTGAATCTAGAAGAGCATGGAATCATTGTCTATGTTTGACACTCAACCAAGGACTCAAATCCATAGCTATCATGATCTGGAACGACCTTTGACTTATAGGTGAATCAAAAGGAATGGGATGTTTCGCAATGGCTTGATCGGTTATTTACTAGAAGATTCAATTACTAATATTTCATCGACTTTAACATTTGTTCTTGAGCAAAGCACACCATCCATTTGCAAGGTAAAGATAAAACCACTCCAAGAGACAGGGATTCAAAATCCATTCGATGTGGTGGATCTGTACCAACCCAACCCCTTAGATACCGATCCACAATTTCATCCAATCCAACCCCAACCCCTTTTACTTGTAAGCAATGATGCCATAAGCCTATTTAAAGTTCCATTTCATTGATCCCATGCAATTCTCTATAGATCTCCATGAGCACATGAAGTCGTCAACTCTATTCTTCCACAGATCTATCACTTGACTCGGAAAAAAGTTTATTGCATTTCATACAAGTTGGAAATCACAAAGTTAACCATGAATCGAGCCAGGTCGAGGCATTCAAAGCAATCCATATGACAATCCTACAGATCGGCACCGATCCAAGCTTATGGATCAGAACCAATCCGTGAATAATAATGAGGTATCCACCTATTTCTCGAGAGACTAGTCTTGGCTGCGGAAAACGATGAGGAGAACATGGAGGCGAATTTTCAAGCAACTCCAGCTACAAATAGGAAGGCAGGACTCATTTTCGGTGATCCTTTTCACTTCTCTACAACTGTTCTATAATTTTCTTGTACTCCTATGGATCCATACCTAGAAGCCAAATAATATCAAATTTTTGATTAAATTTTATTTTTTAATTAAATTATTTAATTAAATAAAAGAATGTATCAAACGCATTAATTGATTAAAAGTTAATTAACTGGTATGTATGCATGTACTGATATGTATATATAAACAAATTATAAATGTTATAATGGGTTATTTATCATAAATAGTTTAAGAAAAATAATATAAAAAGTTTGAAATTTTAATAAACTTTAATTAAATTGGTTAATTAAATATATTTAAAAAGAATTAAATATGATTTAATTAATAAGAATTAAATTAATTAAATATGACATAATTGATAAAGAAATGCATACATACATATATTATAATTTAATTAAGTTATTATAGTTATAAAAAATTGAATTTATATAACTCTGTATGTATAAATATAACGAAAGTGGAACTACAATAAACTCAAACTAGATTTTTTTTTTAGTGAATACATACGTACGGTATGTATTCCATGATTTCAAAATTGTTTGACACCTGAATTATGAGGGTATTTCAATAGAAATACATTATTTCGTAAGTCGATATCACTCAAAATATATTAAAGATTATAAATCACTAATATAGAGTTGTCCTCTACCATTTATATATTAACAGGTTACTTGCATATAGTTTATTTATTGAGCAAACTAAAGTTAGGGATGTTATGTGTAATACTATCAATATATTGCTAGATGAGGTAAGATATATGCATGTATCCATTAAGCAAAATCAAGGTATGTGCATAACACTTAGGCCATTGCGAAATGGTTAGTGCGAGTGAATAACATCTTTCGATTTGTTGAGAAAATTAAAGGTCGAGATTAAATTTAGGAAAAAGACCATGGTTTGGAGTTGCATACGATGCAAAGGATTTGTTATTGCTTGTGATCCTATGACTTATTGAGCAATCTCAAGGTCTTTGAACTTCTCAAACACTTCCGATCGGCCATTGTTATATACACCCAAACCTTTTAAAGAACTCATCAACGAAAGATATAATACCCAGCTCCACCCCTATGCAGTTAAAGCCCCGTTAACGCCTTGTTATACTCTGCTAAAGAATGTAGACCACTTTGACCACTATGATTTCTCAAATTTAGCGTTATTAAATATCAGATCCGTTTAAAGCCCTTCTATTTTTAGTTACGCCCACTAAATCAAGGGTATTCAGTGCCCGTTCTAGCAAATCCAATTTAGAAAGGTTAATTTGGTCGGTTCTCTAATAAACTAAATCAACAAATTTGGGGTATAGGTCTAAGTGCATGTCCTAATGCTCAACATTCATTAGAACGCTATTTTATTCACCATGTTTGAACTGTTTGGATCATGATATTCTTTGGTTTTTTAATATAGGAAGGAACCATGTTTCTTTTTCCTTACACAAATGATATGGGATGAGAATATATCAATATTGGAGATTTGATTTTATCTTAAAAAAGATTTTTACATCTTCACTATTTTCAGATATATCCACACTATAGTGTTTTACACCTCCTACGCTATAAAACTGCTAAGTTCTTTAACTGCACAACTCCACCCAAAGAAGCTACAGGTATTGGCCCCCAAACATCCGTGTGAATATAATGAAGAATACTTCTAAAATCATATTTTCCCTTACCGCACTTTATTTTGATTACCGATGACACATTCCTTGCAAAATCCCAACTTGTTAGAGCTTCCTCCATCGATCATTTTCTACTTTCATAGAATATCTAGGCCTTTCTCCGAAACATGATGCAATCCTAAATGTCACAGCCTATTCCCATCTTAATATGAGAACTATCAACACCAACACTTGTTTTACCTCCAATAGTTGCTCCATTAAGAAAATACACAATAGTGCCCTCACACCTTCCATCAATACAAGTGCATCCCTAATAACCCTTATACTACCGTTCTCGATATATAGTGATCTTAAAACCCAAAAAATTCAATTGCCCTAAGGAAACAAGAGACTTCCAAAGTCCTAGAATTTAACACATGTTAGTGAGAATTTATATTACACCATTGAAGATATAAATCAATATATAACTAAAGCCAATCAATAAAAAGGCCCAAATCCCTTTTTCAGCCCATTTTTAATATCATTTTGCTCCCTACTTATTCATAAAACCTTTTGTTTCCACTCAAACTCTTCTCTTCAATTGACATATTATATCAATACCTCTAACACACACATAAACACACAAACATGTGTGTGTGTATTTATGTGTGTGTGTGTATAGTGAAATTTTAGATATAACAACCAATATATTTTGGAAATGGCCAGCACACAACGAGGTAAATAGGTAAATTTCAAAAAAATTATTCAATTTCGGATTTCATTGGGCCTATGAAGTCTAAATTTATTAGATTCGATCTAAATTTATTTTAAATAAAATCAATATTTTATTTTATTTATAAATAAAGTTTTATTTGTTATTATTTTCATATCACATAATGTAACATGTGTATGACATACATATGTGTGTGAATGTGCACGTGCAACATAAATAACATACATGGTTTAACATAGCCATGTGCAAATGGTTGGATTTACACCGCAACTGACATATTAGCCCTTATATATACATTTGTGTTGTCTAATATATATGTACATATATATATATATTATTTTATATATTATAAAATAGTATTTGTAAAATATAAATGGTTATATAAATATGTTTATA
The DNA here is from genome assembly GCA_030765085.1 of Allium cepa. Taxonomy (NCBI): domain Eukaryota; kingdom Viridiplantae; phylum Streptophyta; class Magnoliopsida; order Asparagales; family Amaryllidaceae; genus Allium; species Allium cepa. Next base: position 431,020,865 of record CM060941.1, read on the forward strand.
TATATATATAATTCACATTATAATATAAAAAAATTGTAAGTGTTTATATGAATAACTATGAATTCAAATTCAAACGTAAAATTCAACTTAAAATTTTTCGTTCTAGATATACATAATAAAATATCTATACTTTTAAATTCAAATTAATACATTAATTTTCAAAGCATATACATAATATATATATTTCAAAAATCTAAGAAACCTTTTTTATTTTATACATATATATAATTTTATATATACATATTAAATTAATATTTAAAATGCTATAATATATGCGTATGTTTTGACGTAAATTAATAATTATATATATATATATATATATATATGCACTTATAAATACTTGGCTATTAAATAATTAATTTATTTTCTATTTTAAAATTGTTTTAGTTAAAAAAATTGTTGATTTCCATATGGAAATCGGTAAAAAAGATTCCCAAACAGTTTTAAACGTATACATATTATATTAAATATTTACATATATATATATATAGGCACTTATATATGTATTTTTTGTATATAAAATATATACAATATTTAACTTTGACTATACATATATATAATGTATTCGGAAATTAAAATATATGTATATATTTAAAAAATCAATTTTTTTAAAAACTGTAAATATGTATTAATGAAATATAAATACATGATTTATGTAATGATGTTTGTATTTAAAATTGATCTTATTTAAAAATGATTTAAGAAAAAAAATATTGGAAAATTTTCTTCTTTTTTTACCCATGCTCGTGTGCTCTGTGTATGTGTGGGTGTATGTGTGTTTTTAGTACATATGTACACACATTATCATATTTACATATTTATTAATACATATACATGTACATTGATGAGCACGTAAATGTGCATGTTTTTACTTCCATATTTTATCGAGTTTAATTAAATAAATGATCATATTGGGTGTTTTAACATGTTTAAACCAAAATTCAAATTATTTCAAATCGTCACATATTCATCTTCATCGAAGGGGAAAATGGTCATTTTTGCGCATATATTAATTTTTTAAAATTTAATTGAAAATTTCTATGTTATTTTCTAAGAATTTAAATTCAAATACAAGTGACTTAATGAAGATATATGCATGCATAAGGGTGAATACAAAAGAATGGAGATGGAAATAATTCATTTCATGGATCATGGAGGACCCCACCAACCCACATACCTTCATGTACACTTAGGAGCTAATACTTATGCTAATTGAAGTTAAAGCTACATGTACATTTAAGTGGGGATTAAGACATGCTAATGATTACTTGCTGGCCACACTACTTTAAGGGTATTTTGGGTAGTTTCCAAAAAAGTGAATTAGGGTTTTAAACTTGTATAAATACTCATTATCTTCGTGTAATTAGCCTCTCTTCTTTAGTCTCTCTTAGACCCTCTTCTCTTTAGTACAGGATCAAATAAAAGAAAGCTTCTCTTTTCTTTTCATGGCTACTTAGCCATTTCTTTCATGTAATTTATTTTTTATGCAACTTTAATACATTGCTCTTTTCTTTTCTTGCTTACTTCCTTTCATGCTAGTAGTGTAGTTTGATTTTAATGCAAATAGGTTAGTTTTATTTCTTGTTCATTTAGCACTTATTCATCTTCTTTTTGTTTCATGTTGCATGCTATTTGTGTTGATGTGATAACACAAATGAGAGACTGATCCCTTCAATTTATGGGTAATGAAGCCTCTAGTCATGTAGCTTCAACATTTTGATAATTATTGCTCTCTTTTGTGCTTAAATGAATTTCGATGTGATTTATTGTTTCATGTTGAATTTGATAGTCTATGTTGTTCATAACAAATATGCTATGCTTAAATAATCACAAACAATATTTACCTCTTCATTTACATATGATGATGGTAATGAAGTGAATGTTGAAATTAAAATTTGATGGTGTATATTTTTAATTAATAGTTAATAGACCATATTTAAAATAGATTTTGCTTTCAACTTTGTTGTCATATTTCATGAGAATTAAAAGTGTTTGAAAGGTTGTGTTATAGTTTGATGGCTTACGTTCAGCTAACTAATAGCACAAATATGTCATACTTATAATAAACACATCATTTAAATTCACTTATGACCATAAAAAAAAGAGATCATAATTTCATGTTTTAATAAACTATATGATCTAGAGAGTGGAATTATCTCTAAATTGTCATTTATTCTCATAGTTTTCATTCACCTTTGCAGTAGTCAGTTTTTGCAATTTTTAGTAGTTAGCTTAAACATCTCAAATCTTGGTTAATTTGACTGAACAGAAATTTAAAATCTAACAATTCCTTACGAATCGACCCGTACTCACGCGTACTAACTTTTGTACTCTGTGCGCTTGCGGTATAAATTTTATTACAAATTTTTCGACGGTTTTCTAAGTCGACTGAAATTCCGTCGTTGAACAAGTTTTTTGCGTTGTTGCCGGGGAATTGTATTGATTTTAATTTTCTATTCTTCGGATTATTTGTTGTTTGATTTTTGTGTGTTTTTAGTTTGTGTGTGTCTGCATTTAAAAAAAAATTATTGTGTGTTTGTTTGATTTTTGTGTGCATTTGTTGTTCTAGTTTTCTTTTCATATTTGCATTTTCATTATTAAAACAAAGCATACTAAATTTCAAAAAGAATTTTTTTTTTTTTTATTCCATTCGATTTTCCATTTCATTTGCAAGTTTTTATTTTACAACTTCCAATTTTTTTTATATTGGCATTTCTTCCACAACTGTGCACCATCCACTTTCATAGCTTTAACCAAATTCTGCTCAGGTACACTCTCTGTTACAACTACCATTTCCATTGTCAACCTGGTTGACATTCCCCTGCCTGCAACCACCAACAAACTTCATCTTCTTTCATCTTCACCACTAACCACCAATACATCATACAACCTGCCACCTTACTTCTCATCTCCAAACTGCCTTATCGCTGAACCAACCACTTCTGCCCATCACAACAAGTCTTCTACATATCAAAACAGTTCAATCCTTCCACTTCAAAACACTTTAGTGCCCCTATCACTTCACTTCAGTTCTCATTTGCACAACAGTGATTCACCCTCTGCCTTCATCTACTACACCAATTCATCTCATCCATCACAGTTACTATCACTGTTGCATCAACATCCACATTCCCATTTCTGCCATCTACTCCAATTCCATCACATCCCCTATACACTTACTTCACATCCATATACACTTACCGGCTGCTGTGCCATTCAATCACAGATCATAATATCTTACAGCAATTACTGCACAACATACTCACAAACTCCTTCCATGAACACTTCACCTGAAAACAACCAGATACAAACTGCAACTAGTACAAACTACACCAATACAACAGTGCATATCTACCATACAACATCCCCTCTGCCATATAACTTACTCACTAACTATTCATCCACAACAATCACCACATCCAGTTGCAGTTACAGTCCACCATCAAACCCTAAACCACAGCTACAAACTACGGTCTTTGAAATAAACCACCACCAGTCAGCCTTCTCTGGCCATAACCACCTTGCTGACACACAAAAAAACACCTCTGATCAACTTCAATTACTGAACAGTGCAACAACCATCTTCAAATCACCAACGACCACTTTCTATCATATATTCAAACTCCTCAAATCGGTCACTACTCTACCACCACAACTTTCACACGACTGCAACCATACAACAAAATTTCACACTTTGGCACATACAAGCTACTGAAACCCAAGACTTCCATCTGGTACTACTTGACCACATCAAACTGTTAGAAACCACCATTCAAATCATACTTATCAACCGAGCCATATTCCTGTTGTCCATCCACTTCTGAGAAACCCCATCACCATTATCTTCCTCCTTCAAACTACAAGCCCTACCCTTGATTCAATTCACCCACTGTATCATCACTGCCTGCTACCTACACAAAACCGAACCATATCCCATTCAAATTCCCCCTTCAATCCACTGACCATCACAGTCAGTCACTCGAGCACCCCAATTTCATTGCCACCAATTGCGACCTCCTCCACTCCCTAAAACATCACCAGAACCATCATCTATTTGCACTCGAACAACAACTTCTACTTACATACGCCTGCAATTGAACTCCTCCGTGACTTCAACAACACAACATCATCAAACAAGCAACCGCAACCAAACCACCGCTACAGATAGTCATGCTTCTCCCTTCAACCTCAAAATCACAATGGAACCATCCACAACCACCTGAAATCATCACGACTCCTTCTCACAAAATCGAACACCTCGCTAAAGTCGAACACGTCGACCACCCAATTTTTCCAATCCCCAAATCTACACGAACCCGCGCCCGAAATCAAGAACCAAATTGGCTATTTCATTTCATTTTTTTTCCTTTTTCTTCTTTTCTCATAAGTTCGCCTGTGTTTCAATTCGTTCTTATGTTTTCTTTAATTTTTTGTTTTGAACAGGGAAACAGTGACAGATAAGTTTTATGTTTTAATTTCTTTTTTTTAAAAGAAGAAGAATAATGGGCCTTGGTTGTAACGGACCAAGTTATGTTTGTGTATCTTATTTGTTAAGGTTGCTTCATTTTCTTTTAACACTTTGGCCATGTTGTTTATTTAAAAAAAATTCACTCTTATCTCTTATTTTTTATTTTAGTTGCATTGTGGATTGCATGCATTGGCATTTATACAGAAAAAATTTAAAAACCCAAAAACAAAAACAAATTTCATTGTAGTTGCATTGTTAATACATGTTTAATTTCTGCTTTGCATTCTACATTTTGATTAATAATAACGTACTTAATTATATATTGACAATTTGTCTTCTTTGAACAATTTAATTTTTTTGGTGTCTAGGCTACGGCAGAGTAATAACCATTTATAAATATTACGGTAATTCGTAAATATTATAATGGTTGTTTCTTTGAAGGTACTTAAAATTCGGCTGCATTGCTACGGTGATTCGTAGTGCACCGATAAATCATGTTTTTACCTAATTGAGAACTATCTTGTTGAATTAAGACAAAGTGTGATTATACAATTTTGGGTAAGGATAAATAATTCATAATTAGAACCCTTGCGTTCATTTAGTTGCATCAGTTCATGCATATTAAAAAAAAACAAAAAACAAATCATTAAAACCCCAAACGAAAAAAAAAATTGTAAATATTTCTAAACTTGGTTTTTTTAAATCCTTTCTTTTGAAATTTAGTTTTCAATCAAAAATCTCTCTCTCTCTCTCTCTCTCTCTCTCTATATATATATATATATATATATATATATGACCTTTTCAAAAACAAAAAAAATGAAAACAAAAAAAAAACAAAAAAAATCAAATTTCCTTGTGAAAAAAATTCATTTTGCAAATATTTTCCTTTATTGAAAAAACAAAAACATTCTTGAAAATGTCCGAATTTCTATATTCACATGAATTTTATGATAGTTGTGAAAATCAATATAATCTATATAATTTCACTTTAAATTCTTATGAATATTTCAACAACAACTATTGTTTAAACGATTCAAGTTTTAAACTACAAAATTTTCAAAATGACGAACGACCCTCGAATCTTGAAAATGGCATTTCATCTCTACTTGAAATCTCTATACAACAAAATCAAATGATAAATATTTGTGAAATTCTTATTTGTGTGATAACTCAAGTCAAAGTTTTCAAAAATAATCAAAATTTGAATTCACTTCAAAATTCAAATGACTTCGAGTATAGCCTATGCCAATTCAATTTTGAACTCCAAAATGAATTTCAAAATCAAAACAAAAATGTGATCCACTTTTCAAATAAATTTGGAAATGGAAATAATCTCGACTACGATGCGAGTGAAAATTTTTGTTCTCAAAATCAAAACGAAAATGTGATCCACTTTTCAAATAATTCTCAAGTTAATAACTATAAACTTGATTTTGTTGAACAAATGAATGAAATTTACGATGATCACACGAATTTGATGTTCGAAATATATATGAAACAACGTGAAAAACAAAAGCAAATCCCAACGTGTGATGAGTCGAGTAATAATCCATCTTTTACCACAATTGATGATTTTCAAGTAACAACTTTTGAAATGGAAAATGACAATCTTAATAAAGTTGTTGAGAACTCAGTAATTGAATTGGATTTCAATTCTTTTGAGGGTGAGAAACTCGATTTAAGATTCAATCTTCCTTTTCTCGATTTTGAAAATTTGAACACAATAACTTTAGATTTTGAACTTGACACATGCAATGAAGTTGTTGATAATTCAATAAAGGAAGGCAAATTTAATGAACACGATTTGTTTGGACTTTTCAAAAATGAGTTGTTAAATTCTGATGGGGAAGACTTAAATCACCATTTTGATTTTGAAGTCCATAATTTTGAAGAAGTTTTTGATGATATATTTGAATTTCAAATTAGTGAAATTAAACTTGAACTTCAACCGATTGTTTTATCAACCCCAAAAATCATCAAAAATAAACAACTCATATGATTTTCAATAAAATGACATTCGTTTTTTCAAATCCACATTCAACTTCAAAATCTTATATGGTTTGGTTTTTAGCGCTTAAACTGTGTCTCGCATACTTGATGAGACAAATGAATCGGTCTTTGGAAGCCCATTTCATTTACTTTTTGACGATATATTTTCTGATCTCACGTAAATACCATTCATTTTCATGTAAATATAGGTCATCCTTTTATTTTTCTTCTTCCACCTGGGTTGACTGTGGGGACATAGTCAAAATCAAGTGTGGGGGTGACACGTCTTCTTTTTGATTTTTCATGATTAATTTTTCATTTTTCTTCCAAAACCAAAAACATATACTTCAAAAACAAGTTTTTTTTAGGTATTTTGATTTATTTTTAAAGAAACGCTATAGGATAAATATATGGTTTTGGTTTATTAAATTGAAATTTTTGAAAATTTATTCGTCTTAACAAAAATAAAAATGAAGTTTGATTACAAATAACAATGGTTTAACTAGTACATAGGAAGATTCATACGTGTTAATTATGAAATACATTCTAATCGAAAATCTTTGCTTTAAAAAGCGGTTGATTAAAAGTAAAGATATAACTTTTTCGTCTTCTAAGTTAAATGGTGCTAAAATGATTTTGCAAGACTCTCCCTTTCTAAAAAAATAATATAAAAAGAACACAATATATATAATATTTGTATATATGTATATATTTTTGACACCTAGAGTCATGCGTTCACACTCGTGTGTTCGCTCGCCATGCTTTGTACCCTTCTCACGTAAGCCCGAAAGGCAGTGCATGGTATATCTGGCCTCGGTTAATTTGAGTAGGTGTATGTTTATAAAAATTCATTTTAATAGCGCCTATAGTCAATAGGTATTCATATTCGTGTGATCACTCGCCACGCTTTGTATTCCGCTCACATAAGTCCATAAGGCAGTGCATGGGTAATATATCTGGCCTCAGTTTTTTGAGTTAGGCATATGTAAATATTGTAAATATCAATAAAATTTTCGAAAAAATAGAGAGAGTAAGCAAATGAAATTCAAATATTATTTTAACTTATTTTATTTTACTGGTTATTGAAAATAAATGAAAACACCACTTTGATAAACTTTGATAATCAATTAAGGATCCATTTCATAATTATATTATGTTATCAACCAAAATAACGAGTAAAACTATTGTCTATTTGTTATGATAACTTGATTTTTGTTGGAAAATTTGACAAGTAAATGACTTAAATTTTCAAAAAAATGACCAAAACTTAAATTTAGCTTATTCATGTCAATGTATATCATTCATTTGTAAATATTTTGGAAAACTTGCATCCATACCATTGTAAATATATCTTGCATTTAGGAATTCTACACTTCGCATTCAGATTTTGTGGGTACACCCATCCATGGATTTAATGGCCCACGAGACAACACTCATCCTACTGGGGACACCCAGAGGTTTAACGGCTTGTTGCATATGATCATTACAATCGTGCTCCCTACGAAAACGGTTTTATCTTAGTTTTTTTGTTTTTCTTTATTCGAGGACGAATAAAAAGATAAGTGTGGGGGTATTTGATGTGCACGTAAATATGCATGTTTCTACTTCCATATTTTATCGAGTTTAATTAAATAAATGATCATATTAGGTGTTTTAATGTGTTTAAACCAAAATTCAAATTATTTCAAATCGTCGCATATTCATCTTCATCCAGAGGAAAAATGGTCGTTTTTGTGCATATATTAATTTTCTAAATTTAATTGAAAATTTCTATGTTATTTCGTAGGAATTTAAATTCAAATACAAGTGGCTTTATGAAGATATATGCATGCACAAGAGCGAATACAAAGGAATGAAGATGGAAATAATTCATTCATGGATCATAGAGGACCCCACCTACCCGTATATCTTTATGTACACTTAGGAGCTAATACTTATGCTAATGGAAATTAAAGCTACATGTACATTTAAGTGGGGGATTAAGACATGATAATGATTACTTGGTGCACACACTACCTCAAGGTTATTTTGGGTAGTTTCCAAAAAAGTGAATTAGGTTTTAAACTTGTATAAATACCCCTTATCATCTTGTAATTAGTCTCTCTTCTTTAATCCCTCTTTGATCCTCTTCTCTTTAGTATAGCATCAAATAAAAGAAAGTTTCTCTTTTCTTTTCATGGCTACTTAGCCATTTCTTTCATGTAATTTATTTTATATGCAACTTTAATACATTTCTCTTTTCTTTTCTTGTTTACTTCCTTTCATGCTAGTAGTGTAGTTTGATTTTAATGTAAGTAGATTAGTTTTATTTCTTGTTCATTTAGCTCTTTTTCCACTTCTTTTTGTTCATGTTGCATGCTACTTGTATTGATATGGTAACACAAATGAGAGGCTGATCCCTTCAATTTAGGGGTAATGAAGCCTTTAATCATGTAGCTTCAACGTTTTGATAATTGTTGCTCTCTTTGTGCTTAAATAAATGTTGATTTGATTTATTGTTTCATGTTGAATTTGATAGTCTATGTTGTTCACAACAAATAGGCTATGCTTAAACAATCACAAATAAATTTACCTCTTCATTTACATATAATGATGGTAATGAAGTGAATGTTGAAATTAAAATTTGATGGTCAATATTTCTAACTAATAGTTAATAAACCATACTTAAAATAGATTTTGCTTTCAGCTTTGTTGTCATATTTCATGAGAATTAAAAGTGGTATAAAGGTTGTGTTATAGTTTGATGGCTTATGTTGAGCTAACTAATAGTACAAATATGTCATACTTAAAATAAACACATCATTTAAATTCACTTATGACCAAAAAAGAGAGATCGTAATTTCACATTTTGTTGAACTATATTATCCAGAGAGTAGAATTATCTTTAAATTGTCATTTATTCTCATAGTTTTCATTCACCTTTGTAGTTGTTAGTTTTTGCAATTTTTAGTAGTTAGCATAAGCATCTCAAATCTTGGTTAATTTGATTGAATAGAAAATTAAAATCTAACAATTCTCTATGGATCGACCCGTACTTGCCACATACTAACTTTTGTACGCCGTGCAAGGTGTAAATTTTTTGACGGTTTTCTAACTGATAGAAATTCTGTCGTTGAACAATATTTTCATGGTAACAACCTACACTTTAATGGACTAGAATTTCGACTAAATCGAAACTCAAGTCCATTAGGGAATGGATTGTAGATTTTGGTAATCTATAATAAACACAAGTATGTTAGAGTACGATAAATATAAATTCATAACGGAATTGAAAAATATAACATAACATACGTATAGACTAAGGCTATTATCTTGGAATTTATTCCTTAGAAATTTAACTGCCTTGTCAGTGCCAAACATGAATAAGAAGACTTCGTCATCTACATTTCCCGTCTTACTCTAACATCCAGTCCTTCTTAATATAACATGCAGGATATTACGAGGATTGGGTTAGGACAACGTTAAAGTGATACATACTTTACTCATCCCATTAATTTATGCTGATTGATTTCCATTTAAATGTTATGTCTATTATTTACGGTTAATCCGTTAAATCTTATGTGCATGTACAATATGCTTAACCTAAACTTTTCTAAGGTATCATTATATTTATATATGCCTAAAATATATATATATAACCCTATTTACCCAAGACCCTGGCTACTTAAATATTTCATAAATAGGGAGGAGGAAGACCCATCAGTCATTTACTACCTCAAATCCCCGAAGTGGGCCTTTCGCAATATCATTGCTAGTTAGCCGGTTCTAGCTGTAAAGACCGATGATCCTATATACGACTTTATAATATAATATATAATTTAATTGTCATATCACTAACGCAACTCAAAGACTCATTGTAACGACCCACCTTTTTGGACGCTTTAAATCGACAATAAACCACACATGTCAGACTCAAACAATTCAAAAGGGAGGATTGTTTTGGGGTAAATAAGAAAAAGAAGAGAATTGAAAGAAAAATAAAACACAGAATCTCACAGCGGAATGACAGAATATAATAATCAAATAAGCAGTTCATGAAGTTGTTTTACAAATAACATTTGATTACGCTTTTACAATATGGATTAGAGTTATACATACAGCAAGAATAATAAATAATGCAGTAGAACAACATGGTGCAGTAGTATATATATAATAAATGGCATATAAATCTCCTATACAAATCTCCTATCAGGATAGGTTCAGGAAAATAATAATATCAATAACAACAATATATATATATATATATATATATATATATCTTATTTCAAAAATAAAACATCTTAAACCATGGGAAACAATAAAATATATCTATAAAACCGTAATTTGAAAACGTACATATTTGTCGGATAACAACGCTTTATTTATGAAACCAAAAGTAGTAGCTATTGCTTCTATAAACCTGTATTCTACTTATATAATCCAAAGAAGTTAATAATTATATAAAAAGAGAAATATTTAAGTTGTTTCAATTAATAACAAAACAAATCAACACATAATAACAATAGTTGCATGCAAATAAAACAACACGACCATCATATGTAATAAAGGAATACATCAAACATCCATAGCAACCAAACTAATGATTTGTTCAGGTTTAGAAAATTTTAATCGTACAAGGTGATAAATAAATTATCAAATTACCCTATGCTCAACAGTCTTAGATAATTACTTACTAGATTATTTGATACATCCTTATACAGTTAGAAGTATCCTTTCCCAAACATTCCATAAGCCAAAACAACCAAGAATTTCAAATATTATTTAAGTTTATTCTTATAAATTTCCATTCACATCATTTACTGTTCATTTATTTTCATCCATTCATACAATGATTATTTTATTAATTGATTTATCTTCATTACTTACTAGATTTATTTCTCATTCTGTATTTGAGATTATCATTGAATACATATTAAAGTATTACATACATTTCATTTTAGTTTATTTCACATGTATTATTTACTTATAATCCTTGATATCCATTTTAATATTAATATTCATCAGTGAATCATTTCAGTCATTTTCTTGAGTTTATATCATTTACTTAAATAGTATTTACCCTTTTTACTATTTAATTCAATTACAAGCATTTTACAATATTCAATTTTGTTTATAACATTTCTTGTAACATCAAAACTCTTCTTTATAGAAATAATTTCATTTAAACACTTTCATTACTTAAGTTTTACTTGTACAATATCCTATTACATATTCCTATTAACATTTCAACTTTTAAAAATTTCTGGTAAGTTATATCCATGTTTTAAGAATGTAATTGAATTTTACACAAGTATATCTTATTCAAATTTAGTTAACAAAAATGTTCAATAATTACATCTTCTAAATTTTCGTACCTTTTGATTTACAAGTTACAAATTTCCAATCTCTTATATATTTCATTAATCACTTAACATCTAATTTCTTATTTTTCATTTTAGAAGTTTTCAACTATTAAAATAGTTAATACAAATTTAATGACTAAATATCGGGTTCCATAATATATATACTCATAGCTTTTATATATCTAATCACATTTAGAAATTAAAAATTAAGATTTGTTTATCAAAACAAATGTGTAGTAAAGCTACAACAGTGACCTTCTCACTTTGAAACTCGAAAATGAATGTCGATGATGCATGCACTCATTACCAAAATTATTTTCCAACGACAAGAGAGGGGAGTACAGAACTTATTTCCTTCCAAAATTCCTTTAAAACATTTCTTTCAAATCACATTGAAAATATTTATATTCGAGAATACTTCCAAATAATACTAATATCATATTCCAAAATCTTTTGTAAACGAATTTCAAAACTCGAAACTTAAGTTCTCAAATTTTCAGTTCTTATTTAGTTTACTTGGAAATCCTATTTTACAATCAATATTTATAAAATTTCTCTACCTAGCAAAGAACATATTGCATCCAACTATATCATTTATAAAAATTATTCTTTTATATGCAAAATATAATACTAGGTTAAATTATTTCATTTACCTATATTTCGAAAACAATATTGTGTCAGTCTACCCTATTAAATGTTTAGAAATCTCTATCGATATCATAGCGTCCTATGTACCGATCAGAATTCATAAATACTAAACAGAACAAATTAACACAATATAAAAACATTTTATAGCACTGACAAGTACGCTCTCTCATATATACACTCAGACAAACTAATTCTAGGGTATTACTACCCTATCTCTAATGAGTCAAACCCCACAAATCTAAGGTTGTCGCTAAAACAAAGCTCTGATATCAAATTAATAGGACACCTGCTAGTGGGGTAACGCCCACCGTAGAATACATCGGTAACTGTGTTCTACTTTTACGAATAGCTTCTGGACTGTACCTACCCCATGGAACATGTAGGAGTAAGAGCCATCCGTTCACTATCAAACACAAAAAGTGAGAACCCCTTGTCATGCTGCACCCTCCGAGTGCCAAAGCAGACATATATGTGAGACTCAAACCATTCAAAAGGGAGGATTGTTATAGGGTAAATAAGAAAGTGAAGAGAAAATAAAGGAAAACAAAACATAGAATCTCACAATGGAATGACAAAATATAATAATCAAATAAATAGTTCATCAAGCTGTTTTACAAATAACAATTGATTACACTTTTGCAATACAGATCAGAGTTATACATACATTAGGAATAACAAATAATGCAGCAAAATAACATGATGCCATATTATAAATATAATAAATAGCATACAAATCTCTATCTTCGTCCTCCAAAGATAAAATGGTCTTCAATACATTGAAATGCTCAGACTGACCCGAGCGCAATGAAAAGATAAACACTAGAGTCGAAACTAAAAGATCTTATGTAAGTTAAATCAACAGTAAATAAATATAAGTGTAACAGCTTCAGAGATGCTTATGGGATTTTACATCTCCTATCCAGTGTCTAATGTGAGTGCAATAACTTAAGAGATGTTCGAGATTCCATCTTCCAAGGATCCATTAAACTATCTACATACATAGTATAATACGCTATTATAACATGTCTATATAAAGTAAAGTATTAAAATTACGTTAAGGCGTTACCCATATTTCCCTGAACACATTTTTATAATATTCCCGTACTCTATACAGATACTATAAGCCGCACCAAACCGGTGGGATACTCAGGGAGCAATCCATAAGTACGGTACAAACCAAACTTGTAATGGGCGCGATGAGGCATGTGGCAAGGCACGCGAGGCAATGATAGGGTAGGAATCTACTGTTTGCAATCCCGGACTGGTGGTAACACATAGCAGCTACTACCGCCACCTCAGAACACACTCCCATAATCAAATCGAGGTGTGATCACCAAAGTAATAATATGATATCGAAGAAATGTGCCCGATTGGAGCAGCAACCTTACTTGGCCTGGTATAGCTCCTTTTTTATTTTACATCAAGCTAAGTCGAGGGAGTTAGGGCTACGTTAATACCATACATAGAATCGTTCGCCAAACCATCATACTTCATTCTGGATTCTCCACTACATACACAGTTGTTAAAGTGGTTTTCGGTATTGGCAGAGAGTATGGGAATATTCGATCTCGGTCTCTTTAACAACCAAACGCTTATTTCACACCGAATGGTTCTTTTACATTTCCAAAACCAATTCATAATTGATATCAAAATATCATACTCACTTAAAATCATATTACACCGGAATCATATTCACTTTCAAAATCATTATCACTTTCTGAATCATATTCACAAAATAGGTTAACCCTCATTTCAAAATCATCATATTTACTCAAAATATGTCATTTCACTAGAAAATATCATTTCAAATTCCAATGTAAGTTATAACATCATTTAACCACATTCGCTTTAAATCAAGGATTTAAATCTAACCAGATCAACCTTGCACCGTTTGAATTTTTGAAGGTAGTTTAGATAGTCATGAATAGTTTAAATAGTTTAAAATAGTTTTATAATAGTTTAAAATACTTTAAATAGTTTAAAATAGATTAAAATAGTTTAAAATAGATTAAAATGGTTTTAACTAGATTAAAATAGATAAAATAGTTTAAAATAGATTTAATATAGTTTAATTAGTCTAATATAAAATGGTTTGATTGTTGGAAATGGTTTATATAGAAAATAGTTTGGAAATCTAAATAAATCTGAATTTAAAATAATATATCTTTAAACAGTTTATATTAAAATAATTAACTTTGGAATTGATATCAAATCAAACTATTTCTTCCATTTCAACAAATCGGATCATATCCATATTTCAAATCAACAACTCAAATTTTTTTAAACTTTCAATTCAATCTCTCATTAAACCATTTCAATTTATATCGATTTCAAATCGATGTTGAATTACAAATCTAAACCACTTCAAATTCGATAGATTTCAAAGTTTATATATTCAGACGTTTACAATAACTCAATTTTGATAAGTGTCATTTATATTTTAAAATTCAGCTTTAAAATTTCAATTTAAACTCTTTAAACAATTCTGTTAAACGATTTCAATTTCAACATTTTATAGCTTATATTTTGAAAATAATTCAGTTATATAAATCAAATTTTATTTCCTTTAAAATAATATCATTTAAATGGACTCAAAACTTAGGTTTTACAATCATTTAATTTAACCAAATTGGTGTCTGTATATAATTTTCTACCATACGGTCAAGTGATACAGATATAAATCATTTCAATCCACAATATATTTAAAATTTACGGATGTATATCATTTCAACCCGCGATCCCGAGTAAAATTCAAAGTCCATAAAATTATGGAGTTTATCATTTTACTCATAACGATTTTTCCCTAATCTATAAGACCGTTCAGGTATGTATTATTTCAACCCATAGTGATTTCTAACGACAAACTAAGGGAACTTGCAGTGTGATAACAACATATGAATAACATACATCCAATCATCCAAATATTAACAATTAAACGTCCATCACAATCATCATTCAAATCAGTCAATAATCACAACAATTAATATCATCATTACGTATTCAATTAGCAATTTAAATTCAATAATAAATAAAATAGCAATTTAATTCAATATATATTCAAATTAGACCCGAATGATAATTTAAATATACCAAACAACAATTAATCTACTTTTAATCACATCATAAATTTAATTCAACTGACATAAGATAGTTTAGCATTCATGAGTGGGTTAAATCACTCACCTTTGATTTCAAATCGATTTAATATCCAATTATAGCCCAAAAATCCAGCAGCCTCAAAATGTAGCCAAACTAGTTTCATAATGTCCATAATTTCGATATGATTGCAACAGAGAAAACCACGCGTGAATCCGAGTTCGTACGCAAAATTTCTTCGAGTTAGAAGATTAACATTTAAATTTAATTAAATAATTAACTAAGGGTAAATACGTAATTGTGCTTACCTTCGAAACCCTACAGCTCGATCAAGAAATCATGTACGCAACTCAAGCTACAGCCACCACTGTAGTCGATCAAACGCTATCTAAACACGCCACCACGTAGCATTCCACTACGATCGGAGTATGGCGCCAATTCCCCTACCTCCGTCGCACCTCTAGGCTGAGTGCGACCATCGCTAGCGCCCCCATGGTCGGGACATCGCCTCTCGAAACTAAAGCCAATCATGGCAATTTACGACCACTTTGACATGAACTAAACCCCTGGACCGACTTGCCTCGACCTCCTCTGCACGCCCATACTACCCAATCGAACCCTCATCGAAGATCCAACGTCCAATCCAAAAACCTAATACGAATGGTAGGAGATAAATTGCCAATTACTGGCCAAACCATGATCCGAATTGAAAAATGAATCGCTATAGTAGATTATGCCCGTTAAGAGCTTTCAAACTATATATAATATGACATTGTTTGGAGAGTTTGAATTTTGAAATTGATTTTTGAAATGGAAATTAGGTTTTAGAATCTGGGAATTAGGTTTTCTGCCATTTTAGAAGGAGGAACAGACATGTAGAAATGTACATATAGGAATAAGGAATAAATAGGCTGTTAGGGTTTATAACAGCCTTTATATAGGCAAAGGTAGATAATAACGAATGGCTGTATCGAATTGGTCGAAATGATAACGACGATCTGAAAAGCCCGTTTCGTTCCCAAAACGAAAGTAGGTCATCCCATATATCAAAATAGACGTTTTCGATATTTTTAAACTCAATGGAACAAGTTTCAAGTCCCAGTTCCTTTGAAAATAGAAGTTAGCTTTTAAAATCGACTTATTTTAATTGAATTTATTAAATTGATTTCTACATGTTTCGAGCCCACACGATCAAATGATAAGTCTGATCGCTACGAAACTTGAAATCCCACAATAATTCACTATTACGGATCCGATGAAACTGATTTCGTTAAAATCCGAGACAATGGCCAAAAAGGCTATTTTTAAGTTAAGTAAATAAATTATTATTAAATTGATTAATCAACATTTTAAATTTAAATTTAAATGTTAACAAATTTTATCATTTTTGATTACCTAGTAACTTATAACCTTTTAAGCAACATTCCAATGTCAAATATAATATTTAATATTGCATTAATTTCAGCGTTCAGTTGTAATTGAAATAGATTCGTTAATTATAATTTAAATTCCAATAAATTCATTTATTTAGATTTACATTCTTCTTATTTAATCAACAATACTCTATGAATATAATTACCATTGGTTTATATTTTATTGCATTCTTATTCTACGGTTATCATCTTTTACCATATTAACTGCAATAATTAATTACATTAATTTTCGTTGATTTCCAAATCAATTTCAACGGATTAATAATAAGACGATAAATAAGCAAATGTTGCTTTTACGTAATTTAATCACATTTATAAGTTTATTGTTTACAATAAGATTATAAATTTACGTGCAAATAATTGATTTCACATTATATACTAAAACCAATTAAATAAAATAACCTGAAATTTCATTATTAATATAGCGTGGAATTGATTCCCTTATTTACAATTATCACAACATTAACTTTACCACTATATCAATTGATCAAAATTACATAAGAACAGTTGTCAATAACATTCATATAACGTTATCAAATCACATTCTTACTATTTTCCCGTTACTAAATCATAAGTTTAAATTTCTTACAATATTAAATTTCCAATATCTTATTTAATTTAATAATTTTAATTATCGAAAATTATGGGTCGTTACACTCATCTAAAGGTTAACTAGCTTACCTCCACCGAATAGATAACAAACAAACAATTAAAAATATTTGAGGTCTTTGCGTAATCCCGTAAAGATTCTGCATTAGTAGGAAGCAAAATCAGGGCATAACCCGAGTCTTTAATAACGAATAGGTGGGACCCCTGGTGGTTAAAGCCTATATGCCAACCCTATCATCTAAATACCGACCCAACAACAACACTAACATAGACCATCGACCTCCTGTACTAGCCTAAGTAAGTTAAGGAAAATGCCCTTTTGGTTACTTACTACCTCTTATTTGAATTGAACCCGACCCCGTTTCCTTAAAAGTAATTGGGCCATTTAATACTTCAAATATGAGGCAAACCCTCAGTACATTTTCCCCAACCTATCTGCAATGCATATCCATTCCCCATGGGCCTTATGGTTGGAGATGTTCCACATCATTAGTAAGTGTACACAACTGCTGGTAGCCTCTAGGTGAAGGGCAGACTTCTGTTGTATAACTCTACGGACCTCATATCCCAACCAACTAAACCAAACCTATCACCCAAAGCCTAAGTGATGAGCAAATCCTACAAATTCATGTCTGTCCTAAATGTATAATTGAAGCTATACAATTTGCTAGTAGGATAAATATTGCTTTCTACATATAATTAACAGTATTAATACTTACTTATCCGCTACATTATTATTCCTGATTTATATGCTTAGGCTTTACTTATAGTTTAATGTCTAATAAATGTCTATTACCCATATAAGTTGTAATTAATGTCAAAATTAGACAATCTCTAACTAATTTAATTCCTTTCACTTATTTACCTATTTCAAAATCCATCTATTATGCCTATTCAATTTCTTCAAAAATGCTATACTAATCTCTCTAATAAGTCCCTTATTCAATTCCTTTTAACTCTCATTAATTATAAACTTATTCCCCGTTAAATTTGTAATTAATGTTCATAAATTATAATCTATTAATTATCATGCTAAATAACTAATACGTATATAGTTATAAATCATGTTATTTATATATACTTTTTTTGAATGTTAAGCGTTGTTATACATGTATATATATTTTTATTTCTAATTACAAATTTCTAAACTAGAACATTTCTTTCCACTCTTTAATTTATTAGAGCTATCCTTCTAAAAAGGATTACCATTACTACTTTCCATAAATTAACCAAAAGTGAAATCATTGCTTTATTTGAAATTATAAGAAATAATTTCTTTCCTTTTATTAAAATAGGTAGTGTAAACTACGAAGAATAATATCCACACTTTACTTATTCTTTACCTTTTAGATATATTCCTAGTTAATTCAAACACCGTACTTCTATACATATTTTGTATAATTTTTTGAAAATTACACTGAAATCGCTCCAAATAAATCAAAATATAGAAATACACATTCCAAGACGACCTAACAAACAACCAATTATAGATCTGAAATAATTTTTCAACTTTACTAACATTGTACAAAATAAATATCTGGGGCTGATTTCAAATTTTGCAGATCAAGTTTACATACTCTTCCTATTCCAATTACCTATTTTATTGAATATGTACTTGATAATCATATACGTTTCTTATAATCTACAATTCATCAAATCGTATTTAGCCATAATAATTGATTTAGAATTCAACATGATAAATTTCAATGTTATAAATAAATCGTATAATTTTCCCCTCACCTTTTAAGCTTTTCAAATCTCTAAATTTGAATTCAATCCTTTACTTGACTCCTTTTTCTCTCTAATCAAAAGAATACTTACAATAAGGGGTAGATATACTATTAGAATTACATATTTGGAAAGTGATTTGGGTTTTAGTGGAAAATAGATTTATAATAATAAAAATTACCTTTTTCTGCAGTATTAATTCACTCATTCTTCTTCTCTTTTATTTCCTACCCTTCTTTGAGTATCTATTTATATATAATATTTTATAGTTTTTAGAAGTAATGGAGAAAAGAGAATGGCAAAGCTTCATTACTTAGATAAGAAAATATGAGAAGAGAAGCGAGGAGTTAGAACTTTATTTATAGGCGCATGAATAATTGTAACCATTAAATTAAAATAATTAAATCTAGGCTGATGGCCAAGGTTCAAACCCTAGCCATCACGCTCTAACCGATTGAATGCATCCCTATAGGTTGTCGATCGGACCATAGTGGAAGTCGACCAGTGGAGTCGTGAATATTAACAGTATTATTTTTACTATATTTTTTTAATTATTTTCGCTTCCGAAACTTCAAACACTAGTAACCTTTTTTTTGAGCTTCGATCATGAAACTCCAAATATGAAAGTTGCTTAGAAAATCACTATAAATGCAACAGTGCAAGTTTCATGACTAAATTCCAATGTTACTTAAATTCCATTTTTGAAGCTTTATTAATTATTTATTAATTATCATAAATTTTATGGGGGGTTAGATTCATCCAATGAAGATAAAATATGTGTGTGTGTGTGTATGTGTGTATGTATGTAGATTCATGATAATTTATGCACTAACTATAACATATATATGACATGATGAACAACAGATATTTATATGCAATCCTAGAAAATATTTACCTAAGCTAAGGCATAGTTGTGACACGTTGAAATGACAAATTCAAAACTCCTCGAATTAGTATCAAGAATCTAGAAAGTGTATGGATTGTATTTTAATTTGTATTGGAAGTACTTGAAAAATGGTAATGAGGGCAAAGGGGGAGCTCGACCAAAAATGTGATGAGAGGAGGCAAAAATTAAGTAGTGAAATGAAGGGATTACGAGCGTTTAAATAACCAAAGAGGAGAGAAGCTAAAAGTGGATCTATATCTACTTATCTCTCTTACTATTTCAAAATCATTTAAATAATTAAGTCCCTCCTTTCTACCCTAGTATCGTCAGCCATGCTTGCCCCTATAAAGGCCTCCAAATTGCTTCAAGCCTGATCAGAATATATGCATTTAAATCCAATTCAAACGCACGTCGATGTCATATATTGATACATGTGTATACAAATTTTATAAACGCCCAATTGAAATATTGATAAACACAAATCAAATAATATTTCACAATTAATATTTCATATAGATTTGTTAATTTAATTAATTTATAAAAATTAAAATTAATTGAATCAGGTGGTAGTAAGAGTATTCAAACATTACAATTTCATGAAATATTTATTCAAGCAATTAACATATATAGCAATCCAAGTATATACATAGTTAATTAAATCCCAGTAACTTATATATATATATATATATATATATTTGACCATGTATATTGTAACAACCAGCTTATAACGAACGCCTTTACGACTCCCGAATGTTGATACTAATACATCTATGGTATTCACGTGCCGAGCTCCCAAGTGCTGGAAAGATAGAACGTTAGGGCAAAGAAAAAGAAGAAAAGAAAAGTAACAAGAAAGAGGAGAACAAAATCATTATAATCTCACAGCGGAATTATAACATATAATATCTAAAGATAATACATAGAGCCACTCTAACATACATAGCATTTCAGAGTTAGTTATAAGAGCACTATCATCAGCTTGGACAGTTATAATAGCATGTCCTTATGCTCACTGTTCATACTTAACAATATTACAATTACTAGCAAAAAAAGCTCATAGTTCGTTCAAGTTCAAAAAATCCTCATATCAAACAAGGTCGGTAAACAATCTATTAAGTGTACCTTACTCTTAACAGCCTAAGGTTATTACTTAGTCGATTTTCATTCTACCTTAAAAAATATGAAGAGTCATTCCCCAAACTCTCCGTAAACCAACGAAACATAACATATAATATACAAATATACTAAAGTCCATAGGATGTACATATGTCATCCATACACTATACGTATGTCATCCATACACAATATCAAATCCGATCACTTGCTCAATCATATAGATTTCACTTACAAACTAATAGTCCACCGACCGCTCTAGTACTACTCCGATCCAATTTCTTGATTATACACCTTTATTATCCTTATATAGCCATAAACTATGATGGAAAACTTCAGAGTCATATAAAGAATCCGTATCAAGTATTTGCCGTCAAGAATCTAGTGAAAAATCCTAACTCAGGCCGGTATAAATCACCTCACAATTATGTACTCAAATCCTAGATCGAGAACTGTCATGTCAATAAAATGATCTACGTACAACTTATATACTTTATTCCATTGGTTTCTTAACTATACCTATTAATTTTTATTTTAAATTACATTTATTTTCTCATATATTATTTCTTATTTAATACTAAAATAACTTATAAAACATTTCATAAGTTTTTACTTATATTTTATAAACATTTCATAACTTCAATTTACATTTGTATGATACTCTACTACATCCTAAGAGTATATAAAACTCAATCCTATATATTTTACTTAACAAGAATGTTTAGTAAAATTTAAACTTCTTTTAACTTACTGCCTTCTTTAATTAGAGTCACATAAACTTATCTTTTCAAATAAAGAGCTATAAAAACTGATCTTCTATATTTTTACAAAATTACTTAGAATCAAATTTATACATTAATTTGGAAGTCTCCAACTATCAAAAATCATTGAAAATTCCATTTTATCCCAAAAATAGAAACTACCAAACAACATATCATAATGCATATGATACATGAGTCCATAACATAACTTAACAAAAAATTTGAGAACTAAATACAAGGTTCTATTTCAAATTATCTTGAAATAATATATACTTATAACTTTTATATTTCAAATTATCTTGAAATAATATATACTTATAACTTTTGTATATCAAATCATGCTTTCAAGATTTAAATTAAAATATGTTTTACCAAAACAACTATTGTAGGTCCCTCTACTTTGAAACTCGAAAATGAATGCTGATGATGCTGCAATCATCATCGGAATTATTTTCAAACGACAGAAGTGAGTTCAATATTTTCTATCATCTTTAAAATCCATTTTTAAAATATTTCTATCCATAAATACTTTTAAATAATACTATTAATATTTTCTTAAAAACCTTGAAAATCGATTTTTAAAACACCGGATTTCATTTTTCAAATTCCCAGTTTAAATCCTTTTTATTTATAAATTATATTTTATAAACCATTTTTATGTAAACTCACATTTTTATGTAAAAAAATTTCTCAAATATTTATTCTAAAATATCTTGCTTTTCATTTAGATTATAATAAACATCTTTTTTAAAAGTTAAATTTTTAACCCAACGTTGTCACTGAAGGCCTTATAGTCAAATCGTGAAATTTAATTCACAAGGTGTTCATTTCAATGTTCCTACAAATTACTATCTACCCAACCCATGTAGTAAAAATGTAAACTACTCATAAATTAACAAACAATAGTAAATGCTCCTAAACTAGCTGAGCATGACTAAGTTAATAAATAAGAGATAATAATGAACATCGTTAATCCCTCCATAAATTAGAATACATTATCAAATTATAATGATATAGTACTAAAATATACCAAATATATATACACCATCATATATATAATACACTCAAATCATTCCAGGGCATTACTTTATCATATCTCATAACGAGTTATACCCAAGCAAATCCAAGGTTCTCGCTTAGCCTTCAACTATGATACCAGTTGTAACTGATGCCTTTTCGACCCCTAAATGTCGAACTAATACATCCAAGGTATTAACGTGTCGAGCACCCAAGTGTCGAAAAGACGGGATGTTAAGATAAAATGAAAAAGAAAGCGGAGAACAAGAACATCGGAATCTAATAGCGGAATGATAACATATAATATCAAAAGATAATTCACAAAGCCACTCCAATACACATATCTTTTCAGAGTTACTAATCAGAGTAGTATCATAAGTCTGGACAGTTACAATAGTTTATCCTTACAATTGCTGATATATATACATAAGTAATGTAGTGGATATAAGAATACTATGTTAGGCAGGCATCCAACTCCTCTCCAAGAGCTCAATGAACATCAACGAAAACCTGCCTTTATCAGACTACTCGAAAGAGCACAAGAGGAATTTAAGGAAAACAGAAGCCACATGTAAGACATAAGTATGGTGTGATAAAATTAATAAATATACGATCAACATACAACAACACCTTTTGAGGCCGTCGTAACGGTTATTCCTTCAAAAGAGACAAAAATCCAATAAGTACATATTCTATCCTCTCAAACAATAACAGTTATACAATCAAAGCCACTAAGGGCATTACCATAATTATATAGGATTTCCACGGAGACGCCCTCAATACACCGAGGTTGATCTCTTACATATGGATCATAGATATTCTTCTGAAGCAACGTATATCTCTAGATAAAATATACCTCAGGTTATCATAACTGGTTCCACGCTAACAAGCCGTGAATACTGTATACATCGCTCCCACATGCATAACTGGAAGTATAACGAGATATCTAGTCGCATGTATCCATGGGCTTTATTTTAAACCCTTTTTCTATGCACCCTTACTTTAGTCTTTTTTCATCTCAATGGTGAATTCATGTTCAGCATCTCGATACCCGATCCATAACTCAAACTGGTCTTGGAACCGTACATGCATTCCCATTTCTCAGTAGATATCAGAACTACACATGGATTCTTACATCCTAAATATACCACGAAGCACTACATGGGTTTGATTATCTTAAACAAATCTCGAATCTCCACGTAGATTCTAGCATCTCAAATAGATTCCAAACATCTTCCAAAGCATAGAACATGAATATGGTTTTGAAGTGGTTACGGTTTTGAGTCTTCTCATATAAAATACCCTTTCCTGCTTATCGGGCACTCCAAAACCAATCAGTAGATTTTCGGTTAACTTAGCCCTAGTTCTTTTTGTAGGATCTAGATTAACCCTAGAGGGGGGGGGGTGAATAGGGTTATAGCAAATTTTCTCGATTTAAACACAGAAATAAACTGCAGAAATAAATATGCTGAAAAGTAAATCACACACAAAATTTACCCAGCTTCGGCAACCCCTGCCTACTGCTGCATTCACAGATTTCTATTAGAATTAAACAGTATCACGCTTACAAACACTCTACTAGACTCGCAGACCCTTTTGCTCCCGCTCACAAACACTCTACTAGACTCGCACACCCTGCTCCCGCCTATAGAGTTTCGCTCACTCGCAAACACTGCTCCCGCCTATAGAGCTTTGCAAACTCGCACACCCTGCTCACTGAACTAATTCTAAATAGACAATCTGACACTACCTAATCCCTAGGTGGTGATTTACAAATTCTTCGACTCGAAAAGAAAAAAAACAACTTCAAAAATAACCGCAGGAGCAAAAATTAAAATACGAACTTGAATGCATAATTTTTGCTCAATTAAAAAATAAGAAAAAAAACTCTAAAAATTAAACCCTAAATTTGAGAATAATTCCCCTTTAATAATAAAGAAGACCGGCCCCTTTATTTTTCAACCGATCCACTCTCTTCCCTTATTCTTTGACCCGGTCCACTTTTGCTTGTAAAAAATGCGGCCTCTCTTTGTCGAATTAGGGCTTCAGCTTCTTTCTCGAATTAGGGCTTCGTTCTGATGATCGATCTCTGATTTGTGACCGATGGCTTGCGTCGCTTGTTCTCTGATAATTGATTCTTGTTGCTAGCTCGTTCTCTGATGATCGATTTGCGTTGACAGTTCGTTCTCTGATGATCGAGTTGTTGATGATTCAGTATGTTATTTCTTTTCGTTGCTGGTTTTAATGATTTGCTTGACTCTATATCTCGATGCCGATGATGATAGTATGGGGTTTGTATTTATATGAATTCGAATCAATTGATTCGTTCGTATTCACTTGCGACTTCATCACTTTCCTGATTTGTTGCAACTTTGATACGCACGGCTTCTATTCTGTAGCGTTTGATTGCCTTGAGTCACACGACTTTAACTTTTACACGTTCGATTCTTCTTGTATAAAAAAACAGAAACTTTCCCTTTTTAATTTTGCTGACTATTTCAAAGAATACACATTTGATACTGTCATGAATTCGAATTCTCTGTACTGTTGAACTTTAGCATCCTATTTTGAAAATTCTGACTTGACACTGCTTCGACCATCTTGTGTTTGTCCCTGTCTTCATCTCTGGCCATCTTCACTAGTCTCCTTTTGAATATTGCACCGTTGTTCACTGTTTACATCACTGGACTTGATATCATTGTTCTTTATTTCTTATGGCTCCACTGTTGCACTCGAGTGGTTTCAAACATGTGAGTTGTTGTTTGCTTTTGATGTAGCTGTTAGTCTGCATTTTTTCGATTCCCTGTGTCACTTGATCTATCACACTGTTGCATACATTTGCATTGTATATATTCTTGGATTTGGATTTGAACTGCTTCATGTACTTGATATTGTGGCAAGTAGTCTTTGCTGTTATGTTGATGCATTGTGCCTTTGTGGTTGTAACTGGACAGTTCATATTGCTTTGCTTCATCGTTTGTGTCCACTGCATTCTATTTCACTTTGGTTTTGGAGTTGCTGCTATATTGGTTTAAGTTGCACTGTACTTTGTGCTACTTCACCATGTCACTTGAGGTCTTGCAGTTTGGTTTATTGATGCATTCATGTACACTGCATATCTCATGCTCGAGCTCTTTGCATACTTTATGACTGTACTGTTCTTATTGAGTTGATATATTTGTGGTACTTTGTCTCTGGCATTGACATTGACATTTGTATATATGACCTGGCCAGTTGAATCATTAACTGTTCATACTTGTGATCTTCATTTGGGTTATTGATCGTGATTTGCACTGCTACACTGTTGCATTATAGTAGTTGCTTCTGGGCATATATATTGGTCTTTTAATTTATGCTGCAGTCTTCAAGCATTGTTGATTCATTTGTCTTTGCTGTGTACATGTTGTAAATGATTTGGCTTAAGTTACATCACTGGTATATGCATATTTGTTCACCTGCAGTTGCACATTGCTGCTTGTAGCACTTGTATACTTGGTCGAGTCCATTTGCATTCTGCAGGCTTGTACTGTCCACTGCCCTGTAATCTTGAGTTTGTTTACTTGGTGTCTTCATTTTTGATGCAGAACTTCAGTGCTTTTATTGACATGTTATGGCTTGTACTCGGTTTGCTTTTGATGCATTCTGGTGCGGTGTTGTTCATTGTAGTTGCACTGCAGTTTCATTATGACTGCTCTATGTTGTCACTTGATCTTGTATTACTGCCCTTGTGTCTGCACTTGTGAATTTTGTTGCGTTCATGTCTTCGACTGTTTGGTCTGAACTTGACGTTGCAGTTTGTAGCTGTTGACTGCATCACCATATATCAATTGCTCGGCCTTTGGTTTCATGTGCATTGAGTTTTGACCCTTTGTTGTTCATTTGGGCTGTTGGACTTGTTGTACATTGCATAGTGCATTGCCTTGTTTGTTGAAGTTGTGCTTGCACGCTTGCTATTTTTGGCTGCGCACACGAGTTGGCGAGGCAGTGCACACGTGTATGAATGTACACGTGTGTATTGCAGCCACTTATGGTTACATGTCCCTGTAATATCTATATGCACGACTTTGTGATGAAATCAAGTGTGAATGATGACGAACAACCCAAATAACTGAGGCAAATCATATTTTCAAAAATCGTATTTCATTTTATATTGCAAAAATATTTCTTTTTCAATTTTACTGCGTTAGTGAATATTTTTGCAGATTTCTCAGATGCTGAATTCAAACTGGAATGCAGTTGAAGACAAAATACGAGTGTGAGTGATATGTAGTGAGGTTATCAATGTAAAAATATTTGTGATGTAATCATGATGTAATCAAAAATGTATATGTATAGTGAGAGCATGAATTTGTACTATTCAAGATTGTAATAAATATTTGTTTGAATAAAATTTCTGTTTGAATTCAAAATCTGTGTAACTTGTTCTGTTTGAATTCAAATTCAAATTCTGTGTAATTTATTTTATTCAACAAATATTTATTTAATCTATGAAAAACAAAATAGTACATTACCAAATACATTTAAATGAATATATATGTTTATTATCATCAAACAAAAACATATAAGCGCATATTCAACACTTTTAGATTTAAAAATACAATACATAAGGGTTGAGATCCTCTTTTATCTGGACATATTTCCTTATTATTTATCCTAGAAGGCAAGATGAGTTTATACGTAGGGCATAAAATCATCTCGTGCTCCCTCTAGGTATTTCCTAAGTTAATTATGGTATAATTTCAACAATAATGAGAATGATCGCATATGGATACCATTTCTCATATACTTATCACATTTCTAACCTTCTCAACTTTTATTATCCCTCGATCTAGAATGAAGCCCGATAAGTTAGAGCTAATTGCTTCTATACCTTACTCGAATCATAATTCTTAACTCTCAAAGATCACAATAAGTCTACTTTGTCGACTTTCATGCTAAGTACACGACTAAATACTTTCCATGAACAAGTAACACATAAAGCATGACTAACACACACAAAGAATGATCAAATCACATAAATGACTTTTAATCCTCTTTTTGGTTAATTAATCCTTCATTGATTAAAAACCTATTTTATCAGTAAACTCCTTTATCTAATAAAACTTCTTTATTAATTAAAACTTCATCATTTATACACTTCTTCCTTTAATTAAAACTTCTTTTAATTAAACGCCTTTTGTTAATTAAACACCTTGGTTTAATTAAACTCATTTGTTTAAATATATTTCACTTATTTAATTAATAATTCAACTTATTAATTAAACTTCTTATTTATTGAAATTTCACTTTATTAAATTGAACTAGTATTAATTAAAACTTAACTTACTAAACTTGTATATAGATTTAACTTCTCTTTATAAAAGATATATACTTGTATTCTACCATTCACGTATTTACTATTTACGTACACCCTTTTCCATACTTTAAAAGTACTAATATACTTATCTCAAATAGTATAGGTTCACAAATCTTTAAAATTTACCTATTTCAAAATATAATCATAGATGTTAAAAACAAATGTTACTTAAACATTGTTGCTATACACCCCTTCTCTTTACAAATTAAACACATAACTTTTCTACCTTTTTTCGAAAAGATTTCATACTTGTTATTATCTTTAAAATTCCATCATTAAAGATCTAAATATTCATATTTTGTAACGACTTAGAATTTTGAACACTTCGTATTTAAATATTTGAATCTTGGCTTAAATGTTATTAAAATGATTTAGTAAGAATTTAAACCCCCTTTTAGGTCATAACTAATGATGGTAAAAATTTTTGGAAAAAGGTTTTCAAAAATGAATATTATGAAAAAATATCGAGTATGTGACCAAAAATCGTTTTATCGAGAAATAACCTTTTAACAGTTAGAAGTTGTTCAGAATTTTTTTACATACACTTATTTTCTTAGGAAATTAATAATATGAAATAAAATCTTTTCTCATTTATTTCCATAAACTTTTTGGATAATGTCATGGACTATGTCATCAAAGATATTATGGAAAAGAGCTTAAATTGAAATACTTAAGACTTAAGAAGCAATAAAGGAGATGTGATGGGAGGTAAGCCTAACATGCGTGAAAGGGCGGTGGGAACAAGCTTTTGCTACATCATTTGAAGCCTATATAAGGAGGGGAGCACCCATGTTAAATAATCACTAATTCGCAAAGCTTGAAATGAAATATGAGAATTAAAAATGGTGGAAGTGCTTAAGTACTAATCCACTTATTCTTCTCTAACTTCTTCATATCTTAACTAAATTATCTCTAATATCTTCTAAGCTTTGGCTATACGTCTAAAACATCATCGGAAGCATGCTTACCAAGTAAAACGTGGATAACATGAGAGGAAGAGGGGGTTCCAAGGAGGGACCGAGAGTATAGAAGGAGGAGGCGTGGCTTTGGTTTGGAAGTGTTAAAGGTTAGATCCTTAGGTTTGTGGTGATGGAACGAGGTAGTTCTTTGATTCTTGTAGCTTTATGCTTGAGTTTAGTATGGATCTAAGTGAGTTATCTCGCTATCTTGTTTGTATATATTATGTGTGTGTGTGTGTATATACATATGTTGTTTGCAAAATATAAAGTTAAAGAGACATTAACTAAGTAAAGCTATAAATTTTGGACCCCACTTGCATCTGAAAGAAAATGATAACTTTCAAATCACTTATTTTTGGGAATTTTTATAAATAAACAGAAAGATATTCTTAATGGTTTCTTTCCATAGTTTCTAAGTACCTTGATGATAGTACTAAAATTTCAAGTCTTAAATCATTCGTTAAAGTAGTGAAAACTAGGTATAAAGTTGTGTTTTTCAATGTGTTCTTTAACATGGACTTTTAAAAGCATTCAAAAATGCTGCAGTAAGTCGCTTATGGTATTAAGTGTTCAAAAATGATATTTAAATTTTGTATTTTTGTACAATCTTTTTAGAGATATTTTCATACATATTTTGAAGTATCTTAAAATTGTTTTGAAGTTTAAATATATTTTTAACGATTATATATGTAATTTTAAACTAAAGAGGTTTTATAATAAAAATATGTTTTTGACCAAATTATAAATTAATTATTTTCAAGTAATATTTTACACAGATATTTAAAACCTGTTTACAAGTATTTTTTAAAGTTTTAAAAAAGGTAATTGACTAGGCTTTACATAAAAAACCGATAAGCCAGACTTCTCTATTTTTGGGAATTAAAATTAATGTCAAGTAGGGATGGAGCAATATAGCTTTAACCTACCGGGCTTCCCTCTTGAATGAGGAATAGTTATGTTGGAATGTTGGAAACATGTTAATCTTTATGTTTACTTACTTGTTTAAAAGGTAATTAACTTTTCTTAATGCTAAAAGCTAATGAAGTGGGCTTATCTATTTGTGAGAATTAAGATTGATGTCGAGTAGGGACAGAGTAATAGATGTCTAACCTATCGAGCTTCCCTCTCGATCAAGGAATAGTTAAGTCGAATGTCGAAAATGGATTAATCATGTTGTTTGTTACTTTTTTATGGAAATCATTAATACTATACTTAACACAAAAAGTAGACGAGTATGCTTGTCTAATTGTGAGATTCAAGAATGAAGTGTTTAGGCAACACTTTGATGCAACTAGTGCTTTAACTTACTTGGATTCACTCTTAAACGAGGAATGGTTAAGTTAAAATGTCAAAAAATAGTTAATTATACGAACGTTGATTTGTAAAGCAATTGTTTTAACTAGATAGTCGATTTGTTGACTATCGACCTTAACCTATTATTAACTTAGATATTTTAAATGAATGTTTTAAAGATGACATAAGTATGAAATTATTTTGGGTTTGCTATGACAATATGTTAATAACATTCATTTTTAACCCTTTTTGATTAATTTTTTTTAATGTAAATAGATCTTTAAAAGAATGTTTTAAAGATAAGTATAAATGAAATGGTTTTGGGTTTGCAGTGATAATGTTTAAGTAACATTTGTCTTAAACATTTTTGAATGGATTTGTGAAAGTAATTAGACCTTTAAAATAGATTGGAGGAAATTATAAGTAAAGAATCTTTTGGAAAAAGACAGAAAAAGAAAAGCTTTAAAGTAAGAAATCTTGTTAATGATTTGTGAATATACTTATACCATTTGAGATCAGTAAACAAATACTTTTTGAAGAATTGAAAGAGTACAAATGAGTAGTAGAAATTAACAATGTTGTATTAGATAAAAGAAGTTTTATTAATAAAAGAGGTTTTAATTAATAAAAGATTAATTAAGCAAAAAGGGGATTCGAAGTTGCTTACGTGACTTGATCGTGCTTTGTGTGACTTGATCGTGCCATGTATGTCTACTCATTTATGGAAAACATTTAGTAGTATATTTAGCACTAAAAGCCAATGAAATAAGATTGTCTATCTATAGAATTAAGACTGATGTCCGTGTTGGTATTTGAGCAATAGAGCTCTAACCTAACGGCTTCACTCTTGATCGAGAGATAATCTGAGATGAAAATATCGAAAACGTGATAAGCATACGAGATTTGGTTTCCATATGCGACTGCTCTCATTTGCATTGAATGACCAAGTTCGTTGATTTAATCTTTAAGAGACTAGGATCAGTAAGTTTTTTGCTTATGGAAAACCACTTCAAGATGGAGATATGTGTTCTGTCTTTTGGAAGTGGATCTGTGTGAGATGCTAGAATCCATGTGTGGTTTTGAGATCTGTCCGAGATGCGGGAACCCTTTTCGGATTCATGTTCTGTTCGAATGATGAAGATTCGAGTGAAAGATGCCGAATGTAACCTCAATATTAGGAATGGCCAAAAACAAAGTAGGATGCACACCCGGGGTTTAGCTGACCCTCGTTGGGATTTTGTCAACTCCATATCTAGAGATACTTCTCGATTGTTGGCAGGCAGGAGTTGACTAGTTCACATTGTTCATGTTCATGTTCGGATGATGGGACTCTTGTATTTACCTAAAAGGTATATTTTATCTTGAGATATACGTCGCTCGGAGTTACTTTCTGACCCTTGTGCAGGAGATTGGATTTGGCTCCATTGAATAGATCTCCATGGAAATTCTATTATGCGAACATCCCTTATCGATTTTGATTGTACCCTCTATTATGTTGTTTAATGTAACCAGTGTAACCATTCAAGCTATGTTATAATATTTATATTCTACACCATAGACATTATCTGTCATATCACCTTATGTACCTATTCGATGGTGGTTCTTTTGAGCGGATAATCGTTATGGCATTCCATGCGGTCTCAAAATTACTGTTATATGTGGATCGCATATTTCTTAAGTTTCGCATAACAAACTTATGTCTGAGGCTTGATTTTTGTTTTCTTTAGATTCCTCGCTACTCTGTTAAGTAGTCTAAGAAGGGCAAGTTTTTGTTCATTTTCATTGGGGCTGAAGAAGATGAGCTGGATGTTTCACCTATCGTAGCATTCTTACTTCCACAGCATTACTATATTATACATATCAACATATTTGAGGACATGTTGTTACAACTGTCCAAGTCGATGATAGCACTTAGGTTTTGTAACTTCGAAATTTCTATATTGGAGTAACCCTTTGTACCATTCTTTTGATATTATATATTATCGTTCTACTGTGAGATTTTGATATTCTGTTCTCGTCTTTCTTGTTCTATTTCATTTTCTTTTTAGTTCACCTTAACAAATCGTCTTTTAGCCACTTAAGCGCTCGGCACATGAATACTGAGGATGTATTAGTGTCCATATTTAGGGGTCGAAAAAGCATATCGCTACATATTTACTTAACAATATTTTTCCACTTTTAATATAATTCAAGGATTTAAAATCAAATATTACTAAAACATTGTTTACTACAAACCCAAAACATTTCGTACTTTCAACATTTATCTTTAAAACTTGCTTTTTAAAAGATTTAATTATATTTATAAGCGTTAAAAACAAATGTTACTTAAACATTGTTTATTACAAACAAAAATCATTTACTCATAGTTACCATAAAAGTATTCCTTATTAGATATCCAATTAAATTCTCAATTATTGTAACGACCCGCCTTTCATTCCATAGAAAGACGCATCATTAAGAAGAAAGAAAGGGATAGAAAAGAGAAAAGATAGGAAAGGAAGAAACAAACAACATCAGAATCTCACAGCGGAACGAATAAATTATATTATATCACATAAAACATTACATAGTATCATATACATCAGAGTTCTACAGCTGATACAACACAAACTAGACAGTTATAAACATCTGTCTAGCAGTTACAATTCAAGTACATCAGAGAAAACAGATACAACTCAAACACAGCGGAACCACTATATATATCTACAGGCTGATGCCTCCTGCTCCATATCTCCTCCAAAACTCGTCAAAGCAATCCTGAATCACTTGACTACTCATACGTAATATGAGTACCCAAGAGTTTAATAAAACAGAAAATAAACACTCGGGTCGGACATGGGTCTGGTGTGAGTAAACGGGTTTAAAATTTCTTAACTTTGAAAATCTTTTGAAACAAAAAGTATCACGTAAGACTTCCCATACATAAACATGGAAAAGTTTTTACCTTACACTAACCAAAACATTTGATAGGAAATCCAGTGATACTATAATAGTGTCTAGGGTTTTCAAAATAAAATACAGAATAGCTGGAATGCTTACATCTCACGTTCCAACATAGTTGGGCACAATCAAAACCGTACATGCACTTATTGGATTTTGGATTCCATCAATGGTAGGGCTACCAGGGTACCGCCCGTCATAGTACGTGGCCCAGATCACCGTACCGAGGATCACCCCCAATCCCCTGCAACACAAAGCCGGAACCATTCCTTACTGAACAGTTCCGGACAAGACCACCCCGCAGATGGCCGTCGCCAACTGCCACACAACTGAAATATAAAAGGACCTCTAGACATGGGTAAATCTCGTCCTACTTGGGCATGACCTACTTAGCCTTGCTGCACCTCCCCTGTTTTAGCCATTCCCGGTTGATGAGGCTTGAGGCTACGATTACCTTTATAGGACACATCAATCTTAGAATGCTCATCGTCCACCTGACGATGTTCTGAAAGCATTCAATCCATACAAGTTCGTTCCGGGTTCGAACGAAACCGAAGGCATTATCTCGTTACACTCATTTTGGAATCACCCTCAGAGTTAACGACGATAACCCTTGCACTCTGAATCTTCATCTTCACTTGAGATTCACGACCTAACGTTTTAATTTGGATCGATGTGGTTTTCGAAATTCCAAATTTGGAAACCCGATCCCGGTCTCATCGAAATCCAAAGGCCATCTTAATGTCTAAGTGAATTTTAGTTTGAATAATTAATTCAATTCATCATTATCTATATACACACAGATAGACAATCCACATATCAAAATAGATAATAACATTCTCATCATAAACAGATAACCCGTATCATAATCACAAACAGATAATCATCACAACCAGATAATCATCACAAACTGATAATCCTTATTATCATACTTTCACTAAACATCCATATCATATAGATACTACTCATCTCAGTACTAAGATCACAACCATTCAAGGAAATATCAATATCATCCATAAGAAAAGATTTATTAACCATAATCTATAATTAATTTAAAATGAATTAAATTAATTACTTCTATCTCTAATTAATTTAAAATAAATTAAATTAATTACCACATCTATAAATCCTGCTTATATATCCATTAATTAATTAACCTAGTTAATTAATTATTCTCTAAGTATTCATTTTGATTAAACACATTTGATTAATCATTCTCTAATTACAATAAGTAATTAGTCTTTAATTAATTTCACAAATTAATTAACCTTAATCATTAGTAATTAACATTTAATTACTTCATTTATTAATTAACTAAAATTAATTACACTTATCCTTAATTAATTATAATAATTAATCACTTAATTATTAATTATTCCTTAATTACATCATTAATTATACTAACTAATGATCTCTGCTTTATATTTGAATCTATTATTTGATTTAAATTAATTAATTTAGTAATTGATTCTAAAATTTAAAATACAATTATTAATCACCCTTGATTAATATTCAATCCAGTAATTAACTACCCTTAATTACTCATTTACAAATTAATTATTCCATAATTAATCATCTTCATTAATTAATCCATTGATTAATTACAAAAGTAATTACCCAAATTACTTAATTATAAATCATCTCTCACTAATTACATTCCAGTAATGATCATTTATTACTTTTCTAAGTAAACATGCTCCATTAATTACATTAAGTAATTACTCTTATCAAATCATCAAATGATTATCTTAAATCAATTAAACTAAATTAATTAATTTAAGCTAATCACACTATCATAATTAATTACAATAAGTAATTAATCCCTTAATTACTTTATCAAGTAATTATACTTAACAAATTGCAAATGATTATCTTCAATTAATTAATCTAATTAATTATCAAAATTAATCACATTAATTAATTACTTAATAATCCTTAGATAGTTATCTTTATTAATTAACAACATTTTCTTTAATTACTTCCTTAAGAAAAATTATCTTAGATTAATCCTTATTAATCATCCCTAATTATAAATTAATCTAAAATATTAATCAAATAAATAAATTATTCCTTAATTCTTTTATAAATTAAATTCTTTTTATTATCTTAATTATTTCTAAGATAATTCGTTTACTTATTAATGACTTCATTAACATTCAAATGTGTTTAAAACAATACATTTCTAAATTAAATTCAAATTCCATTTTAAAATTTAAGATTTAAAATGTTTAACTAGTTAACATTTATCCAAATTTAAATAAATTATAAACCTTAAAATAAAAGTGAAGAACAATCATTACTTATATAAGATGCTTATATAAGAAAAAGTTTAAAACTAAATTACTAAATTTTATTAAAAGAAATCAAGCTTTAGAAATAAATTGATTATCTAACTTTTCAAATTAAAGTTAAACACACTTCATAATTTTTATTCCAATACTAAAGAAAAGAATTTTATCAAGTTTAAAGCTTATTTGAAAACAAACTCATTTTTAAATCTACTTTAAACATTTGAACTTGTTCAACAATTTTAAATTTTACAAAACTGTTTAAATTCAAATCTGGATTCATAGTAAACTTGAAACCATATTTAGACTTGATTTAAAACTTGATTTAAATCTTGCTTAAATTTAAAATTTTCATTTTTAAAACTTTGAATTCAAAATTCCTTTGAATTCAAATTCAAATTTTGCATTTAAAAACCCTGTTTTAAAAATCCTGCTTTAAAATTTAAATTTCATTCAAATTTTAAAATCGCACATTGTCAGGTTTATAAACCTGAAACAAATACTTACCCGAGACCCCTCAATAATTACTTCGAGTCAAATTCCTAACTACTCCGAGTAAACTACTCGTTCTACCCGAGTAAAACTCGAGTCACAACACTCTGCACAGACCCAAAATAGTTCATTTGAACTTAAATATGCACGGTGCATATGCACCAGCACTCTGGCGATCTCTAGCCACCATGACCCTCTTCACCAAGTCGCCGACCAACCTCTGACATGCTTACGACCATCAGATTCCACACAGAAGCTCGTAATAAAAAACAAGACAGCCAAGCCAACCTGGAAACATCACTGCACCCAAAAACCCGAGCCTGTCAACACTGCGCAACCTCTCCTCCGATCATCAGAGAACCCACGACTCCGGCCAACTCTTCATCTACATCCCCTTTGCCAAACCCTAAAGCCTCGCAACACTCGGTGCAACAGAGATATAGAGAAGCAACAAAACTTCGACCACCCAAAAACTAGGGTTAGAAACCTAAAAAGAGCTATCACCGTCGCCACCAACCGCTGACCACCCCCACTCACCTATCAGCCCTCCACTTCCAGGAAGAACCACAACATCCCAATACCACTAGATCACCAGATAAAACCAAAAATCCTCATTTTGTTCAACCCAGACAAGCTCACTCAACAGTTAGCTAAAAAAATGTGATTTTTGTTTTAAAATTCATGATTTCATTCATGCATTCAAATTATAACCCTGATTTAATCATTTAGGAAGTTTGATATTCTTGCTTATTGAAAATATTGACTGTTATTATTGTTTCAGAGACAACAGATTTTCAATTTAACTTAATTATATTTTATAAACTTAAATCTATACTATCAATTTTTAATTGAAATCAAATCAAGTGGAAATGGATTTCTATTAAAAATCTTAGTTTAAAAACAGAAACAGGTATTCAGATACCTCTTAACCCATATATATATATTTATATATTCACACAGAAAATCCATCACAGTAAAATCATACAAGCATACTTAGTCCTATTTATCCTCATGCAACAAATAAATTTAAGCTTTTCAATGTGAGGTTACTCACTTAAAAAAAAGAAGACAGAGCAGTTTTTATCTATAACAGTTTTGATTTTTGGGAAAATAGTTTGCAACTTCAAACTTGAGTACTGGAAACTTGTTTTAGAATTGATTTAAAAAAAAGAAAGAACTGTCTTTAAAAATAGAAGTTTACTCACTTTATTATTAAAGAAGCAGAGAATACTCTGATGCAAATTCATTTTTCCTGGAACCTGATTTGAATTTCCTGGAACTGCTAAGTGCTAGTTGAATCTGGGTTTTTAATCTGCTTGCTGATGTTGATTTAGGTGAGTTTGCTGTTGATTGATCTTTAAAACTGCAGCTGACCTCATTCTTGTTTTGCTTAGAGTTGAAGTTGAACTTCAAATTGATGTTGAAACTTGAAAAAAAAGGTTTTAAATTTGAAAACTCCATCAAATTTGTGTTTGCAGATTTTTAAACATGCATTGTATTTGGTTTAGAAATTTTTCTTAAAAATTTGATTTCAGTTTCATTTGACGAAAAATGGTTTGAACTAAATGAATTTCTAAGTTTTCTTATCTATATTTTCACTAAAATATTTTTTTTTTAAAATAAAATCATGCCAATTGTTATCTTATGGTGTAGATTAATTACAAGTGTCACCCTTATGAGTTAAATGCTAAACACATGTTCATTTTAATATAAAAATAAATTTCTTAATTTATAAATGTTTTTAAAATTTATTCTAAAATAATTTCTTATTTAATTTAACATGTTTTTAAATGTTTTATTTCATTTAGCCTTTAAACGATTACATGTAAACTTCCTTTATGAAATTACACATTTTAATGTTTATTTGAATACTTTCAAAAAAATATTTTTAAAACTAAATTTTCAAGAAAGAAAATTTAAAAAGAAAAAGAATATTGAATTCAATTTTATTCCAAAGTTTCAAACTAAAATATTATGCTCTAATATAAATGAACTAAGTCTATTTCAAAAGAAAACAATTTTTAAAATAAAACAAAATAAACTTTTATTATAAAATACAATTTAAACTATTATATTATTATTATTATTATTTAAACAAAATAAATATTACTTTAATTACTTTGAAGATATAAGAAAGATTTTTTAAAAAAACTTATGAAAAGTTTTCAATACCAATTTAAATCAAATTTTGTAATTCACAAGTTATACACATATATATTATAAATTTGAAAATATTCTTATTAAATTTAAATTTAAA
The DNA here is from genome assembly GCA_030765085.1 of Allium cepa. NCBI lineage: Eukaryota > Viridiplantae > Streptophyta > Magnoliopsida > Asparagales > Amaryllidaceae > Allium > Allium cepa. Next base: position 431,059,540 of record CM060941.1, read on the forward strand.
TTAAAACCAAATTCCCTATTTACAATGTATACACATATATACATTATAAATAAAATATCCATTAAATAAGCTGAGAAAGATAATTTTATCACTTAAATATTTTTAACTTTTGAAAAGAATTAAATTCCCAAATATAAAGTTATCATTATTATAAATTTTGAAAAGAATATCATTTGTCAAACTAAATAATTATTAGTTTTCAAAAGAAAATTTCCGTTTGAATTAGATTATTAAATCAATATTTCACATTTTAAAATAATTATTAATGAAATTATTAAATAAATATTGCCTAAATTTCCGGGACATCACATTCCTCCCCCCTTAAAAGAGTTTCGTCCCCGAAATTTAAAAGCAAAGGTAATTTAATAATCCCATACAGATTTAAATTTTAAATAGCAAGCATATGCTATCAACCAAATACTAGCAACCATAGCAACCAATTCAAACAAACAATTCTAACTATCCGGACAAAATTCTTGATAGGATTCCCTAGAGTTTCCCAGGTATAAATATCGGAATACTCGCTCTACAGAATCTAAACTAGCTATTCGACACAGATCTAGAGCTCCTATGTATCTAGATCTATAAATCTAAACAGGATACTGAGCTACAGACAAGTCCTGATCAACTTTCAAATCTCTCAGAACTACTGATTCTAAAATCTATGATAGACCATACACATATTCTCTCAGAGATACATGAAAAACATAACAAATTCCAGCCATCCGAACTGGAAATTCAATCCTGTAGACCAAACACTTAACCCTTAAGAGAAAACAGAAAGATACAATACTCTTATCCACAAATCTCTCCTATTGATCGTGGGCTGCCTTCAACCTTCTAGATCAATCCAATCTTTCCAGATGCTTCACGGAACAAATATGGACAAAGAAATAAACGATCTCTAGATCCTACTCAACAAAATGGTTCTCCCAAAATCCATCAAAATCCACCACACAAATTCTACTACACAAATATCAGAAGACTTCAAACCTACTACTCCTATTCGAAAAAAAAAACAGATGCACAAGACATCCAAGCCTCCAAATCCAAAATGAATTTCCTGTAGAAATCCTCTGATCCAAGACAAAACACAAATTCCCAATGAATCCAGTGTTGCTTCTATTCTGGAATAGCTGCCACTATGCTTCCGCTGCACAAACTCTGATTTGAGAATGCTGTTGATGAACACAAGTACAAACTTGATCAATCCACTCCAGAACATTGTTCATCAAATCCCATAAAATCTCAGTGACCTATCCGATTCGGTCACAACACCATAGCAAAAATTCTGCTAGGAAACAAGATCCGATCTATCCTGCCAGCTTAAACAGATCTCTCTCTCAAAGAACCTTCCTACTAGGCTGAACCATCGGTAAAGCTCCAAGAACCAAGTCGACACAAAACTCAATCTCTTGATGCGGATGCAAATCTTAATTCCTTCGAAGATATCCAAAAAAATACCAAACCACTTCGATAACTCAAACATCCTCTAGAGATGCTTCAATCCAAACAAAGATTACTCAAAGAACTTCCGAATCATCGCAAGTCACTTTTGCGATTCTCTTCAGTTCAGATTCCAAGAAACCGTTCTCTCTTCAACAATCAGAATAGCTAAAGCCTTCTAATCCAAAGAAGAAACTAGTGGTCCACCTCCAACCACAAACATCACACCCAGCTGAGCTTCCAGAAGAAATGGACAAGCTTCACCATCTGGCCGGCCTACTGACAAAAGAATCACAGAGATTTCTGAACCATCGAAGAAACGGTCCTCATTGCTGCTACTGCTGCCAATGGCTTTCTTATCCAAAAGCTCATCGAATCACAAAGCTACACCAGCTACTTCCACAATAGAGCCTTCTGTAGACAGATATCCCTCAGGAAACTCGATCTCAAATCAAGCACAAACACTCTGCCAAACTGAGTCTCAAACTCAAATACAGACAGAACTCCTTCCTAAGGTTGTGAAGATACCATCGCTGGCTTCAGCACTTCCGACCGATCCAAACCCAAGAAAATCCACTTGCACGAGTGCAACCAAGCTTATAATCCAAAGATGAACTCCGAACCTTGAAAAGATTTCTTTCAGAGATCGGTGAAATCCTTCACACCAAATTGCAAAACTACTCAAGATGCCCAATACTGCCCTAGCAGATTCACTTCCAACCTCAAACTCTCGGACTCCAACCATTGGTAGTTGTGTTACACACACCACTACCTTATCTACCTCTAGAACTTATATTGGAAAACCCGAACAGGTAACCCAATCAAATAGGTAGAAATAAATAAATATATACATATATTCAAAATTACAAATACGCTCTCTCAAGATAGACACTACTCCAGAGTCTAGGTATTCACTCAACCTAGCGCTCTGATACCACAATGTAACGACGCGCCTTTCATTCCATAGAAAGACGCGCATTAAGAAGAAAGGGATAGAAAAGAGAAAAATAGGAGAGGAAGAAACAAACAACATCAGAATCTCACAGCGGAACGAATAAATTATATTATATCACATAAAAAATTACATAGTATCATATACATCAGAGTTATACAGCTGATACAACACAAACTAGACAGTTATAAACATCTGTCTAGAAATTACAATTCAAGTACATCAGAGAAAACAAATACAACTCAAACACAGCGGAACCACTATATATATCTACACGCTGAAGCTCCAGAACTCGTCAAAGCAATCCTGAATCACTTGACTACTCATACGTATTATGAGTACCCAAGAGTTTAATAAAACAGAAAATAAACACTCGGGTCATACATGGGTCTGGTGTGAGTAAACGGGTTTAAAATTGCTTAACTTTGAAAATCTTTTGAAACAAAAAGTATAACGTAAGACTTCCCACACATAAACATGGAAAAGTTTTTACCTTACGCTAACCAAAACATTTGATAGGAAATCCAGTGATATTATAATAGTGTCTAGGGTTTTCAAAATAAAATACAGATGGAATGCTTACATCTCACGTTCCAACATAGTTGGGCACAATCAAAACCGTACATGCACTTATTGGATTTTGGATTTCATCAATGGCAGGGCTACCGGGGTACCGCTCGTCACAGTATGTGGCCTAGATCACCGTACCGAGGATCACTCCCAATCCCCTGCAACACAAAGCCGGAACCATTCCTTACTGAACAGTTTCGAACAAGACCACCCCGCAGATGGCCGTCGCCAACTGCCACACAACCGAAATATAAAGGGACCTTTAGACAGGGGTAAATCTCGTCCTACTTGGGCATGACCCACTTAGCCTTGCTGCACCTCCCCTGTTTTAGCCATTCCCGGTTGATGAGGCTTGAGGCTACGATTACCTTTATAGGACACATCAATCTTAGAATGCTCATCGTCCACCTGATGATGTTCTGAAAGCATTCAATCCATACAAGTTCGTTCCGGGTTCGAATGAAACCGAAGGCATTATCTCGTTACACTCATTTTGGAATCACCCTCAGAGTTAACGACGATAACCCTTGCACTCTGAATCTTCATCTTCACTTGAGATTCACGACCTAACGTTTTAATTTGGATCGATGTGGTTTTTGGAATTCCAAATTTGGAAACTCGATCCCGGTCTCATCGATATCCAAACGCCATCTTAATGTCCAAGTGAATTTTAGTTTAAATAATTAATTCAATTCATCATTATCTATATACACACAGATAGATAATCCACATATCAAAATAGATAATAACATTCTCATCAAAAATAGATAACCCATATCATAATCACAAACAGATAATCATCACAACCAGATAATCATCACAAGCAGATAATCCTTATTATCATACTTTAACTAAACATCCATATCATATAGATACTACTCATCTCATTTCTGAGATCACAACCATTCAAGGAAATATCAATATCATCCATAAGCAAAGATTTATTAACCATCATCTATAACTAATTTAAAATGAATTAAATTAATTACTTCTATCTCTAATTAATTTAAAATAAATTAAATTAATTACCACATCTATAAATCCTGCTTATATATCCATTAATTAATTAACTAATTATTCTCTAAGTATTCATTTTGATTAAACACATTTGATTAATCATTCTCTAATTACAATAAGTAATTAGTCTTTAATTAATTTCACAAATTAATTAACCTTAATCATTAGTAATTAACATTTAATTACTTCATTTATTAATTAACTAAAATTAATTACATTTATCCTTAATTAATTATAATAATTAATCACTTAATTATTCCTTAATTACATCATTAATTATATTAATTAATGATCTCTACTTTATATTTAAATCAATTATTTAATTTAAATTAATTACATTTAGTAATTAATCTAAAATTTAAATTACAATTATTAATCACCCTTGATTAATATTCAATCCAGTAATTAACTACCCTTAATTACTCATTTACAAATTAATTATTCCATAATTAATCATCTTCATTAATTAATCCCTTGATTAATTACAAAAGTAATTACCCAAATTACTTAATTATAAATCATCTCTCACTAATTACATTCCAGTAATTATCATTTATTACTTTTCTAAGTAAACATGCTTCATTAATTACATTAAGTAATTACTCTTATCAAATCATCAAATGATTATCTTATATTAATTAAACTAAATTAATTAATTTAAGCTAATCACACTATCGTAATTAATTACAATAAGTAATTAATCCCTTAATTACTTTATCAAGTAATTATACTTAACAAATTACAATTGATTATCTTCAATTAATTAATCTAATTAATTATCAAAATTAATCACATTAATTAATTACTTAATAATCCTTAGATAGTTATCTTTATTAATTAACAACATTTTCTTTAATTACTTCCTTAAGAAAAATTATCTTAGATTAATCCTTATTAATCATCCCTAATTGTAAATTAATCTAAAACATTAATCAAATAAATAAATTATTCCTTATTTCTTTTATAAATTAAATTCTTTTTATTATCTTAATTATTTCTAAGATAATTCATTTACTTATTAATGACTTCATTAACATTCAAATGTATTTAAAACAATACATTTCTAAATTAAATTCAAATTCCATTTTATAATTTAAGATTTAAAATGTTTAACTATTTAACATTTATCCAAATTTAAATAAGTTATAAACCTTAAAATAAAAGTGAAGAATAATCATTACTTATACAAGATGCTCTTCCCACGTCCATGCCTCTCCTGTTCTTCCAATCACGTCCACAACCATACCTGTACCTCCCTGCCATAATGTACCTTCATCTCCTGCAATTCTCTCCATCTTACCAGTGACTCTTTCCCCAACCACTGTCAAAGTCCTCCCGCCCTCCACTGCCAACAATTCTGAACCCATTCGTTCTGTCCCCCCTCCTCTTCCTCTTCCTGACCCTCATCTTTCAAAGCCACCGGATGCAACTGTTTTACCTCTTCCTGACCATCTTCCTCATCCTGACCCTCTTCTTTCTGACCCTCTTCCTGACCGCGATGAACGTAAATGGACTTCTTTATTCAAGCATAAGCCAAGTAATGCTGGGAAGTACATTCCCGTTGATCTTACCCCGTTGTATGAAGATGATGTTATGGTGCCACCAACTAGTGTACTTGAAGCTGGTGCTAAGAACTGGTCAGACACAGTTGTGGGATTGTTCTTAGACAAACCTCTGTCGTACACTGCTGTGGTTCAGAAGTTGAAAGGAATATGGAAACTTAAAGGCATGGTCAAAGTTAAATCTGATGGTACTGTGTTTTTATTTAATTTTACTTCTGCTGATGATAGAAGAAATGTTTTACAGAAAGACCCAATCTTTATAAACAATAAGATGTTTATTATAAAGCCATATGACGTGTCTGTTAGTAACATATCTGGATCTGTAACCTCTGTTCCAGTATGGGTGCATCTTCACAATCTTCCTCTGTTTGCATGGTCACCACTTGGAATTAATTGGTTGTGTAGTCGTATGGGTAGATTACTATGTATGGACGAATTAACTGAGCAACAAAATAGGTTAACTTATGCTAAGTGTCTCATTGAAGTGAAACCTAATAAGGAGTTAGTTAATGAATTTAAAGTGAAACTGGTGGAAGGTGGCTATCAGAAGATATATGTTGAGTATCAGTGGAGGCCGGATGTTTGTGTGATATGCAACAAATTTGGTCACTCAACTGTTCGATGTGAGTACAAAGAAGAGGTGGCAGTTAATGGAGATACTGAAGAACAAAATAATGAAGTGAAAGGTAACAGTAAAGGCAAGAAAACCGAGAATGTGCATGATATAAAGAAGGGTAACCCCTTTCAGGTGAAAGTAGCGAGAAGATGGCAGCGTGTGAGTAGAAATAAAAAAGAATTGAATGTGACTAAAAATAACAAAGAAAACAAAGAAGGAAGCATTGAAGTGGTAGACTGTGACAAAATCAGTGAAATGGATGTGGTTGAAATACATGATGCTGATAGTAATCGAATTGATAAGGAAAGTGAGAGAAGAAGCATGCAAATAAAGTCTAATGACACAACTACAATGCTTAATGAAGTCAACAACCAAGAAATTGATGTGTGTGCTGATAAGGGAATTTATGGGAATGAGAGTAATAAGGATAAGGAAACATCTGCTGATCTTATCATATCTAATAAGTTCGATGTTTTAATGGGTATGGAGAATGATGTTTTTGATGATATGGAAAATGGTGTAAGTGATAGTGATAAAAGATTGGACAAAGGTAAACAATCAGGAAGCAGTGTGCCTGATGTTAACACAAATATTGATTTAGCATTGCAAAAGGAACAAATGAAAATAATTGCACATGAAGATGATACAACTCACTTAACTCATATACAACTGTCTGATAACATCAACTCAGATAAATCCACAAGTTATGTAGGCATAACTGTGAATGCTACAGGATGTGATTACACAAATGATAAAGGAAAAAGTGCTGATGAAGGTAAAAACAAACATAGTAAAAGTGGGAAATCGAAGAATAAAAGGAAAACAAGGAATAGCACTGACATGCACAAGAATGGAAAAGAGCACACTGATACATTAACTAATACAACTGAAACTCCAAACTCTAAAGCAGTATCTCCTCATAACATCTACTCCAAAATTCTTCCTCCAACAGCTTTCAAATCTAATCCCAATGCTTCTACACCATCAACAAATCTCCCATCTCCTGAACTTGCTCACAACCAGACAACCACTACACAAATTCCTTTTGCTACTGAAAATAATGAACTGACCCCATTATCAGCAACTATTCCAAACTACTTGTCTTCAACTCAGGCAGTAACTAGGAAAATGAAGATAGAGTTTCTCAATGCTAGAATTCCTCAATGATGTTACGCATTGGAGCATGGAATATCAGGGGGGCTCACCATATTACAAAACAAGAACAGTGCAAACTACTAATCTCCTCTCAGAATTTATCTGTGCTGGCGATACTTGAGACTAAACTAAACCTTAATTTAACTATTAAGGCTGCGGAGTATATCAAATTGGGTTGGAAAATTATTCATAACCACAATGAATCTCCTTATGGTAGAATTTTGATAATTTACAATCCCCATGTTGTTGAATTGTCTACCATCCTATCCACCTCTCAACTAATCCACTGTCATGCTATTGATACAGCAGATCAAACCTCTTTCTATGTAACTTTTATTTATGCATTCAACTCTACTGCTGCCAGAATACCTTTGTTATCTGTCATTCCTTTCCTTAGACAATCCTCTCATCCATGGATCATTTTTGGTGATTTCAACTGTTGCCAAGCTATCTCTGATAGAATGGGTGGTAACCCTCTGTCTTCTAATGAAATTCTACCCCTCAATAATTTAATAACTGATGCTGACCTAATTAACATCAAATCTGTTGGAATGCAATTCTCATGGAACAATAAAAGAAAGCATGGCATCAGAACTTTCTCTAGAATTGATCACTCCTTCTCCAATCTTGCAGCTCTTACTAAATGGCCTCACCTTTTCAACTATCTTCCTCCCCCTCTACTTTCTGACCACTCTCCCCAGATTATTCATCTTCATGGAGTGGACATGAGAAGAAAAACTAATTTTAAATTTTTTAATTCTTGGACAACTGAAGCTGACTTTAAACCAACTGTTTTAAATGTGTGGAATTCTAAAAAACTTGGTAACCCACTTTTTGTTTTGCAGGAGAAAATTAGAGATACCAAAAGCACTCTTAAAAATTGGGCACATAACAAATATGGCAATGGTGACAAGTTGAGCTCCAATATTATGAGGAAGCTAGTTGAAGTTCAGAAGGCTATGATGGATAATCATAATGATGCTAGTTTTTCGGCCTCTGAAGCTGTTTTAACTCAACAATACACTGTAGCCCATGCTCAAGAATGTGATATGATACGTCAAAAGTCGAGAATGAAATGGTGGAAAGAAGGTGATAAGAATAGTGCTTTCTTTCATGATAGTCTTAAAGACAAACATAGAAGAGAGAACATTGCATCCATAATAGACATGAATGAGGATGTACAAAATACTACTGGTAAAATCAATTTAGCTTTTGAACAATATTTTTCTTCTATATATTCCAATGCTAACAACTTCATCCCTGCAATTGATGACATCCCCATGGACATATTGCCAATGCTGGATTATGAGAACTACAAAATGCTTTGTGAAGAGGTCTCCAAAGAAGAAATTGTCAATGCGATGTTTTCTCTCAATTCTAGGTCTTGCAGTGGTCCTGATGGTTTGAACACCCACTTTTACACTAAATGCTGGAATATTGTGTCTATGGATCTATGTAAAGCTATTTCTTACTTCTTCTTTAAAAGCAAGCTCTACAGATCTTTCAACTACACAAACATAGCTCTTGTCCCTAAAATTAAAAATGCTCACCATGTTAAAGACTTTAGGCCCATATCATGCTGCAACACTATTTACAAGTGTATTTCCAAGGTTATTGCTACACGGTTAAAGAAAGTTCTTCCCTCTCTTGTCTCTAACAATCAAACGGCCTTTCTGCCTGGTAGAAATATTCTAGATCACATCCTTCTTGCGCATGAGATTATTAAAGGAAACAACAGAAGTAATACTTCCCCCAGAGCTATGCTTAAACTTGATATTATGAAAGCATTTGATATGCTGCAATGGGATAGTATTGTTCGAATAATGGGGTATATGAACTTTCCTCCTCACTTTATTGCGTGGATTTATGAATGCATCTCCTCTCCTACTTACTCCATTGTTGTTAACGGTTCTCCTACTGGATTTTTCAAAAGCAGGCAAGGAATCAGGCAGGGAGACCCCATGTCTGCCTATATTTTCATTATTGTTATGGAATTGCTCACTAGAATGATCAATAAAGCTGTAAGTATGGGGAAGATCTTGCTTCATCCTGCTTGTAAAGACCCTCAAATCACCACTCTAATGTTTGCTGATGATTTAATCATGTTTTGTTCTCCTGATCTTGTGACTATCGAAAACATTATGCTTACTCTTGAGCAGTTTCACGCTATGACTGGGTTAAAAATTAACATCCACAAATCTGATATTGTTCTTGCTGGAGTTAGCCCTGCTCAAGCCAACATGATCCATCATATCACTGGATTGAATAGGAATCTATCCACGGTCTCCTACCTTGGTCTTCCTCTGACAACTTCCAGGATCACTACTAACCAATGCTTACCTATGTATGAAAAAATAATAGCTAGATTAAGTTGCTGGACTGCTAGGAAATTAAGTCAAGCTGGAAGACTCACTTTAATTAAGTCTGTTATCTTCTCTATGCAAGTGTACTGGGCTAGATCTTTTGTTCTCCCGATTAAACTTATTAAAATGATTAGATGTGCTATGATGAAGTATTTGTGGAGTGGCAAGACTACTGGCAGATTCATTGCTCCTGTTAAGTATGCAACTGTTGAGAAGCCACTTAACAAAGGAGGACTTGGTTTAATTAATATAAAACAGTGGAATAAGGCTGCTTTTGCTAGACATATTGATACTTTGTTCAATTGCCCAGACAGTTTATGGGCTGCTTGGTCTATGAAGAAGTATATGAACTGCAAAGGGTTATGGAAAATAACAAATCACCAAAATGATAGCTGGACATGGCGTAATATCCACAAGTTTAAAGAGCTGTTTCTCCCTATGATACAGTTGAAGATTAACAGTTCGATAAATGTATATTTCTGGGATGATCCTTGGCTTGAACAAGGCCTTATTCTAAGGAGACTGCTCACTTATAGTGAGATTCTTCATACTGGAATACATGAACGTGCGCTTGTCAGAGATGTGATACATAACTTTCAATCAAGATATATTTTCACTTCGAACCAAAGAGTGCAAATTATATGGGATAAAATAAGGTTATTTACAGCACTGCCTTCATCAAACAATAATCTTGTCTGGGGTAAGAAGAAGGGGAAGTACGAAACTGGTTTGACATATGAATTCTTGATGCAAAACAACCTGAATCAGAACTGGAGATGGTGGAAGAGAATTTGGAATACTGACAGTAGCAACAGACACAACTTATTGTTATGGAAAGTCCTTAATGGTGCTCTTCTGACTAAATCTAGACTAGCGAGCTACGGCATGAATGTTAATACATCATGCACCTTTTGCAGCAATATTCCTGAAACAATTGACCATATTTATTTTGAATGTAATGTTACGAAGGAAATATGGTCTGAGGTAATGAACAAATATTGTAGTAGAAGACCATTACATAGCAATGCAGCGGAATGGGAAAGAATTTATTCACAAACTGGTAACAAGCATGATAGAAAAAGAATTTTTTGTGTTGCTCTAAAATGTTATGTTGCTGTGGTGTGGAGGGAGCGGAATATTAGGGTTTTTGATCCAACTAATGCCAAATCAGATGAAGTATTGAAGTTATGTGTTATGCATGAGATATATTCAGTGGTTAGGATGCTTTTTGCATTTGATCCAGGAATAGCAGTGGGCTCTCTAGGTTAATTTTGTTATGCTTTGTCTGTTTCATGTTTTTTTCTTTTTTGTTATTCCTTGTGTTTGCAACACCATAGTCTCCTCTGTATTCTATGAGTTTTATGCTCTCTGTTGTATTTGTTTTTCCCTGGTGTTGCAATAAAATGGTCGGGGACCATCCAACCCCGTCGGCCTTGCCAAAAAAAAAAAAAAAAAAAAAAAAAAAAAAGAAAAAGTTTAAAACTAAATTACTAAATTTTATTAAAAGAAATCAAGCTTTAGAAATAAATTGATTATTTAACTTTTCAAATTAAAGTTATACACACTTCATAATTTTTATTCAAATACTAAAGAAAAGAATTTTATTAAGTTTAAAGCTTATTTGAAAACAAATTCATTTTTAAATCTACTTTAAACATTAGAACTTGTTCAACAATTTTAAAATTTACAAATTGTTTAAATTCAAATCTGGATTCATAGTAAACTTGAAACCATATTTAGACTTGATTTAAAACTTGATTTAAATCTTGCTTAAATTTAAAAATTTCATTTTTAAAACTTTGAATTTAAAAGTTCCTTTGAATTCAAATTTAAATTTTGCATTTAAAAACCCTGTTTTAAAAATCCTGCTTTAAAATTTAAATTTCATTCAAATTTTAAAATCTACACATTGTCAGGTTTATAAACCTGAAACAAATACTTACCCGAGACCCCTCAATAATTACTTCGAGTCAAATTCCTAACTACTCCGAGTAAACTACTCGTTCTACCCGAGTAAAACTCGAGTCACAACACTCTGCACAGACCCAAAATAGTTCATCTGAACTTATGGCGATCTCCAGCCACCATGACCCTCTTTACCAAGTCACCGACCAACCTCTGACATGCTTACGACCATCAGATTCCACACAGAAGCTCGTAATCAAAAACAAGATACCAAGCCAACTTGGAAACATCATTGCACCCAAAAACCCAAACCTGTCAACACTGCGCAACATCTTCTCCGATCATCAGAGAACCCACGACTCCGGCCAACTCTTCATCTACGTCCCCTCTGCCAAACCTTAAAGCCTCGCAACACTCGGTGCAACAGAGATACAGAGAAGCAACAAAACTTCGACCACCCAAAAACTAGGGTTAGAAACCTGAAAAGAGCTATCACCATCGCCACCAACCATTGACCACCCACCTGACAATTTTCCCCCACTCACCTATCAGCCCTCCACCTCCAGGAAGAACCACAACATTCCAATACCACTAGATCACCAGATAAACCCAAAAATCCTCATTCTATTCAACCCAGACAAGCTCACTCAACAGTTTACTAAAAAAATGTGATTTTTGTTTTAAAATTCATGATTTCATTCATTCATTCAAACTATAACCCTGATTTAATCATTTAGGAAGTTTGATATTCTTGCTTATTGAAAATATTGACTGTTATTATTGTTTCAGAGACAACAGATTTTCAATTTAACTTAATTATATTTTTTAAACTTAAATCTATACTAAATAGACAATTTTTGTTTACATATCAATTTCTAACTGAAATCAAATCAAGTGGAAATGGATTTTTATTAAAAATCTTAGTTTTAAAAATAGAAACAGGCATTCAGATACCTGTAAACCCATATATATATATGTTTATTTATATATTCACACAGAAAATCCATCACAGTAAAGTCATACAAGCATACTTAGTCCTATTTATCCTCATGCAACAAATAAATTTAAGCTTTTCAATTGAGGTTACTCACATAAAAAAAAGAAGAAGACAGAGCAGTTTTTATCTATAACAGTTTTGATTTTTGGGAAAACAGTTTGCAACTTGAAACTTGAGTACTGGAAACTTGTTTTAGAATTGATTTAAAAAAAAAGAACTGTCTTTCAAAATAGAAGTTTACTCACTTTATTATTGAAGAAGCAGAGAATACTCTGATGCACATTCATTTTTCCTAGAACCTAATTTAAATTTCCTGGAATTGTTAAGTGCTAGTTGAATCTGGGTTTTTAATCTGCTTGCTGATGTTGATTTAGGTGAGTTTGCTGTTGATTGATCTTTAAAACTACAGCTGACCTCATTCTTGTTTTGCTTAGAGTTGAAGTTGAACTTCAAATTGATGTTGAAACTTGAAAAAAAAGGTTTCAGATTTGAAAACTCCATCAAATTTGTGTTCGCAGATTTTTAAACATGCATTGTATTTGGTTTAGAAATTTTTCTTAAAAATCTGATTTCAGTTTCATTTGAAGAAAAATGGTTTGGACTAAATGAATTTCAAAGTTTTCTTATCTATATTTTCACTAAAATATTTTTTTTATTTTTTTTTAAAATAAAATCATGCCACTTGTTATCTTTTGGTGTAGATTAATTACAAGTGTCACCCTTATGAGTTAAATGTTTAACACATGTTCATTTTAATATAAAAATAAATTTCTTAATTTATAAAAGTTTTTAAAATTTATTCTAAAACAATTTCTTATTTAATTTAATAGTTTTTTAAATGTTTTATTTCATTTAGCCTTTAAATGATTACATGTAAACTTCCTTTATAAAATTACACATTTTAATGTTTATTTGAATATTTTTAAAATAATATTTTTAAAAATAAATTTTCAAGAAAGAAAATTTAAAAAGAAAAAGAATATTGAATTCAATTTTATTCCAAAGTTTCAAACTAAAATATTATACTCTAATATAAATGAACTAAGTCTATTTCAAAAGAAAACAATTTTTAAAATAAAACAAAATAAACTTTTATTATAAAATACAATTTAAACTATTATATTATTATTATTATTATTTTTTAAACAAAATAAATATTAAATTTAATTACTTTGAAGATATAAGAAAGATTTTTAAAACAAACTTATGAAAAGTTTTCAATACTAATTTAAATCAAATTTTGTAATTCACAAGTTATACACGTATATATTATAAATTTGAAAATATTCTTATTAAATTTAAATTAAAATTAAAATCAAATTCCCTATTTACAATGTATACACATATATACATTATAAATAAAATATCCTTTAAATAAGCTTAGAAAGATAATTTTATCACTTAAATACTTTTAACTTTTGAAAAGAATAAAATTCCCAAATATAAAGTTATCGTTATTATAAATTTTGAAAAGAATATCATTTGTCAAACTAAATAATTATTAGTTTTCAAAAGAAAATTTCTGTTTGAATTAGATTATTAAATCAATATTTCACGTTTTAAAATAATTATTTATGAAATTATTAAATAAATATTGCCTAAATTTCTGGGACATCACAATTATAGTCCTAATTATAATCTTAATTATAACCTAAATTACAACCTTATTTACATCTTAGTTATTATATCAATTATAATCTTAATTAAATATTAATTATAATCTCTATATCTATGCTAATTTAACACACTAATATACTTTTACTTGACTTTACAAAACTATTTATTTTAATTAAAGTAATACAATCCAAATCTTCCCTTATTTTTTTATAAACGATTAACTGTTTTTTCCCAACTTATACATATACTAAAAACCTTTTTTAGGTGTATATATTTGTATACTAATTTATTTATAAGATAAAATATTTAATAATAAAACTAACTTAAAAAGATATTGTGTTACATATGCTTTTATTTATTTTAATAAGATATTTAACTAATTTTCTAAAAACTACATATATTTTAAAAATACTTTAAAAATACTATAGAAATACTTATACTGTGGTTTTAAACACTTACATTAATTATTACTTAAAAATACTTATTTTATATTTTATTTAAAAGCTATAAAAACATATTTTATAATTTAATATCCTTAACTTAACAAATTCATAAATAATTATTAAAAAGATATTTAAATGTCGATATTTTTCCAATAATAAATACACTTGTATATTATTTTTTGAAAATGCAAAGAATCCTTAGGATATCTTTTGAAGTTAACTTTGAAAATTGCCGAACATAAGGCATTTTCGAAATGCATCCATCGCAACCTTTTCGCTTCCAATTTTCACAGTTTCCATTCACAATTTTTATAACTTTCCAAACCAATTATTCTATGTCAAACACACCAAAACGTGAGTAAGGAACAACCAAATATATGTTTTCACAATATACTCATAATTTAACCAATTTAACATAGGTCAACTACAAGGGATTTCAAAGTGTGTTTACAAGACTATTTAACTCCAAAATTCACAACACACTATCGAACATGTAAACTATTATCACTATAAATTCCATTGAAGTAGGTCGAAGAGCCATGGATTCATAATCGTCAAAGCAGCTCTCATCGAAGACATGTGCACAGTGGCTTGCTCACGACTTCGGTAGCCAACGTCGAAGTCGGAAAGAAAAGATAAATTATCGCTCCTAAAATCAACATCGAAGGCATAGAGTCAATAAGGCATTTACAAGCTAATGATGAAGAGACAGGAAACCGTTCTTCAATGATGAAAGATGATGAACAAAGTCACACGTGGCTGAAGTGGCAAGGAAACCAAGAATGCACTTCTCCATTAATCAATAGACACTTTGAAGAGGTTATCCTAGAATGATAAGGAGGGTGTTCTTGTGGCAATATCATGGGATCACAGAGCCACTTCCATCTTCATAAAGAGGCCACCTCGCATGCTAGTTCTACACAGCACTTTGAGGAAGTCACATACTTATGCAAAGTGGTGTTGACAAGGGACATTGTTAATATCCACGAAGTCATCATTGTTGCACTTATCGATGTTGCACGCAAAACTTCTTATTGACTTCAAAGGTTAAAACTGAAAGAATAAATGGAACACTTTGGCTACGAAAATATGCATATATTCCTTAATAGGTTAGACATTTCTCTACGAAGAGACTGAGGTTAAAGCCCTTCAAAGTCAATGCCACTAAAGACATATAAGCGAAGAGGTGAGTGCTAAAGAAGGTCAAAGAGACTCCTGCATATGAAGACATTCTCGTGTGTCGAAGACATTTTTGCATACCGCTACCTAGTGACGACTCCACCCCAGGCTCATGTCAATGCTGCCAAATTCAACACCTTCGAAGACATAAGGAATGGAGTGAGGCCACAACCCTATAAATATGACCATAG
Source organism: Allium cepa (assembly GCA_030765085.1). NCBI lineage: Eukaryota > Viridiplantae > Streptophyta > Magnoliopsida > Asparagales > Amaryllidaceae > Allium > Allium cepa. The sequence goes on from CM060941.1 coordinate 431,075,553, forward strand.
GGTCATCATTTTGGGGTTGGACTTTCCTTTTCTCTAGTTCTTACATTGTAAACCTTAAATCGATTTAGGGATTTTATAGCATATTACAACTCAATAACATTATACATATAGGATCTTGAATGTTAAACAAGGACATAGCATAACAAATGTGTAACCACTTCAAACCTATGATTTGAACATACTTATGACTTTGCATATGTGAATTATTGGGACTTTGAGGCTATTATTTCATAATTGACTTCGACTAGGGACTTCAAACTTAAATCTTCCCTGCACATACGACTTCAAACTCAAGCTTGCTTTGGCGAATGTTGTGGAGTACTAAATAAATTAATCTTTTTATCATTGTGTGATCGAATTGAATTCAAATCTGAATGAACCCAAAGTGAGTTTAATAAACAAATTGTTTGAAGTTATATAAAAAAAATGTAGTATGCTTTCAAAGATGAGTTTTGAAATTTAAAACTGGATATTTGACTTTAAATTCCCTTAGTAGGGAATTTATTTAAAAAAATATTTTAGTAAAAGATTGTTTTGGATAAATGAATTTTTGCCCTTAGATAAGATTAGGGATAAGTTAACACTGATTTAAATGGGTTGGATTGGAAAGAAAGGTTTTGATGACATTGTTTTATCAAAACCATAAATATTATTTAAGCGCCTAAGCAGTGAAAACTAATTGGTGTTATTAAGCCAGTCTATAAACATCCTTCATTATAACATCTTAGATACAAAGGTAGGAAGGTTTTAATAGACATTGCTTGATTAAGACCATAGCTTTTGTTTAAAACATATAAGTTGTAAAACTATTTGTTGTTTTGGGTCAATCCATAAACATCGTCTACTTTAACGATCTAAGTTAAAGAGGTTGAGAGGTTGACTTAGTTTTAAAAGGCCCAAATATTGATTTGATCTTCACCTAAATTGTGAAAAGCAAAATAAATTTTGTGTTTTGTATATATTCTTAGGATTTAGAAGGGTATTATACAAGTAAATAAAGTGGAAAAAGTTATTATTTGGTGTTTTATAGAGAAATAACTTTATAAAATGTTTTTAAACTTAGATGAAAATTTATAAAATAATTCATAAACAATGTTGGTATTGTATAAAATTTTAAATGCAAATTTATGTGATTTAGAAAGATTAGTGCAGTCAAGAAACCAATAATATTAGAGTATAACTTTCAGTTTTGTTCGAGTAAGTCTAGATATTCTTCTAAGCAATAACCAAAGGCTAATGAGCAAGAATTGTACGCTTAGATAATTATCTATATTTTAGGCGATCAAGAAAGTTTTGAACCTAAGTTAGGAGTTTTTTGTCAATCTTTTGACATTTTAAATAATTTTGAGTGTTAAATTATTTCCTTATGGAATTTGAATGATTGATAGTGTTAGTGTATTCCTTTACGGAATTTGGTTGATTTGATTTGATTTGATTGAATTTGATTGATTTTATTTAATTGTATTTGATTGATTGATTGTGTGGTCTTATATACCATAGTTTATAAAGTTAAAACTATAAACCAAGGTTTTTGAATTATTTTTTATGAGGACTTAAATCCCGGTGCTTATGAGAAAAAAGTGATTTTTGAAATTTTTTCAAAAGAAATAATGATTGTTCACTCTAGTTGTTGTATTTAAAGGAATCAGGATACCATTGGATGCTCCATGTTGTTTTGATTCTAGGTTTTACATGATTTTCTAGGGGACTCCTTCCTAGTCATTTTTTGTTTTGGTTTTAATACATTTCTTTTTGGAAGAAATTTGAAAATAAATTTTTGAATATAAGAACCCGGGCATTTAGTTCTAGATTTACCTTTTGATATGATTGGATGCGCAGTGGTTTATATTCAGGGTATTCTCTGAATTTGGTTGCATATAGATTTACATCACTCTAGTTCTTACTGGATAAGTTACATCTAATTAATGTGTTAGGTATTTTTAGGATAGTTGGCTTTCTGGGAGAAGAGTGTAACGACCCGGAATTTCACCACATTAATTTTCAAATATTAAATTAATTTCAATTATTCAAATATTATGTTTTATAATTAAAATAAAAAATATTTTAAATAATAAATATTGAAGATAAAATAGTTTTCAAAATTAGTTTATAAAAATATTTAGTTCAAAGAAAAATCGAAAATGTGATTGGAATTCGTTTTTCGAAATTTCAACATTTCAACGTATAAAAGTTATTTGAAATGTTGTGAGCTTTATTTATATTTGGAACAATGTTCGAATGGTTAGTAATGTAAATTAGTTAGTATATATTGGTATATATATAGGTATATATACATAAGTATATACATGTCTATACTCAAAGATGCCTTAAGAGACATGATTTGATACTTTGGCGACTCGAGTACAAAACATTTTCAAACATGTTTTCTTTGACATGATAGGGAGGCAATGTGGATGCTGAAATGACATGTGTGATAGAGGGTGTTGAGGTGGCAAACAATTTGGAGGGTAAAGGACAAGGGGTGTTTAAGTAATTCACATTTTCACTTGCTTATAAATAGCCTTTCATCTCTTAAAATTTTCCTCTTCTTCCACCGATCAGAGCTCTCTCTTATCTTATCTAAACGAAGTTATTCTTTTATTCAAACCACGTCAAATTATAGTGGCTGCAACTTTTATGTTGATCACTTCTTCAAATTTCGAGCATAGCTATGTCAAAATATCAATTGTTTATAAAGTGTTTTTGGACCCAAAATTTCAAGTCCGGATATAGTTCTTTTCTTTTGACCATATCTTCTTCATAACTAATCGATATTGAGTGAATATTTTTCTGAACTTTATGAAAAATTAATTTTTTTAAAACTTTTCTCTTTACCACTTTTCCAAAGTCCGAGAGTAAATAGTTCAAAAAATAGTTGGAAATGACCTATTTTCGGGTTTATTTTTGAGAATTCGATGATTATCCAAAGTCACTCCACTATACCAAAACAAGTTTCACTTCCTTCTTCTATCAAGGCCAAGCCTACCTAGTGCATTAAGGAACCAATAGCTCTATCTTTTGCTTAGGAATGGAAGTTCTAGGTCATACTCTAAGTTAGCGAGAGTTTGGATAGCTTTCGGTGAGTAAAACTACACCTTCTTAAACCAAGTCTATACTATGTTAATCATGTTAATAGCCTATGAATGCTTGTTACATATGTGAAGTTATGGTTTGGTTGTTTGTTTGTTTCATACATTGAAAAGTTGTCGCATTTGAAAGTCAATAAGCATGTGGTTAGCTATATGAAAAGTTGGTAGTTAAATTTAATCTAATTGTTAGTAAATACTTAGTACATGTTGTATCGTCATTATTTACCTTGTACTGCACTTAAACCATAGCTATATGATGTTTGGTTGTATGGCCAGTGTCATAAGTTTGTTTGCCGAACTGGCCGTATAGCGATATTCAATATATCGGCACTTTCGAAAAATCACCTTTTATCGAAGTTTGGTTTCAATATAGTGCTTGAAATTATTTTACAAGTTAAGCAGGTTTCTGATTAGTGAAGTTTTCAAAGAATAATAATTAATTACTTTAATAATGATTATTTAGTTAATCAATTACTTAATTAATAAGGATTAAGATGAACAAATTATTTGTTAATAATGTGATTTAAATATAACTAATTACCTAGTTAATGGTTGTTTATATAATTAATCATTTTGTTTAATGATGTTTAAATTTAATTAATCATTTTATTTAAGGATGTAAAGTATAATTAATCATTCAATAATGATGAATTAAAGTAAATTAATCAATTTGCTAATGATGCTTTTAAATTAATAAATTTTTTTAATAAATGATTTTTAAAATTTATCAACTTGTTTTAAATCTAATTAACCTTTCCTTTATTGAGGTTTATAATTAATAAATCATTTTTAAACAACGAGAATTGATTAATTAATACAATTAATTATATTTAAATTTATTAATTAATTGAATCAATGATGTTTTAAAGGTGATATGCCTTTTTTAATTAAAGGTTATTAGAGCTTATTAATCAACTTTATTTATGAAGTTTCAAAGTGAATTTATCAAAGTAACACGGATGTTTTGACTTTGTTATTCATTTTAAATAATAATAATAAATAAATGTAATTCAATTAATTATATTTTACTAGTTAACTGAATTAATAAGGTTTAAAAGTGGTTTATCCTTTTTATTATTTAAAGACATTTGAAGTTCAAAATATCAAATTGTGTGATGAAGTTTAAAGTTAATTAATCAATGTAGCAAGGATGTTCTTAAGTTATTAGATCCTTTTTAAGTTAATATTTTGAAGTTAGTAAACTCATTTAATAAAGTGTTTTAAAGTGAATACTTGTAATGTGAGGCCAAGCACGAATTCGGGTATCTAAAAGAAAATGTTTGATTCGTTTATGGAAATGAGTTAATTTCTGAAAGCTATTCGCTTATATGGGAACGATATATTTGTATACTTAGTACTAAACATCGACGAAGTAGACTTGTCACTATTTTGAAAGTTAAGAATAATCGTGAGACGTGACTTTGAGGTGACACTACCTTGACTTGTCCGGTATTATTGTTAACCAAGAAATATTACAAGTTGGAATTCAATGAGTGGTAATAAGTATACAAGATGTAATTTTCATATATGATCGTTTAATATCCTCGATAGTTGGTTTCTCAGCTATCGGTTACTTCAGCTTCTTTATTATCGTCATTCTAACATGATGTGTTGCAACATTGAGCTTTGATATCCTTTATCAGAAATGACTAAAATCAAAGAGCGAGTAAGGGCCAAGCTATGTGGGGTTGCACCTATTAGGGTATTCTCACATCCACTCTATATTGGATTGGGTTTTGCGCATTGTGATGTGAAATACTCGGATACTTGGTAATAGTTGGTAGGGTCCAGCTTGGAGGTTTCCAAGAGCCATCGGAGCTCTCATACATGTTTCTAGACGTATACTTTTGGTAAGGGGGCGCACCCTCCTAATCATTATTGAAGATTTTCCTTGTTTAATTCGAACCTTTGAATCTGTTTTCTTTAATTACAACTGGAAGAGTCTACCACTCTTCATGATGTTCAATTATTGGTTTTTTCGATTCTATCGAGTTTGGACTGTTATCTTGTTTAGTACATTTTATTGAGTTCAAACTATTGTCTTGTTTCATCCATTCTGTCCAGTTTGGATTTTTATTCAGGCTATTTCCGTTCTTTGTGAATGTTATAATAATTATGTTATCATCTATGTTTGGATTTTTTCCCTATTGTTCATTTTCATTTTTGTTATGTTTGGTTGTTTTTTATGTAGGAGAAATTCCATTCCACATTAGCAGCGTGGTCCCATATGTTTTTATTTAAATACACCCCATTTATTTCATAGGTTTACTCATACCAGACATTTTGTCTAACCCGAGTTGTTTATTTTTCCTAAACTCTCAATTACTCAATTAGATTTGAGTAGTCCGAGAATAGTATGTTTTGCTTTGGAGCTCTTTGAAGAAAATGAAAGAGTAGGAGACTCTTTATATATCTAGTACTTATTTCCACTTTACGATTATGTATGTGTATTTTGTATCTTAAAAATGGAAAGTCAGAATATACAGCTATCAATCTGTTAGATGTAGTATTTTCTATAACTCTGATAATTCCCTATAAGGAGTAACCTTTTGTACTATATCACTTTATATTATATGTAACCATTTCGATGTGAGGTTAATCTATTATGTCTTGTTCTGTTCTTTATTTTACCTTAAGACAACTATCTTTCAGATGCTTGAGCAACGATACATGAATACCGTGGAGGTATTAAGCGTCATTCCTAGGGGTCAGAAAGGTGTGTTGTTACAAATGGTATCAGAGCTTGGTTTTAGCAACCCCTAAGCCTTGGTGGGTTAAACTCTCTAAGGATAGGATTAGTATTATCCTAGGATAAGTCTGAGTGTATAAGTATATATTGAGTGCGTATTTGTTAATGTTATAAATATGTTTTATATTATGTTGTTTGATCCATTGGGTGACATATGAATTTTGGTCGATGCATCTGATCAGTGTTATCGATAGGATTCCTAAATACTTGAATAAATCTACCAATACAATTTTATTTTAAAATGGTAAATAAAATAATTTTACCTAGGAATATATTATATATATAAGAATGATTTTCAAAATTAATATAGTTGTGTAGTTGAGTTGATTATTTAGAAATGATAATATTTTATTGTTATTATTTAGGAATTTGATTAGTTACGCTCATCTAGTTTGAGCATTAACTATTATTGAATAGTAAATAAGGAATTTTCCTTAGTAATATATAGGTCGAGTAGATGGGAATTGGGGAATCTTGAAACGAACCCCTTGTGAATTAAGTTTCATAGTTTGATTATAAGTGTTCGGTGAAAGGGTTAAATTTAAAGTCATCTTTTAATAATCTTAAGCTAAAAGTAAACTTGTAATAAAAAGTTGTTTAATAAAATATAAATGGTAGCAAAAAAATAAATAAAATAAAATAACATAAAATAAATGAATAAATAAAATTTTAAGGATAAATATTTGAGAAAATTTAATTATAATAAAGGAGAATCATTTAAATGTAGGTTTAACTCACATCCTTAACCCTTGTGTGTGTTTGAATTGAGCTTGTGTTTTCCCAAAAGCAGATGTTTAAAATTCATTAATCATTTTTATAAATGATATTTTAAATTTATTAATCATTTTAATTAATGATGTTTAAAATAATTAATCTTTCTTATTAATGAAAGTTGAATTAAATTAGAACAATTTAATTATTGATATTAAACTTTAATTAATCATTTTAATTATTGATTAGATAATTTTATTTTATTGTTTTAACTAATAAAGTTTTGGAAATTTACTTAATCATTTTAATTAATGATTTTTGTAATATAATTAATCATTTTGTAAATTCGATTGATTATCTTTTGTAATAATTAATATTGTTTTATATTTATGGAAGAGATTATAAATTTGATTAATTATCTTTCGAGAGAATCATTGTTGTTTTAAGTCTAATAAAAGATTTTAAATTTGATTTATTTTCTTAGAGAAATTTATGTTTAAAAAGAATTATATAAATCATCGCCCTAGATAATTAATATTGTTTTAAATTTATAAACGATGTTTATAAACAAGAAAATTCTTTTGAAAGGAATTGTTTAAAAATAAAGCTTAGTGCAAATTGTTTTAGATTTATGGTTTAAAATGATATTTGGTTTTTTACCTTGTTATAATACACTTTGTATTACGAATTTGTCTTTTAAAAGAACATTTTAAAGAGCTTTTGTAAAATTTAAATCCTAAAATTGTTTGAAATAATTTCCAATGATTTCGAGAAAAGTAATAGTGATATTATTTGGAAATATTTCTAAGTATAAATATTTTGAATTTTTTTAATGGAATGCTTTTTCTTTGAATAATTCAGAGGAAAACATTTCTATGACGACCCGCAAATCCATCCCGTTCAGAGCCGACAATAATCGCATATGTCAATCCCAAACCGAAGGGAAATACGAATAATCATGAGAAAGAATGAGAGAGAAGAGAAGAAGAAAGAGAAACAAAAAATAAACGCAGAATCTCACAATCACAGCAGAACAACATATAATATAATATAAATGAGCTTTAGAAAAAGAGAAAATGTAATTTTTAATATTCATATATCAATCAGAGTACACCAATCAAATCAAAATAATCAGCCTTGACAGTTATAATAACCTATCCTCACAATTGCTGATAATTCAAACAACAATGCAGCAGAAAATAAGCACATACGTGGAACATGACCTGAAGACTTCCAACTCGTCTACTGAAGCTCCAAAGCATCAAAACTGAACCTTTAAATATACTCGGTCTGACCCAACGTTGAAAAGGAAGAAAACCTGGATCAGTCTGGTAAACCAGCGTGAGAAAACACATCTTAAATTTATTTTAAAGTTATCAAAACTTTCCTTTATCAAAACAAATGTATCTCGTAAGACTATGCTACATATAAAAACGGACAATTTTTTACGTTACGATAACCAAAACATTTCATATCAAATCCTCTGATATTATACTAGTGTCTAGTATACAAATAGTATTCAGATAGCAGAAAATTGTTACATTGGTTAAATTTAACGGTGTAATAAGTTTACAAACAAACTGGCAGTCAGCTATTGGATAATGGATTTCCATACAATGACAGGTAAGGGACTACCTTTCGTACAGTACATCTCTAGAGTAATGTACTGAGGATACATAAACAATCCTCTTCATTTGGCAAGACCAACCTATCCCTATTTGGCACTCATACATGGCCTGGATAGAACCGAGTATGACATCACTATGATCGTAATCGACCTATCCGGGATCCCATAGCATACACCACATACTCGACATATAGAGAGAAATCTAGAAAGGTGATGACCTTACCCTAATGGTTGTGAACCACTCAGTCTCGCGGCATACCCTTTTTAAGCCATTACCGGGTGATGTCGTCTGAGGTAGCGATTACCTCTCATATAGAATATTCCACTTCTAATGCCACCTTGCCACCCCATAGTCACACAAATGATTTCCACAAACATATAACTCCTGAGCTCGTACGTCTCAGGAAAGGGTGTTAAGCTAAGAGAAGTTGCCTTCTTTGCCACCAAACAGATGATAAATTCATAGAGATCAATTTATGTAACTAGAAATGAGACGTCAGACATTGGTCCATACAAATTGCCCAAGAAAAGGACAAGCCAAAGACACTCCTACCACATCCTGTCAGGAATTACCCTTGGAATTAGTAGTGAGAAGTCTTTGCGTATCGTACATTTTCATAACGAAGCACTACTACCACCATAAATATATCATATGGTAAATTTCACCTTGAGGGACTAGTGGCAAGTAGCCCTGCATTATGAAGATCTCCGTCTTCAAAATCATAATCATAAACAGGCACTTTCGAATGCATACATTGGTCTGAAGTGGTTCTCGGATAAATTCGACCCCGGTCTCTACTAACCAACAACTATAAAAAGGGCAATATTTGATAGTCGGTTATTTAACAATAAAAGCAAACAAATAATATCTAGCATCATAAGCAATCACTAGGCCCATTTAATTAATCTTTATTAAGTAAATCAATTTCTAAATATTTACTTCAAATTGTAACGATATGAATTTTCCGTCGTTTGATTTTGAAAATTTGAACGGTTTTAAATATTGGATTTGGGATTATAATTTGGTTAGCAAGATTTCAAAACTGAAAATTCCAAGCGATTTCGTAAATTTTTAATAATCGTCGATTTAATCGTCACATTAAAATAGCACTCCGAGGCATTGTCTTTGAATTCAATGAATCCAATTCCGTTGGATCCGTAATAATTTGTTATTATCAGGTTACAAATTTCATAGCGTTTGGAGTTATCATTTAGCCGTGCAGGATATAAATGCATTGAATTTAATATCGAAAATTTAGTATAATAACTGGGTCCAAAAAGCTATCTTCTTCATAGATTGAATTAGGACTCGAAACCTTTTCCATTGCATTTGGAATAGAGGTATAACATTATAAATGCCTAGTGGCACGCCTCGATAGGGGTTCAAGATTTTAAGTTATGAAAATCAAGATATTTTAAAAAAATAATTAAAATATTGTCTAGTCAAACTTTCCTTTCAGCTGTTATTACATCCTCTCACTGCACCCATCTACCTATTTAAACAAGCCAACACGTACATCTTCCTCTTCCCTTATTTAAATCGCGTCCTTTCTCTTCCCTTTTTCAGTTATATTAATGAGTTCGAAATTTAAAAATAAGAAAAAAGGGGTCAAACGAATTCAAACTTGGAATCAAAAATCGCATACGCTTGTTTTCTTCTTCTTCCTTCTAACTAAAATCCGTTCGAAAAAAGAAAAAGAAAAAAAGTTCAAATCGCGAACCCCCTTCAGTTCTTCCTCCTCAAAACAAATAAAAATCGAAAACATCTCACAATACAAAAAGGATTCACGAATCAGTTCTATATCTCGACCACGTCATGATTGCTTATGATCAATCGAGTGCGGCGGCGACACGCCAGGAAATTGTTAAGGTTTAATCGTGTATTGAAGTTTTGGGCTTGCGTTAGATTTCATGCATAGCGATTAGTAGGTGAGGCAAAGGAGAGACTTCGACATGGGAATTTTGCGATGTTGATTGATGAAAGAAAGAGCGCGACTATAATGGGTGAGTGCTGGAGCCTACGACGGTAGTGACCAGGGGTAGTGGCTCTCGATTGGGGATAATCTAGGGTGAACACATGCAACAACAACAACAAAGCCATTATTCCCAAACAAGTTGGGGTCGGTTAGAGATGGAACCCTAAAAAAATAAAAAAATAAAAAATAAAAAAATAAAAAATAAAATAATAATAATAATAAAATAAAGTCAAATAGGTAAATTAATAATAATAGCTAAGTAAAATAAGATAATATAAAAATGTATATGTATATATAAGAGGAATGATAATAATAATACTAATAGCAATAATGATACTAACAGTAATATTGGTCAAAGACTAAACCTACGTCTTAGGCTCATGTTCTCTAGTCCTATAATCTAAAACTCAATGCTCATGGTTCTGGTACGTAAATCGCTAACTTCCACTTGCTCCGATTCGTCACTAGCTCTTCAGATATAACCAATCTTTCAAATCTCTATTTACTACTTCCTCCGATGTTAATCTTGGTCGACCTCTACCTCTCTTTGAGCAATCAACGCGACCTATAATACCAACACTCACAGGTGCCTCCGGAGGCCTTCGTTGAAGATGTCCAAACCATCTTAAGCGATGTTGAATTAGCTTCTCCTCAATTGGTGCTACTCCAAGTTTATCACGTATATCATCATTTCTAGTTCGGTCTCCTCTTGTATGACCGCAGCTCCATCGCAGCATACGCATCTCTGCTACGTTTATCTTTTGGACGTGTTGGCTTTTAGTAGGCCAACATTCTGCACCATACAACATCGCAGGCCTGATTGTCGTTTTGTAGAACTTTCCTTTAAGCTTTTGTGGGAACTTCTTGTCACAGAGAATTCCAGACGCTTGTCGCCATTTCACCCATCCCGCTCGAATTCTAAAACTAACATCTTCATCAATCTCACCATTATACTGCAACATTGATCCAAGGTATCGAAATGATTCCTTCTTGGAAACTAATTGTCCGGCCAGAGTGACATCTCCATCCTCCGACCTGACACCGCTGAACCCGCACTTTATATACTCTGTTTTAGTTTTACTAAGTCTAAATCCCTTCGAATCTAAAGTCTGTCTCCACAACTCTAGTTGTCTATCAACCCCAATCCTACTTTCATCAATTAGCACAACATCATCAGCAAATAGCATACACCAAGGAATCTCGCCTTGTATATCCTTCGTGACCTCATCCATCACTAGAGCAAAAATGTAGGGACTCAAAGCTGACCCTTGATGTAATCCTATGTTAATGGGAAAGTCGCTAGTTTCACCATCGCATGCTCTGACACTAGTCACAACATCATTGTACATATCTTAATAAGTGTAATGTACTTTGTGGGCACTCTCTTCTTTTCCAGAGCCCACCACATCACCTTTCGCGGTACCTTGTCATAAGCTTTCTCCAAATCGATAAATACCATGTGTAGATCCTTCTTTTGCTCCCTAAACCTCTCCATAAGTTGTCTTATCAAGAAAATCGCCTCTGTGGTTGACCTTCCAAGCATGAAACCAAATTGGTTTTTTGAAACACTTGTCATTCTTCTTAATCTATGTTCAATGACTCTCTCCCAAAGCTTCATTGTATGACTCATAAGTTTAATTCCTCTGTAGTTATTGCAACTTTGGATGTCTCCTTTATTCTTAAAAATTGGAACAAGTATGCTTCTCCTCCACTCATCTGGCATCCTGTTTGATTTGGAAATATTATTGAACAACTTAGTTAGCCAGGCTATCCCTGCATCTCCAAGGCATCTCCACACCTCAATGGGGATGTCATCAGGCCCCAATGCCTTGCCTGCTTTCATCCGTTTTAGTGCCTCTTTTTCCTCGGATTCTTGAAATCTCCGAACAAAATGTCTACAGGTGTCATCCGAAGAGTCGTCTATCTCGATCATAGTGCTATCATCTTCTTCATTAAATAGCTTGTCGATGTAATCTCTCCATCTATTTTTTATCTCCTCGTCCTTCACCAAAAGTCTATTATTGTCATCTTTGATGCATTTAACTTGGTTGAAGTCTCTTGTCTTCCTCTCGCGGAGCTTAGCTATCCTATAGACGTTTTTTCCACCATCCTTCGTACTTAGATTATGGTATAGATCTTCATACGCCCGACCTCGTGCTTCACTCACCGCTCTCTTTGCGTTCTTCTTTGCCACTTTGTACTTTTGCATGTTGTCCTTGCTCCTGAGATGGTGTAAGCACTTATAGCATTCCTTCTTCTCTTTGATAGCCTTTTGCACATCACTGTTCCACCACCAAGAATCTTTAAGTTCGCGTTTATTTCCTTTCGCTATCCCAAACACATCAGTAGCTACTTTTCGAATGCGTTTATTATAAAAAAAGAGACGTGTAAATGAGCAAAGTGTGCCAGGGAAGAGAGGTTTAGGAAGGTAAATTTTTTAATTAATTTTAGTTTAAGTTATAGATAGAAATAATTATAGGTTGTTTAATAATCCATAGTTTGTCTGTACATGGTCGGATTTGTATCCATGATATCTTTGACATGAAATTAGGAAGAAGATTATGTTTTTATTAAAGGTGATTAATTTACTAATGAAAAATTAGAAAAATTAATATATAAATTTATTCATGAATCTTATATATGCTATTACAAATTCATACGAGGTCGAAAATGAATAAAACAAGTCGAGAGTGGTTCGAAGCTGGAACATCTGTGCAAATATTACTGGTTTGGGATTTTTCAAAGTCTGTTGGGATTTTATGAAATTTAAAATCTGGATATTCGGTAAACTAAAAATCAAGATGAGTAAATCTCACTCAATTTGGTTGACTGTTTAATTTATGGCAATTATAAATTAATTTTTGGATGATTGGTTGAATTGATATATTATTATTAATTTGGATATTATAATATATATAGTAGTATATATATTAGTAGTTGGATATATTTCCCACCTATTGGAGTAGATGAGATCCTATGCCCCTCGCATAATAGTGGATGACCCTATATACCGCGATATCCTCCTCGAAGTCGGATTGATATTTTTATGTTGTAATAACATTTGTAGATGCAGGGAAACGGGTTAGAGGGATCCAACTGGATTTCTCAAAATTTATATTGATTTTTTTCACATATAGTAATATATGATGATTAGAATAATCTGTTATGGATTATTACTGTGATGTGAATTATTGGATGCCATAGTAGCAATGGCCTGAGTTTTGGTATTTTAAATACCCTAATATTTTTCTTGGAATCCGAAGGAATTTAAAAAGAGATTTTGGATATAAAAATATTTATATCGAAGTTTGTATTATTTTAAAAGAATTGATTTAAATAAAACGACAAATTGATTTTTAGGTTGTACTTAACTATTCAGACAAATATATTTTAAATAGAGATTTAAAAAAAAAATTATATAGAAGATTTTTTTAACAATGGATTTTTAAATGATATTTTTGAAAAATATGAAGAGGGGCTGAAATCGATATTAAAAATAGATTTGTGGAATAAACGAAATTTATTAAGAAATGGATTTATAAAATGGGATTTTATAAATGAAATTAGTTTTATAAACAAAGGGAAACTCATAGGAGTTGATAAATTCATAACGATGTTTATAAATATGGGTAAAACAATATCAGTTGGTAAATTGGGAATATAAATTCATAGGGTGAATTTATATTAGAATATGGAAATCATTTCAGGAAAAATAGTGGTTTCTATTTTTGAAACGTAAAAATGGTTAAGGGAACGAAAATGAAATTGACGTGTAGTGAATCAAGAGGGATTTATAAATTGAAATTGAACATTTAAATTATAATTTTTTTTATCGAGAAGTTAAATTGTTACGAAAGAGAATTTTTTATATTCAAACTATGTAATTTAAAGCTGCTTTAATAATAAAATACTTCGGAAGTGGATTTTTTTCAAATATGTAATATTAATTGAAATAAAATTCTTATTTTTATAACAAGCTTCGTAAAATCAATTTGTTATTTTAAAATGAAATAGGGAATGAAGTATCGGTGTTTGTTTAAGTACTTAATTTTTTAAATAATTACTTAAACATGTTTTAAAAAATAAATTATCATTGCTTAAAAATACTTATTATACATATATAGAGATTTGAAAATGACTAAATTTATTTATAAACTCTCTCGAGATGTGGAAACAGATATGATTTTTAGAAATTGTAAATGGATAGACGAGATTATAAGTGAGTATTATCGACTTTGGAAAATGTAAAGGAATTAATATAAATTCCGAAAATGCAGGAGATAGGATAAGAAAAACTCCTAAGTATTGATAGTAGAAATGGTTTTGGAAAAATGGATTATGATATTTTCCTAAGTGAGAAAATGACGGTTTGAAAATATTTAAAGATGAAGGATTTATATCGAGATATTTTCTAAGTAATGGATTATAAACCGAAGTTGGAAATATTTCACTAGGTGCTTAAGTGAGGTACGGGTGGAGATATCCTATTATGGAAACAAGTAGTCGGAACGTTTTCAAATTTTGATAAATTTGAAAGAGATTCGAACATATATCTTTGTAAAGATATTTTGAAATGAATGTTTTAGAGAATTATAAACAATGGCCTAGTGACTGCTTATGGATGTTATTTGACAGTTAAATAACCGACTATCAATATTGACCAATTTCGTTAATAGTTTCGAAGAGGCTCAGATCTGATTTAATTATTCGAAAACCCCTTCGATCTGGTTTGAACATAACGATGGATATCATCAAGATAGTGAAGACGGTGATTCAGTTTGTCTAGACCCAAGACAACTTGTATGGACGAATGCTATCCGAACATCATCATTGGAGGACAATGAGCATTCTAAGTGAAATTGTTCTTAAAAGGTAATCATAGCCTCAAACCTCATTAATTGGAATGATTAAAAATCAAGGGATATGCAGCAAGGCTAAGTGGGTCGCACCCGATTAGGGTATATTATCACCTTTTTAGATACCCTCGGATATATTATAAATTATGGATACGGTGATGCATGCAAAAGAGCTCTCGATAAGGGTGGGAACATCCGGGGTAATAACATATTCGGTTCTATCTAGGTTAGGGATAGGACCGGTCTTGTGTTGTAGAGGATCCCGACGAGATCCTCGGTACATATTTCTAGATGTGTACCGTGATAGGTGGTACCTCAGCGCCTAGTCATTGTATGGAATCCATTCTCCAATAAGCTCCTTACAGTTTTGTTGTGCCAACTATGCTAAAACGTGAGATGCAAGCATCTCAGCTATTTTCTATTTACTTTCTGTAGACACCATCATAATATCAGATGATTTTGATAAAAATTATTTGGTTATCGTAAGGTAAAAACCCATCGTGTTTATGTGTGACGTGGTCTTACGAGATACCTTTGTTTTCAAAGGATTTTGATAAAAGTTAATAATTCAAATTGAGTGTGTTTTCTCACATTGGTTTTCCAGACTGAATCGAGTGTTATTTTGTTATAATGCTCGGGTCAGACCGAGTATTATAGATTCAGAATAGGATGCTATAGAGCTCAGGAGACGGGTTGGATGAAAGAGACGTATCTCTGTACTTGATTTGTATTTCCACCGTATGAGGACAAGTTATTATAACTATCCAGATTGATGTATTGATGGTTGTACTCTGATGATTGTAAGTATAAAACAGTTACAGATTCTTTTGTATAAAAATATATTGTTATACATTATATTTTGTTCTGCTGCGGTTGTGAGTTTTTTATGTTGTTGTTCTTATTTCTTCTGTCTCTTTCTTCTTCTTTACCCTACTTATTTTCTCTTTCGTACAATTTGGATTGAACAAGAATGAGTTATTATCAACTCAAAGGGTATAGAACCATGGGTCACTACATTTGGTATCAGAGCTGAAGGTTAATTGAGAACCTTGGCTCTGGTGAGGGTTACTCACTAGGGATAGTATAACGATCTGGATTTTTCGATGGTTAATTTTGAATATTTAAATGGTTTTAAATATTGAATTTGGGATTTATAATTTAGTGGTAAAATTTTAAAACTAAAAATTTAGCGATTTTGCCAATTTTTGTTTAACTACCCGGATTTTTAACGTTTGTTAATTGGGTAATTAACTGATTTTATTATTGAAACATTGATTCTATAAGTCAAATAAATAAATTTTTGATAACTAAAATATATGAATATATAAAAATTGATATGAAAATTATAATAAATATTGGATTATAAATCTCTGGATGTGATAAATCTCATAGAAAATACATAATAAACTCCACCATTTAAATTAAGATAAAATACCCATAGATATATACAAGCTTTGTGATGTTAGAAAATATATACATATATAAGTAATTATGTGTGTATATTATAAAAATATTGTAAAAGTATGTATATTCATGAGTGGAAAAGCTTCATGATGGAAAAATAAAATACCATAAATATACATAAGTTAAGATGTATATAATATGTGTAAATATAAAAATATATATATAAATATATGTAATGATAAAATATGCCTAAGCATATGTCTATGTATATAGAAATGTACATGTAAAAGTTTTATATACATGAGCAAAAAAATGTATAGGGTATTTGCAAATATGGAAATGTATAAACATATATGTACTAAAAACGTATGTTAATATGTATAATATAGATATGAAGTGTGTGTGTGTGTGTATGCTTAAGTAAACATACAACGAGACATCATCATAACATATTTCAAAATCAAGGTCAAAAATAAAAATCAAACTCAAGAAAAAATCAAATCATCCTAGAATATATCTAATCACTTAAAATAGGGAAATCAAATCAAGGCTATAAAATAAATTAAAATCAAAAATGAAATAAAACTAGCATGTACATGAACAAGGCTGCTGCCTCCTTGTACCCTCACTCTCTCCATTTTAAATACCCATGCCATCTCCACTTCATTCCTATATATATGTGTGACCAAGCATATGCTCTTCAGGTTTATAGAAAATCATATATATCAAACCAAAAAGAAAAGTGTTACTAGTAAAACTCTATAGAAAACATTCAAGCATGGGAGGATCAAAACCAAAAGGGAAGCAAATATTGCTATGTTCAAAAGAAATGTGAGTAAACTCCTTTTCAAAAACCCAATCTTTCTTATAATATGATCATGTTTAAAGATGAAATAGAAATAATAGCTTTTGAATATGTTGTTGCATAGAAATGTATATATATAAGCCTGTATATGGATGTAGGTAATGCCTATACACATATTTTCTTGCCTCCATTCTTCTTTTTCTGGCATGTTCCAACTTTCAAAAATTCATATCCCATCCTCTACATAGTTTTAGCTCTTGATGTTTGAAGGGTTCTGTGTGTATTTGAGTATACTTAATTTTAAAAATAATTTCATATAACATTATCAAGTAAATTTTTTTTAGAAGGGGATATACAGTAAGTCATCAAATAATTCAAGAAATTCGATTGTTTTAATAAGTGTTTTTACCTACATAAATGGAATCGACTTTGAAAATAATGAATTTTGGTGGTCTTAATATGATTTTTAGTGGTGTGGTTAATTGAGGTAGGGAGTGATGGTCGAAGTTTGTTCATAGGTCGATTTCTGGCGATCGTAGGGTTTGGCAGCGTCGGGGTTATGCTTAGAGGTAGCTGGGTGGTTGGTGGTCACAGTAAAAATGGTGGAAGGATTTTCTAAGTGGCGAGGTGAAGGGTTGGAGGAGATGTGAGGTTTAGGCTGGGTTTTGGGTCGAGGTGGTTTGTCGTGCGATTGCGACATCGTGGCGGAAGTATGAGGCTGTGGTGTAGAGGGGAAAGATAGAGGGGAGCTAGGCAAAGCTTTAGGCGAGGTGGTGTGGGTTCCGGTGGTCGGAGATTGTTGGTACGAGGTCAGGAAATGATCAGATATGTTGTTTGGGTTCGGTTCCATGTCGAATTTTGGAAGCTAAGGATTGTCGTGGGATCTGGATGGTCGGAAGGGTCGAGAGGGTCGATGGTGACATGGGGGTGGGGTCGTCATTGGTCCGTGCAGCTCCGATGGCATGTGCACGTCGAGTTCGTGCAAATGGTAGTAGCAGGTAGAATTGGAAAGTAGCAGGGATAAAGGAAAAGAGAAGAGGAAGGGAAGAGAAGAGAAGAAATAAGCATTTATAGATATACATATATATGATGATTTATATTTTCTTCTTAACTAAAATTATATTTTCTTTTTAAAATCCGTAATTAAAAATTAAATGATATTTTATAATGGTAACTAATTATATTATTATTTTTGTTCAGCTTAAAACTCATGGGTACTTAATGGAATTTAATAATTTATTATTAGTTAATAAATTATTTATCTTTTAATTAATTTGGATAAAAAAACATAAATGAAATACGGTCAATCAAAGTAATTAAAAACTTATGTGTGAATCATTTTGATATTGGGCATTAACCATTAAATTGATTAACAATCTATATCCTGACATAATTCTATCAGATATTTATAGGCAATGAGATTAAAAGGATGGTACGTTTGTTTGAAAATAAATGGTTGTAATAAAATCGCCATATTGGAATATTGTTACCCTAAATAATAAATTTGTTTACTTCAAGCAATTTACCTCTTTGATTTATCACCTGGATTCGAAGAGACCGGGATCAGATATCAGCGTTACCCAGAACCACTTCGATTTAATAATCACTACAAATCCTTTACGGGTTTGATGATAGAGTCTAATGGGATGGAGTTAAATAAATTAAGTAAATCCGACCACCTTGAATAAGTTACTGAACTTAGATATTATTTTAATATTAATGGATTTTGTAACAAGTGATTGGTTATAACAAGATAAAAACTCATTATGTTGAACGAGTTACCTTGGTTTTTCAAAGAAGCCTTATAACTTAAGTATTTCAAATTTAGTTGGTTTTACTCACGCTGGTTTCCAGCCTGACTCGGTGTTACTTTTTTGTAATGCTCGGGTCAGACTGAGTATTACAGTATTTCAGGTTATGATGCTTTGGAGCTCAGGAGACGAGCTGGATGACAGAGACGTAGTGATTATATTCCGCTGTGTATTATGGACTGTATAGACAGTATTTAAGGACAATTTGTTATAACTATCCTATGTATAAGTGTACTCTGATATCTTGCGTGTATATTGACAGTTATAGATTTTCTTTGTATAAATGCTATTATTTTATATATTACTTTGTTCCGCTATGATTGTGAGATTATGTGCTATTGTTTTCTGTTCTTATTCTATCTCTTTTTCTTCAAAACCCTAACAGCCTAATATTTCCAACACTCGATTGCTCTACACTCTATACAGTGAACGTACTAGCATCGATTTTCGGGGTCGAAAATCTTCGGGCGGTTACATTTTTAAATTGTTGATTTAATCGGCGAGTTAGAATAGCAATTCGAGGTACAATCTCGGAATTCAACGAAGCCAGTTCCATTGGATCCGTAATGATGTATTATTATCGGATTTCAAATTTCGTAGCGTTTGAAGTTATCGTTTGATCGTATGGAATATAAACGCACTGAAATTTAAATCGAAATTCAATATATTAATTGGGTCCAAAAAGCTATCTTCTTTATACAATTGAATTTGGACTCGAAACCTTTTCCGTTGTCTTCGGAATAGGGGTATAACATTATGCACGCCTAGCGGCATGCGCCGATAGGGGTTTGAAGTTTTGAGCTGGGTAAAGTGAGATATTTATAATTAAGTAATATTTTAATCTGTTAAATCAAGACCTTGCCTTCTACTACACGTCGTTCCCTCAACTTTAAATCACATCTTCTCCCCTTAGTTCCAAGATCAAATCGAGCCATTTCCCTTTCACTTTCAATTCAAAATTTTACGACAATTCCTTCTCCCGTTCAATCTAAACCGCGTATATCTTATTCCACTTCCTTCCTCTAATTTTCAATTAAAATCTCATTCATGGAAAACGATTTCAAAAAAAATAGCTCAGCGAAAAAACGAGAGAGAGAGAGGGGAGGGATCGAGTGAAGCTCAAAGGCGACCTAATCACCGCAAACAAGAGGCGCTCGTGCGCATGCAGAGCGGAGGGATGGACAACGAGGGTCGCGACTCGACAAAGATGGCTGGTGATGTTGAAATTTGAGTTGGGAACTTCTGGTGATGTGCACGGGACGAAAGGGGAGAGGGAGCGCATGGGCCGTGGATGCAAGTTGTGCGAGGTGG
Organism: Allium cepa; assembly: GCA_030765085.1. NCBI lineage: Eukaryota > Viridiplantae > Streptophyta > Magnoliopsida > Asparagales > Amaryllidaceae > Allium > Allium cepa. The sequence continues at coordinate 431,095,892 of CM060941.1, forward strand.
TGTCGTGGACGAGTGATGTCCTGTGGAACTGGGAGACGCGTGCGACTTAAAGGTGGGATTGCAGGCAGTTGCAGTTGAGGCGACGTGGCGTTTATGGTCGCGATGAAGGCAGTGGCGATGGGAAGTCTAGACTGCTGCTTAGGGTTTCTAGAGACGTACGTGAGCAAGGGCAGTGGGCGACCGTTGGGTGGTGGTTGAATTTCTTTTACGTTGTAGATCGTGGCTTTGAAGTTGGTAAGGGTGAGATAAGATTTGGCAATTAAATAGTTGTTGAGTAAATTTTTATTTAATTAATTCAAATATTTACAAATTCATAATTCGTTCATGCGAGGTCTAAAAATCCTGAAATCAAGTCGAGATTGGAATGGATTGCAAATAAAACCAAGTTGAGAAAAATTCTCACTCATTCAGATTACCAAAATTTAAATTTTGAATAGCTGAATGATTGTTGAATTTAACAATTATCATCCATTGAATGATATATTATATATAGCAGTATATATATTAGTAATTAGAGTGATATTCCCTCACATTATAGCGGATGAGACCCTATGTGCCCGCATAATAGTGGATGACCCTATATACCGCGATATCCCCCTCGAAGTGGGATTGGTATTTTTATGTTGGATTAATATCTGAGGATGCAGGGAAACTGGTTGAAGGGATTCAACTGGATTCCTCAAAATGTTGAATTTAATTTCATATATTATGATATAAGGATTGTGTTGAATAATCTAGTATAGATTATTGTAGTGATTGAAATTATTGGATGCTATAGTAGCACTGGCTTGAATTTTGATATTTTAAATACCATAAATATACTTTTAAAATGGAAGGAATAAAAGAGAATTTTTGATATAAAAATATTTATACTGGAATTGGGTTGAATTAGAAAATATATTTGATTTTTGGTTATACTTAACTATTGTGTATTATTAAATGGAGAATTTTAATATGAATCATATAAGAGAATTTATAGTGATGTTCTAGAAATATGAAAAAGGAGTTAAAATCAATATTAAAAAAGATTGGAAGTATAAATGGGATTTATAAGAAATGAATTTATATAATGAAATTTTATAAATAAGATTTGTTTTATAAACAGATAAAACCAATGGGGTTATAGAATTCATAAATGTGTTTATAAATAAAGGAATTCGATATCCGATGATAATTGGGAATATAAATTCATAGGATGAATTTATATTAGAATATAAAAAGAGGGTTGAAAAAATAGTAGATTCTATTTTTGAAATGAGAATGGTTATGGAATCGATAATGAAACGATATGTTGTGAAATCGAGAGGAAGTTATAAATTAACAATCGATTATCGAGATTTTAAAATATATTTTTTATTTTTAAGAAGCTAAGTTCGGTTTTTTAAAAAGGAAAACTTTATTATTTAAATTATAAAATTTTAAAACTAGCTAGTATTGGAATACTTCAAAAAATGGATTTTCAAATATTTAATATTTACTAAAATTCAATTTTTGATTTTTATAATCGACTTTATAAATTGGTTTGTTTTTATTTTAAATGAGTTATTAATGGTTTATTAAAAGTGTTTTATATTTTAATAACTTAAGATATATTTTACAAATAAAAATAAAATACTAATCTTTAAAAATGCTCATTATATATATATAGTTTGAAATGATTAAATATTTCTTTATAAAATTCCATGTAAACAGGTTTCAATTTAAGGATGAGATTTTATAAGAGAAATCTTGTAAATGGAATTCTAGAGACTTAAGAAATTTCCAAAGTTTAGATGCAATAACTTTGGATAGAATTTGAATTCTTTTAAGAAGTTATAAATGGTTGGTTGGGATTATAAGTATAATTGTTTTCGAAATTGTAGGAAGAATTTATTAAAATTCTGGAGACTTATGAGATGAAATATTTCCAAGTTTAATATTTAAATGATTTTCGAAATTTACGTATAAATATTTTCCTAAGTATTGAAAGGGAGGTTTTGGAAATATTTTTAGTGGGAAATAATCTGGAATAGAAATATTTTCTAAGTGTTATAAAAATGGAAGTTGGAAAATATCTCTAAGTATTGAAAATGATGAAATATCCTGTTATGGACACAAGTGTTGAAATTGTTTCCAAATATGGAAATATCGAAAGAGATTGAATATATATATCTAGGTGAAGATGTTGTGAAATAAATATTTTGGAGATTTAAAAAACAAGGCCTAGTGACTGCTTATAGATGTTTTATTGATAGTTAAATAACCGACTATCAATATTGGCCAATGTCGTTAATCGTTTCGAAGAGATCGAGATCAGATTTAATTATCCAAGAACCATTTCGATTGGATTTGAATGAATACCATGAAGATGATGAAGATGGTGATTCAGTTTGTCCAGATCCAGGGCAACTTGTATGGAAGAATACTATTAGAACATCGTCATTGGAGGACGATGAGCATTCAAAGAAGAATTGTTTCTTGAAGGGTAACACTTAGCGTCGAGCCTCATCAACCGAAAATGACTAAAACAGGAGAGATGCAGCAAGGCTAAGTGGGTCGCACCCAATTAGGGTATGTTATCACTTTTCTAGATGTCCTCGGAAACCTATTTATTATGGATATGGTTGTGCATGGAAGAAGGAGCGCTCGATAGTAAGGGTGGGAAAACCTGGGGTGATAATATATTTGGTCTATCCAGGTTAGGGGAAGGCCGGTGTTAACTCCTCTATTTCATGACTCAATGACCTAAGGAAATAAGCGACTGAAGGAACTAAAGTGTGAACAAGCTAACAGGGATGAAGTTCTACAACGACCTAGCAACCTAAAGTTATCACGACCTAATGACCTAGAGATACAGCGACCTAACGACCTAAAGATACAGCGACCTAACGACCTAAAGGACTAACGACCTAATGACCTAAAATCCCTAACAACTTAACAAGTTGCGACCTAACACCTTCTACTAGCAAACATGACCTCTTCTATTAGGTCGCTCATGACCTAAGCTACATGCCGCATCTTCCACTAGGTCGCTCGCGACCTAAACAAACTCAAACAACCTCCTTATGCTGTAGTTCCTTAGGTCGCCACTCCCTCTCCTGCTACTCCTTAGGTCGCCCACGACCTATAACATAGCCAACCAAACCCCTAGGTCGCTTATGACCTACGACCTAACTCCAAAGTTGCCCACGACCTACTAACGCGCTCAGGTTGACCAAGTGCAACAAGGATAAGCCGTAGCTCGTATCCCTTAGGTCGCTAGCGACCTACGACCTACCCTTAGGCCGTTCACGACCTACGACTTAACCTGGATTTTCCCTATAAATACTCCACCTACTCCAACCGAGAAAGGACTTTGGCTGATTTCTGGAGCGCCTATACTCTGCTGATTTCTCGACTCATCCGACACTTCAAACACGAAAGACACTTCAACGAACTTCAAGAAGAGATCTAATACCTTCAACATGAATTTGAGGAATTCTCCTACATCGGAGTTCTAGCTATTTGTCTAAGTGATGTTGTAATCGGAGATTGTTGTATATGTTGTAATTGAATCAGCAATAAAGGAGATTAAAGTGGACGTAGGCTTAACTTGAAGCCGAACCACTATAAAACTGTTGTCTCTTTACTGTTTTTTCTGTGACTTTTCTACTTACTTCTAATTCCCGTATTGACGGGTGGTGCTTTCACTTTATCTCTACTTGACACCGGGGTGTTAGCGTTAACAATTTATGTGCTTTCACTGAGAACATCGAACTCAGGTGTTTTCATCATTGCTTCGCAAAAGTTTGTTGAAAGAATCTCTCTCAAAACCAGAAGTCTATCAGAGATAATGGCTCCTGGAAGAAAGCGCAGATCTACTAGATCCGGTGATGTCTATGAAAATACTGCCACTTCCCCTTCGTCAAGTCAAGCAACTCCAAGTGCTGGAATTACACGGGCAGAGTTAGAAGCTGCAATATCTGGGTTATATCAGCAAATGGAAGCCCAGAACACTTTGATGTTGGATCGGATAAATGCTTTGCTTGGGGTTAACCGTCAACCAGAAAACAATGAAGAAACCTTTGCCGAAGATGCTCATGATTCTCAAGGAAAGAGTATTCCTCAAAAAACAGCTGGCACCGCCGAAGGGGCACCTCCCCAGGTTGGAGGTTCAAGGCCGCAGCCGACTCTCTGCGAATGTTTGTCCAGGCAAACTTCCAAGAAAACAACTGATGCCTGTCCCGCGGAGCCTCTAAACGATGAAGAATACCTTTCGGGAATGGTTCGACAAATTACGAGAGAAAGTATGCAAAGGGAAGAAGATGAAAAAGAATGGGGGTTCGCTCCAAGCAAAACTCCATTTACCGAAAGGATCCTAAAGGCTGAGTTTCCAAAGAAGTTCGTTCCTCCCATTATTCCGGCTTATCGAGGAACAAGTGACCCAAATCAATTCTTATACAAATACGACTGGCATATGACTGGTGCCAGGGCTTCGGATGAGATCAAGTGCAGGTATTTTCCGGTGTATTTGGAAGGAGTGGCTCTGCTTTGGTTCATAAAGCTGCCGATTCGTTCGGTGGATCAATTCTCTGACCTCACTCGAAAATTCAAAGACCAGTTTAGGCTATATGCTTCAAAGGCCAAAGATATAATGTCACTCTCCAACCTTGAACAAAATCCCGAAGAGCCTCTCAGATCTTTCTTAAACCGTTTCAACATAGCCTTGGCTGAGGTAGATAATGCTGAGCCTAGAATGATTCTGACTTACTTGGTGCGAGCCATTGACAAATCTAGTGAATTTGGCAAGTGGCTGAAGATGAAAGCGACAAATTCACTTGAGAAGTTTTATAAAAATGCTGACGAATTTATGCGCTTGGAAAACCTTCCCGTGCCAACAAAAGCAGTCATGGCCGAAATTAAGAATAACAACGTTGCTTCTAATAAAAAGGAATCTGGAAGACAGAAGAGGGAGAATGATGATGGGAAAAAGCAGAAAGATTTGAAGAAAATCCGCCACTTTAAACCCTCATATTTCACTCCCTTAACTGATACTCCAGAGAATATCTTTTTCTCCACCAAATATGTCATCGAATATCCTAAACCATCTGCGAAAAAGTCTGGGAAAAATGCGGTTCAAACCGGGAGATTCTGCCGGTTCCACAATCAACCCGGACATGACACTAATGAATGTCGCCATCTAAAGAGTTTGATTGAAGAACTGATAAGCCAGAATAAACTTCAACAGTATGTCAAGAGAAACAGAAATGACCCATCCTCATCTACTCAGGGGCAATATTTCCTTTTCATCAGTATGGCTCAGATTAAAGAACTATAGCGCAGATTAAAGAACTATAGCGCAGGAATCCGAGAGGCCTATCATTAATGTTATCACAGGGGGACCTCACCCAGCGGGCAGAAGTTGGGGTGAGATGAAAAAATATGCTCATGCCTTGAGATAAGCTTGGGAGCGAGAAAATATTTCTGTTCTGAAAGTTGCTGCCATCTAGTCCCAAAATGTGACGGATGCCATATGGTGTGCCTCAGAAGATAATCACAGACAATGGCACCCAACCCGAAAGCGAAAAATTCCAGGACTTTTGCGATCAATTCAAGATCCAAAAAGCTTCTCAGCAGTGGCTCATCCGCAGCAAACGGGCAAGTGGAAGCAGTGAACAAAAGTATCAAATCAACCATCAAAAAAGCAGCTGGAAACAGCAAAAGGTGGTTGAGCCGATAAGCTACCACTAGCACTATGGGGATACAGAACTATCCACAAAACTACGGCTGGGCACACTCCGTTCTTATTAATATACGGATCAAAAGCAATGATTCCAGTGGAAATGGAGCTCTCCTCACACCGGAGATCCAATCCCGAGAACCGGCACCAACCGTTGCGTCCACATTTTACTTAAAGGCTTTGCTTCAAATTTGTAAAATGACGATGGATATATCATTATTGTAGTAAAATCCATTGTAAACTCAGTGCAAATCAATAGTAAGAACTATAGATCTTGTGTTCTTTACTACTATAAAATGTCTGTTCCATTTCGATATGCAAATATTTTAAAGATATTGCTAAAATGTCGATTTAATATTGCAGGCTATCAAAGCAAAGCTTACCTATTCGACACATCACAAGGCTCAGCGATTCCTATAAACCACTCAGCAAAAAATGTCAAGTCACAAAAATCCCACATTTAATTCCTATATCAAAAGTGCTTCTCGCAAATAGTTGGTGATTCCACCGGAGGGGCACCTTCCCAACGTGAAGGTTCCAGGCCCTTGCTAACTGATTGCGATCGTCTGTGCAAACGGACATCCGGTCAAATAGCTTTCATCTGCTCCGTGGATTCATTCAACAATGAAGTGCACTTCTCTGAAAAAGGAACAAATGATTGGCAAAGAAAAGAGCATGGTTTGGAAATAATAACCGGGAATCGCTTAATGGCAGATGGTGAAAAGACATGGGCAAGCAGACAACAAAGCCCTCCTTAGAGGCATGCCAAAAAGTGGAAGTGTTCTTCTCAACCAATAAGGTTGGTGGAACCACCGAAGGGGCATCATCCCAAGAGGAAGGCACAGGGCCCTTGCTGACTGATTGTGATCGTTTTTGCAAACGAACATCCAATTGGGTAGCTGGCGTCCGCCCCGTGGATCCATTTAACTATGAGAAGTTGCTTTCCGGCAAACCAAAAGCCCTCTTCAGAGGCACAAGCCCTCTTCGTAAGCACAACTCTTCGGAGGATAAAGCCCTCTTCGGAGGCACACCGAAAAAACAAAGTTCTATTCTCAAACAAAAAAGATTGGTGGAATCACCGGAGTGGCACCTTCCCAAGTGGAAGGCACAGGGCCCTTGTTAACTAGTTGCGATCGTTTGTGCAAATGAACATCCAATTAAGTAACTTGCGTCCGCCCCGTGAATCCATTCAACCATGAGAAAGTAACTTCCAAACAATCAAATAAAGACCTCTTCGGAGGCACAAGCCCTCTTCGGAGGCACATGACCTCTTCGAAGGCAAAAGCCCTCTCCTAAGGCTCCACAAGCCCTCTTCAGAGGCACTCGCCTTCACCAATGGCACACCTGCCCTCTTCAGAGGCAGAAGCCCTCTCCTGAGGCACCACAAGACCTCTTCGAAGGCACAAGACCTCTTCGCAGGCACAAGCCCTCTTCGGAGGCACGTCCCAAGAAGAGATGCTTTTCTCAACCAACAAGGTTGATGGAACCACCGGAGGGGCACCTTCCCAAGATAGAAGGCACAGTGCCCTTGTTAACTGGCTGCGATCGTTTGTGCAAACGAACATCCAACTAGGTAACTTGCGTCCGCCCCATGGATCCATTTAACCGTGGGAAAGCACTTTCAAGCAAACGAAGCAAAAAAGCCCTCCAACGAGGCACAACAAGAATAAAAAAAGAAAAGAAAAGAAGAAAGCCCTCTTCGAAGGCACACTGCAGCTATCAAAAGAAGATCAATTTTCCCATCTTGAAAATATTCTTCCGCAGAAGTTGTAGTGCCAATTCAAAGTCTTCTTTGGAAACTCGCTTCACCGCGTAGGAGAGTACACTTATCAAAAAATAAAAGTGACTATCTCCGAAAGTGAAGTATAAGATTTCCAAACAAAAGAGAGAGAAGAATTCTCCAATACAAGGCACACTCTACTAAAGCAGAATAACATTTCCTCAAAATGGAAAAAATATTCTCTAAAGAAAGAGTGCAAGCCTCTTCAGAATGGAGGAATTGTTTTCCAACTGAAGAGTACAAGTCTTCTCGAAACAGAAGAATTGTTCTCCAACTTAAGAGTACAAGTCTTCTCGAAATAGAAGAATTGTTTTCTAATTTAAGAGTACAAGTCTTCTCGAAACAGAAGAATTGCTCTCCAACTTAAGAGTACAAGTCTTCTCGAAGCCGAAGAACTATTCTCCAAAGTTTTACCAAATAAAAGAAATTGCAATAAGCCGTGGTATGGGGGCAATACAATACAATATAGCTACATTAATAAAAGCAACGCTCAAGCAGCATACCGCAAGCTTATTGCAATATCACAGTGAAGAAACTTGTGCAAAAATAAGGAATAAATGCATTCACAAATACAGTCAAAGATTGTATAAGTAAAAAGAATCATTTCATTCCATACTATAAATTTTTACACATGTGCAGGTTTCAAAAGAGCGGGGATCGGTTTCCCGCGCAAATTCCGGTCAATACAAGCCTTTATGTACAAACAAAAAGCAAAACAAGAAAGGTAGAACGAGACTCATTATTTCTTCTTCCCGCCACCTTTAGAGCCCTCTCCTGGCCTAATGGTTAACTTTGGGAGTCGGCCTGGTCGAGTTGGGAAAAAGGAGATAGAGTTACAGCTGGGTCTACTTCCGCATTCTCTTCGCCAGCAGAAATGCTTTTCCTTCTTCTCTTTGAAATTGCACGCTTCCCCTTCTTCTTTGAAGAAGACTCGCTGCCCGGAGTGATAAGCGCAGACAGTTTTGTGTCATCATAAAATTGCTCCGGAGTCTTTTCACCTTCTTCAAGTTCCTCAGCCTTCTGCTCTCGCGAAGCAGCTGGGTCGTCCAAGCCTTGAAGAGCTTCTATCAATTCTTCTTGCAACCCCGGTTGAGAAGCAGAAGGAGGAGTAATTTGAAGAGATGGAGGTGGAACAGCTGGAAGAGGAGAAGTCTGCGTGGCACTTGGCATTTTCACTACAGAAGAGGAGAAGTTAAAGTCAGTATTCCCCGCAAAGAGAGGAGATAGTGGCGCGTCAAGACTTAAGTAATAATCAAAAAGTTCATCAAGCTCATGAAAAGCGAACAAGGAGTCCACTTGAGCTAAACCAACGTTGAAGTTACCTGGAGAAGTTGGCTTTATCACGTCAACTTCAAAGCCTTATTCTTCAGTGCTTTCTTGAGCCTCATCTCTAGTATGAGCGGTTATAATTTCAATGTCAGCTTTGGCAGGTGGCGAGGAACGGGAACTGGAGCAATGATATCAATGTCGGCCGAAACCGAAGGAAGAGTCGAGTCGGTCGAATGTGCCTTCCCTAAAGGTTCTCCTTCCCCCATTCCGACTCGCTATTTAGCAAGTTTCTCCTTTCCCTTGGCAAGGGCGGCAATTGCATCATTATCCAGATAGTGTGCCACAAGATCTGCTTCAGCATAGCCAGCACCTCCAAGCATATCAATTGCAGCCTCCCACACTTCAGCCAAAGTGATTTCATACTTCAGACCCAAAAACGAAAGGCTACCGCTCCCCAAAACACTATGTATGTAAAACTCGAATAAGGTAGAGCTGATGTTGGCCTTGGTCGCTTCATGAGATTCTTCGGCTGCTGCTTTGCCGGCGATAGCTTCATCACACTCTTTTTCAACTTCAGAAAGTCGAGCTTTTAACATTTCAATTTCCAAGTTCTGGGAGCTGGTTTTTTCTCGCAACTGAGCAACGTCAGTTCGGTAGCTTTCTACAACTTGCTGCTGTGCTTCGAATTTAGCTTCAGCGTCTCTTTGTCCGGCACGAGCATCTCTCACCTGTTTTTGAAGCACTTCTTCTTTTTGAGAATAAGAAGTGGAGAAAGTGGCAAGCTCTTCTTCGAGTTTCTCAATTTCTGCTTCAAGCTTCTCATTGTAAGCGGCGATGCTCTTCATCTCTGCATCATGCAAGTCGAGAGTTTTCTGCCACTCGGATTTATCGTTTTCCATAGTCAACATGGCTTCGAGATTTGCGCGGTTTACTCTTTGAAGTTCGTCAACAAGTTTTTTCCAACCAGACATTCTCTCAATATCGAGTTTGACGGGATCAAGATTTCGCAACATAGCTTGCTTGTCGATTGGGACCAAATCAAGATCAAAACGCACTCCTTTTAAGCACCAGTGCGGAAACCGACTTTGAAGAGTAGCCGGACCCTGTCCAACTTGATACGAAGGCCTACTGATGATCGTTTGAATGAATATCAGCTCTTTGAAGGGCAGGAGAGCTGGAAGGGATTTCCAAAGAGATGGGAGCAGAGGGCTTTTCAGAAATTTCAGATTCCGGCCTTTCGCTAAGCTTGGCCCGTTTACTTGGATCTTCAGCGATGTGACTTTTTCCCTTGTCAACATGAGATTTTCTTTTGTGGGAATCATCGCCTCTCTGGGAAGAATCATGTCGCTCATCCCTTCTCCCATAGCGCTCTTCATAAGCCCGTCTCTCGCGAGCTCTTCTTGCGGCTCTTTCTTCGTCAGTTTCCCTAGGGGCAGGAAAGTACCGCCTGGGATCATAAGAGTCGCGTCTCCCATAACGCTAAAAATCATCATAGTAAGAGCCACTACATCCCATTGGAGAACCTGAAAATGAAGAAGAGGCAAGTTCATAAATCTTCAAAGCAAAGAAGTTAAGTGCACAAAGCTTCTAACATCCTAAGTGTGTGTGGCGTGTGAATTACGCGCGTCAAACAACAAACCACTCTTCGGCTTAAGAGTTATCTCTTGGGTTGATGGAGTTGTTTGCAAAACTGATGTCACTTCAACCGCTGGAGAAGTAAGTTTAGAAGCGGTAGAATCATCCTTGAAGAGTTCACGTGAAGTAACCTCCAAATCGCTCAACCCCTCAAAAATATCGTCACCGTCATGCCCAACGGGACTCTTTCTCTCAGCTCCTTCATCAGCAGCCTTCCGCAGTATTGAGGAGGTTCCTCTTCTTCAATAACTGGGGGAAGTACAAATTTGCCGGATGACCCCGCGACGTCAACGGAAGTAGAACATTTTACCAATGAAGCCTCAGCAGTAAGTTCGTTCGGTGCATGTTCTTCGACAGAAACTGGGGCATCTGATATTTCTGCTTGAGAACCGGGGGCATCTTGAAACTGAGTAGATCGAGAGGGGTGCAAAAGTCCAAATTGATGCAAAAATTCATCCTTCAGCAAAAATTTAATGCTTCTCTCCTCAACCGCCACAACACTTAGTCTTTCAAAAGTCGGCTTATGTCTTGAATTTTTAGAAGGAGGAGGAAATGTTGTAAAAGTAAAGAATGAAGTTAGCATTTAACAATTCGGATTTTGGAAAGTTCAGAAACGGAAAGAACGGAGATAGGCAAGCTTACTTCCTATTCTTCAAATGCTATAAAATCCTGGGGGGCAACGGACGAAGAAAAATTGATTCAGAAACCCGTGGGCGCTTTCTGGAAGATCGGTGATCAATTTCCGGTTCCTTGCGCTTCTCACAAGTATTATGGAGGGGTGATCTTTGTTCTTCGCGAATGTACATAAGTAACAAATTTTTTCAAAGCTTGGAAGATGGTCGAGTGTCCTCTTGAATAGTGCACACAGTCCCATCAATATGGCGTAGCCATTGGGATGCAACTGGAAGGGAGAGATAGTCAATCGGAGAAGGAGCTGTTGAAGAAAGTCGTTAAAGGGAGGAATAGCTCCACTCAAGCACATTTGACGATTAACTGCAATAAAACCCAGAGGTGGCCTGTCAGCAGTGTCATTAACCCCAGGAAGTTGGGCGTCCGTTTCGGCAATACCAAACTGAGTGCATAACTGGCTAAACACCCGTTGATTCAGAGTAGTTGGAGTTCTTTCCGGTGGATCATCCAAGGGGTTAGCTACTGGGAAGACCTCTCCAGCTCGTCCTACTATCTCTTCTTGAGAAGTCACTCTACACAAGGAACTGGATATTCAAATATAAAGGTGCATGTTTCCTAAAAGAGTGTGAAGTGTTGCGCAAAGCTACTGAAATAACAAGTGAATAAAATAAAACTTGAAATAAAACTGATTGATGCATGTCAATTCAGAAAGTTTCGAGGCTTGTTATTAAATCAGAAGTTAAATGTAGTATCAATGCAGATGATGTTTAGAAAAAGCAGTTATAACTGTGTGCATTTTGCGTTGATGCTTCATTTAAGTCAGTTAATTCACATCACTTCATCTTTAATCAAATTCATACTATTTTGCTTAAGTAAAATATCAGTTCTTTAATCTAATCCATCACTCGATGTGGGCGGTCGATGATGAGTATATTCGTCCCATTTTTCTGCAAGTGTTGTATTTAACAGGTTATTAGCATTAAAGATAATATAATATGTAGAGGAGTACAACGAGTTCAAGCAGTTCATTCTAGCCGTTCAAGTTGGAAATTTAATCAAGTTCTATTAAATTTTTGCAATTGTTCAAGTTCTGTTCAAGTCCTTAAGTCGCAGGAACGAATCATGCAAGCTCGAGGACTATTTAAATCGTCCATATCAAATCCAACGACTTAACATAAGTCAAAAATTTTAAGTCACATTGTTCTTGTCCAGGCAGTGCAAAACTGGCTAAGTCCTAGGTCGCTTGAATGCACACGTGACCTAAAAATTAAGTCACAAAAGGTGATGCTGCAAGAAGCTAGGTCGCGAATTTGAAGGTCGTTCAACTTCCCTTAGGTCGCAAGGATTCTTAAGTCGGTCGGTTTGTTAGGTCGGCCAAATCTGTTAAGTCGTAAAGGGTGTTATGTCGCTCAGGTTCACTAGGTCGCTTCTGATGTAACTCAGTAATCTCGAGCTATCTCCTATCAAAACCGCTATGCCCTACTTTCCTTAAACTGCTAACTCCTCTCCACTCAATAGCTCGCTATCTCGTTAACTCGTGATCTGATAACCCATTATCACCTACACAATGAAATCCATCATCCTCTTAGTGAAATCTATCGTCTCTCCATACCACCAAATCACCCAAAACTGATTCAAATCATCCCAGATCCATCATAGATCCAATGCACTGCTGTGCTCTCGTGAATCACAACGACAACGTAACCAACGACGATCGAAAATCGATCGCAACCTGACTCGAAGTGAAACGCGACGCATGGATTTGGACTAGGGTCAGACGATGGGGATTCGCAATTCGGCGGTGATCATGGTTGGATAAAGATCGTATTCACTTACGTAATATGATAGTAGAGATGAATCGACAACTGATTAGCTTGAATTCGCCTTTGAGAGCTCGAAGGTTAGTTAATGGAAGATCAGGTTGTCACAGCAGTTAAGGAGAAAGAAACGAGCTAACGACTTATATAGGGCAAGGAAAAGAAGACGAATGGGTATGCGAGTTAGCAAATCTCTTGGTTCGCTCACGACCTAGCGGAATTAGGTCGAAGCACACGACCTACGACATAGGCGTGTACTTCGAGAGGCAAATGTTAACTCCTCTATTTCATGACTCAACGACCTAAGGAAATAAACGACCGAAGGAATTAAAGTGTGAATAAGCTAACAGGGACGAAGTTCTACAATGACCCAGCGACCTAAAGTTATCACGACCTAAAGATACAACGACCTAACGACCTAAAGATACAGCGACCTAACGATCTAAAATCCCTAACAACTTAACAAGTTGCGACCTAGCACCTTCTACTAGCAAACATGACCTTTTCCATTAGGTCACTCATGACCTAAGCTACATGCCGCATCTTCCACTAGGTCGCTCGCGACCTAAACAAACCCAAACAACCTCCTTATGCCGTAGTTCCTTAGGTCGCCACTCCCTCTCCTGCTACTCCTTAGGTCGCCCACGACCTATAACATAGCCAACCAAACCCCTAGGTCGCTCACGACCTACGACCTAACTCCTAAGTCGCCCACGACCTACTAACCTGCTCAAGTTGATCAAGTGCAACAAGGATAAGCCGTAGCTCGTATCCCTTAGGTCGCTAGCGACCTACGACCTACCCTTAGGCAGTTCACGACCTACGACTTAACCTGGATTTTCCCTATAAATACTCCACCTACTCCAACTGAGAAAGGGCTTTGGCTGATTTCTGGAACGCCTATACTCTGCTGATTTCTTGACTCATCCGACACTTCAAACACTGAAGACACTTCAACGAACTTCAAGAAGAGATCTAATACCTTCAACATGAATTTGAAGAATTCTCCTACATCGGAGTTCTAGCTATTTGTCTAAGTGGTGTTGTAATCGGATATTGTTGTATAAGTTGTAATTGAATCAGCAATAAAGGAGATTAAAGTGGACGTAGGCTTAACTTAAAGCCGAACCACTATAAAACTGTTGTCTCTTTATTGTTTTTTCTGTGACTTTTCTACTTACTTCTAATCCCCGTATTGACGGGTGGTGCTTTCACGTTATCTCTACTTGACACCGGGGTGTTAGTGTCCAATTTTAGCGTTAACAGCCGGTCTTGTGTAGTAGGGGATCCCGGCATGGTCCTTGGTACATTATTCTATAGGTGTACTGTGATGGACGGTACCCCAGTGGCCCAATCATTCGTATGGAATCCATTCTTCAATAAGCACCGTATGGCTTTGATTGTACCCAACTATGCTGATACATGAGATGCAAGCATTTCAGCTATTTTTCTATAGACACAATTATAATATCAGATGATTTTGATAAAAATCGTTTTGGTTATCGTTAGGTAAAAACACGTCGTATTTATGTGTGACGTGGTCTTATGAGATACCTTTGTTTTCAAAGGATTCTGAGAAAATTTAATCATTCAAATTGAGTGTGTTTCTTCTCACGCTAGTTTTCCAAGCAGACTCAGGTGTTATTTTATTATAATGCTCGGGTTAAACCGAGTATTTAAAATTCGGGTTTAAATGCTACGGAGCTCAGTAGGCAGCTGGAGGAGTTCAGACGTATATCACATATTTGGTTATTTTCGCGGTATGTGAGTTATGTATATCAGGATAGGTGATTATAATTGTCCAAATTAGTGTATTGATTATTATACTATGATGATTGTAAGCATAAAACAGTTACAGATTCTTTTGTATAAAAATTTGTTATTACATATTATATTTTGTTCCCCTACGATTGTGAGATTCTATGTTGTTCTTTATTTTTCTTCTATCTCTTTCTTCTTCTTTAGCCTAGTTATTCGCTTTTTCGTACAATTTGGGTTGAACAAGGAAGAATCATTATCAACTCAAAGGTACGGAACTACGAGTCACTACAGATAGGGTCAGTAAAACCCTAGAATGATTTTGAGAGTATTAATAGATATGAGCGTGTATTTGTTAGTGAATATAAAATGGTTTTATATTGTGTTGATTAATCTGTAGAGTGATACATAAATTCTGGTCGAGTAGTGGAATGCCACGACATCGATAAGGGTTTCTAAACACTTGAATAGAGTAATTCGACATAGTATGGTTTTGAAGCAGGTAAATGAAATAATTTTATCCAAATTATATTTTGATATAAAAGAAATAATTTTCTGAAATTATTATATTATAAATCGACATGTTTGGATGTTATAACTAAAATAAGAGTGTAAAATTGAAATGGTTATATATAACCAAATGGAAATTGTATAAGTATTGATTATACAATTGAGTTAAAACTAAAATTTGATTAAGGCCGAAATTTGAAAAATAAAATCCTAGAGATTTCTGGAAATGTTTTCTAAAGTGTTTTGAAATGAATAATAGTTATATTATTTAGATTATTTCTGAATGGAAATTGTTTTAAATGGATTTTGGAAGTGATAAACCAGTGAACTCACTACAGTTGCTGGAAAATAAATTTGATGATGACGACCGCATCATCAGTGTTCATTTTCAAGTTTTTATGTGACGGATTGCTACAAGGGTGGTTTGATATGGAGATTTTTTGGGGAAAAACAAGTGTTGTTTTGGAAATTCCAAAAGAAATGTTTTGGAAAAAAAATCAGGTTGAATTTGAAAATCCAAGGAAGTGGTTTGTTAAACCAAAGTGAGTGTGTGTGTGCATATATATATATATATATATATATATATATATATATATATGATTTCAAAGTGATTTGTACCGGGTATTTGAATATTGAAATCCTTATTAAATGTTTTATAAATATCAGAAAATAAGTTATGAACTTATAAATGGTGAATAATTTAAAGGAAAAATATGGAAATTGAATTTTGGAAATAAATTTTAGCTTGCGCGAGTTAAAATGAGTAAAATTTAACTTCAGCTAGTATAACTTGGATTGGAAACGGTATCGATTCTAATTGAGATATAAAATTAAATGGAATTCAACATAAGTTAAGTCAAATAGATAAAATTTTAGAAATTTAATTGATGGTGATTTGAATGAATTTAATGGGATAAATTAATGTAATGGTGAGTTAACTCAAGCAAAGTAAAATGGAATAAATTGGTAAAGTAAACTAATTAAATGAATTAAATTGAAAATGAATAAGTGAATGGAACAAATAAATATAAGTAAGGAAGTGCGGAAAAATTTGAAGTTGGAATGAAATTCTTACTTGATTATATTCAAATGAATTGTAAGAAATTAAAATTTTAACTTATGCAAGTTAAATGAAAATTGAATGGAATATAGAAGTTTGGATTGTAAAGTGACTAAATAACTATAAATTGCAAAATTTTGAGTGGAATAAATATATATATATTAAGCTATAGGTAAAGTAAATCTTGAGTAAGTAATAGAATGTTGATATACCCGAGTATGGAATTGATGGAAATGTGAAAAAAATAGGTTGTGTAACTTATAAAATGGAAAGTAGAATAGAATAACCAAAATAAAAATGGTGTGATATTTTAAAGTGAAAAAATAAAAGCCGAACTGAATTATAAAATGAAATTGAACTCAAGTAAATTAAATAAAGTGATTTTTAGAATAAAAATCTAATTGTGAAATGGAAAATGGAATTAACTAATTAGATGGATTGGTTAGTAAATTGAATATTTGTAACGGCCCGTAAATTTTCGATAATTAAAAATTGTTAATTTAATTAGATTCTGTGATTTAATACTGGATGAAATAAAAATCTATAATTTAATAATGAAATAATAAATAGAATGAAATGTAACAATGTTAATTTAAGTTTATTATTAATAATTTTAATGGAAGTCAATTAGTTGAAATGATTTAATGTTGTACTTGGTTATAAATTTAATATAAAATAATAAGTGTAAATGTTGAATCAATTAATGAAATAATATATAACTAATATTAATTGAATAAAATAAGTTTTAGGTAAGTAATTATAATATTTTATTGTAAATAATAAACTTACAAATCTGATTAAATATAGAAATGGTGATAATTGTTATTTGTTACCAATTCATCTAGTCAATTGCAATTGAATATCATTGAATGTTACATTATTGTGAGTTAAGACAGTAACTGTAAATTGTGAGTGCAATAAAAGGAATAGAAATGTTAATTTCATTCATAATGTAATAATTGATTCAATAAACGAACGAAACTAAGATAAATAATTAATTGGGATTTGTAAATTATAATTGGTGTGTAAAATTTGACAAAAATTCAATATAAATGGAAATATAGTAGTTAATACAAATAAAGATGGAAATTGGAGGATATTAATGTAATGAGAGACAAACATATATTAAGTATGTTATTTGAGTAATAAATGATTGAATATAAAGTCCAAAATCAAATTAAAACAATTTATTGGAATTAAATTATAATTAATTGGATTTAATTACACTTGAAATTGAACACTGTAATTAGTAGAAATTTAAACACTGAATTGATGTGTAAAGTTGTTTTGAATTATTATAAATCTCTAGGTAATCAAAAATGATGAAATTTGTCAGTCAATAAATATTGAATTAAAAAGTGATTTAATTTATATATTTAACTAACGTGAAAAAAGCAATTTTGGCCACTAACTTGGATTTCGACGAAATCAGTCTCATCAGATCCGTAATTGTGAATTATAGTAGGATTTCAAGTTTGGTAACGATCGGACATGTCTTTTGATCGTACGGGCTCGAAATGCCCTGAAATCAATTTAGTTAAAATCAATTGAAATCAATTTGAAATAAGCCGATTTTAAAATAAATTTATCATGCGATGGAATTAGGACTTGAAACCTGGTCCATAGAATTTAAAATTATTGAAAACATCTATTTTGATATAATGGATGACCCATTTTCGTTCCTGAGACAGAATGGGTTTTTTCGGTCATTTATCGTTCAACGTGTAAATCAATCTTGTCCATTCATTCTATTTTTTAGCTTTGCCTATAAATAACCTGTTATAAACCCAAGTTGTCATCCTATTTCTTATTTTTGTACTTACAATTCTCTGTGGCTTCTTCTTTCCAATGGCAGAAACAAACTCCAATTCCCAAACTCTCAATTTCAGTTTCAAACCAAATCCAAATTTCAAACTCCTTAAAATATATCGATTTGAAGCTCTCGACGAGCGCAAGTCAAATCAGTGGTTTGTTTCTCGAAATGAGTTTCCATGTGCCCAGAATCCAATGGTTTATTCTCAGCCATTCATCACATTCCGATGAACTTCGCCTGATCATCAAATCATGGGCACAGTTTGGCGGAGAGGATCGAGGGGAGTGCATTGGTGAAATTTGTTCGTCGAATTGGTGGTCTGATTGACCAGAACAATTCGATTGGTGTAAGGGTTTTGGCGGCGGTGGATGCTCCTATGGGTCGAGATCGACGTCGCGGGGGGTCGAGTAGGCTGGGGCGGAGGCCGCGCGTGGTTGCGGTGTGACTGCAGGCGTCAGGCGCGTAGCCATGGTTGATGGTGGCAGCTGCATGGGTTAGGGCATATGTGCGGCTAGGGCATATGTGCGGCTAGGGTTCTTGACTTCGATGGCCAGATGGAAGAAAGTGGTGTGTAAATTATTTTTTAACTTTAGTTATTTTCAAATTTAAAATCGTATAACTTCTAACTTATATAACTTTTACATACGAGGTCCGATTCATGCACGGTTTTTTATGCCGTGATCTTATCGGGACATTTTGGTGCTAGTTTGGACAAATTATGAAACTGTTTGAATTAGGGCCCTAAATTGGATTTTAATTCGAATTAAAATCGAAGGTGAGTGATTTGACTCACTCACAACTTCTAAAATTTCTTATGTTAGTTAAATTAAATTGATGATGTGATTAGGAATTTATTTATGACTGTTTGATATATTTAAATTGCTATCCGTGTTAATTTGTATTATTTTGAATTAAATTATTATTTAATTTAATATTGAATTTAAATTGCCAGCTAATTTATGGTAAATAATAATCTGTTAATTGTTGACATTTATTGGTTGAAATTTAACGATGATTTTGATGGATTTTTAATTGTTGATATTGGATGATTGGATGTTATGTTTGATTTATATATTTTATCACTCTGCAAGTGCCCTATGGGTTGAAATGATATATACCCGTACAATCTATAGATTAGGGAAAAATCATTATGGGTTAAAATGATAGACTCGAGCGATTTTATGGATTTTTATATTTATTCGGGATTGCGGTTTGAAATGATACATAACCGTAAAATTTAAAATTGTTGATTGATATGATAAATATCGGTATCACTTGACCATAGAGTAGAGAATTATATACGCACATCGGATTGGTTAAATTAAATTTAAATCCTTAATTTTTGAATCCTGCTTAATGATATTTTGAAATAAAATTTGGTTTATATAAATTGAATTATTATCAAATTTCAGGTTTATGTTCAAACTTGGAATTGGTTTAAAGAAATTGTAAAAAAATTTGATTGAAAATTTCAAAGTTGAATTTGGAATATAAGTGAAATTTATCAGAATTGATTTATTTGAATTGTTTGGAATATAACATTGTAATGTATTGAAATCGGAATAGTTTAAATTGATATTTCAAACACGGATTGAAATCAATATAAAATTTAATTATTTTATTTAGAGTTTGAATTGAAAGATTGAAATTGGGTTTTGTGATTTAGAAATGTGAAATGGTCCAAATATGTTGAAATAAAGTAAATAGTTAAATTTATATAAATTCCAAATTCATATTTAATATAAACTGTTTTAAAAATATATTATTTCAAAATTTCTAATTATTAAGATTTCAAAAATTTAAACTAACTTAAACTTTGTTAACTATATAAATTATTTTAACCTATTTTATACCAATTAATTTATTTTAAAACTAATTTAACTACTTAATTTAAATCTATTTAATCTATTTTAAAGTTATTTAATCTATTTTGATTGTATTTAAACTATTTTAAATCTATTCAACTATCTTAAATCAAGTTATAACTATTTTTAATCTATTTTAGAGTATTTTAAATATTTATAACTACTTAAAACTATTTATAACTATCTAAACTATCTTTCTAAATTTCAAACCAAATACAGTAGATGTGTTTATATTTTAAATTATCGATTTTAAAGTAAATATGGTTACATGATATTATAACCAAAGTTGGGATTAAAGTTACATATTTGATTCGAATATGAAGTTTTGAAATGAGGATTTTAAACTTTTTTGGAAAGATGATTTTTTAAAGTGAATATTATTTCGAAAGCGATATGGTTTGACTTGAATATGATATTTTGATAGCCATATGATATGATCTGGAAATGTAAAAGAACCATCCAGTATGTAATAAACGATTGGTTATTAAAAAGACTGGTATCAGATATTGTCATACTCCTTGCCAATACCGAAAACCACTTTAACAACTGTGTACGTGGTGGAGATTCCAAAAATGAAGTAGGATGGGTTGGCGAATGATTCTGTATGAGGTATTTACGTGACCCTGATGCCCGTGAATTAGATTAGATATGACTAAAACAGGAGCCATGCCGGGCCAAGTGTGGTCACTATCAGGCACATTTCTTCGATACCATTCTTGTAACGACCCGTATTTTACGTGTCGATAAATCGTTGAATAATTGTCATTAAGTCGTTAGTATTGTTTAAGTCATCCAGAGTTAGCTCGTGTGGAAGTTAGGTCATGTGAGCGAGTTAGGGGAAGCTAGCGACCTAAGGAGTTGGAGCGAGTTAAGGAGATAGAGCAACTAAGGGGTTAGATCGTGTAGTGCTTAGGTCGGTGGAGCGACCTATAGGATTTGGAGCGACCTAGGGTATTGACCGACCTATAGGAATGACCGACCTATAGACTTGACCGACCTATAGAGTTTGACCGACCTATAGATGTTAGCGACTTAGTGGGGTAAGCGACCTAAGAGGGTGAAGCGAGTTAGTGGCTAGCGGCTTAGTGATAGGTCAGTCGAAGCGAGTTAATGACCTAAGGAAGCTAGGTCCTGATCGCTTGGCCGTGTGTTTAGATTAGGTCGGCTATGCGTTAGGTCGGCAATATAGTTAGGTCGTTAAACGACCTAAGGTAGGTCGTTGGGTTTGTTAGGTCGTAGGTGGTCTGTTTCGTTAGGTCGGCACTTGTGTTAGGTCATTAAGCCATTAGGTTGCGTTGAGAGTTAGGTCGCGTGAGTGCCTAAGCTGTTGGATCGTTAGGTCGGCTATATAGTTAGGTCGTTAGGTCATGACCGACCTAAGAGTGACCGACCTAAATTCGAGCGACCTAAATTTCTGCCTATAAATACACGGCTTTGGTTCACTTTTTGGCACTGGATTTTGGAGCGACGAAGTGCTGCTATTTTGAGAGCTCGACTACGACACTTCTTCACTTCTTTTTCTCCACTTTAATCTTGTGCTTCCATCCATCTTAATTGAAGATCAAATCGAAGATTCAAGAGCCAAAGTTGAAGATCTCCATCCATTGAAGAGAGATTTCATCGTTTGAAGGGAAATCTTGTCGGATCAAGCTAGATCCTTTGTTGTCCAGATCCGGAGTTGGTAGCTTTTGAAGTGTTTAGGTGATCCGGTGAGTGGTGGTTATCTCTCACACGGACCCAAAGGAGTATATTGGATCGGTGGTTTGTTTATGTGTTAAAGATAGTGATTTCATGCATTTTCCTCAAGTCTGCATGTAGATCTATTGTTCATGAAGTTTTGATATCTACTTTACTACATGTTAACCTATGCTAGTTCATTCATCAAGATATTACTTAGAATTCATGCTTGTTATATTTGGACCCTTTAATTACGAAATTGCCATTATTGTTATAACTGTTTATTTAGATCTTATTTGAATGATTGATTACTTGGATGAATGATTGATTTGATTGATTAGTTGATTAGTGATTGAATTTGGACAAGTTGGTCGAAGATGATTCAAAAGCTAAGTGGAAAGGCTCTTGAATAAGGAAAGCTGCTCGTGGCATATGAAGCGGATGATAAAGCTCATATGGATAGATTTGATCATGATGTTGAGATGGGACTTTGCTATGATGTGATGAGGCAAAGCATGATGCTGAGATGAGACTTTGCTATGATGCGATGAAGAAAAGCATGATATGAGAAAGCCTTGGTTTAATCCAGACGGGATCATCCCAAGCATGTTGATAACTCGGTGATATGGTCTGAGTTTGTTGATAATGGATGGCTCGAAAGGCGCTTGAGCTAGTATGTGAATAGTCGTCAAGGAGGATGACTAGAAGGCTGAGATTTCATCGTTATTGAAGGTTCTAGCATGCTCAAAGCAAGAGTACGTTGGGACGGGTCACGACGACGTCCCAGGAACGGGTCACGATGACGTGTTAGTACTCTGGGCAGATTCGATAGTCCTAGGCACGGGCTGCGACGACGTGCAGAGTTATGTCTAGAACCGGGGTTACCATTAGCCCTTGACGGACGGATGAAATAATGAGCCGGTCATTCAATTAACGGTGATATCGAGGCAATGATAACAGTGATAGCCAGAGTCATGGATGTTTGGATGTTTGGTTGTATCGTCACTCAGTCTCAAGAGCGATGTTTTGTAAGTGCTTATCTGATCTTGGTTTAGGCCTTGGGGGTTTGTACTTGGAAAACATCGACCTTGACTCGAGTGATAAATGTTTTACTTTAAATGTCTGCTTTGCTATGTTTATTTCTGCTTAGTGGGTCTGGGGGCTATCACTGTAGAAAGAGGTGGAGTGGGATGGTTGGGTTCCTATTCCTTTTTACCCTTTATGCTCTTTTGGTATGTTTGATAGTTGATTTACTGCTCACTAGGACTTTTGTCTGACTCAAGGTTTTATGTTCAACTCTTATTACCTTGGGCTGTTCATCCGTTTTAGGATGGGCCGACTAGGTAGCAAGTGAAAGGTGCTGTTCTTAGTGACTAACGATGTTGATGACGAAGACGAGCTGGGGGCTCTTGCATATTGTTTTCTTACCATATGTACTGGATGTTCTGCTGTTTGTTTGATACTCTGAGTGTTATGTAGTGAGGCTTGATGTATTGACTATTCAAATGTTTGTAATAAACTACTATGAGTTTATGTGATAAGATTCTGTTCAATGAGCTTCACTATGTATACTTTTCTATTGTATTTTATCCCTGCGCTGTGAGTAATACGATAGACCTTTGTGTTTACCCTACCTTGATGATCGTCCATGGCGGCCTGGCACACTTTTCAGCGCACTATTTCCTTGTTTAAGTGCAGGAGTCTTGGGCGGTCGTCACATTTGGTATCAGAGCTTTGGTTAATCGATTTTAGCCAACGCTCGCTGACGTAACTACGTATGAGAGACGTAATTGTATTTTGATGGATGATTACTATATATAATATAGTAGCTTAGAAGGATTTGAACTTATTATGTAGTTGTTTCCCCAGGGTATATTAATCATTTCTTTTAGATATTAGGAATGAGTCGAAGAGGGAGACCAGCTGCTAGAGGAGGCCGTGCTGTTGAGGGGGCTGCTGATTATGCTGCTATGTTTGAGACGATGATGACTTCGATCATGAGAAGGATGCCAGCTCCGAGGCCATCAGTAGATGTTGGAGTTCAGGTTCAAACTCCAAAACCAGTGGATTTTGCTAAGTTGTGTAAAGACTATACTGCTCTTGGAGGAAAGGTTTTCTTGGGAACAGAATCAACCATAGAAGTCCAGAGATGGATAAATGCTTGTAGGAGGATCTTTGGTGATTTGGGAGTTAAGGATGCAACTAAGAGGAAGCTTGCATCAAGACAGCTTCAAGGAAGAGCTTCTGATTGGTGGAACTCTATCACCATTGATACTCCAGAGGAAGAGATCACTTGGGAGCAATTCCAAGCTAGATTTGAAGCTAAGTTCATTTCTACAGCTCAGAAATCTGTTCTGTTTAAGAAGTTTGTGGAGCTCAAGCAAGGTGGAAGGCCAGTTCTTGAGTATGTTTCTGAGTTTGAAGCCTTGTCCAAGTATGCTCGGTCGTATATTGAATCTCCCTATCAGAAGAATGAGAAGTTTGTGACATGCTTGGACAGTTATCTTGGGAGGCAGTTGGTGGATCATTTGGATGACCCATTTGAGAAGCTTGTAGAGAAGCTCTCAGGCACGAGAATCTGTTTCCTAAGGAAGGATCTGTTGTTGCTGTGACCAAGGAGCAAAGTGGAAACAAGAAGAGGAAGCAGCAGCAACAGAAGGGTAAGGATGGCCAGAAGAAGCCGAAGGGCGAAGTGACCTGCTACAACTGTCAGCAGAAGGGTCATCTCTCCAGAGATTGTAAGAAACCGAGAGTGCCGGCGAAGTGCCACAACTGTGACAAACCGGGGCATTTCAAGAAGAATTGTCCGGAACCAAGGATGGACAAGCAGATTGTGCAAGCTTATGCTTTGGGGGCTGTGCCATCGTCTTCGAAAGCTCCTATGGCAGAAGAGAAAGGAAAGAGTGTGGTGGTTCAAGGTATTCTTTCCATTTGTGGTGTTCCAGTTAGGGTGTTGTTTGATACTGGAGCGTCACATTCTTTTGTTTGTAATAAACTTGTAGGCCGGTTGGGTTTGGAACCGGATATTGTTGATAGACCATTGGTTGTGACTAATCCAGTTAGGGGTTCGTCTTGTTTGTGTATGGTATGCCGTGGTCTAGTGGTATCGAGTCATGATTGCTCTTTTGTTTGTGATTGTTTTGTTCTGAACTTTGCGGGGTTCGGAATTATTTTGGGTATGGACTGGCTTAGGAAGTATGCAGCAAAGGTTGATTGTGAGAGGCTTGAGGTGACAGTCGAGAATGTGGAGAGGCGAAAGGTTGTGATACGATATAAGCATGAGGAAGGCGTCCTCATGAGCTTCATGTATTCGCTGGTTGTTCTACGGGATGGACTGTCATCGGTGCCTATTGTGAATGGATTTGAGGATGTCTTTGACGAGGTCAAAGGGTTACCGCCGCATAGAGAGATCGAGTTTCGTATCGATCTAGTTGAGGGAGCCAGACCAGTTGTGATGCCCCTTAGGCGGATGGCGCCTAGGGAACAGCAAGAGTTGAAGGTGCAAGTTGATGACCTTTTACAGAAAGGATTCATTCGGCGTAGTGTGTCCGAATGGGGTGCACCAGTTGTGTTTGCAACCAAAGCGGATGGATCGTTGAGGTTGTGTGTGGATTATCGTGAGCTGAATAAAGTGACTAAAAAAACAAGTATCCATTGCCGAGAATAGATGACTTGTTTGATCAGCTTCACGAAGCTAAGGTGTTTTCTCAGATGGATTTGGCAACGAGATTTCACCAGTTGAGAGTGGCAAAGGATAGTGTTCCAAAGACTGCTTTTAGGACACCATCCGGATTCTATGAGTGGCTGCTAATGCCGTTTGGATTGACCAATGCACCAGCATATTTTGTGGATCTTATGAATAGAGTGTTCAGAGATCAGTTGAACAAGTTCGTACTTGTGTTCGTGGATGATATTCTGATTTATTCCAGAACTGAGGAAGAGCACAAGACGCACTTGCGTATTGTTTTAGAGATCTTGCCAAAACAACAGCCGAGGGCTAAGTTTTCGAAGTGTCACTTCTGGAAGAGCGAAGTGAGGTTCTTAGGCCATGTTATCTCTGGAAGTGGAATAGCGGTTGATCCCGCCAAGGTGGTAGCAATCCAAGATTGGGTTAGACCTAAGAATGCATCTGATGTGAGAAGTTTCCTTGGATTAGCAGGATATTATCGTCGGTTTATCAAAGACTTTTCCAAGATAGCTGCACCATTAACAGGATTGACGAAAAAGAACCAAGTATTCAGATGGGATGCTAAGTGTGAGCAAGCTTTCGGAGTCCTGAAAGGGCGACTAACAAGTGCTCCTGTTTTGACTATTCCAAGTGGGAATGATGAAATGGTGGTTTACACCGATGCATGTGGTACTGGACTTGGAGCAGTGCTAATGCAAAAGGATAAAGTTGTTGCGTATGCAAGTCGACAACTGAAGCCGCATGAAAGGAATTATCCTACTCATGATTTGGAGTTAGCGGCGATTGTATTTGCTCTGAAGATGTGGAGACATTATCTATTGGGGGTTCGATTTGAGTTGTTTACAGATCATAAGTCGTTGAAGTATCTCTTCTCCCAAAAAGATTTGAATCTTCGACAGCAATGATGGCTAGAGTTTTTAGCATCATATGATTTTGGTATAGCCTATACCCCAGGAAAAGGTAACGCAGTGGCAGATGCGTTAAGTCGAAGACATGCAGGATTGGGAGCCATGTTTTCAGAATGGAAGAGTCTCGAGTATTTAGCTGGATTTGACTTCAGTCCCAGATGTGAATTGGAACCTGAGATGTTGGCAAACTTATCGATAAGACCTACTCTTGTGGAAAGAATTGGCGAGAGCCAAAAGCGAGACGATAAGCTTGTCAGGATTATCCGCGATTTGAAATCTGGATCAGACCCAGAGAAGGATAAAGGATTCGAAGTCGATCGAGAGGGTTGGCTTCGGAAGCAAGGAAGACTGGTTGTTCCCGATATAGATGGATTGAGAAATGAAGTTCTTAAGGAAAGTCATCACTCGAAGTTGACAATTCATCCAGGAGGGAATAAGATGTATCGGGATATGAAGAGAACCTATTACTGGGAAGGTATGAAGAAGGATGTTGGAAATTTTATTTCCAAATGTATGAACTGCCAGTTGGTAAAAGCCGAACAGAAGAAGCCAAGTGAATTGCTTCAGCCGTTAGAAGTTCCTACATGGAAGTGGGAGCAAATATCGATGGATTTTATCGATGGGTTATCTAGAACCAGGGCAGGAAATGAAGGGATTTGGGTCATCGTAGATCGTTTGACTAAGAGTGCAAGATTCATTCCTGTTCGATCAACTAGGACTGCATTGAAATTGGCCGAGTTGTATGTTAAGTGGATAGTTCGATTCCATGGTATTCCGAAGAGTATAGTGAGCGATCGAGACCCATTGTTCACTAGTGGATTTTGGAAGAGCTTCCAAGAAGTTTTGGGGACTGAGTTGTGTTTGAGTACAGCTTATCACCCCCAAACAGATGGTCAGACCGAGAGAGTCAACAGAGTTTTGGAAGATCTCCTTAGAGCATGTGTTTTAGAATTCGAAGGATCATGGGAAGATCATCTTCATTTGGTGGAATTTGCATATAATAACAGTTACCAGTCAAGTATTGGTATGGCACCGTATGAAGCATTGTATGGAAGACCGTGTAACTCTCCGACATGTTGGTTGGAAACTGGAGAAAAATTGATACTTGGGCCAGAAATGATTCGACAGACTTCGGACTGTATAGAGACCATTCGGCGACGAATGAAGGCAGCCCAAGACCGTCAGAAAAGTTATGCCGATAAGCGTCGTAAGGATTTGGAATTCGACGTAAGTGATATGGTTTTTGTGAAGATTTCTCCACTGAAGAATGTTATTCGATTCGGGAAGAAAGGAAAGTTGACTCCAAGATTTGTTGGACCATTCCCGATCGTCGAGCGAATTGGAAAGCTCGCTTATAAGTTGGAATTACCAGAAAAGATGTCGGGTGTGCACAATGTTTTTCATGTATCATATCTACGGAAGTATGTGCACGACTCAAGTACAGTGGTTTCGGTTGATAGCTATGAAGATTTGGAAGTTGATCCAGTTGTTAGAAGATCTCGTAAACCGCTTCGTGTTATGGAAACTGACACGAAACAGCTTAGGAGGAAGGTAGTCAAGTTGCTCAAGGTACAATGGAGTGAAGATGTTAACGACTGTACATGGGAGGAGGAAGAGAGGATGAAGGCAGCTCATCCTGAACTCTTCAAGGTATGGCCCTAAGGTGTCATGACATCTCATGAATTTGTAACTTGTTCTAGTCTTAGAATTCTGCATGCTAGGCTAGTAATTGGATGCATGGTTTGTTGATTATTATGGATGGTAGGCATGCAGAATAGTCTTTGATTGCTCTTGATTGTTTGGAATTTCGGGGGCGAAATTCCAAAGGGGGAGAGAATGTAACGACCCGTATTTTACGTGTCGAGAAATCGTTGAATAATTGTCATTAGGTCGTTAGTATTGTTTAAGTCATCCAGAGTTAGCTCGTGTGGAAGTTAGGTCGTGTGAGCGAGTTAGGGGAAGCTAGCGACCTAAGGAGTTGGAGCGAGTTAAGGAGATAGAGCAACTAAGGGGTTAGATCGTGTAGTGCTTAGGTCGGTGGAGTGACCTATAGGATTTGGAGCGACCTAGGGTATTGACCGACCTATAGGAATGACCGACCTATAGACTTGACCGACCTATAGAGTTTGACCGATCTATAGATGTTAGCGACTTAGTGGGGTAAGCGACCTAAGAGGGTGAAGCGAGTTAGTGGCTAGCGGCTTAGTGATAGGTCAGTCGAAGCAAGTTAATGACCTAAGGAAGCTAGGTCGTGATCGCTTGGCTGTGTGTTTAGATTAGGTCGGCTATGCGTTAGGTCGGCAATATAGTTAGGTCGTTGAACGACCTAAGGTAGGTCGTTGGGTTTGTTAGGTCGTAGGTGGTCTGTTTCGTTAGGTCGGCACTTGTGTTAGGTCGTTAAGCCATTAGGTTGCGTTGAGAGTTAGGTCGCGTGAGTGCCTAAGCTGTTGGGTCGTTAGGTCGGCTATATAGTTAGGTCGTTAGGTCGCGACCGACCTAAGAGCGACCGACCTAAATTCGAGCGACCTAAATTTCTGCCTATAAATACACGGCTTTGGTTCACTTTTTGGCACTGGATTTTGGAGCGACGAAGTGCTGCTATTTTGAGAGCTCGACTACGACACTTCTTCACTTCTTTTTCTCCACTTTAATCTTGTGCTTCCATCCATCTTAATTGAAGATCAAATCGAAGATTCAAGAGCCAAAGTTGAAGATCTTCATCCATTGAAGAGAGATTTCATCGTTTGAAGGGAAATCTTGTCGGATCAAGATAGATCCTTTGCTGTCCAGATCCGGAGTTGGTAGCTTTTGAAGTGTTTAGGTGATCCGGTGAGTGGTGGTTATCTCTCACACGGACCCAAAGGAGTATATTGGATCGGTGGTTTGTTTATGTGTTAAAGATAGTGATTTCATGCATTTTCCTCAAGTCTGCATGTAGATCTATTGTTCATGAAGTTTTGATATCTACTTTACTACATGTTAACCTATGCTAGTTCATTCATCAAGATATTACTTAGAATTCATGCTTGTTATATTTGGACCCTTTAATTACGAAATTGCCATTATTGTTGTAACTGTTTATTTAGATCTTATTTGAATGATTGATTACTTGGATGAATGATTGATTTGAGTGATTAGTTGATTAGTGATTGAATTTGGACAAGTTGGTCGAAGATGATTCAAAAGCTAAGTGGAAAGGCTCTTGAATAAGGAAAGCTGCTCGTGGCATATGAAGCGGATGATAAAGCTCATATGGATAGATTTGATCATGATGTTGAGATGGGACTTTGCTATGATGTGATGAGGCAAAGCATGATGCTGAGATGAGACTTTGCTATGATGCGATGAAGCAAAGCATGATATGAGAAAGCCTTGGTTTAATCCAGACGGGATCATCCCAAGCATGTTGATAACTCGGTGATATGGTCTGAGTTTGTTGATAATGGATGGCTCGAGAGGCGCTTGAGCTAGTATGTGAATAGTCGTCGAGGAGGATGACTAGAAGGCTGAGATTTCATCGTTATTGAAGGTTCTGGCATGCTCAAAGCAAGAGTACGTTGGGACGGGTCACGACGACGTCCCAGGCACGGGTCACGATGACGTGTTAGTACTCTAGGCAGATTCGATAGTCCTAGGCACGGGCTGCGACGACGTGCGGAGTTATGTCTAGAACCGGGGTTACCATTAGCCCTTGACGGACGGATGAAATAATGAGCCGGTCATTCAATTAACGGTGATATCGAGGCAATGATAACAGTGATAGCCAGAGTCATGGATGTTTGGATGTTTGGTTGTATCGTCACTCGGTCTCAAGAGCGTTGTTTTGTAAGTGATTATCTCATCTTGGTTTAGGCCTTGGGGGTTTGTACTTGGAAAACATCGACCTTGACTCGAGTGATAAATGTTTTACTTTAAATGTCTGCTTTGCTATGTTTATTTCTGCTTAGTGGGTCTGGGGGCTATCACTGTAGAAAGAGGTGGAGTGGGATGGTTGGGTTCCTATTCCTTTTTACCCTTTATGCTCTTTTGGTATGTTTGATAGTTGATTTACTGCTCACTAGGACTTTTTTCTGAATCAAGGTTTTATGTTCAACTCTTATTACCTTGGGCTGTTCATCCGTTTTGGGATAGGCAGACTAGGTAGCAGGTGACAGGTGCTGTTCTTAGTGACTAACGCTGTTGATGACGAAGACGAGCTGGGTGCTCTTGCATATTGTTTTCTTACCATATGTACTGGATGTTCCGCTGTTTGTTTGATACTCTGAGTGTTATGTAGTGAGGCTTGATGTATTGACTATTCAAATGTTTGTAATAAACTACTATGAGTTTATATGATAAGATTCTGTTCAATGAGCTTCACTATATATACTTTTCTATTGTATTTTATCCCTACGCTGTGAGTAATACGATAGACATTTGTGTTTACCCTACCTTGATGATCGTCCATGGCGGCTTGGCACACTTTTCAGCGCACTATTTCCTTGTTTAAGTGCAGGAGTCTTGGGCGGTCGTCACAATTCTATTACTTTGTGATTGATTTGGTGGCCACCATTGATTTTGATTTAGGAGCATGTTCCGAGGTGGGAGGTAGTAGCTGTTATGCATTACTACTAGTCTGGATACGCAATTGGTATATCTACCCTGGCATTGCGTCGAGTGCCGTGTTCGCATGCCCTTGAGTGCCTTCTACGAGTTTGTTTTGTGTCGTACCTATGGAGTGCTCCTTGATAGCCCACCTGCGGATGGAGTTTACAGTATTTGTATAGACTGCGACGTTATATAAATTGGGTTAAGGGGGATATGGGTAACACCTTAATGCTATTTTAATACTTTACTTTATTGTAGACGCTATTATAATAACGTGTTGTACTACATAGCAGATAGTTTAACGGATCTTTTGGAGATGTTAATCTTGAACATCTCTTAAGTTACTGCACTCATGTTAGACACTGGATAGGAGATGTCAAACTCCATAAACATCTATAACACCATCACACGCTTATTTACCATTGATTTAACTTACGTAAGATCTTTTATTTCTGACATGAGTGTTTTTTCTTTTCAAAATTGTTCGAGTCAGAATGAGCATTTCAGGATTGAAGACCTTATTTCTGGAGGACAAAGATGAAGATCTGTACTAGTATTAATTATTATATTCTACTGCATTATGTTGTTCCGTCGCATTCATTATTTATTTATTCCTGTTTTCTGTAACTCTGATTTTGTGCTATAAAAGAATAGTCAAATGTATTTGTAAAATAGCTACATGAACTATTTATTTGATTATTATAATTTATCATTCCGCTGCGAGATTCTGTATTTGTTTAATTCTTTCTCTTTTTCTTATTTTCCCCTTAACAATCTGCCCTTTTGAATGGTTTGAGTTTGAGGTGTGTGTCTGCTTAAAACGTCCAAAAAGGCAGGTCATTACAGTTGGTATCAGAGTTTCGGTTTAGCTATAACCTTAGGTTTGTGGGGTTGAATCATATTAAATAGGGTAGTAATACCTAAGAATGAGTTGCTGAGTGTATATATGAGAAAGCGTATTTGTTAGTGTTACAAAGGGTTTTGTATTGCATTATTTTGTTCTATTTTGTATTTATAAATTCTGGTCGGTACATAGGACGCTATGACATCGATAGGGGTTTCCAAACACTTAATAGAACAGACCGACACAATATTCTTTTGAAATATAGGTAAATGAAATAATTTTGCCAATTATATATTTTTTGTAGATAAATATAAATTTTATAAATGATATATTTGGTTGTATATATTTTTTTGTTAAGTACTAGAATTTTATAAATATTAATTTAAGATAAGCCTTACAAATAAAATAAATATAAATTGGAAGTTTTAGTACTCAAGTCCAGGATTTTTAAAATTTCTTTCAAAAGATTTTGGAATATAATATTAGTAGGATATAGAAATATTTTTCTGATATAAATATTTCGACATGATTTGAAAGAAATGTTCAAAGATTTAGAAGGAAATAAGTTATGCACTCCCCTCTCTATCGCTGGAAAATAATTTCGGTGATGAATGCACGCATCATCGACGTTCATTTTTAGGTTTTAAAGTGAGAAGACTGTGTAGTAATTTTACTGCACAATTGTTTTGATAAATTAATCTTGATTTTTAAATCTAAATATGATTTGGTATATATAATAGATATGATATGTATATTGTTTTAAATGATTTGAAATGGAACCCGACATTTAGTGCTTAAATTTCTCTGAATTAGAGATTTCAATTTTTGAATGAAATGAAAATTTAACAATTCAATAATTGGAACTTCTAAATGAAAATATGAAATTAAATGCCATATTATAAATGAAACATACCAGAATTTTGAAATTTGTAACCTGTAACAAAAATAAAGAATAGGGAATTCTGAAAGATGAGATTATTGAACGATTTTGTTAATTAAAATAAAAAAGGTAACTTATGTAACTTTCAATTGCATTCTTAAAATTATATCTAACTTACCAAAATATTAAAAGTTGAAATATTTAAAAAGAATATGTAATAGAATATTATACAAGTAAAAAATACTTTAGTAATAAAAGTGTTCAATGGATATTACTTATAAATAAGAATTTTGATATTATAATTTTTATAAACTTAAGTTATAATTAAAATACTACTAAATAAAACGAAATGGGAAAACGAGTACTGTAAGAAAATGATTGTAAACTTAAGTTGATGATTGAAGCTATTGATAATTGAAGTAGATAATAAAATGAATACTATATTAAATTAAATGATTATAACTTCAGAAAGTTGAAATGATTTAGAAAATAGATTTAATATTCAACGACACCATATAGAGAAATGAATGTAAATAAAAAGAGTAAGAAACTTAAGTTTAAACTTCTGCACTAATGAATATTAATATCTAATGGACATAAAGTATATAAATTTATAAATGTAAAATAAACTGCAATAAAATGTATGTAATACTTAAATAATAAATTCATTGATTATTAGAAACAATCGAAGGGAAATAACTTATGTAAGAAATACGTATAAGTAAAGAAATGAAATTATATGGATAACTAAAAGTGAATTTTTGTAACTAACAAATGGAAATAAATAGAAATAAATGAAAATAAGCACGTAATGAATGGATGTGAATTTATTTACAAAGAAACCTATGTAGTACTTTAAGAATTGATTTATGTATGTCTAAATAATTATAAATGAGTAACATATGTGAGAAAATGTAAATAACATATGTAAATAAATGAATGTAAATGAATGAAATAGTCATTATGTGAATGAAACAAAAGAAAGGTAAATAATTTGAAATGAAATTAATAAGAATAAACTTAAACAGTGTTTGAAATTTGTTGTTTGTTTTGGCTTATGGGTTGTTTGGGAAATGATACTTCTAATTGTTTAGGATGTATGAATAATCAATTAAGTTTTATCTAAGATTGTTGAGTGTATGGTATACTTAGTAGTTTATTGGTCATTCTACGCAATTTAAAGTGTCTAAACTCGAACAAAACCATTTGTTTTGGCTAAAATGGATGGATGATTGTTTTCTTTGTTAAATGATGTTGTGCTTGTTGTTGCAAGTGATTGTTGTTATGTTTCATTGATTTCTTGTGTTATTAGTTGAATCAACTTAAATATTTCTGTTTTATATAATTATTAACATCTTTGGATTATATAAATGAAATACAAGTATGGAAGCAATAGCTACTGCTTTTGGTTTCATAAAATAAGCGTTAATTGCCCGACAAATATGTATGTTTTTGGATTACGGTTTTATAGTGATATGATATTATTTTCCCATTGATGGGACATTTTATTTTGATATATATGATATATATTGTTATTGTTAATATTATTATTTTTTCTCTGACCTCTCCGTACAAAGGAGACTCTGCCGAAATTTTTTGTGAATTTTGGACTTAGAAAATTTTGGAAAATGTTTTCCAAGATTTTATTAACTCGAATATAAAGGATTCAATTGTTTGTAAATTTATATATTTTATTTAAATTATTTAATTATATAAATAAAATTGTTTATAAATTTAATATTTTGAATAAGATATATTGATTACTTAATTTTTTTCCTTATCCCTTCTTTTTCCTTTTCGAGGACGAAAAGTTTTGAGTGAGGGAGAGTGTAATGACCCGTAAATGAATGTAATATTGGAAGAAATAAAAATTTGTAATTTAATAATGAAATAATAAATAGAATGAAATGTAACAATGTTAATTTAAGTTAATTACCAACAATTTTAATGGAAGTCAATTAATTGAAATGATTTAATGTTATACTTGGTTATAAATTTAATATATGAAAAAAAGTGTAAATGGTGAATCAATTAATGAAATAATATATAATTAATAGTAACTGAATAAAATAAGTGTTAGGTAAGTAATTGTAACATTTTGTTGTAAATAATAAACTTACAAATGTGATTAAATATAGAAATGGTGATAATTGTTATTTGTTATCAATTCATATAGTCAGTTGCAATTGAATGTCATTGAATGTTACATTAATGTGAGTTAAGACAGTAATTGTAAATTGTGAATGCAATAAAAGGAATAGAAATGTTAATTTCATTTATAATGTAATAACTGATTCAATAAAAGAATGAAACCAAGATAAATAATTAATTGGGATTTTCAAATTATAATTAGTGTGTAAAATTTGATAAAAATTCAATATAAATGGAAATATAGTAGTTAATACAAATAAAGATGAAAATTGGAGGATATTAATGTAATGGGAGGCAAACAAATATTAACTATGTTATTTGAGTAATAATTGATTGAATATAAAGTCTAAAATCAAATTAAAAATATTTATTGGAATTAAATTATAATTAATTAGATTTAATTACAGTTTAAATTGAACACTATAATTAGTAAAATTTTAAACACTGAATCGATGTGTAAACTTGTTTTGAATTATTATAAATGTCTAGGTAATCAAAAATGATGAAATTTGTTAGTCAATAAATATTGAATTAAAAAGTGATTCAATTAATTTAATATATCATTTAATTAATGTGAAAATAGCCATTTTGGCCACTAACTCGGATTTCGATGAAACAAGTCTCATTGGATTCATAACAGTGAATTATTAAAGGATTTCAAGTTTCGTAACGTTCGGACTTGTCGTTTGATTGTACGGGATCAAAACGCCTAGAAATCAATTTAATTAAAATCAATTTGAAATAAGCTAATTTTAACATGGCTTCTTCATATGATGGAATTAGGACTTGAAACCTGTTCCATTGAATTTAAAATTATCGAAAACATTTTGATATATGGGATGATCCATTTTCGTTCCGAAGACAGAACGGGCTTTTTGGGTCATTTATCCTTCAACGTGTAAATCGATCTTGTACATTCATTCTATTTTTCAACTTTCCCTATAACCTGTTATAAACCCTAGCAGTCTTCCTATTTCTTATTTCTATATGTACAATTCTCTATGGCTTCTCCTTTCCAATGGTAGAAACAAACTCCAATTCCCAAACCCTCAAATTCAATTTCAAAACCAAATCCAAATTTCAAACTCCTCAAAATATATCCATTTGAAGCTCTCGACGAGCGCAAGTCAAATCAGCGGTTTTGTTTCTCGATATGAGTTTCTGTATGCCAAGAATTCGATGGTTTGTTCTCAGTCGTTCATCACGTTCCGATGAACTTCACCTGATCGTCAAATCATGTGTACAATCTTATGGAGAGGACCAAGGGGAGTGCATCGGTGAAATTCGTTCGTCGAATGATGGTTTAATCAACCAGAACAATTCGATTGGTGATAGGTTTTTCGGTGGCGGCGGCTGCTCCTATGGGCCAAGATCGACGTCGCGGGGGGTCGAGTAGGCAGGGGCGGAGGCCACGCGTGGTTGCGGTGTGACTGGAGGCGTCAGGCGTGTGGACGTGGTTGATGCTAGCGGCTGCGTGGGTTAGGGCATACGTGCGGCTAAGGTTCGTGACTTGGTTGGCCTGATGGAAGAAAGTGGCATGTAAATTATAATTTTTTACTTTAATTATTTTCAAATTTAAAATTGTATAACTTCTAACTTATATTAATTTTACATACGAGATCCAATTCACGCGCGGTTTGTTTTACCGGGATCTTATCGGAATTTCGAACATTTTGATGCTGGTTTGGACGAATTATGAGATTGTTCAAATTTGGACTCTAAACAGGATTTTAATTCGATTTAAAATCGAAGGTGAGTGATTTGACCCACTCACAACTTCTAAAGTTTCTTATGTTAGTTAAATTAAATTTATAATGTGATAAGGAATTTATTTAAGGTTGTTTGATATATTTAACTTGCTATTCCTGTTAATTTATATTATTTTTAATTCAATTATTATTTAATTGGTTATTGAATTTAAATTGCCAGCTAATTTCCTATAAATAATAATATGTTAATTGTTGACATTTATTTGTTGAAATTGAATGATGATTTTATGGAC
Organism: Allium cepa; assembly: GCA_030765085.1. Taxonomy (NCBI): domain Eukaryota; kingdom Viridiplantae; phylum Streptophyta; class Magnoliopsida; order Asparagales; family Amaryllidaceae; genus Allium; species Allium cepa. The sequence goes on from CM060941.1 coordinate 431,132,464, forward strand.
ATTTGATTGTGGATATTGGATGATTGGATGTTATGTCTGATTTATATATTTTATCACTCTGCATGTTCCCTATGGGTTGAAATGATATATATCCGAACGATATATAGATTAGGGAAAAATCGTTATGGGTTGAAATGATTGACTCGAGCGATTTTATGGATTTTTATATTAATTTGGGTTGCGGTTTAAAATAATACATAACCGTAAAATTTAAAATTGCGGATTGAAATGATAAATATCCGTATCACTTGACCCTAGGGTAGAAAATTATATACGGATACCGGATTGGTTAAATTAAATGATTTTAAATCCTTAATTTTTGAATCATACAAAATGACATTTTGAAATAAATTTGATTTATATAAATTGAATTATTATCGAAATTCAAGTTTTATGTTAAAATTTAGAATTGATTTAAAGAAAATGTTAAAAGAATTTTGAAAATTTCAATGTTGAATTTGACATATAAGTGAAATTTATCAGAATTGATTTATTTGAATTGTTTGAAATATAACATTGTAATGTATTGAAATCGAATAGTTTAAATTGATATTTCAAACACGGATTGAAATCAATATAAAATTTAATAATTTTATTTAGAGTTTGAATTGAAAGATTGAAATTGGGTTTTGTGATTTGGAAATGTGAAATGGTCCAAATATGTTGAAATAAAGTAAATAGTTAAATTTATATAAATACCAAATTCATATTTAATATAAACTGTTTTAAAAATATATTATTTTAAAATTTCAAATTATTAAGATTTCAAAAAATTTATACTATCTTAACCTATATTAATATATAAATTATTTTAACCTATTTTAAATAAATTTAATTTATTTTAAAACTAATTTAACTACTTTATTTAATTTAAATCTAATTAATATATTTTAAATATATTCAGCTATCGTAAATCATGTTAAAACTATTTTTAATCTATTTTAAATTATTTTAGAGTATATTAACTATTTGTAACTATTTAAAACTATTTATAACTACCTAAACTATCTTTTTAAATTTCAAACTAAATATAGTAAATGTTTTTATTTTTTAAATCCTCGATTTTAAAATGAATATGGTTAGATGATATTATAACCTAAGTTGGGATTTAAGTTACATATTTGATTCGAATATGAAGTTTTGAAATGAGGGTTTTAAACTATTTTGGAAAGATGATTTTTGAAAGTGAATATGATTTTGAAAGCGTTATGATTTGACTTGAATATGATATTTTGATATCTATATGAAATGCTCTGGAAATGTAAAAGAACCATCCGGTGTGTAATACGCGATTGGTTGTTAAGGAGACCGGGATCGAATATTTCCATATTCCCTACCAATATCGAAAACCACTTTGACAATTGTGTACGTGGTGGAGATTCCAGAAATGAAGTAGGATGGGTTGGAGAACGATTCTGTATGAGGTATTTACGTGACCCTGACTCCTGTGAGTCAGCTTAGATGTGACTAAAACAGGAGCCATGCCGGGCCAAGTGAGGTCATTCCTCCTATCGGGCAAATACCATCGATACCATTCTATTACTTTGTGATTGATTTGGTAGCCACCCTTGATTTTGATTTGGGAGTGTGTTCCGAGATGGATGGTAGTAACTGCTATGCGTTACCACCAGTCCGGATACGCAATTGGTATATCTACTATGGCATTGCCTCGAGTGTCGTGTTCACATGTCCTAGAGCGCCTTCTGCGAGTTTGTTTTGTGTCGTGCCTATGGAGTGCTCCCTGATAGCCCACTTGCGGGTGGAGTTTACAATATCTGTATAGACTACGACATTATATAAAATGTGTTAAGGGAGATATGAGTAACACCTTAACGCTATTTTAATACTTTACTTTATTGTAGACACTATTATAATAGTGTACTGTACTACATAGTAGATAGTTTAACAGATCCTTAGGAGATGGTAATCCCGAACATCTCTTAAGTTACTGCACTCATGTTAGACAGTGGATAGGAGGTGTCAAACCCCGTAAACTTCTTTGACGCCGTCACACGCATATTTACCGTTGATGTAACTTACATAAGATCTTCTAGTTCTGATCGAGAGTTTTGTCTTTTCAAATTCGCTCGAGTTAGCCTGAGCATTTCAGAATTGAAGACCTTATTTCTGGAGGACGAAGACGAAGATTTATACTAGTATTATTTATTATATTCTGCTGCATCATGTTTTTCTGCAGCATTCATTATTTGTTTATTCCTGTTTCTGTAACTCTGATTTTGTGTCGTAAAAGAATAGTCAAATGTATTTGTAAAACAGCTTCATGAACTGTTATTTGATTATTGTATTTTGTCATTCCGCTGCGAGATTCTGTATTTGTTTTATTTCTTTCTCTTTTTCTTATTTACCCCATCACAATATGCCCTTTTGAATGGTTTGAGTTTGACATGTGTGTCTGCTTAAAACGTCCAAAAAGGCAGGTCATTACAATATTGGAATTGAAACTTGAGTTATAAATAAGAATTTGACTTAAAAAGTAAGCGAATTGAATATATTTGAATAAAATAGAAATGGGTTGAAATGATGATGACTTAAGTTATAAATAAATTCAATTTAAGTGTAAATAAATTGAATATGGTTTAGGATATTAATTAAATGAATTTGAGTATGAAGTTAAGTTTTGAAGTGGATTAAGTGAACAAACTAATTAAATTAATTAGTAAATGAAATGGGGTTTGATTGAATAAGAATCAATCAAAAATTGAAATGGAATATGATTTAAATGAAAATAAACTTGAGTTATATAGTTGAAATAATAAATGGATTAACTTAAGTAAAATTATTGGATGGAAACTTAGCTCAAATAAATTGGTGAAATGGTTATTTGATAAAATAACATGGATGGATTCTGAGCTTAATAAAATGGATTTGAATATAAGAAATGTGTATATGAATGGAATATTAATAAATTGATTTAGAATCATATTGAATATAAATTGATGAGTAATCAATTTAAAATAGCTATAAACTGGAATGGTTATTTTATAAAATGAATATCGTCGAATTTGCACGAATTTTTTTTTACGTTGACACATACAAAAGTAAATAAAATTCTATGAATAAATAGAAGGTAAATAAATTGATTTTTAAATCAATTTGGAATGGATATGAAAATAGATTTAATGCAAATAATTGGGTTGTAAATCATTTCAAATTGAATGTAAAGCATATGGATTGATTGAAAGTAATTAAATTTGTATCAGAACCATTTAATTGCTTATGATTATATGTTAGAATGCGTGGTTTATGAAATTTATGTGTTTAACTAGTTAAATGGATGAAATGTTACAAAATTTCATATTTTTGGTACTTATGTGTTTAAATTGAGTAATATAGGTACATGGAGCCATTTTGCTTATTTTGGTCGCGCAAACTGCATATAAAATAAGCCGCTCGCTAAAAAACACTAAAATAAGGTACGTTTTCATATTAAATACAACAAAATATAAATATTGATATATATATATATATATATATATATATATTATTTTTCGATATGTGGATCGATGTATATATTTTTATCTCTCTTGTCATCTTGCAAAAGGCTCTCCGTACAAGGGAAATTCTACCAAATTTTTTTGGAAATTTAGGGTGTTAGAAATTTTTTGAAATTTTTTGTTAACTAAAAAGTTGATGTTCAAATTAAAATTGAAATAAGAGATTTTGGGTTAGTGATGGAAACTAAGTGTTTTGGATGAAACTAATGGGTTTAGAAAAGTGAATATCGAGTTTTAACTAAGTGGGTTTTGTTAAGTTAATGGGTTTGGATCATTTTTCTTCCCTTAACAATTTCGGAGACGAAATTCTTTTAAGGGGTGAGGAATGTAACAATATGGATTCTTCGTCGTTTGATTTTGAATATTTGAATAGTTTAAAATATTGGATTTGGGTTTATAATTTAGTTAGTAAGATTTTAATACCGAAAATTTCAAGCGGTTTCGTAAATTTTGGAAAATCGTCGATTTAATCGATGCGTTAAAATAGCGATCCAGGGCGCAGACTTGGAATTCAACGAAACCAGTTCCATTGGATCTATAATAATATATTATTATTGGGTTTCAAATTTCATAGCATTCGAAGTTATCGTTTGGTCGTACGGGATATGAATGCGCTGAATTTAATATCGAAAATTTAGTATAATAATTGAGTCCAAAAAGCTATCTTCTCCATACGATCGAATGAGGACCCGAAATTTTTTCCATTGCGTTTGGAATAGGGGTATAACATTGCGGTTGGAATAGGGGTTCAAGATTTTAAGTTACGAAAATCAAGATATTTTGAAGAATTAATTAAAGTATTGTCGAGTCAAACTTTCCTTTCAACTGTTACTACATCCTCTCACTGTACCCATTTACCTATTCAAACACACCACCACGTACCGGTGCCTCTTCCCCTATTTAAATCATGTCCCTTCTCTTCCCCTTTTTAGTTGTATCAATGAATTTGAAATTTAAAATGAAGAAGCAAAAAAAGGGTAAAATGACTCGGAATCAAAAATCGCGTACGCCTGTTTTCTTCTTCTTCCTTTTAACTAAAATCTGTTCAAACAAAGAAAAAGAAAGAAAAAGTTTAAATCACGAATCCCCTTTAGCTCTTCCTCCGCAAAACAAACAAATATCGAAAACATCTCACCATATAAAAAAAGGATTCATGAAAAAGTTCTAAATCGCGGCCACATCGCGATTGCCTATGATCACTCGAGCGCGGCGAGACACACTAAGAAATTGCCAGGGTTTAGTCGCGTATTGAAGTTTAGGGCATGGGCTCGATTTTGTGCATCGCAATCAGTAGGTGAGGCAAAGGAGGGACTTTGACCTATGAATTAAGCGGCGTTGATTGACGAAGGAAAGGGCGCGACTGCAATGGGTTTTGTAGTGGAGTCTTCAGCGGTGGCGACATGGGTTAGCAGCTCTCGATTTGGGATAATCTAGGGCGAACGCATATTATTAAAAGAGAAGGAGATGTGTGAATGAGCAGTGCGTGCCAGGGAAGAGAGGTTTGGGAAGGTAAATTTTTTAGTTAAACATTGTTTAAGTTAATGATATAAATAATTATAGGTTGTTTAATAATCCATAGTTTGTCTATACAAGGTCGGATTTGTATCGATGATATCTTTTACATGAATTTGGGAAGAAGAGTTATTTTTTTATTTAAGGTAACTAATTTATAATGAAAGATTAGAGAAATTAATATATAAATTTATTTGTGAATCTTATAAATGCTATTACAAATTCATACGAGGTCGAAAATGAATAAAACAAGTCGATAATGGTTCGTAGCTGGAAAATCTATGCTAATAGTGTTGGTTGGGATTTTTCAGAGTCGCCTGGGATTTTAGGCAATTTAAAATATGGATATTTGGCAAATTAAAAATCAAGGTGAGTAAATCTCACTCAATTTGGTTGACTTTTAATTTATGGCAATTGTAAATTAATTTTTGGATGATTGGTTTATTATTATTAGTTTGGATGTATGTTATAATATATATGGTAGTATATATATTAGTAGTTTGATATATTTCCCGCCTATTGGAGCTGATGAGACCTTATTCACCTCGCATAATATTTGATGACCCTATATGCCATGATATTCCCCTCTAAGTGGGATTGGTATTTTTATGTGTAACATGTAACATCCCGATATTTTCAACCATTCGCATCTGCACATGTCGGACTTGAATTGCTCAAAATATCATATTGTTAATTTATATTTGGCAAAACTCAACATATACAGCGAATAGTCAATCATAGAATCACAGGCGCAGAGTAATATAACAATAAGCAGCGGAAACAAATGAATAGTAGTTCACGAAGCTACTATATATATATATATATATATATATATATATATATATATATATATATATATATATATATATAACAGAGTTAAAACAAGATAGAAGTCTCGAATACAATAGTCAAATAACAAAATCTGAATATATCACTGAAGTCAACTGAATAACTGAAAGCTGAATAGATGGATGAATCTCCAAGCGAAGCTCCTACTTCAAAGGTGAGCCAAATGCTATGGCACTCAGTCTGACCTGAGCATAAAGCAAAGCACAAAACACTCAAGTCAGGATTAACATTCTTATATCAATAAATCCAACTCAAGTGAAATATCAACTTTGGGATACCCATCCTCTAAGCATCCGTGGAACTATCTACTATGTAGTACAATACGCTATTATAATATGTCTAATTGCCTATAGTAAAGTAAACTATTAAAATAGCGTTAAGGCATTACCCATATCTCCCTTAAACACATTTTTATATATTCCCATAGTCTATACAGTACCGTTATCTCTTCCGTACTGGGCGTTGTCAGAAGGTACTACATAGGTATGATACAAAACAAACACGTAGTGGTCTCGATAAGGTAGGTGACACGGCATAACTAGGTAATGCCAGGGTAGATATACCGTTTACACTTTCTGGGCTGGTGGTAGAGCATAGCAGCAGCTACCGTCCACCTCGTTCCACGCTCCCAAAAAATCCGAGGATGCACCAAATCAATCAAAGTAACAGAATAGTATCGAAAGAGTGTGTCCGATCGGAGGAGCTACCTCACTTGGCCCGTCAATTGCTCCTGTTTTAGCCACCTTAAGCTAACTCATGGGAGTCAGGTCTACGTATATACCTCATATAGGATTGTCGACACCATCCTACTTCATTATGGAATCTCTACTGCATACACAGTTGTTAAAGTGGTTTTCGGTATTGGCAGAGAGTATAACAATAACCGATCCCGGTCTCTTTTACAACCAATCGTTATTATAACACCTTGGTTATTTCAAAATATCATACTTCAAAACCAAAATAACATATCCATTTTGAAACCATATCAATACGATATCATTTCCCACTTAAAATATACCATTTTCAAAATAATAACACTTTCCAAATTTATAACATTTTGAAACTATAACACTTTGGAAATCATAACACTTGGAAAGATATAATACTTTGAAATTCATAACACTTTGAAAATATAACTTTTGAAATCATAATACTTTGAACTCCATAACACTTTCCTCTTAAAAAGTTTAGATATTCGTAATAGTTTATAAATTAAAATAGTTATAAATAAAATAGTTAATATAATAAAATAATTTGTATAAATAGTTATAAATTAAATAGTTTATATTAAAGTAATTAGTATATTAAAAATAGTTTTATAAATTAAAATAATTAGTATATAAAATAGTTTATAAATTAAACTATCTTATATATCAAAATAATTTATAGAATAAAATAGTTTTGATATGTGTGTGTGTGTATATATATATTAAAATACTTATAAAATAAAACAGTTTCCCAAACTTCATATATCAATTTAAATCAACTCAAATTCCAAAATTCCATTTAAATCAAATCTCAGTAAACCATTCATATCGATTTCAAATATAGATTTGAATTACGAAAATACCATTTCGATTCTAATAGACTTCAAAGTTTAAATATTCAAATAATTTCAAAACTAAATTTGACAAATTCATTTATATCTCAAATTCAACTTCATTATTATTTAGTTTTGAAATATTCACTTAATAAAATCCAATATCATTTAAATAAAACCTTTACTTACAATTTAAATAAACTAAATATTCCTTTCAATTTAGTTAAACTTGAAATATTCATTTAATTGCATTAAATCAAAAATCAAGTTATAAAATCATATCTTAAATCTCAAATCTAATAAGTTTCAAATCAATCTTATTTAAATATAGTTCTTTAAACAAATACGATTTCAAATCAATTTCAAATTTATCTTTCCAACCTCAATTTATTAAAATTATTATAAAAATCCCTTTTTAAATATAATTTCAAATAAATACTCAAACATATTGTATTAATTAAATCAAACTTTATTGAATTAAATCTTATTATTAGACTTATTTTATATTAAAACTTAATTTATATATTTTTAAAATAGTAAAATTATAAGTAAAATCTTAAAAATTATAATTTAAAAGCTAACTTATATATTTCAAATTTTTAAACATAAAATTTTAAAAATGCAAAATTTAAAACTTTATAAAAACAACATATATATATATATATATATATATATATATATATATATATATATCTTGAAATCAATATTTATGAAAACCATATATTTCCTTTCAAAACCTTGGAAATCATTTTCAAAAAATATATATAGACCAACGGTGTCTGTATATAATTTTCTATCTTATGGTTAAGCGATACAGATATTTATCATCTCAATCCGCAATTTTGATATATATGGATATATATCTTTTCAACCCGCAATCCCAAATTCATTTCAATGAAAATCACTTGGGTTCATCATTTCAACCCATAACGATTTTCTCTTATTATACAAGATTGTTCAGGTATGTATCATTTCAACCGATAGGTAATTATACACTAGCAGGGAACTTGCAGAGTGAGAACAGTAATGATAATAATATAACATATCAACAATAGGCATATATTATCAATAATAGATAAAATATAAATAACAGATCATGGTGTCAGATGTCATAGGTGAACAGTTACAAAAAATGGCATATCATATATATATGGCAATTAAATAACTAGCAACAACATATTTCAATTGTCGTTTCAATTGAAATTAATTTTAATAAATATAAGAGTGTTAATCGTGAGTGATTGCTCACTTTTCAAGGCTAGAGATAGTCGACAATGAAATGAGTTACGAATCGAGGCACAAATTCCAAAACAAAGCAAGATTGGCACGAATTCGACGAACAGATCTAATAACAGGAATCGATGGTAACAAATCAAATTAACTTGATATAAAAATTTAAACGAGATGTATATCATTATTAATTGCAAATATCCGCATGACATATTAAAAATACTAATTATACCATATTACGTATATATTTCATAGTACTAACATAACTATATATATATATATATATATATATTAAACACATCAGATTTACCGTAAACATATAGTTATGGTAAACATATATATTTAACTAATACATAACTGACCTATAACTCATATATATATATAATATGAGGAAAAAATATTATAGGACAGAGAAACATAGTCTTAACAATACATACCATATGCAGATCACCCAAATTTATATGCAGGTTTGTTCACAACAATATATACTTAGATAAACTTTATAAACTTATTCATAACCCCCCACAGATCATTTATACTATGTACTACTGACATACACTTTATATCTACCAACAGACACATAAGTATATATATGTATTACAACATTTATAAGGTATAACTATACATATATACATACGCTAAAATAACTCTCACTATTATATGCGCATACACAAAATGTAACTAAATTGACATATGCAGACCAATATATCTAACAGAACATATTTTATATATACATACTTTTAAATCATATTACAACATAACGACCGTTATATAAACATATATCTGAAGCCATACTACTATCTATAATATATATATGTAGATATACCAATTGTATATATTTGGAACAAATCAATGTAATAACACTTTATAACATTGTATATGATATACCATTAACACGTATATAATGCTATAAACCAACTTTGTAAGATTAAAACTACAAACAACAAAACTGTAAAATATATATAAACTAATATATATTTAACTTTATAAACATACAAAACTCACGACATATATATACAAATATACTTACTGAAAAATACTAACAACACATATACACACACACAATATAATATAATATATAATATTTATGTATATAATACCTTTATATATAAAAGAGGGGACTTGAGTTGCTAATATTCAGCCAAAGGAGGAAGGTGTGCTTTCGTTGGCTTGGTGGCATGATATGGTGATGAAGGAAGGCGATACACATGCTGTTGTGAAATGGAGGCCTCGGTTGATGATCGGTAAGAGGAGGAGGGAGAGTGCAAAGAGAATGAGGTTAGGTTTGAAAGGAGGATGAGTGGTTTGGAGTTGGAGTGGGTACTCGCGTGAGCTGCTACCATGGGGACATAGGTCTGGGGTTCAAGGAGGCGGACACGTGGAGGAAGCTAGGTGGCGAAGAGTGATTGGTTGTTTTGCTGTTCGGTGGCGGATAGGGATGGGACAAGAGGGTGTTCAGCTGCTGGGCGCACTCAAGTTGGTCGGGGAAGGGAAAAATATTTGGTGGTCGGAGGGACAAGAGGAAAGGGTGTCGGAAGCAAAGGTGTAGTCAAGTTCACGTAGGCGAATGGGTTTACTGGCAACGGTGGAAGACAAGCAGGCTTGAATATATATGCGCTATACATACCTATTTATTTTCTTATTTGGAAAGCAAATTCAGAGAGAAGAGAAAGGAGATGGGGATTGAAAGGACGATCTAGAGAATAATATATTGCAACTAGGGGAATAACAAAAGCCTACAGCTGAAATTCAAGAATATTAATGGCAAAAGGCCATTGGATCCTTTGTGAACAAATGAAAAGACACAGAACTCAAACGATCCAAATACAAAAACGATATGGCAAATCATTTTGCCGATTTTGCCACATACCAGACACCAAAACAAGCAAATGAATATACCATGGAGATCAGCAGGACGAGATGATTAAAACGGTATACAGATATCAACTATACGACCGTCATATCAAAATTTGGTATTCGGTACCGAAAATACTGCTAAAACGCCAGAATTAAGATAAACGGAGCAATAGCATTCCAAATTTAATGAAATGGAAGATGATATCTCACTAAGAAGATGACTTACAAATTTATCGTATAAAAATATTTAGATTTGGAAAACATTTTATTATCATCAAATATTAATTGATTTAAATTTAAATACAAGTACACAATAAAATAAACTTCCATATTATCGGATGAAAATTTACCATTTACTATATTAATATAGACGTATTCCAAATATCAAATTTATATTTTCGAATTCAATTATCTAAATTTCAAAAAAATTCTAGTTAATTATGTTATTAAAACTATTAAAATTTACATGATGTTACATAACATCTATAGATGCAGGGAAACAGGTTGGAGGGATCCAACTGGATTCCTTAAATTTTATTAATTGTTTTTCACATAATGTAATATATGATGTGTTAGAATAATCTGTTATAGATTATTGCTATGATGTGAATTAATGGACGCTATAGTGGCACTGGCCTGAAAATCGGTATTTTAAATACCGTAATATTGTTCTTGGAATCCGAAGGAATTTAAAAGGAGATTTTGGATATATATATATATATATATATATATATATATATATATATATATATATATATATATATCGAAGTTTGGATTATTTTAAAAGAAATTAATTTGGATAAAACAATAAATTTATTTTTGGGTTGTACTTAACTATTCAGAAAAATATATTTTAAACAGAGATTTAAAAAATATCTATATAGAAGATTTTTTTAACAATGGATTTTTAAATGATATTTCTGAAAAATATGAAGAGGGGTTGAAATCGATATTAAAAATAGATTTTTGGAATAAATGAAATTTATTAATAAATGGATTTATGAAATGGGATTTTATAAATGAAATTAGTTTTATAAACAAGGGGAAACTCAAAGAAGTTAATAAATTCATAACGATGTTTATAAATAAGGGTAAAACGATATCCGTTAGTAAATGGGAATATAAATTCATAGGGTGAATTTATGTCAGAATATGGAAGTCAGTTTGAGGAAAAATAATGATTTCTATTTTTGAAATTCGAGAATGGTTAAGGGAACGAAAATGAAATCGACGTGTAGTGAATTAAGAGGGATTTATAAATTGAAATTGGAAATTTGAAATTTTAAAAATATATTTTTATCGAGAAGTTAAATTGTTTCGGAAGAGAATTTTTTATATTCAAACTATGTAATTTAATGCTGCTTTAATAGTAAAATACGTCGGAAGTGGATTTTTTTTTCAAATATTTAATATTAATTGAAAAAAATTTCTAAATTTTATAACATGCTTCGTAAAATCAATTTTTTATTTGAAAATGAAATAGGGAATGAAGTATCAGTGTTTATTTAAGTATTTTAAAATTTTAAATAGTTACTTAAATGTTTTTTTAAAGATAAATTATCATTCTTTAAAAATACTTATTATACATATATACAGATCTGAAAATGATTGAATTTATTTATAAACTCTCTCGAGATATGGAAATGGATATGATTTTTAGAAGTTGTAAAAGGATAGACAAGATTATAAGGGAGTATAATCGACTTTGGAAAATGTAAAGGAATTAATATAAATTCCGGAAATTTAGGAGATAGGATAAGAAAAACTTCTAAGTATTGATAGTGGAAATGATTTCGAAAAAATGGATTATAATATTTTCCCAAGTGAGAAAATGACGGTTTTTGAAAATATTTTGAGACGAAGGATTTATATCGAGATAGTTTCTAAGTAATGGATTATAAATCGAAGTTGGAAATATTTCCCTAAGTGTTAAAGTGAGGTGCGGGTGGAGATATCATGTTATGGAAACAAGTATTCAGAATATTTCCAAATATTGATAAATATGAAAGAGATTTGAATATATATCTTTGTAAAGATATTTTAGAATGAATGTTTTAGAGAATTATAAACAATGGCCTAATGATTTCCTATCGACGTTATTTAATAGCTAAATAGCCGACTATCAATATTGGCCAATTTCATTTATCGTTTCGAAGAGACTGGGATCAGATTTAATTATCCGAAACCCACTTTGATCATGAATGTTATGAATGGATATCGTGAAGATAATAAGACAGTGATTCGGTTTGTCCAGATCCAGGACAACTTATATGGACAAATGCTATAAGAACATCGTCATTGGAGGACGATGAGCATTCTAAGTGAAATTTTTCTTGAAAGATAATCGTAGCCTCAAGCCTCATCAACCGGAATGAGTGAAGATCAGAGGATATGCAGCTAGGCTAAGTAGGTCGCACCCAATTAGGGTATGTTATCACCTTTCTAGATACCATCGGATATATTTTAAATTATGGATACGGTGGTGCATGCAAAAGAGTTCTCGATAAGGGTGGGAACACCCGGGGTGATAACATATTCGGTTCTATCCAGGTTAGGTATAGGGCCGTTCTTGTGTTGTAGAGGATCCCGACGAGGTCCTCAATACATATTTATAGATGTCTACCGTGATAGGTGGTACCCCAGTGCCTGGTCATTGTATGGAATCCATTCTCCAATAAGCATCGTACGGTTTTGATTGTACCCTCTATGCTGAAATGTGAGATGCAAACATTTCAGCTATTTTCTATTTACTTTCTATAGACATTATTATAATATCAGATGATTTTGATAAAAATTGTTTGGTTTTTATGAGATAAAAACCCGTCGTGTTTATGTATGACATGGTCTTACGAGATACCTTTGTTTTCAAAGGTTTTTTGATAAAAGTTAATAATTCAAATTGAGCGTGTTTTCTGATGTTGATTTTCCTGACTGACTCGATTGTTATTTTATCATAATGCTCGGGGAAGACCGACTATTACAGATTCAGGATAGGATGCTCTGGAGCTCTGGAGATGAGCTAGATAACAGAGACGTATTTCCTTACTTGATTTATATTTCCGCTGTACGAGGACATGTTATTATAACTTTTCAGATTGATGTATTGATTATTGTACTTTGATGATTGTAAGTATAAAACAACTACAGATTCTTTTGTATAAAAATCTGCTGTTATATATTGTATTTTGTTCCACTGCGATTGTGAGATTTTGTGTGTTGTTCTTAATTCTTCTATCTCTTTCTTCTTCTTAACCCTAGTTATTCTCTCTTTCATACAATTTAGGTTGAACAAGAGTGAATTATTATCAACTCAAATGGTACGGAAGAGGGTCGCTACACAAATTATCTTTTAAAGATATATCCTCAAAACCATTTCAAATCTTTCTATATTGGAAAACATTTCCATATACTTATATCTACAGTATAAGCATATTCATAAATCACTTGATATCGACACTTAGAAAATATTATCATATATTTATATTAACAGTATAAACATATTTACAAATCATTTTAAGAAAGCTTCATATTTTCCAAGACACATTTTATTGGGTCAAAACGAATGTTGCGTAAAGCATCGTTACAACAACCCAAAAACATTAGTGTAGGGATTCGATTAAAAATATAAAAATCCCGTATACTACATAAAACATTTCATTTCGAAAATTATTTGTTATAACAACAGTGTTGTTGTCCATGCCTTCCATACTTCTCGAAAACATGTATTTCAACAATAAATGTTGAAATATATGTTTTTTGGCATATATCATATTTTAAAACATTCCTCATAACCATTAAATCGATTTAAAATATTTACTTCTCAAAATCTTACTACCAAAAGATAATTTACCTTTTTAAAATATTAACCCCATCAAAATATTTCTTTCAAAGCTCCTTCAAATAAAAATCCATATTTACATCTCAACATAAATTATTCCCAAAATTTATAAAGACTATTTTATAAAACTTCTATTTTATAAAATTCCTTTATTTACAAAATTCTCTTTGCAAACCCATTCTTTTATAAAACTAGTTTTACTATCATAATCCACTTATAAATCCATTCCTTTATAAATCAAATTTATTTATTTATAAATCTATTTACTAAATCAACTTCAAAACTGTTTACTATCATTTATAAACTCTAACTATAAATCTATTTCTTTATTTATAAAAACATCACCTTTACAAATCTATTATATAAACTTATCCAAAAATTTATTTTCGAAGTATTTCTCAAAACTCTATTTTAAAACTTACTCTTTCTCAAAATACTTACGTTCCAAGAAAATGGCGTTTTCTTGTTTTCAAAATTCAAATCCTTCGTTCTTATTGAGCAATCCTCATTCTAGTTTTCTGTTACCTAATTCATCGTCTCAATCTAACAATTAATCTAAACTGAACAATCGATCCAATCTTTCTCATCGGTCTTATGCTCAAGTAGTCAAATTTGGTTCGTCTTATGTTCAATTTCATTAACACAGAAGCCAAAGAATCTCTGAATTGATCGTAAAAAAGGAAAGATTTTCTGTTTTCGCTGTGGAGATGACAAGAATTTCGCTAAACAGTGTAGTGACCCTATTCGACGTTTCGCGTGTGGAAATTTTGGTCACAGAAAATTCAATTGTCCTTCAAAATCGGTATCTATATTCTGTGAGCCTACTCCTTGCTTTTCTTTGGTTGATCATGGTTTTCAGTTCATTCTGAAATGTATGCTTTTAAAAGGGATTCTGATTGATAATCTTTGGCATAAGAGAGATGAAAGTATTAGATATTTGGAGGAGATATTCATACATTTTGATGCTATTAATTCGCCCAACATTGATAAGGGGTATAGAGATAGATTTGGAGATCCTGAAGCCTTCGTTGGTAAATCAAATACTTCTATCTATTCAGAATCAAAGAACATATCATGTAAACCCTTTTCCTTTTCTCCATTGGTAGACCATGGATTTCAGCTTGTCTTGAAATGTATGTTATTAAAAGGGTTATTGCTATCTTTGGCATATGAGGGATGTGGGTATTAGATTTTTGGAGGAACCGTTCAACCATTTCGATGCTATAAATCACCTAATATCGGTAAAGGGTATCGCGACAGATTTGGTGATCCCGAAGAATATTTTGATCAAACGGACTCTTATTCTAGTAATATAGATTTGTATGAAAGCATGGATGATATATTGGATGATTATAATGAGTGCGTAGACTTTAATGTCAATGCTATGATAAAAGACAGTCGAGTATTTGATGCTATGCTTCTGGATCCTGATGTTTCCTTATTGTCAATGAATACTTAATTGCCAAAGGAAGATGTAATGCAATGTATTGCTGATCCCATCTTACTTGACTCTGGATTTGTTGCTGGGGCGAGTGATGATGGTTTCATTCAGGTAAACAAAAAGGGTGCTAAATCTCGTGACAAATGCTTATATGAATTATCTATCAAGAATCCATTTGAATGCCTTAAACCTTTGATAGCTTCTGATCATATTTCTGAAAATCAAAGTTATGATTGTTCTGTTGAGAGTTTTGATGATACTAATCTGAAAGCATCAAACAAGAAAGTTGTGGGTTCTGTTGATTGTAGAAGCTTGATCAGTGAAATAGATAATTCAGATGCTACAAATTCTAATAGTCATGATGTTGTAAGGAGTGATACAGATAATGTTAGGGAAGGATTATCTCTGATAGACAATGCCAAAGTAAATCAACTAAAGAGGGAAGAAGTTGATCGCTTCCATAATTATCCAACTGATCTTAATGAAGAGAATTTGGTTACAACAATTGCTAAATCCACTGTTTTATTAGAAGATATCAATGTGCACATTGTCACAGGTTTAAAAAGAAATGCTGATTTGCATGCTTGAGGTTCAATGGCTGTTAATCATTCAGTTTACAATGTTGAGCCAGAGCTGAAAAATGACATTATGTTGCATAAGAGTGAGTCATTAAGCTTGGAAGCTAATGAATTGGTAGGGTATTCTGATAATAATGCTGCTTTAAAAGGGCTTATGAATGATGTCTTGGCTTCTGGTGATTTAGATATGCTTTTGCAGAGGGAAGTTGTTGATTACTTACACAATTATTCAACTGATACTAAAGAAGAGAACTTGACTACATCTAAACTCACTGCTTCAGAAGATATCAGTGTGCGCGTTGATACAGTCAGAAATGTTGATTTGCATGCTTTAAGTTCAATGACTGTAAATCATTTAGTTAGCAATGTTGAGTCGGAGCCGAAATGTGGCATTATGTTGCATAACAATGAGCTTTTGTAGAGGGAAGTCGTTGATCACCTTCTTAATTCTCCAACTAATCTTATTAATGAAGATAATTTGGTTACATCAATTGCTAAATATACTGCTCTGTCTGAAGATATCAGTGTGAAAGGTGCTACAGAAAACAATAATGCTGATTTGCATGCTTCAAGCTCATTGGCTGTTAATCATTCAATTTGCAATGTTGAATCAGAGCCGAGAAGTGACATTATGTTACACAACAACATAATCGTTTCAAAGTATAATAATCGTGATAAATGTTCATATGAATTATCTACCGAGAATCCATTTGAATGCCTTAAAACTTTGATAGCTTCTGATCATATTTCTGAAAATCAAAGTTATGATTGTTCCGTTGAGAGTTTTGATGATACTAATCTGAAAGCATCAAAAAAGAAAGTTGTGAGTTCTGTTGATTGTAGACGTTTGATCAGTGAAATAGATAATTCAGATGCTACAAATTCTGTTAGTCGTGATGTTATAAGGAGTGGTACAGATAATGTTAGGGAAGGATTATCTCTGATAGACAATGCCAAAGTAAATCAACTAAAGATAATGGATGATAAACTGTCGCTTGCTTCCGAACCTATTGAAATGGATGTGCTTTTGCAGAGGGAAGAAGTTGATCACTTCCATAATTATTCAACTTATCTTAATGAAGAGAATTCGGTTACAACAATTGATAAACCCACTATTTTGTCAAAAAATACCAGTGTGCACATTGTCACAGATATGCTTTTGCAGAGGTAAGTTGCTAATCACTTACATAATTATTCAATTGATACTAAAGAAGAGAACTTGGCTACATCTAAACTCATTGCTTCAGAAGATATCAGTGTGCACGTTGATACAGTCAGAAATGTTGATTTGCATGCTTTACGTTCAATGACTGTAAATTATTCAGGTGAATGCATTGCTAAATCTGGTGAAAATGCTGATTATTTTGGAGTTAAATCTGGTGATATTCCAGTTGAACTAGGCATTTGTTTTGTTGAAGAAGTTAGCAATGTTGAGTCAGAGCCGAAAAGTGACATTATGTTGCATACCAATGAGCTTTTGCAGAGGGAAGTCGCTGATCACCTTCATAATTCTCCAACTAATCTTATTAATGAAGAGAATTTGGTTACATCCATTGCTAAATTTACTGCTCTGCCTGAAGATATCAGTGTGAAAGTTGCTATAGAAAACAATAATGCTGATTTGCATGCTTCAAGCTCATTGGCTGTTAATCATTCAATTTGCAATGTTGAATCAGAGCCGAGAAGTGACATTATGTTACACAACAACATTATCGTTTCAAAGTATAATATCTGTGTGACAAATGATGGGTGCAATAACCAGTCTTATTCTTGTTCATCTTTGACTAAGAAAGGTAAGAGAAAAAAGATGATTGCTAGTGGTTCTGTTAGGCGTAGTGCCAGAATCCGAGGTAGCCCGTCTCAGTCTACGAGTGAGTTATCTGGTTCGAGTGCCACGTGTGGTGCTATGAATCCAGGCTCAGGTGTGAGCTCTATTTTGGGTAGTACGTATTCGACTTATGCATTAGGCAGTCTTTCATCTGCTATCTTTATTCAGCTAGCTTGTGATACATCATTTATTTTTTCTAATCCTGAGATAGATAGGGAGTATATTAGATGTAAGGAATTAGAGAGGGCTAGTACAGTTAGTTTATGAGGATCATTAGTTGGAACATTAGAGGTTTGAATGATTTGAATAAGTGTGATAAGGTTAGAGTGTTCTTTAAAGACTATTCTATCGACATTGCTTTACTTCAGGAAACTAAAATTAATTGTCTTGACATTTGTTTTTTTAGAAGATTAGGCGGTTATCACTTTAGAAAATGAGTTTTTCTATCTTCCGTGGGTTCTTCAGGGGGATTAATGATTGGATGGCGAGATAATTATTTTAAATTACTTCAATGTATTATTAAACAACATTCTCTTCATGTTATTCTTACTAATCTTTCCGATAACTCTTTTTTAAATATTTCTAATGTCTATGGGCTTAATTCTAAAATTAATCGGAGAATTTTATGGAAAGAACGTTTAGATTTTAGATCCTTAGCTCTGGGTTCTTGGATTATGGGGGTGATTTTGATGTTACGCGTTTCATAGGTGAGCGTTCTCCTAGGGAAGGGGATTAATCTGCTATGGAGGAATCGATCAATTTATTATTAATTCTAACTTGATTGAAATTCCCCTTTCTAATAGAGAGTTTACTTGGAGTAACGCAAGAGAGTCTCCATCCATGACTCTTCTTGATAGATTTTTCGTTAGTGATGAAATCAAAGATAAATTTCCAATCTGTAGAGTCACTGGTTTACCATACATGTACTCTGATCATTGCCTTGTTATCCTCACCTACGAGCATCATAGAGTTATTATTGATAATTTTAAATTTGAAAAGATGTGGCTTTTGGAATCTAACTTTGTGAACTTAATTAATAGTATATGGATTTCTTTGAGTTACCATAATATTAGAAATAAGGAAAATTCTGCAAAATCTTTTGTTTCAAAACTTAAGGATGTTAGGATTTTTCTTAAAAATTGAAACAAAAATGTTTATGACAATCTAAAAATCAAAAAAGATAATATTCTTAATGAAATGCTTAAAATTAATAAGATTGAAGAATCTAGAAAATTAAATTTAGGTGAACGTAATGTTCTCGCTAATTTAAAAGATGAACTAAATTCTAATTTAGAAAAGGAGGAGGTTATGTGGAGGCAGAGATCTAGAATCCAATGGATTAATGAAGGTGATAATAACACTAAAAATTTTCATAATATAGCTAATGGTAGAAAATGCAGTAATACAATTAACTTTATTATTGTTAATAATGAAGAATTAGTTGATCAAAGAGATCTTAATAAGGCATTTACAGACTATTATAAGGATATTTTTGGCACTAGAATCAAACATAGAATCAATGTTAGATGGAAAGAACTGTATCCGTTCGATTCTATTGTTGACTTATCTGAGTTTGATAATCCTTTTACTGTAGAGGAAATTAGAAAAGCTATTAACGACTTGCCAGGTGATAAATCCCTTGCCCCTGATGGGTTTTCGATTTTATTTTATAAATCTTTTTGGGACGTTTTAAAATTTGACTTAGTTAATATGTTTAATGACTTTTATTATGGTAATTTGCAATTAGAGAGATTTAATTTTGCAAATGTTATTTTGTTACATAAAAAAGTAGGAGCTAAAAACTTAAAAGATTTTAGACCTATTTCTTAGATTAACTGTTCAGTTAAAATCATTTCTAAAGTTCTAGCTAATAGACTTAGTACAAGAATAAATGATTTAATTGATTGTTCACAATCGACTTTCATTAAAGGGAGAAATATCACTGATGCAGTGGTACTTGTTCAAGAATATATTAATTATTGTTGCAAGAATACCATAACCTGTACGATTTTAAAATTGGATTTTGCTAAAGCTTTTGATTCGGTGGATTAGGATTTTCTTGTAGGTATTTTTCGTGCTAAAGGTTTTGGTCATAGATGGATCAGTTGGATTATGACTTTGCTTAGAACTGGAAACTCTAGTATTATGGTTAAGGGTATATTAGGTAATAGAATTCAATCTAAGAGGGGTTTAAGGCAAGGGGATCCTTTATCGCCTTTATTATTTAACCTAGTTGCTGATGTTTTTGCTAAAATTATTAAAAGAGCAGTGGATAATGGATCTCTAAGATGTGTAGGTAATGACATATCGTGTAATGGTATATCAGTTCTCCAATTTGCAGATGATACCTTACTTTTTTCTTCCCAACTTCCTAGACACATTATAACCCTCAAGTTTATCCTATACAGTTTTGAACTTTTATCAGGTTTAAAAATAAATTTTGAAAAAAGTTCTGTGTTAGTTTTAAATGATTTTGAAAAAGTTGAGAACTTAGTTGCTAATACTTTTAATTTGCAAAACTATGAACTTTCCTTTTGACTACCTTGGTTTTATGATTAGACCCACCAAACTCAAACATGACGATTGAATTATTATCATTGATAAAATCAAAAATAAGATTTCTAACTGGAATGAGAGATTCTTATCTAGAGTAGGAAGATTAGTCTTAATGAATTCGGTTCTATCAGCCCTTCCGATTTATTGGATGTCCATGCATCTATTTCTAGACCGGGTTATTAATAAAATTGATAAAATTAGAAAAGATTTCTTATGGGGTAGGGAAAATCCTAATAATAATATAAAATGTCTAGTAAATTAGGAAACAGTTTGTAAAGCCAAAAAGGAAAGTGGTTTAGGAGTTATTAATTTGTGTAATATGAATTTGTCCCTGCTAGGTAAATGGTTATGGAAGTTTAGGGATATAAATGATAACGCTATTTGGAAAGCGATCATTAGCAATTTATATCAAATTACTTTTCTAGTCACTCAAAATATATCTAATTTTTGGAAAATAAAAATAAAAGGTCATGAGATTTTTAACTTAGGAATAAATACAATAGTCCATTCCAATAATTGTACTTCTTTTTGGCACGACTGTTGGATTTCGGTCTTACCTCTTAAATTAGAATTTAAAGAGCTTTATGAAATCTGTAATTTTAAGTTTGCTTTAATTAATGAAGTTTATTCTCCTAAAAATGATCCTCCTTGGAATTTTAGTTTTAATAGAATTTTAGTAGGTTTAACCCTTAGGCAGCTTTCTTTGCTTTATGCAAGATTAAATCTTTATAATGTTGATAATGGTAATGATATTATTTGTTGGGAATAGGATAAGAGTAAGAAATATACTTCTAATTCTTTTTACAGATTTATTAACTTTTTAGGTACAATAAACAACTCATTTAAATTTATTTCGAAATCTAATGCTCCTCCTAAATCTAAAATTCACATATGGTTAATACTTCAGGGAAAACTTAATACAATAGAATTCTTAAAGAGAAAAAATATTCAAATCGATAATAAATGTTATTTTTGTAATCTGCATCTTGAAGATATAAAGCATATATACTATGATTGCATATATTCTTAAAATTTTTAATTTTAATATAATAACTAAAATTTTGGATTGTGACTTCTGCTGGAATAATTTTAGATTTAGGTTCAAAAAGAATATTAGATTTTTACTTAACACTTTATTAATTATTATTAGTTGGTATATATGGTTTGAAAGAACTCAAAGAATTTTTAAACATAATAATAGTCATTTTCACAAATTGATTTTTACAATTTCTTCATTTTGTTTTAATTAGAATTCTAATCGCAAATATAAATTAGCTAAAAATAATCTATTTAAAGGGTATCTTAATAAGGTTAGTTATAATATTGACTTATTTAAACACAACAATAATATATTTAATATTAACAATATTAGTATTAATATTTTTCAAATTTATATGATGATCGTAACGTTAATCATAACTTACTTATGATTGAAGATTCATAAGAATCTTTTAAGATTTGCTTCAATTAATGTTCTTGTCTTTGTTGGTATTAGTTTATAGGTATTTTAATTCTGTTGTATTTGTCCAGTTTAGTCTTATTTAGGTTTTATTTCCTACCTCATATATACATATATATGTGTAGCGATCCCGGTTTTAGAGTTAAATTTAAATTGATAGTTAAAATAATTTTTGGATTAAATTGTGAATTTTATTGTGAAATTAAATTGAAAATGCCAGAATAATATATATATATATATATATAAGTTTTTAAATAAAGAATTTGACTTGCAAATCAAAATATTTTATAAATAGATTAAAAATTGGAATTTGAATTTGAAATTCAAATACATATATGTTGAAAATAAATATTTGGAAAATGAATAGATTGTGAATGGAATAAAATGTAAATGTATAAAAAGATATTGTTTGTTATTCATTTATAAATACAAATTGATTGTATATTAATTTTTGAATTTGAAATTTAAAAATAAATGTTTTTTATAATATATTTGAAAAGCTCTACTTCAAAATTAATAGAAATTTGTTTTCTAATTTATAATATACATATGTAATATATATTTTGAAAGTTGTATTGGAATTCAATATAGTAAATTTAAAAAAAAATTTGAAAGTTAAATTTTAATTTGACATAAATAATTTTTTTAAAAAAATTGTTTAAAGTTAAAATTTATATTTAAAAAAAACTTATGTATATACAGATATATAAATAAAGGAAAATGTATATAAATAAATAGTTATTAGATTTGATAAAAAAAGTTTAATACATTTTCTTTTGAAATTTAACTAGAGATAAATAAAAATTTGTTTAAATAATTTAAATTTAAGAACAAAAGTAATTTATAAAGTAAAAAGGTATAAAATATAAATATTAATTAAACAAAGGGATAAAATATAATTTTAAATTAAGTTAAGAGAGGTTTTAAACACAATATTATTACATATGACATTTGTATATTCATAAAATTATGCTTGAACAAGTGTTAACAAATATTCACAAGTGTAAGATAATGATAAAAGATCATTACAAGTGTTAGCTCAATTTTAATTTAAAATTACAAGTGGCATTTTTGTTTTCTTTTAAGATTTAATTTTAAAATATAGTATTAGCAAAGAACAAAACCAGGCTATCTTCACTCCTCAAAATTTCTTCTTTCATTCAATTGCAAGATGAAAATAAAAACCTGTAAGCAATATCATCTCATCATCAACCTGAAACCAAACTACAAATTCAACCTGATTCATAAACAACTACAAACTCAAATCAAATTCAAAATAATCAGACAAGCAGCCAGATCAAAGTTTAGTGATAGCTCACCAGATTTTCAAAAGATTTAAAGAAAACAAAAAAATTCAAAAATCTGAAGCATGCAAATGTATTAGGATCAAGCAAATCTGAAGCAACTTAAAGATCAGAGCAACTAATCAATTCAACTTAATCAAGCCTTCAGATCAACATCAGATAAGTTCAACACTTCCAGATCAAACAAAACAAAGTTCAAATTCATCTCATCATCAAAATAGAGTTTCAGGTTTAAAAGCTAAAAACTGCTGCTCTGTTCCAAACTACAAGGTGAGCAAACATTCTTTTTAAAATCCTAAACCTGTAATCTTGTTAATCTTTGAAATGTATTTGAATGATTGAGTGAAATTTGGTTTGCATGTTTATGAATATGCAGAGATGAAGGTGTGCATGTTCAACAGGTTAGAAAATGAATCAAAGAAAATCAAAATCTCCTCCATCATCCTCTTATAGGCTTTGATGACCAAATGAAATATGTTTTATCAGACCAGATCTTAACTGCTATTTTTTTAAATAACTAATTTAAGTTTCCTAGAAAAATTTAAAATATACAATGAAAATCCTATGTATGTCAAAAATTTGATGGTCATAAAATCGTGTTTGGATTGCAAAAGTAGATTTGAGTTAACAAACGATGAATTTAGATGAAGGATTCATGATTTTTAAGTAATTAAATCGTGTGAATTCTCAAGTTGATCAGAACAAGTTTATTCGTCTATTTCTGAAGAACGGTGATGAATTGTTCGTCAGGCTTGAGGAAGGAGGTGGCTGGAGGTTCAATGATCATCAGAAAAATAATCGGAATTTTTTTTAATCGTCGTAGTGATTAGACAATGATGATCTCGGGTTTAAGGTCCGGTTTGGAGGGCTGTTGAATTCGAGGCCGTATCGTCGTCGCGGATGGATCGGGTACTACCGCACCAGAGGGGATTGATATGTGAGGATGTGATGCGTCTTTAGAAGGAGCAGCGTGGGTTTTGACGATCTGAATCGTCGATGCAAGGAAGTTTTGCCAATCGAATGTAGTTCCAGTAGGGTACTGTTCGACTCGATCTCGAATTCGGTGATAATTCGTCAATCTGGGTGATGGAGTAAGTCGACATGATGTCGTCTATTTGTCGAAGGTCAAGGCGTTGGTAGGAGGTGACCGGAGCGTCGGTGCATATGCACCGGCACCATTGTGTATCAGTAGTTGTTGAAGGAAAAAGAAGCAGGTTGGGCTCGCGTTTGCTCTCGGGGGATTAGGCCTGTGACTCGAGTACGAATGCGGGTTGTTCGTGGGAATTACTATTTTAAAATTTAGAACACATAACAAATTTTAAAAAAGAACAAAAATGTTTGTACTCGAGGGTTTTGAAATTTAACCCGAAGTTTTGCTCGAGTATTTGTGATGTGGGCTCGGGTTTTATAATTTCCAGTTTTAAAAAACTTTAATAATCTAAGTTAACTTAATTACTAAATTTATTCTTTTTAAATTGATGGTTGTTGTTAAGTTGAAATATATAATTAAAGGTTTTAAAATAAATATTTTAAATTAATTAAGTTTAAGATGTTTTAAACTTATATTTTTAAAAGAATTTATTTTAAATAAAAACTTAACAAAGTAATTAAGGAATTAATCAAATGTGTTTTAAATTTTAAACTTAATAGCTAATTTAATTTATATTATTAATGTTAATTAATTAATTAAGGATTTATAATTACTTAATAATTAAGAATGATTTATTTAAAGTTAATTAATTAAAAGGTTAATTAATTTATGATTAAGGATTAATTAATGAAGGTAATTAATTAAGGAATAAATAATTAATAAAGGGAATTAAGATTTAATTTATAATTAAGGATAATTAAATAACGGTTAATTAATTAACTAATTAAGATTAATTAATGTGAGTAATTAAAGTTAATTAATTACTTAAAGATAATTATTAAATGAAAGTAATTAAGGATCATTAATTAATTATTAAAGTTAATTAATCAAGTGATTAAAGGATAATTACTCAAAGTAATCGATTTGTGATTTATTAATATAAGTGATTAGGATAATCACTTATTGTAATTAATTAAGGATAATTAATTTAATGGTAATTAATTAAGGGTTAATTAATTTATTAATTATTCAATTAAGGGTAATTAATTTAAAGGATAGTTAAATAATTAGAGGTTAATTATTTAATGATTAAAGGTTGATTTATTTATTAATTAAAGTTGATTAATTAATAATTAAAGTTTAATTAATAAATGATTAAAGGTTAATTAATGGTTAAGGTTCATAATTAATTAATGTTAATTAACAAGGATTAGTGATTAATCTGATTTAAATTAATCAGACAATTAATTGATCTTACTTATGGATGTTTGAATTCTATTGATGGTTGAATTGTTTGATACCCTTGATATGTTATGCTTTGTGCTATGAATTGTTTTGGCGTGATCTGTGATGAATGTAATTTATTTATCTGTGATAAATTTACATTATTTATCTGTGAATCTGTGAATGAATATAAGCGTTATAGATTATACCACTTATCGACATTACTGTGCATAAATCGATGATGATTAATGATGTTGCACTATTGTGTAAATCCCCTAGACTACAATATACACACACAAATATGGATTGCAAAAGGAAATTGGTTAAGTCACTGATATTTGAATTTAATATTATTTATCCAAAATAATGAAATAATCTTAAAGATGAATTTTGAATTCAAATAATTTGGAAATGGAATTAGGTTAAATATAAAAAGCTTTTGGAAAGGAGTTTTAATGATAAAAGTTATTTTGAATAACTTGACAATGTTTTGAAGTTTAGATAATTTGATTTGAATTTGAATTCAAGATTTGAAACTGAATTCTATATTTGGAAATTATAGAAAAAATTTATACAAGTTATAATTGTGTTTATATGGGTTTTAAACCATTTTAAAAGCATTGTTTGGGAATTTGAATTTAACCCAAGTTTTATACTTGAAGGGCTTTAACTTGTGCAAAAGAAATCTTTCATATAAAGAATTTTTTGGGAGTCCGAAACGAAAAGAATTTTTTTTCAAATAATAACAGCTTTCATATAAAGAAAGGATTTCCAATTTATATTGAAGAAATTTCAATTTTCAAATAGAATTGTTTTGGAAGCTATGAGTAATCTTTGTGAAAGATTGTTGAACTTTGTTTTTAATTTAAAGAGGATCTAAAAGGT
This sequence comes from Allium cepa, assembly GCA_030765085.1. Classification (NCBI taxonomy): domain Eukaryota; kingdom Viridiplantae; phylum Streptophyta; class Magnoliopsida; order Asparagales; family Amaryllidaceae; genus Allium; species Allium cepa. The sequence goes on from CM060941.1 coordinate 431,159,170, forward strand.
ATATCTTTTGTATAAAAGATTTGAAATAGAATTGCTTTGAAAGCTATGAATTGAATATTTGATTTAAAGAGTGGATAAGTTAATCCAATTCGAAAGGGAAATTGTTTAGAAAGGCTATGAATGAATCTTTGTGAAAGATTGGTGAACTTTGTGAAGTGGATCTTTTTGTTCAAAGATTTGAATTTTTTTGTTTAAAACCATTTGTAGAAAAGTTTTGGGTAATAAGTTGTGACTTAACTAAGATCCCGTATATCCATATGCTTTTTAAAATGAAGTGCTCATTATTTAGTTTAGCCGGGAGATGACTTTGTGTCATATAACCCATTCCGAATAATGATACGACGTTATGGATAGCATTTGAAGATCGGTGGTGAAGACCTGGTATTTTCGAAAGCAAAAGGATAAACTATCGAATGTCTGTGAACCGGCTGATCCCCGGTATAGAGATTTGATCATCCTTTGTGATGGTAAGTCCGGACGTGATTAGAGATTATCCGGATTTGCAAGGGCTTCTTTGTGAAGTTCCTTTGGTTCTGTTCGAACCGGAACAGACTTGTATGGATGTGTGTCTGACATTACACCTTGAGATGTAAAGTTTTTTTCTATCAAATACATTTCTGTTTGGTGGCGGAGATTTATTCTCTTAGCTTAACACCCTTCTCTGAGACGTACGAGCTCAGAGGTTATGTAGTTAATGGTTACTAGTGATACATTCCCAATTTGGCAATGTGGCATACGAAGTGCTGCTGATCATTTGTTGATCGAAGCATGGCTATTGTGAAAAGCGTAGCTTTATGGATGAGACTTCGTCGAGCCTCACAACCCGAAAATGATCGAAACAGGAATGTTGCGGCAAGATTTTTAAGGGTCGCACCCATAGGGTATGTCCATTTCCTTTTGGATAAAAGTGATATCATGATATGGAGCCCAGATATTTAACTGTGTGGTTGTTGCTATTTGTTGGTGAATCCCGGAATAAAGATCGGTAACGACGGGGGATGGCTTACTTGTAGGTGTTACTTCCAGACAGGGGTAACCCGGCCTTGTGTTGGTAGGGAACCATTTTCGTTCTTGGGAGTGTCCCTCCAGAGGAGTTCCATTCGGTAAGGAAGTTCTTAGCCTGACTAGTGCTGGAAAATCCAAAGAAACGATACGCGGCCTGTACGGTTTTAGTTGTGTAACCTGCCATGGAATGTGGTGGTAACCTGCTATTGAACATGGTAGCTATAGTAGGCATAGTACGAAATGTCTATGTTGGCTAAGATTAATATTATACTTTCGAAATATTTTCTGCACCATGCAGTATTAATAATATCAAAAGGTTTTCGCCTATCAAACTTGTTTAACTATCATAAGGAGAAATCTCCTCCAACTGTGCGCTTGCATTGTGTGTGTGGCGGGGGCCTTATGGTAGTTTCATTTTTCAAAAAGCATTGCGGATTTAAACTTTAGAATCTTTTGTTTTGCTTTTGATAAAGATAAACTGTTTTTGTTTGGTCACACCAGTCCCATGACTGACCTGGAGTTTACTGTTCCCTTTCTAAACTCTGGATGCCCATAATTTTCCACACGGACAGTCTAGAGTTAGATTTTCAGATAATCAGCTAGTAGATGTAGATTTGATAGCCTTTGAAGTCGTTTGGCAATCGATGTTTGGATCGCATTTTCTACAAGTTCAGCATGATGGTGGTTGAAGCATTGGAGCTTTGGCATTGAAGACTCAGTTTGTTGGATTCCCGCTTTGTCACTTGAAAGACTATATTGATGGTCATCTTTCCGCTATCGATGGTCGCAAAGTCTAGACCGTCCAGTTGTTCTATTCTTTCTGCTGTACCTTGTAGCTCTGATATAATTGATCAATTCATATTTTATCGGATATTGTATTCATTGTTGTATCAATGATATATTCATTGTTTTCTTCCGCTATGTTGTTGTACTTAATGTGTTATAAGCTCCAACGAATCGGATTTTAACGTTTGAATCTGCGGCATTCGAATACGCGTGAAGTAAGGATGTCGATTTTCAAACGTGAAATTCAGGTCGTCACAATATGTATGTTAATTATACATTTAATATGTATGTTAATTATATAAATATAGACATATATATATGTACCATTATAACTTTTTCCTTAGTCATCCTTTAGACACAGGTATGGGTGATAGGGTGTCAGGATCATTTTGCAGGTTCTCATGTCTTCAAACTGTAGGATTTCGGATTGTAGAGAGGCCATCAGAGTAGAGTTTTCCACCAAGGATTACTTGCTATTCCACTAAAGATACAGGATACTTTCATCTCTATTGTGGAGTATTATCTTTAGGAGGATCCATTCTTCAGCTTGGCACTTCTTCCTTTGTACAGAGTCTCCAGAGCAGATTTTCCATTCAGCATCATATTCAGTTCCACTTCAGAGTAGATGCTTCTTCATTCCTTCCGATCCAGATGCATGGAGCTTCCTTCTTAACTTGAGATGCATGGAGCTTCCGATCCAGATGCATGGGGCATCATATTCTTTTGTTTTTAGGTACTTCTAACACCTTAGTATCGGGTGGTGGCCATGCCGGAACTCGCTATCGGGGTGTGATGGGTGGCGGACTTGCCGGAACTCATCTTAGGGGTACCTGAGTTTCTTTGATACTTGTATTTAGTTTTGTTATCTTCTAGGCATGTTGGCAGCGTCTTATTATTATGATATATATAGTTGCATGTATGCTCTCCTCTATTTCTAGAGAATTACACATTTTTCTCAAAAAATAATTATTTTTAATTTAAAAACATATTCCTTTCTTTTTAAAATAAATCAGAAGTCATGAAAACATATTTACTACCAAAATCACTTTGAAAACCTTTTCAATTCAAAATCATCAAGCTCAATATTTCCAAAATATCGAAAACAAGGCCTGGTGCTACCATAGCGCACTAAATAAGTCAAATCACATCAAAAACATCATCATGGCATCCATAATATCATATATCATCATATATATGAAAATAAATCAACAGTGGTGAGGATCCTGTTGGATCCCTCCAACCTATAACCTGCAACAAATACAGCATATGAGAAAAACGTATAATATCTACTTTGTGGTAGACACGAGTACGAAGGGTCATCCACTCATACACGGAAACGTATAGGGTCTCATCTGCTAAAATATATGAGAATATATTCAAATCAACCAATATATCTATAATATATCATATATCATCCAAACAAGCATCAATCATCATAAATAAATTTATTCTCGCTTATATAAAAATATAAGCGAGCCAGAGAGGTAAGTTTTACACACTTTGGTTGCATTCGTCATTGCAGCATTTTTTCCGATTAAAAACGAAAAGGCGTTCGAATTTAACCAAAATTATTATTTTCTCCAAATCAGTCAAATCCATTTCCTATGTATAGTATTCGATAATACGAATCCAACGCCGCTTGTTTCATGTGAATCCGACCTCATACGAGCAAGTTATGAATTTTTAAACATTCAATATAATTAATTCAAATTAAAAAAATTATAGTTTAAAAGTCTAATAACCCGTAATTTTCGATAATTAAAAAATATTAAATTTAATAAGATTTTAAAATATTAATATTGTAAGAAATTAAAATTTTATGATATATAATGAGAGTAATAACTGGAATGTAATGTTAGTAGTATTAATTTAAGGTAATTGCTAACTATTTTAATGTAGTTGCAATTAATTGAAATGATTGTAAAGTTATGATAGGTTATAAATGGTAAATAAGTAAATAAGTCAATGATGTATGTAATGGTGAGATAATATGTAATAATTTGAAATTGAATATTAAACAGTGCTGTTTAGGGAGTTATAATATATGTTTGTTGATAATAAACTTAAATATGTGATTAAATTAAGAAAAAGGTAAAAATTGTCAATGATCGCGTATTTATTTAATCCACTGAAATTACATTGGGAATAAATTGCAATTAATCTAACTAATTATTGCAGTTAATATGAATTAAAATGGTAACTGTAGAATATTGATGTGATAAATGGTAAACCAATGTTAACTATTGTCCATTAAGTGATGATTGACTGAATAATAAGATCAAAAAATCAATTTATTGGTATTTTAGATCATAATTAATGAATTTAGTTCAATTGAAATTGAACACTGTAATTAGTGTACTATTTAACATCGGATTTGACATAGAAATTTATTTATAAAGATTATAAATTAGTAGGAAATCAAAAATGATAAAATTTGTCAGTTATTAAAATTTAAGTTAAAAGTGATTTAATTAATTTAATAATAATTTATTTAATTAACGTGAAAATAGCCATTTTGATCACTGTCTTAGATTTTGACAAAAGCAGTTTCATCGGATCTGTAATAGTAAATTATTGTAGGATTTCAAGTTTCGTAGTGGTTGGACTTGTCGTTTGATCGTACGGGCTCGAAACGCGTAGAAATCAATTTAATAAAATCAATTTGAAAAAAGCTAATTTTAAAAGCTAACTTCTTCATACAATGGACTTAGGACTTGAAACCTGTTCCATTGAATTTAAAAATATCGGAAACATCTATTTTGATATATGGGATGACCTTAGAAGATGGACTAGGCTTTTCGGGTCGTTATTGTTGTTTCAGACCAATTTAATATGTTATTCATTCTTATCGGGCCTTGTCTGTATAAATAGTTTTGTTCTAACCCTAACAACCTTTTTATTTCTCACTAATGTACGTATTGAAATTTTTGTCATTTCTCTCTTCTCAATGGTTGAAAACCAAATTCCCAAATCCAAATTCAAATCAAATAAAAAAAATTAAAACTTCTCAAAATATGTCATATTATATATCGTTAGGAAGCTCTCAACAAGCACAACTCAAATCTGCTATTTATTTTTGCAATCGGGTTTTGGTTTGTTTGGAATTGAGAAAGACATTCTCGGCCATCCGTTTGGAGGTTGATGATTGGCGATGGATCGTCGAATCACGGGTACCATCGCATGGAGAGGGACGAGTGGAGGGCATCTATGCCGTTCATTCGGTCAATTAATGGATGGGTCACCTACAAAAATTCAATTAGGGTTTGACACAAAATGATGGGAGCTGGGTTTACATCAGCTTCGATCGACATGGTGGATGATCGCAAGGGGTTGTAGGCTATAGGGAAGGTCGACGGTCGATTTGGTGATGATCCAGGCAGGTGCGGCGTTGAACTGGTGGCGGATGTGTCGAGCTTCTCTTATTCGATCGCGTGAGTACTACATCGCTAGAGGTGGAGATGGAACTTGGATGACGTGTAAAGGTTAGGGTGTGTTGTTTTTTTGTCTTAATTTAATTTTAATTTTCAAATATTTTAATTTACTTAACTTTCGCATATGAACTCAGATTTGGGCACGGTTAGTTCCGCTAGGATTGTAGCGAAATTCTAGACATTTTGAAACCGGTTTGGACGAATTCTGAGACTCTTGAATTTTGGGACTTATTTGGGATTTCGAATCAATTTGAAATCAACGGTGAGTGTTTTGACCCACTCACAACCACTAAGTTATCTTATGTTAATTAAATTAAATTTATTATGCGATTAGAAATTGATTGGTTGATGTTCGCTATATTTAAACTGTCACTCCAGTTAAATATGACTTTTATTGCATTAAATCATCATTTAATATTGAATTTAATTGTCAATTGAATACCTATTAATGATAATCAATTAATTGATGTTATCTATTGGTTGAATGAATGATGATTCTGATGGATGTTTGATTGTTGATATTAGATGGCTGATGTTTTATTTATATTGTTATAACATTGCAAGTTCCCTTAGTTTATTGTTAGAAAATCTCTATGGGTTGAAATGATACATACCCGAATGATCCTTAGATTGGGAAAAAATCATTATGGGTTGAAATGATAAACCAGAGCGATTTTATGGATTTTGAACTTATTTTGGGATTACGGGTTGAAATGATATATACCCATAAATTTTAAAAAAATTACGGATTGAAATTATAAATTTCCATATCACTTGACCATAGGGTAGAAAATTATATACGGACACCAGATTGGTTAAATTAAATGATTTAAATCCTCAATTTTTGAATTCAGCTAAATGATATTTCGAAATAAAATTGGATTTATATAAACTGAATTATTATCGAAATCCAAGCTTTAGATGTCGAAATTGGAATTGCTTTAAAGGAACCGTTTAAAGAAATTACACTGAAATTTAAAGTTGAATTTGGAGTATTGCTGAAAATTTATCGAAAATGAGTTATTGAAACATTTGGAAATGTAACGTTGAAATCTACTAAATTGGAAATAGTTTGGATTTATTATTTGAACATTGGTTTGAAATCGATATTGATTAAATGGTTTAAATGGGAATTTGAATTGAAAGGCAAAATTTGTTTGTTGATTTGAAAGCTGGACGTGGTCTAGATGCGTTGAAATGAAAGATATAGTATGATTTGATATTAATTTCAAATTTATTATTTTAATATAAACTGTTTTAAAATTATTATTTTTGAATCCTAATTACTAAGATTTTCAAATTATTAAACTAATTTAATCTATTTCAAACTATTTTAATCTATTTCAATCGATTTAGACTATTTTAACTTATTTTAATCTATTTAATCCAATTTAATTGATTTTAACCTATTTTGAACTAAGTAGCGCATTTTAATATAATTTAAATCTATTTAATCTATTTTAAATCTATTTAAATCATTTTAAATCTATTAAATCTGTTTTAAATCTATTTAAACTATCTTTAATCTATTTAAAACTATTTTAAATCTATTAAACTATCTTAAATCCACCTAAACTATTTTAATCTATTTTTAAACTATTTTAGAGTATTTTAACTATTTGAAAATTTATTTTAAACTATGCTAAACTATTTAAACTATTTATGGCTATATAAACTATTTTCTCAAGTTCAGACTATGTAAAGAGTAAGTGTTTATTTCTAAATCCTTGATTTTAAAGCAAATATGATTAAATGATGTCATAACCTAAGTTGAGATTTAAAATGATATTTTCTGGTGAATAACATATTCTGAGTAAATAGAATGATTTTAAATGAGGTTTAACATATTTTGGAAAGTATGATTTTGAAAGAAAATATGATTCTGAAAGTGATATCGTTTGAATTGAATATGATATTTTGATATCAATTATGAAATGGTTTTAGAAATTTAAAAGAACCATCAGGTGTGAAATAAGTGTTTGGTTGCTAAAGAGACCGGGATCGGATATTGCCATACTCTCTGCTAATACAGAAAACCACTTTAACAACCATGTACATGGTGGTCTAGAATGAAGTAGGATGGTTTTGTGAACGATTCTGTATGAGGTATTAGCGTAGCCTGAATCCCACGAGTCATCTTGATGTGCCAAAAACAGGAGCCATGTCGAGTCAAGTGAGGTCGCACCTCCAATTGAACATGCTTCTTCGATACCATATTACGACTTTGTGATTGATTTGGTGGCCACCCCTCGATTTTGATTATGGGAGTGTGTTCCGGGTGGGCGATAGTAGCTACCATGCGTTACCATCAGTCTGGATCTGCAAAACAGTAGTATCCTACCCTAGGCAATGCCTCGCGTACCTTGTCACATGCTTTATTGCGCCTTCTAAGAGTTTGGTTTGTACCGTACCTATGGAGTGCCCACTGATAGCCCTCTAGTTTATGGAGGAATTACGGTACTGTATAGGCTATGGAAATATATAAAATGTGTTAAGGGGATATGAGTAATACCTTAATGTTATTTTAATAATTTACTTTACCGTAGACACTATTATAGTTGTGTATTGTACTATATATGTAGATAGTTTAATGGATCCTTAGGAAATGTAAATCTCTAACATCTCTTAAGTTACTACACTCATGCTGACACTGGATAGCAGATGTCAAACCCCGTAAGCATCTCTGGCGCTGTCATACCCATATTTATTTACTGTTGATTTAACTTACATAAGATCTTTCAATTCTGACTCGAGTGTTTTGTCTCTTCAATTCGCTCGGGTCCGTTTGAGCTTTTTAGTATATCGAAGATTGCTTTTGGACGACGAATACAGAGATTTAGTGCTATTATTCCATTGCTCATGATTATTCCATTGCATTATTTATTTATTATGTTGTATGTAACTCTAATTATGTATTGTAAAAGTGTAATCAAATGTTATTTGTAAACAGCTTCATGAACTATTTATTTGATTATTATATTTTGTCTTCCACTGTGAGATTCCGTGTTTTGTTTTCTTTCTTTTCTCTTCTTTTCTTATTTATCCCATAATAATCCTCCCATTTGAATGGTTTAAGTCTAACGTGTGTGGTTTATCGTCGATATAAACCGCCCAAAATGGCGGGTCGTTACAAAAATATTTACCCAACCTCTCCTCTTCCCTCTCAGGCAAGCTATAGCACCCGCGCTTCCTCGTTTTGTTTTTTTAATCTTCTTGCGAACAAGCGCGCCACCCACAGCCACCACGAACGCCGACGAACCACATCTAGTGCCGCGCCACCTTCTTTCATTCCCGCACCGCGGCACGAGTCTCGCACAAGAATCGAGGCTCTTGAACCCAAAACTGGTGAACGCGAGGAGATTTTGGCCGCCTTAGTGATCCATCACCCATCTCCACCGTTGAACTTACTCGTGGGGACGAGCTCTATATTTCTCTAATTGGGGTCGAACCCTGAAAGTGACCGTGGTGGCTCCGATTATTATGGAGCATTAGATGGAGGGCAAACCATGGTGGCTGTTTATTTTCTAGGGTTTGACATGGAGAAGGGGACGTGCTTTTATAACGAAATAAAATATCTAAACACTATTCACTTCTAAAATTTCAAACTCCAAACGAAGCATGTCGCCAGACGTTCTATATGTTATACCCCTATTCCGAATGCAATGAAACTAATATCAGAAGCCAATTCCATTATATACAGAAGTTAACTTTCAAAATCAAATTGTTTTAATTTTAAATTTCTTTAGTTAAATTCTATGCGTTTCAAGATCGCACGACCAAATGATATGTCTGATCGCTATGAAACTTGAAATCCTATAAAAACTCACTATTACGGATCCAATGAAACAAGTTTCGTTGAAATCTGAGACAGTGCCGAAGATGACTCTTTTTACACGTTAATTAAAATAAAAATTTCCAATTTCTATTAGATCACTTTTAAGTCAAATTTAAAAGTTCACTAATTTTATTCTAATTCAAATAGAATTTAAATTAACTTTATAAATCGTTTTCATTCACATTAAATTCGAATTTCAATTATTTAAACAGTTTCATATATTAAATTAATAATTTAATTATCTAAATAAATCCTTATATTTGAAATATAAGTTACTTATCCTACAAAATTTACTTTTGAATGTTTAAAATCAATTAAATATTCCAATTTCGAATGGTTAAAATTCTGGGTTGTTACATACTTCCCCCTTAAAGGAATTTCGTCCTTGAAATTACTAAGTTAAGAAAGATGTTACAACTTCGTTTACTTTCAAAATGATTTTGCTGAAATACAATACCAAATCCTCTCAAGTGTTTAACTTTCCCAAAATCAATTAGTAGCAACTTTTATAAAAAGTTTTCATAGTTTTCAAATTCACTCTTAGTTGTTAACTAATACTATTCTAACAAATCAGTTAATACAATTCATAGTTATTTACTAACCACATTCCATAAATCAACAAACATCATTCAAAAACCAACACATCTTATTTCAAATTATAACTCCAAAATCAAATTTTTGCAAAAGTTTTATGTAAAAATTCCAATTTAAAAGATGGATTTAAATTTGTAATTAAATTAAAATTTGGGTTAAATTGTGGATCCGTTTGAATTTTTTCAAATTTAATAAGATGTATATACTTATTTGTTTTAGAATTTGATTTAAAACTCAAAATAAATTGAATTGGATTGTAAATAAATTTTGATTTGGAAATTCAAAATAAATTCAAAATGAATTGGATTTATAAATTGTACTTTGGAAAGAATAATATGTATAATTATTTATCAAAAGTATAAATTGTGTTTTAATTCATTTTCTTTAAAAAGATATAAAATGTTTAAAATAAAAATTATCTTATCAATATTAATGTAAAATATAAAATAAAATATATGTTGTAAAAGTAATGCTTGAAGAAAATCAAACCATAAACAGAAATAAAAAAGAAAATCCATAGTCAAAGCAAAGAAAGTTTGAATATGTACACTTGCAAATAGAAGAAACAAAAGTAAATACATACAAACTTGCTTGAATCAAGCAAGCAAGTATAAAAGAAAAAAAGGATTGCAAAAGAAGACAAACAAACAAAAATATCTTTGTAATAAAACTTATAAAAGAAGAAATTAGAAGAATTATATCTACAAACAAACCTGTAAGTACATACATAATTAAATAACATAAGTTTATAACTAAAAATGGAGACATGCATTTAATAACATTCTTCTCAAGCACAAATTGATATCATCTCAGCCGAAATGTAAACTTCATTTCAGTTATAAAAAAAATATCTTTAGTCAAACCAAAGAAAAATAAAAAAATCTGTTCAAAGATAAAACTCAAACCAGATAATACCTTCCCCTTATATACAAACTGTCTTTTTATATTTATATATATCAACTATTTCTATTTCGTTCAGTAAGAAAAAAACTAAGTAAACCAGAGAAAAGAAGAAAATATATAAACCTCATTCAACAACAAAACATTTTTCAAACAAAACAAAGCAAGTTTAAGGGGAAAAATTCAATCTGCAGTTTCAAACAAAAAGGCAGCCCTCTATTCTTCAAATTTATGTGAGTAAACATACCTTTTAAAAATTTCAAAGCTGTGTATTGATTCATGAAGAACTTTGTGCTTGGTTGTGTGCTTTTAAATAATTAGTTCTGCATTTGTATCTGTTGTTCTGTGAAGTTTTGAAGAGTCTGTTCTTCTGGTTTCTAGTTACAGTATGATCATAAACAGGAAAAAATCTAATAAATTTTCATATAAATTTTCATATAAACATTTTTACTTAGGATTTGAAACAAATCATGTTTGTTTAAACTTAAAAATCACAATTTGGAAATTGCTTGAAGCTTGACAGTATAACATAGACTCGGCACATTCAATTTTACTGAAAAAAGAAATCTTATGAAAAACTCGAATACTTTAATTTGTTGACTTGATTTTATAACTTGAATGAACATTAAAAAATAAGATTTTTGAAATAAAAATAGTGATTTTTAGTTAAGTGTTCTAGGCACAGTTCCTAGTGGAACTGAATATACTTTTTTATCAATTCCGAGTGATCAATCAAATGTTGGGTGTTGAAACTTTGTTCGAAGATTGCTTGATCTTCGTTGAACTCAGGAAAATGTTTTAAAAAAATTTCTATTGCATAGGATGTTAGAACGAGGTAAGAGTAGGGTTTAGTGCTTGGGGTTTTGTCATGGTCAGTGACAAAGTGATTTTATCACCTCGGCTTGATCGAGTTGTACGAAATTGAGGGCAATGGAAGAACAAGGGGTTAGCATGGTGAGGCCGAAGTTATGGCGATTTCGGTGGTGGGGGCGACTGAGGCGAAGCAATTTTTGGGTTGTGGTCGAGTTCTAGGATTCAAACGAAATGCTAAATTTTGATTCATTAGGTTTGGCTTTGAATTTAACTTCGATTTTGAGTGCTGCGATGATTGGAGACTTGCTTAAGAATTTGGAACTCGCCGTAGCAGCGGCACAACGCCGTGCACGTGCACGATGGATCGTGAGCACGTTGGAGGTTGAGCAGGTGTTGGGTTCCCGGGAGTTTGCTCGGGGAAGAAGGTGATTTTCTCGAGCAAATTTTCTATTTGCTCGCATAAGTCCTACAGCGTATCTGCTTATGAAGTTAACGTTTTAAACTTACTCAACTAGAAAACGAAAAAGGAAGAAGAAGAGGAAGTATACGCGAGGGAGACAAGGATGACTCGTGGATGATGGAAGGAAACTCGAAGCATTTCTCGAGTGAAACCGGGTAAATCTCGGGTTTTGTGTAAATGGGTTTAAGCCTTACAGATTTAAAGATAAATTTTTTTAACAAGTTTTTGTGTTAATAAGGTAATAAATGTTTGATTACTTTGAGTTAAGAATTTGTTTCAAATTTAAATTAATCAAGTGAATATGTTAGAATGTTTTTTTAAAATCTTAATTAATTAATTAATTAGATAATTTAAGTTAAGTATTCAATTAGTGAACATTAAAGTTTTGTAGTTGGTAATAATTTAATTTCAAAGTTTAAAGAATATTTTTAACATGATAACTAAGACAAATAATAATAATTATTAATTGTTTAAAAAAAGGTAATTAAGGATGGTTAATTAATTTTAATTAACTAAGTGATTTGGGATTCATCAATTTGAAATTAAAGATTTGTTTAATTAACAATTAAATATCTGATTTATTTATAATTAAGGATTGTTTATTAGAAAATGATTAAAGTCAATTTATTAGTAGTCAATCAAGATAATTGATTAAAGAATAATCAATTAGAATTTAATTAATTTATCATTAAGAATAGTTAATCATTGATTTGAATAAATCAGTAAAAATAGTTATATGGTTAATTTTGTTAATCACCTTCACCTTAAATTGATGATGATTGATTGTCATCAAAAGTCGTGTACTGGATTTATATTTCTGTTCGTGATTGTGATACTGTGTGATGTAGATTACGAATTGTTGAACTGTGATTTGTGATTCGTTTCTGTAAACCCCTTTGCCCGTAAAACGACATTTAAATTTCGATGCGACAAGGAGTCGGATTCCAGTTGGTAATCCGAAACCTACATCGAATTGTAATGATGAATCTTTGTGATTGATAAATTTACTTTATCTTTGAATCTGTGAATGAAGATAAGCGTTATGAATTATATCGCTTATCGATATTGATATCTCTGTGATGATTGATGTTGTGCACTATTGTGTAAAACCCCTGGACCACACTCATACACACACAAATATGGATTTCACGTGGAAATCGGTTAAGTCACAGATTTTTAAATAAGTTTTGAATTTGAATTTTTAAATTCAAATAGTTTTGGAAATAAATTAAGTTTAATGTAAAAAGCTTTTGGAAAAGGTGTTTTAAGAATGGAAGTTATTTTGAATAACTAATAGAGATTTGGAATTTGAATAATTCGATTTAAATTGGAATTCAATATCTGAAATTGAATTCTGTATTCGGTATTTATGATTTAAAAAGGGTATACAAGCTTATATCGGTTTAAACCATTTTAAAATGTTGTTTTGGGAATTTGAAGATTTTAGCTTGTACAAATAAAATCGGATTTTCCGAAATGAAAACAGTTTGTTTCAAACGATAAAAGCTTTCATATGAGTAATGAATTTGCAATTTGTATTAAAGGAATTTCAAGTTGAAATGGTTTTCCAAGTTATGGATGAACATTTGAAAACGAGTTTTGAAAGCTATAAGTTAAATCTTGATTCAAAGATTTAAAGAATTAATCCAATTAAAATGGAAATTTATTTTGAAATCCGTGAATGGATCTTTGTGAAACTGGGTGAATTTTTTGGAACAAATCTTTTTGTTTAAAAAGATTTGAAATGGTGATTGGTTTAAACCATTTGAAAGAAAGTTGGAATTATTAAGTTGTGACTTAATTGAAATCCCATATCCATATGTTTTCAAATATTGCGTTCATTATTCGGTTTACCCGGGAGAGGACTTTGTGTCATTTAACCCATTCTGGATAATGATACGATGTTATGGATAACATTTGGAGACCGGTGGTGAAGACCGGGTATTTTCGAGAACGAAAGGATAACCCGTCGATTGTCTCTGTACCGAGTCGCGCCGGTATAGAGATTCCCTAAGTGATGGGAATTCTGATCGGGATTGTGAATACCCGGATTGCAAGGGCTTCTTCGGAAGTGCCTTCGGTTCTGTTCGAACCAGGGACAGACTTGTATGGTTGTATGTCTGACACTACACTTTGAGATATAAAGCAGATTTCTTTCAAATACATATCTGTTGGTGGCGGAGAATTTATTCTCTTAGCTTAACACCCTTCTCTGAAACGTACGAGCTCAGAGGTTATGTAGTTGAAGGTTATCAGCAATATTATCCCAATTTGGTAGTGTGGCATGCTAAGTGCTGCTGTGTGTTGATGATCATTGGTTGATCATTTGTGATTAAAGCATGGCTTTAGTGTAAAGCGTAGCTTTGTGGACGAAACCTCGTCGAGCCTCACAAACCGGTAATGCTCGAAACATGAAAGATGCGGCAAGGTTTCAGGGGTAGCTCCCCTAGGGTGTGACCATTCCTTCTGGAAAGGGGTAGTATCATGGTATGGAGCCCAGATACTTACTCATGTGGCACTGTAGTATATTTATTATTGTGTGATGTTGTTGGTGTTGAGAGCTCTCGGATAAAGGTCCCAAAGGACCTGGGGTGGCATATCTGTAGGTATTACTTCCAGGCAGGGAGGAACCCGTCCTTGTGTTGGCAGAGAGCCAGATAGGTTCTCGGGGCGTCCCGCCAGAGGCGTTCCCATGTGGCAGTAGGAAGTTACTTAGCCTGACCATTTGTTGGAAATCCATTCATCCAATACGAGCCTTGTACGGTTTTAGTTGTATTACCTGCCATCTACTTATGGTGGCGCCCCACTGTTTGGATGGTAGCTATAACGTGCATAGTTCGAAATGTCTATGCTGGCTAAGATAAATATTATACTTTCGAAGTGTTTTCCACTATGCACTAATAATTATAGTATAAACAATGGTTTTCGCGTATCAAGCATGTTTGACTATCATAAGGAGAAATCTCCTCCAATTCTGCGTTTGCATGGTGTGTATGGCGGGAGGCCTTATCGTAGTTTCATTTTCCAAAAGCATTGCGAATTTCAAATTTAAAATCTAAATTCTTTGATTGTTTTTAAAGACCATACTGTTTTGTTTGCTCACACCAGTCCCATGACTGACTTGGAGTTTATTGTTCCATTCCTAAACTCTGGGTGCCCATAATTTTTCACACGGGCAGTCTAGAGTTTGGTTTTTCAGATAGTCAGGTTTAGTAGATTATTTGGAGCTAGTTCAGTCCGTGGACGACTGACCTTGCTTATCTTGGTGTAATCTCGATGGTGGATCAAGCTTGAAGTTTTAGAGCTTTGTCTTTGGAGCTTTTGGATCAGAGTTGCAGTATTGGATTCTGTGAAGACCCATCTCATATTTTGTATCGTGTTCCGCTGTTTTCTGTATTGTATATTCTTTGATATTGATGATTATCATTGTATCAAATTGATGTATCGGATATTGTATTCAGGTTGTATCAGTGATATCATCTTTTATTTCCACTGTGTTATTTATCATCTAATGGGTTTTGCAAGCTCCCGCGATATGAATTTGATGTTGTTTGTCGGACATCGTGTTCCACTGTGTTAAGGTAATAAATGCAGTCCTCTATTCTTCAAATTTATGTGAGTAAACATACCTTTTAAAAATTTAAAAGCTATGTATTGATTCGTGAAGAACTTTGTGCTTGGTTGTGTGCTTTTAAATAATTAGTTCTGCATTTGTATCTGTTGTTCTGTGAAGTTTTGAAGAGTCTGTTCTTCTGGTTTCTAGTTACAGTATGATCATAAACAGAAAAAATATAATAAATTTTCATATAAAAAATTTTTACTTAGGATTTTAAACAAATCATGTTTGTTTAAACTTAAAAATCACAATCTGGAAATTGCTTGAAGCTTGACAGTATAACATAGACTCAGCACATTCAATTTTACTGAAAAAAGAAATCTTATGAAAAAATCGAATACTTTAATTTGTTGACTTGATTTTATAACTTGAATGAACATTAAAAAGTAAGATTTTTGAAATAAAAATAGTGATTTTTAGTTAAGTGTTCTATGCACAGTTCCTAGTGGAACTGAAAATATTTTTTTATCAATTCCGAATGATCAATCAAATGTTGGGTGTCGAAACTTTGTTCTAAGCTTGCTTGATCTTCGTTGAACTCAGGAAAAATGTTTAAAAAAATTTTCTATTGCATGGGATGTTAGAACGAGGTAAGAGTAGGGTTTAGTGCTTGGGGTTTTATCGTGGTCAGTGACGAAGTGATTTTATCACCTTGGCTTGATCGAGTTGTACGAAATTGAGGGGAATGGAAGAACAAGGGGTTAGCATGGTGAGGCCGAATTTATGGCGATTCCGGTGGTGGGGGCGACTGAGGCGAATCAATTTTTGGGTTGTGGTCGAGTTCCAGGATTCAAACGAAATGCTAAATTTTGATTCAGTAGGTTTGGCTTTGAATTTAACTTCGATTTTGAGTGCTGCGATGATTGGCGACTTGCTGAAGAATTTGGAACTCGCCGTAGCGGCGGCGCAACGCCGTGCACGTGCACGGTGGATCGTGAGAACGTTGGAGGTTGAGCAGGTGTTGGGTTCTCGAGAGTTTGCTCGGAGAAGAAGGTGATTTTCTCGAGCAAATTTTCTATTTGCTCGCGTAAGTCCTACAGCGTACCTGCTTATGAAGTTTACGTTTTAAACTTACTCAACTGGAAAATGAAAAAAAGAAGAAGAGGAAGTATACGCAAGGGAGAGAAGGATGACTCGTGGATGATGGAAGGAAACTCGAAGCATTTCTCGAGTGAAACCGGGTAAATCTCGGGTTTTGTGTAAATGGGTTTAAGCCTTACAGATTTAAAGATAAAAATGTTTAACAAGTTTTAGTGTTAATAAGGTAATAAATGTTTGATTACTTTGAGTTAAGAATTTGTTTCAAATTTAAATTAATCAAGTGAATACGTTAGAATGTTTTTTTAAAATCTTAATTAATTAAGTAGATAATTTAAGTTAAGCATTCAATTAGTGAACATTAAAGTTTTGTAGTTGGTAATAATTTAATTTCAAAGTTTAAAGAAGATTTTTAACATGATAATTAAGACAAATAATAATAATTATTAATTTTTTAAAAAAGGGTAATTAAGGATGGTTAATTAATTTTAATTAACTAAGGGATTTGGGATTTAACAATTTGAAATTGAAGATTTTTTTAATTAACAATTAAATATCTAATTTATTTATAATTAAGGATTGTTTATTATATAATGATTAAAGTCAATTTATTAGTAGTCAATCAAGATAATTGATTAAAGAATAATCAATTAGAATTTAATTAATTTATCATTAAGAATAGTTAATCATTGATTTGAATAAATCAATAAAAATAGTTATATGGTTAATTCTGTTAATCACCTTCACCTTAAATTGAAGATGATTGATTGTCATCAAAAGTCGTGTACTGGATTGATATTTCTGTTCGTGATTGTGATACTGTGTGATGTAGATTACGAATTGTTGAACTGCGATTTGTGATTCGTTTCTGTAAACCCCTTTGCCCGTAAAACGACATTTACATTTCAATGCGATAGGGAGCCGGATTCCAGTTGGTTATCCGAAACCCACATCGAATTGTAATGATGAATCTTTGTGATTGATAAATTTACTTTATCTGTGAATCTGTGAATGAAGATAAGCGTTATGGATTATATCGCTTATCGATATTGATATCTCTGTGATGATTGATGTTGTGCACTATTGTGTAAAACCCCTGAACCACACTCATACACACACAAATATGGATTTCACATGGAAATCGGTTAAGTCACAGATTTTTAAATAAGTTTTGAACTTGAATTTTTAAATTCAAATAGTTTTGGAAATAAATTAAGTTTAATGTGAAAAGCTTTTGGAAAATGTGTTTTAAGAATGAAAGTTATTTTGAATAACTAATAGAGGTTTGGAATTTGAATAATTCGATTTAAGTTGGAATTCAATATTTGAAATTGAATTCTGTATTCGGTATTTATGATTTAAAAAGGGTATACAAGCTTATATCGGTTTAAACCATTTTAAAATGTTGTTTTGGGAATTTGAAGATTTTAGCTTGTATAAATAAAATCGGATTTTCCGAAATGAATATAGTTTTTTTCAAACGATAAAAGTTTTCGTATGAGTAATGAATTTCCAATTTGTATTAAAGGAATTTCAAGTTGAAATGGTTTTCTAAGTTATGGATGAACATTTGGAAACGAGTTTTGAAAGCTATAAGTTAAATCTTGATTCAAAGATTTAATCCAATTAAAATGGAAACTTATTTTGAAACCCGCGAATGGATCTTTGTGAAACTGGGTAAACTTTATGGAACAAATCTTTTTGTTTAAAAAGATTTGAAATGGTGATTGGTTTAAACCATTTGAAATAAAGTTGGAATTATTAAGTTGTGACTTAATTGAAATCTCATATCCATATGTTTTCAAATATTGCGTTCATTATTCGGTTTAGCCGGGAGTGGACTTTGTGTCATTTAACCCATTCCGAATAATGATACGACGTTATGGATAGCATTTGAAGATCGGTGGTGAAGACCGGGTATTTTCGAGAACGAAAGGATAACCCATCGATTGTCTCTGCACTGAGTCGCGCCGCTATAAAGATTCCCTAAGTGATAGGAAGTCCGATCGGGATTGTGAATACCCGAATTGCAAGGGCTTCTTCGGAAGTGCCTTCGGTTCTGTTTGAACCCGAGAAAGACTTGTATGGTTGTATGTCTAACACTACACTTTGAGATATAAAGCATATTTCTTTCAAATACATATCTGTTGGTGGCGGAGAATTTGTTCTCTTAGCTTAACACCCTTCTCTGGGACGTACGAGCTCAGAGGTTATATAGTTGAAGGTTATCAACAATATAATCCCAATTTGGTATTGTGGCATGCTAAGTGCTGTTGTGTGTTGATGATCATTGGTTGATCATTTGTGATCAAAGCATAGCTTTAGTGTAGCGTAGTTTTGTGGACGACACCTCATCGAGCCTCACAAACCGGTAATGGTCGAAATAGGAAAGATGCGGCAAAGTTTCAGGGGTGGCTCCCCTAGGGTGTGACCATTTCTTCTGGAAAGGGGTAGTATCATGGTATGGAGCCCAGATACTTACTCATGTGGGCACTGTAGTATATTTATTACTGTGTGATGTTGTTGGTGTTGAGAGCTCTCGGATAAAGGTCCCAAAGGACCGGGGGTGGCTTATCTGTAGGTATTACTCCCAGGCAGGAAGGAACCCGACCTTGTGTTGGCAGAGAGCCGGGTAGGTTCTCAGGGCGTCCCGCCAGAGGCGTTCCCATATAGCAGTAGGAAGTTCCTTATCCCGACCATTTGTTGGAAATCCATTCATCCAATACGAGCCTTGTACGGTTTTAGTTGTATTACCTGCCATCTACTTATGGTGGCGCCCCACTGTTTGGATGGTAGCTATAGCAGGCATAGTTCGAAATGTCTATGCTGGCTAAGATTAATATTATACTTTCGAAGTGTTTTCCGCTATGCACTAATAATTATAGTATAAACAATGGTTTTCGCGTATTAAGCATGTTTGACTATCATAAGGAGAAATTTCCTTCAATTCTGCGTTTGCATGGTGTGTGTGGCGGGAGGCATTATGGTAGTTTCATTTTCCAAAAGCATTGCGAATTTCAAATTTAAAATCTAAATTATTTGATTGTTTTTAAAGACCAAACTGTTTTGTTTGCTCACACCAGTCCCATAACTGACCTGGAGTTTATTGTTCCGTTCATAAACTCTGGGTGCCCACAATTTTCCACACGGGCAGTCTAGAGTTTGGTTTTTCAGATAATCAGGTTTAGTAGATTATTTGGAGCTAGTTGAGTCCGTTGATGACTGACCTTGCTTATCATGGTGTAATCTCGATGGTGGATCGAGCTTGATGTTTTGGAGCTTTGTCTTTGGAGGTTTTGGATCAGAGTTGCAGTATTGGATTCTGTGAAGACTCATCTCATATTTTGTATCGTGTTCCGCTGTATTCTATATTGTATATTCTCTGATATTGATGATTATCGTTGTATCAAATTGATGTATCAGATATTGTATTCAGGTTGTATCAGTGATATCATCTTTTATTTCCGCTGTGTTATTTATCATCTAATGGGTGTTGCTAGCTCACGCGATACGAATTTGATGTTGTTTGTCGGACATCGCGTTCGGGTCGTGACATTTTACAAAGTGCTCAAAAAATTTCCAACGCCTTAAATGACGAAAAATTTCATCAACTTCTCCTTTACGCAGTTCAATCGTAGTAGGATCACAACATATATATATATATATATCACAAATATACATCTCATCTTCGAAAATGAGGCATCCCGTATAGAAAAAACATAAAAGTACGATATGTAATTCGAGATATGTACCTTTTATTATATTAGAGAGCATATACAACTAATATAGTGTGAAAGCAAGCTCCAAATGCGATGCAAACGTCATCCGCGCCTACTAAACACTCAATAATTAAATGCAAAACATGTATATAGCATATAATATCAATATATAATATACTATGCAATAATCGTATGAAAATGAAACACATGCAACATACGCAATCATCAAAACAACTAACATCCAACAAATCAATTCGTTTGTTTGCTATTTAGTTTTCATCCAACTAATTCACATTCAAGTTAACTAACAATCATTTTATTACATTCATTCTCATTTTACTTTCATTTGATTCTCATCAAATTAGTTTGCATTCATTCCTTCATATTTAATTAGTTCACATTCTACTAATATATATTCATTCCAATTCATTTATTAACATTCATTCTTTAACACACATTTTCTTTCAATTTATTAACATTCATTTAAATTTTGTTAACTTTACTTCCGATTCATGTTTAACAACTGTAACGACCGAGAATTTGACCACTTTAAAATATACTATTTAAAATAACTTTAAATATAAAATATATAAAATTTCATGATTTAAATAATATTAGATATGATTTTCAAAGAGAAATATACACAAAAATAGGAATAATTGCTTATATCGACGAAAGTTACAAAATCCTGATTTTAGAAAAGTAAGTTTCAACGGTTAAATATTTTATTTTAATTAATTTATAAGTGTTTATATTTTTTAATAACCTTATACAAATTTATTTTTATATTTTTTATATAAAAAATATTTTAACTAAAACAACAAAATGTGACCATAAAACATTTTGTCAAAAATCAACGTTTTGTCTATTTAAAGTTGTCGCAACGCTGTTGCACATTTATTTTCTTATACATGAACATATATTCAAATAGTATAAGTATTAATTAATTCACTAACCAAGTTTACTTTTACTAAACATACTTAAAAGATTCTAGAATGTAACTAATAAAAAGTAAGCATAAAAAGACAAAAAATATTATAAAAGTCAAAAGGTAGACATTAAATCAAACAAACATAATTATTATATTCTTTACTTAATACTTAAGTGAAAATGACATAAAGTAATGATTTAAAATGTGATGGTAAATGTTGAGAAAGTAAGTTTACTTTAAGTTAAAGTAAGGGTATATTTGTCATTTCACATAATAATATTTTATTTCAAACTTTTTCTATAAATACCTACCACTTCTTTCACAAATTACACACTTTTCATTCTTCTTCTTCTTCTCTTGCTAAGCTTCTTCTTCTTTCTTAGAGCTTTAATGGCTTCCATACGTCTCTAAAAAAAATCTAAAAGCATAATAAAGTTATGGCAAAAAATAATCGACAAAAAAGTATACCACTTAAGTCAAGTTCAAGCTAGTAAGTTCCATCCATCAACCCAAGGTTGATGTAACGGACCGGGTTTTTGACCATCGAAAAAATCGACATCAATACGTCCACTGTATAAAATGCCAAGAAATCGAATAACGGAAACACCAGTTCATTAGGGATGAAGAAGAAAAGGTGGAAGAAAATAAAGAAACGGCAACACATAATCTCACAATCGCAATGGAACAAAATATAATATATAATAACAGACTTTAAATACAAGAACTGTACTGCTAATATACATAACATTACAAGATTACAACAATCAAAACATTAATCTTGACAGTTTAATAATTTGTCCTAATATACATAACTAACACAACAGAAATAACCAATTACGTGATATACATCTGAACTCCTCCAGCTCGTCCCCTGAGCTCCATGGCATTTTAACCTGAATCTGTAATACTCAGTCTGACCTGAGTATTATAATAAAATAACACCCGAGTCAGTTTGAAAAACTAGCGTGAGAAAACACACTTAATTTGAATTATTAACTTTTCAAAATCTTTTGGAAACAAAGGTATCTCATAAGACCACGTCACAAATAAACACAATGGGTTTTTACCTTACGATAACCAAAACGATTATCATCAAAATCGTCTAATATTATAATAATATCTATAGAAAGTAAATAGAAAATAGTCGAAATGCTTGCATCTCACATTCCAGCATAGTTGGGCACAATCAATAACATACAATGCTTATTGGAGAATGGATTCCATTGAATGACAGGGCCACTAGGGTAACGCCCACCACAGTACATCTCTAGAATAATGTACCGAGGACCATGCCGGGATCTCTTGCTACACAAGACTGGCCCACCCCTAACCTGGATAGACCGAATATGTTATCACCCCGGGTGTTTCCACCCTTACCATCGAGCGCTCCTTCCATGCACACCCATATCCATAATATAAAGGTTATCAAGGACATCTAGAAAGGTGATAATATACCCTATTTGGGTACGACCTAATTAGCCTTGCCGCATCTCCCCTGTTTTAGTCATTCCAGGTTGATGAGGATTGAGGTTAAGCGTTACATTTCTAGAAACAATTCTACTTAGAATACTCATCGTCCTCCAATGACGATGTTCTGATAGCATTCATCCATACAAGTTGTCCTTGGTCTGAACAAACTGAATCACCGTCTTCATCATCTTTACGTTATTCTTTCGTAACGTTCAAACCGGATCGAAGTCGTTTACCCGATCCCGGTCTCTTCGAAACAATTAATGAAATTGGCTAAAATTTGATAGTCGGTTATTTAACTATCAATACATATCCATAAATAATCATCAGGCCCTATTATAATTTTTTTCCAAAATTTATTTCAAAATATCTTTATAAGACTTTACTTCCCATACGTTAACATTTTGGAAACAGTTTTCGAATCCTTTTATTTTCAACGGAATATTCTACCCTTTTACAATACTCAGAATATTTTTTTCCACTTCATCTTAAATTCAACACTTAGGAAGTATTCTATTTATTTCCTACTTCTTTTCTCAAAAACATCTACAAATTTTATTTGTAAGTTTCTTAACTCATTTACATGATTTCTATAAATTCCAGAATTCTTTAATTAATTCCCTTAATATTTCCCAAGCCAATTTTTACTTGCTTATAAACTCAATTTTCCCTTTGTACTCCTCTATGAACTCTATTTTCGTTTTCGAAGTTCAATTATTTTAACCACTTCGGGAATTTCTTACTTTTCTTCCCAATCCCATTTTAAAATAATTTCCTCATAATCCCATATACTGAATAGCCCATTTCCAACCTTCCGAGAAGGTTTATAAATAATTTTAAAAAATTTCAAAACTCTCTCTATGTGTATATATATAAGTATTTTAAAGAAAATAATAATAATTTGTTTTTAAGACATATTCATATAATTATCTAAAATATTGAAACATTTTTTTTCTACTATCACTTTTCAAAGCAGGTTTAAAAATCTTAGGATTTTATTAAAATATAGTATTTGAAATTCACCGCTGAAGTATTCCAATACTAACTAACTTCAAAATTTATATAGTTTAATAAATAAGAATTTTCCTTTTTAAATAAAAACTTAACTTACCAATAAGATAAAATTTTAAATCTCCATAACCAAACTTCATTTTATAAATGTTCTCGATTCCCATCCCATCACCTCCATTCCGCTCTCCTTAACCATTTCAGTCCAAAATAGTATCCACTATTCTTCTCACCCTATTTCCATATTCAAATGTAAATTCTTTCCGTAATTTAAATTCCAAATTTATCATTCGATATCACTTTCCTTTATTCACAAACTTCGTTTATAAATTATTATAACTCCTTTGATTTTTTTTACTAAAAATAGTCTCATTAATAAAACTCCATTTTTATAAATTCAATTTCCTTATAAATTCCACTTATTTTTGCCAATCTATTTTTAATATCGATTTTCACCTTTTTTCCCTATTTCTCGAAAATCATTTCTAAATCCTGTCTTAAAAAATCCTTTATATAAATTATTTTAAATTCTCTATTTAAAATATTTTTCCCGCATTATTTTGTATGATTAAAAATCTATTTTTGCTTATTCAAGTTAGTATCCTTTAAATAACCAAAATTTCGATATATACATTTTTAACTTAAAAATCTCCTTTTCATTCCTTAGAAATTTAAAATAATATTTATGGTATTTAATATACAAAAATTAATTTTCATGCTATTATAACTTTTAAAAATTTGCAATACATAATAATCCAGCATCATATATATATATATATATATATATATATATATATATATATATGGAAAATAATAACATAATTGAGGATTTCAGTTGGATACCTCCGACCTGTTTTTCCTACATCCACAGATGTTAGACAATAATAAAAATATAAATCCCACTTCTAGGGGGATAGCGCGGTATAGAGGGTAATCCGCTATTATGTGGGGCGCATAGGGACTCATCCGCTATAATATGCGGGAATATCACTTAAATGCTAATATATATACTACTATATATATATAGTCATCCAACAGATAATTATAAATTTATCAATCCAATCAAACATCCAATAATTTTAATTTAAACAGTTAAATTTAAATATGGTAATCCAAATGAGTGTGAAATTTTCACCTTTAATTTTTAAATTGCAATCCGTCCCAAATTTATATTTCCACATAGCTTCCCTTCGATTTAAACCTCCTAAGAAAATTATGAATTATATAAATTAACGATATAATTATTATTTTTTATTTTTTAAAGTAATAAACTAATTACTCTCTGATTATAATTAATTAAAATAAACATAATATATCTTCTACCAAAAGGTCAGCACTTTTGCCTAAACCAGTCAACCTCACAATGGGCCGACCTTCCCTTCTTCGTGCGCCAGCACTTCATCACCATCAGCCAATCCAATTGTCTCCTCCTTCCAATCGTCGAACACTGCCACCTCGACCTCACTCTACAAATGTCGTGCGCCTCTAAACTCAACGTGAACCCATACTGCCGCGACTTCCACCTGCAATCGTCCCCTCTCCAGCACTTTGATGTCGAGCCCTAAGCCACCGTTTCCTGCCTCCGTTCTCCCCTAGCGTCGTCGACCTCGCGCTTCAGCCAAACCCATGTGTACGTTCGCACTTACGCGAACTCTACCTCGTCACAATGCAATCGCGACTTCATAAATCCCCCATTTTATGTTTGAATCGATCTCGTTCGACTAAAGAAGGAACGAAATGGAACTCGCAATTTGAATTGATATATATTCGTTTGATCTTCGAATGACTTCAATTTCCTTTCTACCGCGGTTTGATTTCAATTCTCGATTTCGATTTCTTTTTTTTAGGTGGGAACGAATTCGATTGAACTGAGGATTGGAAGAGGAGAGAGAAGGCGCGATTTCTATTTCAATTGATCTCGTTCAATTGAAGAATGAAAGGAAAAAAATCTCGCGATTGAATATGATATATATATATATATATATATTCGCTGAGAACGAGAATTTCTTCGATTAACATTTTTCTACGCTTTGAACTGAAGAGAAAGAAGAGGGATACAGATTTTAAAAGGAGAATGGAGGGAGGAACAAGAGTTGAAGTTGGCATGTAAGATGAAGGCAATAGTGTTATAAAAGGAAGGAAAAAGTTTTGATGTGAATGCGGGCAATCAATATAAATGTAAATATATTATATTATTTAATTTTTAAAACGTCCCGATTTACACAATTCAAAATCTCGAACCCCTATCGAGCCGTGCCGCTAGGCGTTTATAATGTTATACCCCTATTTCGAACGGAATGGAAAATGTTTTGAGTCCTAATTCGATCGTATGGAGAAGATAGTTTTTTGGACCCAATTATTAAATTAGTTTCCAACAAAATTCAGCGCGTTTCTATCCCGTACGATCAAACCATAACTCCAAACTCTATGAAATTTGAAAATCGATAATAATAAGCTATTACGGATCCAATGAAACTGGTTTCATCGAATTCTAAGACCGTGCCTCGGATCGCTATTTTAACGCGTCGGTTGAATTGATGATTTCAAAAATTCTCGAAATCGCTCGATTTTTTTTCAGTTTTAAAACCTTACTAACTAAATTAAAATTCCAAATCCAATATTTAAACCATTTAAATATTCAAAATTAATCGGTGGAAAATCCAGGTCGTTACATTTCTCCCTCCTTAAAAGAATTTCGTCCCTAAAATTGTTAAGGCAAGAAAAATGCTACAAACCCATTACATATTCAAAACCCACTTAGTTAAACTTGGCATTTCACTTTTCTAATCTCTTAGTTTTTAATCAAAACCATTAGTTTTCAATTCTAATTACGCTGCCCTTTATTCCAGTTTCAATTTCGTAATCAAATTGTCATTAACAAAAAATTTCAAAATTTTTCTAATTCCCAAAATTTTTGAATTTTTTTTCGCCGAGTCTTCCTTGTACAAAAAGCCTTTTGCAATATAACAAGAGAGATAACAATATATACATCGACCCACACGGTCGAAAAATAATAATACATGTCAATATTTATATATTTGCTGTATTTAATCTAAAAAAGTACCATATTTTAGCATTTTTAAGCAAGCGGCTTATTTTATATGAGTTTAGCGTGATCAAACTCAAACCCAAAGGACTCTGGGTATCTGTACTACTCAATTTAAACACGTAAGTTCCAAAAACATCAAATTCAATAACATTTCACTTATTTAAATGGATAAACGCATAGATTCATAAACAAACAAACATGTTTTCATCGCAATTACTAGGCTTCCATCACTCGATTATTTATTTTCAATTGATTTATATAACATTTCATTCAATCCGAATGATTTACAACTCAATTTTCTTGCAACACTTTATTTTTATAGCAAACAACTCATATCCTTTTCAAACTGATTTAAAAATCAATTTTATTCCCTTCTATTAATCAATAGAATTTTATTTACTTCCAGTTTACGTCGGACAACAATTTTTTCTATGCAAATTCGGCGCTATTTCTTTAAATGGATAACCATTTAAGCTTATAACTGCTTTTAATTGATTCCAAATCAATTTATATTTAATTTTGTTCTATTTCCAATTAATTTTCAATCAATTTAGTAGCATTCCATTTATATCTACTCTTTTTATATTCAAATCCACTTTATTTAAATTGATTTCTATTCAATTGAATTTCAATTCAAAAACTAATTAATTAATTTCCATACTCAAATCCATTTATTTAATATCCAAAGCCATATAAATTTATTTACGCTTCAATTGAATTTATTTATAACTTGAGTTATCACCATTTCGAACTATTTCCCATTTACTCCGCATATTTCCAACTTTTTATTTAATTTGCTTAACATCTAAGTTGAATTTATTTATAACTCAAGTTTCGTTTCCAAATTCCATTTTCAACTCACAATCCAAATTCATTCAACCCAGTTAATATCCATTTTATATCCAATTAACTAATTAATTATCTAATTAATTCATTTCCACTTTGTAATTCAATTTTTATTTTTATTTCAAAAATCACTTCAACCAATTTACTTGAGTTCAAATTTATTTTACAATTCAAGTTTGGGTTTTTATTTCGTTTCCAAAATATCGAACTCTTTTTGTTTTGGCTTATCTATTCCAATTTTCAATTTCATAAGTCACACAACTTATATTTCATATTTCCATCAATTCTACACTCGAGTATATTCCCATTTTATTTTTAACTCGAGATGATACCTTCATTTATAGCTTAAATATATTTTTAGTCCATTAAATTAAATTTTTATAACCTATTCTAACTCATTTATTCGCAATTCCAATTCTTCACCTAAATTTTATTTCATTCAAAATCTTATCCATATGGTTTTATAATATTCCGTAATTCAAAATTTATATTTACTTCAATTCGATATTATTACTCATCCAATTCGAATTTTATAACTGATAGTTATCTAGTCACCTTATAATTCACATTTACATATTTCAGTTCAATTCCATATAACTCAAATCCGATTCATTTTTATTTAAATTTCAATTCCTCTTGACCCACATTTCAAACCATACTTAATTTAAATTCTACCCTAAACAAATTTACTTTTAATCCATTCTTTTTAATTAAGTAAGAATTTAGTTCCAATTTCAAATCACAATCGATTAAGTTTTCTAAAATTCAATTCGTTCAACTTAGCTTAAGTTGAATTCCATTCAATTTTATATCTCAATCTAATTTTTTCTTTAATTTAATTCAACTTTAGCTCATTTGTACTTAACTTAAGTTAAATTTCAAATCCATAACTAATTTAATTTATTTAACTTACATAAGTCAAATTCAATTTATACAATCCACTTTAATTAATTCACAATTTTTTTTATTATTTCCATCACTTCATTTATTTATTCCATTTGTTTTGCTTAAGTTTAATTTTATCCATTTTAACTTTCCTCAAGTTAAAATTTAATTCCGAAGTCCAATTTCCATACTTTTCTCTCTCTCTTTTTAAATTATTCTCAATTTACAACTTCATACTTATTTCCTGATGTTTTCTAAAACATTTTAAATAAGGATTTCGAAATTTAAGCACCCTGTATTTATTTCAAATCATTTTGAAATCACAAATGTCCCAAATCACACTTTTTAAAATTTAAACCAACCCTGGTTTTTATCCAAAAGTGAACTCCCTTGTAATTTGTAAACAACGCTTACTTTTTTTCAAAAAAATCTCCAAATCTATTATTTCGGTAGCAACACTTAGAAACTCAAAAATTAATATGGATGATGCGCTGTCATTATCAGAATCATTTTCCAACGATTGAAGTAAGTTCATTGCTATATCACTTCCAAAAATCCATTTAAACCATTTTCTTTCAAAAATATCTCCAAAATAATATTACTATTATTGTTTTCTCAAAATACTTAGGACAAAATTTCCAAAAATCTTCGGGATTTAAATTTCCAGATTTGATTTGAATCCAATTCCAATTATAATCCATTTGTATAATTTGTACTTATACAAATTTTCATTTGGTTATATAAATCATTTCCAATTTTATAATTTTGTTTGATTAAAATATTATCATTCAAAAAACTCCAATTATATATAATAATTTCTGAAACGATCCTGACAAGACCTTCGAAAATCGGCACCCGTACTTCACCTGTACTCGAATGCCGCAGATTCAAACGTTGTATCTGGCTCGCCGAAGCTTATAACGCATTAAGTATAACAACACAGCGGAAGAAATGAATGAATATATCATATAAATCCAATGATATAATACAATGATATACAACAATGATCACAAATACATATCAGAGATCTACAACAACACAGCGGAAACATAAAGGCACCAGCAGCGGAAAACAACTTGAACTCCAAATGGAACTCCAATCCCTACAACTTCATCTCAAATGCTCCAATCCAAAGCTAGATCGAACCCCCATCAAGCTGAATTAAGCAAATGCGATCCCGAAGGCGATTGCCAATTTCCAGAGATTGAATGCTATTGAATCTACTCCTACTATTTGATTATCTGAAAAATCCAACACTAGACTGCCCGTGTGGAAAATTGTGGGCACCCAGAGTTTAGATAGGGAACAATAAACTCCAGGTCAGTCATGGGACAGGTATGAGCAAACGAAAATAGTTTAACTTTAAAACAAACAACAAAGGATTTTAAAATTTAAATCCGCAATGCTTCTTGGAAAATGAAACTACCATAAGGCCTCCCACCGCACACACAATGCAAACGGAGAATTGGAGGAGATTTCTCCATATGATAGTCAAACATGCTTGATACGCAAAATCCTTTTGATATTATTATTAGTGCATAGTGCAGAAAACCTGTCGAAAGTATAATATTAATCTTAGCCAGCATAGACATTTCGCACTTATGCCTACTATAGCTACCATGTTCAATAGCAGGTGTTCGTCGACGGAAATTCTATCGGTTTAGAAAACCGACGAACGAATTTAAATTAAAAATAACCACAAGCACACAGTGTACGAATGTAGCACGTGGCGAATACGGGTCGATCCACAGGGAATTGATGATTTTAAAATTCTATTCAATCAAATTAAACCAAAGTCGAGTGAAAGTTAAGCTAGAGATCTAGAGAACTAACTAAAAGAAAAGAGAAGCAAATATAAGAGTTAAGTGACAATTTGGGAAATAAATCCACTCTCTAGGTCATGTAGTTCAATACATATGAAATCATGATCTCTCTTTTATGGTCATTAGTGCTTTAATTGATGTGCTTATCATAAGTATGACATATTTGTGCTATTGATTAGCCAACATAAGCCATCAAACTATAACACATCCCTTAAAGCACTTACTAACTTTCATGAAACTTGACAAAGAAAATGAAATATATTTTTAAGTATGGCCTATTAACTATTGATTAGAAATATAGACCATCAAATTTTAATTTCAAATCACTTTCTTTCTCCATAATCATATTTTGATGAAGAGGCAATTAGTGTTAGTGATTGTTTAAGCATAGCCTATTTGGTGTCAACAATATAGGCTATCAAATTCAAAGCAAAAACAACTAGTAAACCATTTCTATCATCATCATTAAGCACAAAAGGAGAGAATGAATTAACAAATAGTTGAAGCTACATAATTAGAGAGCTTCATTACCCCTAAATTGAACGGGTTTAGCCTCTCATATTTTTCATTTGATTAACAAATGTAGCTAACAACATGAAAGAAAAAAGAAAGGAAAATAAAAGCTAATGGAAAAGAGAACTATTCTACTTGCATAAAAGAAAATAAATCTACACTACAACATGAATGGAAAACAAACAAGAGAAGAAAAAAACAATGTATTAAAGTTGCATAAAAAAAGAATTAGATAAAAGAAATGGCTAAGTAGCCATGAAAAGAAAAGAGAAGCTTTCTTTTATTTTGAGCCTAAAACTAATGAAGTGGAAGAGGAGGTTACTACATGAAACATAAGGGGTTATTTATACAAGTGTTAAACCCTAATTCATGTTTTTGGGGAATGCCCAAAATGCCCTTGTAGGAAGTGTGGTGGCCAAGTTATCATTAGCTTCAATAATCCCCCACTTAAATGTACATGAAGCTTTTAATGGCCTTTTAGCATGTGCCTTAGCTCCTAATTGAAAATCAAGGTGAGTGGGTGAGGTCCTCCATGTTCTTCACTTTGAATTATTTCCATCTTCATTCTTTTGTATCTTCTTTGTGCATGCATATTCCTTCACGAACCCACTTGTAATTGAGTTTAATTTCCTACAAAATAATATAGAAATTTCCAATTAAAATTTCTCAATTAATATATGCACAAAATGACCATTTTGCCCATGGATGAAGTTGAATATGTGACAGTTTCAAATAATATGAATTTTGGTTTAAACAAGTTAAAATACCCAATATGATCATCTATTCAATTTAAATAAATTAAATATGGTGGTAAAATTATGCAAATTTACGTGCACATCAAATACCCCCACACTTATCTTTTTATTCGTCCTCAAATAAAGAAAAAACTAAGATAAATCCGTTTTCGTAGGGAGCACGATTGCATTGAGCGTATGCAACAAGCCGTTAAACCTCTGGGTGTCTCCAGTAGGACGAGTGTTGTCTCGTGAGGGTTTTCAGCGGATATTATTCATAAAATCCAAATGCAGGATGAAAATATTTACAAAATGCAAAATTTGTTTACAAAGCGATGAATGCGAATTTTTGGAAATATTTACAAATGAAAGATTTACTTTTAAATTGACACAAATAAGTTAAATATAGGTTTCGGTCATTATCTTGAAATTTTAAGTCATTTACTCGTCAAAATTTTCAATAAAAATCAAGCTATCATAACAATTCGACTATAGTTTAACTCGTTATTTCGGTTGATAACAAGGTGTAATTATGAAATAGATCCTTAGTTGATTATCAAAGTTTATCAAAATGGTATTTTCATTTCTTTTCAATAACAAATCAAATCAAATAAGCAAAAATAGTGCTAGGATTTCAATTGCTTGCTCTCTCATTATTTGCAAGAAAAAGTACACACCTAGCTCAGGTAAACAGAGGCCAGATATACCACCCATGCACCGCCTTTCGGGCTTATGTGAGGGGAGTACAGAGCATGGCGAGTGCATGCACTTTCGTGCATACACCGATCGACTGTAGGTGGTTTTTATTAAGTCTGTTTTTTTACATGTGTTCCATGCATGCATAACCGTGAGGACTTTTAAATGAGTATGAAAGCACATAATCAAAGTTTCCAAGCAATTCACCCATGCATAACCGTGAGGAATTTTAAATGAGAGTGAATACTTTCGATGTTATTATTTTTTATTTTTTTATTTTTTTAAGAGAGAGAGAGAGTTTTACAAAATCATCTTAGCACCACTTAACTTAGAAGACAAAAAAAAAATGTCATATCCTTTACTTTAAATCAACCACTTTTTAAAACAAAGATTTTCAATAAGGATGTACTTCATAATTAACACGTATGAATCTTCCTATATACAAGTTAAAGCATTATTATTTGTAATAAAACTTCATTTTTATTTTTGTTAAGACGAATAAATTTTCAAAAATTTCAATTTAGTAAACCAAAACCATATGTTTATCCTATAGTGTTTCTTTAAAAATAAATCAAAAGAAAATTTGTTTTTGGGATTTTTTTTAGATTTTAAAAGAAAAAGGCAAAAATAAACCATAAAAAAATATAAAAAAAAGAAGATAAGTCTCCCCCCACACTTGAATTTGATTGTGTCCCCACAGTTAATCCAAGTGAAAGGAAGGTTTATTATTATTTACATGAAAATCAAATGTATTTACACGGCATCAGAAAGTATGTCGTTAAAAAGTAAATGAAACGGTCTTCCAAAAACTGATTCATTTGTCTCGCCAAGTGTGCGAGACATAGCTTAAGCGTAGAAAACCAAATCGTAAAAGATTTCAAAATCGAATGTTGATTTGGCAAAACGAATGTCGTTTTATTGAAAATCGTACGAGTTGTTTTATTTTCGATGATTTTTGGGGTAGATATAACGATTGATTGAAATTCAAGTTTATTTTCATCAAATTGAAATTCAAGTTTGTCATTCAAAAATTCTTTAAAATTATAGATTTCAAAATCAAAGTGGTGATTTAAATCTTCCCCATCGGAATTTAACAACTCGTCGTCCAAAAGTCCAAAAAATTCATGTTCATTAAATTCATCTTCCTTTGTTGGATTATCAACAACTTCCTCAAGTTCAAAATTCAAAGTTGTTGTATTCAAATTTTTGTTGTTGAGAAAAGGAAGATCGAATTTTAAATTTGGTTCCACACCCTCAAAAGAATTGAAATCCAACTCAATTACCATGTTTTCAACAACTTCTTTAAGATTGTTATTTTCAATTTCAAAAGTTGCTGTTTGAAAATCATCGATTTGGGTAAAAGATGGAATATCATTTAACTCGTCACATGTTGGGATTTGATTTTGTTTATCACGTTGTTTCGTATATGTTTCAAACAACAAATTTGTGTGATCATCGTAAATTTCATTCATTTGCTCAACAAAGTCAAATTTGTAATTATTAACTTGAAAATTTTCGATTTGGACTCGTTGAGAACAAGAATTGTCAATTTCGATAATCGGTAGATTATTATTTGATTCTTCGCAAGTTGAGATTTGATTACGATTTTCACGAAAAGTTTTGTATTTTTCAAGTAATAAATGCCCGTTATCTTTTTCCATTTGGTCAACAAAATCAAATTCATGATTATTAATTTGAAAATATTCATTTTGAATTTGTGGATAACCAAAGTTTTCAATCATATCTTTATTGAAACTATTTCCATTGCCAAAATTATTTGAAAATTGGTTCACATTTTCATCTTGATTTTGAAATTCATTTTGAAGCTCGAAATTGAATTGGCATGGGTTATACTCGAAATCATTTGAAATTTGAAGCGAATTCAAATTTTGATTATTTTGAAAACTTTGATTCGAGTTATTGTACAAATATGAATTACACAACTCATTTATCATTTGATTTTGTTGTGTAGAGATTTCAAGTAAAGATGAAATGCTATTTTCAAGAGTAGAGGGTTGGTCATTGTTTTGAAAATTTTGTTGTTCGAAATTCGAATTATTTACATAATAGTTGTTGTTAAAGTATCCATATGAATTTGGAGTGAAATCATATGGATTATATTGATTTTCACAACTATTGTAAAATTCAAGTGAATATGGAAATTCGAACATTTTCAAGAATGTTTTTAGTTTTTATTTTTTTTTCTAAAGAAAAAATATTTACAATTAGAATTTATTTTTCAAAAGGGAAATTGATTTTTTTTGGATTTTCAAACTTTTTTGGCTTTTTTTAAAAAAAAAGGTTTTATATTTTTTTAGGAATTTTGTTTTTCTAAATTTTTTGGATTTTTGAAGTTTCAAAGGAAAAGGATTTAAAAGTTTCAAAGAAAAATAAAAGGAATATTTACGAGTTTTTTTTAGTTTTGCATTTTTGAATTTTTTTTGTTTTTTGTTTAAATATGCATGAACTAATGCAACTAAATGAATGCAAGGGTTAATTACAACTGATTTATCCTAAGTTAACACAAAATCATATATTCACAAGTTGTCTTAGATAAAAAAGATAGTTCTCAGCCAGGTAGCGGATAGGATTTATCGGTGCACCACGAATGACCGTAGCAACACAGCCGAAGGTTTAAGTACCTTCAGAGAAACAATTCAGTATAATATTTACGAATCACCGTAATATTTATAACTGATTATTGCTCTACCGTAGCCTAGACACCAAGAATTTAAATTGTTCAAAGAAGACAAATTGTTAATATACAATCAAGTGCTATCGATGTCTAACCGTTATTATTAATTAAAATTATAGAATGAAATGCAAAGCAGAAAATAAACGTGTATTAACAATGCAACTACGAATGAATTTCGTTTGTTTTTTGAATATTGAAACTTTTTTATTTTTTTTAAAATAAAATAAAAATAGAATGCAAATACAAATAAACAAAAATGCAAAACTAATAAAACAATAGATAAGCAAGCAAACAGTTTATTTTTTTTGGCATGCAAAGCGAAGTAATTTTTTTCTGCAGCAATTCCTTTTCTTTGAATTTCTCCTTCTGCAACCTGAAACTAAAAACAAGATATATATACAAGTTTTTTTTAATCAAAGAGGAAAAAAACTAAAACCAAACAAGTGAAAATAAAACAAATTGAAACTGTATTTTTTTGGATACTTAAAAAAAGTACAAACTGAAAAAAATTTTAAGAGAGGAGCTTCGCACAACTTAAAAAGAAAAATTAAACACACACAACCCACAAATTATACCCGGCCCAAAACTGGAATTCAAAATCAGAGACAAGTTCACACAAACAAATAAAAATGTTCTCCCCAATTAAACACTCACAAATTATATAACCGCATTTTCAAATCCAACTTCCAGAGCAAAGAAAAGTAAGTTTGA
The DNA here is from genome assembly GCA_030765085.1 of Allium cepa. Lineage (NCBI taxonomy): Eukaryota > Viridiplantae > Streptophyta > Magnoliopsida > Asparagales > Amaryllidaceae > Allium > Allium cepa. The sequence goes on from CM060941.1 coordinate 431,194,728, forward strand.
TTTTCCAAACTTCGAACGCAGATACGATTTCACAGTCTCAACAAAAATCACCATAAATTCTCAAAAGTCACGATGTGAAAACTTGTTCGTCGACGGAAATTCTATCGGTTTAGAAAACCGTCGAACGAATTTAAATTAAAAATAACCGCAAGCGCACGGTGTACGAATGTAGCACGTGGCGAATACGGGTCGATCCACAGGGAATTGATGATTTTAAAATTCTATTCAATCAAATTAAACCAAAGTCGAGTGAAAGTTAAGCTAGATATCTAGAGAACTAACTAAGAGAAAAGAGAAGCAAATATAAGAGTTAAGTGACAATTTAGGAAATAAATCCACTCTTAAGATCATGTAGTTCAACACATATGAAATCATGATATCTCTTTTATGGTCATTAGTGCTTTAATTGATGTGCTTATCATAAGTATGGCATATTTGTGCTACTGATTAGCCAACATAAGCCATCAAACTATAACACGTCCCTTAAAGCACTTACTAACTTTCATGATACTTGACAAAGAAAATGAAATCTATTTTAATTATGGCCTATTAACTATTGATTAGAAATATAGACCATCAAATTTTAATTTCAAATCACTTTCTTTTTCCATAATCATATTTTGATGAAGAGGCAATTAGTGTTAGTGATTGTTTAAGCATAGCCTATTTGGTGTCAACAATACAGGCTATCAAATTCAAAGCAAAAACAACTAGTAAACCATTTCTATCATCATCATTAAGCACAAAAGGAGAGAATGAATTAACAAATAGTTGAAGCTACATAATTAAAGAGCTTCATTACTCCTAAATTGAAGGGGTTTAGCCTCTCATATTTGTCATTTGATTAACAAATGTAGCTAACAACATGAAAGAAAAAAGAAAGAAAAATAAAAGCTAATGGAAAGGAGAACTATTCTACTTGCATAAAAGAAAATAAATCTACACTACAACATGAAAGGAAAAAAAACAAGAGAAGAAAAAAACAATGTATTAAAGTTGCATAAAAAAAAGAATTACATAAAAGAAATCGCTAAGTAGCCATGAAAAGAAAAGAGAAGCTTTCTTTTATTTTGTGCCTAAAACTAATGAAGAGGAAGAGGAGCTTACTACATGAAACATAATTGGTTATTTATACAAGTGTTAAACCCTAATTCATGTTTTTGGGGAATCCCAAAATGCCCTTGTAGGAAGTGTGGTGGCCAAGTTATCATTAGCTTCAATAATCCCCCACTTAAATGTACAAGAAGCTTTTAATGGCCTTTTAGCATGTGTCTTAGCTCCTAATTGAAAATCAAGGTAAGTGGGTGGGGTCCTCCATGTTCTTCACTTTGAATTATTTCCATCTTCATTCTTTTGTATCTTCTTTGTGCATGCATATTCCTTCATGAACCAACTTGTAATTGAGTTTAATTTCCTACAAAATAATATAGAAATTTCCAATTAAATTTTCTCAATTAATATATGCACAAAAATGACCATTTTGCCCTTGGATGAAGATGAATATGTGACAATTTCAAATAATATGAATTTTGGTTTAAACAAGTTAAAATACCCAATATGATCATTTATTCAATTTAAATAGATTAAATATGGTGGTAAAATTACGCAAATTTACGTGCACATCGGCAGGTTACCGCCACATTCCATGGCATGTTATACAACTAAAACCGTACAGGGCGCGTATTGTTTTGTTTGGATTTCCAACAAATGGTTAGGCTAAGGAACTTCCTACTGCCACATGGGTACGCCTCTGGATGGACGTCCCGAGAACTTACCCGGCTCTCTGCCAACACAAGGCTGGCTTACCTCTGTAACTAAGTAACTACTACTCGAGCATGCCATCCACCGGTCGTTTGCGACCTTTGTCCGAGGTACCTCTACACCAACAACCACAAAGCAATCACAGAGTAATAGATTTGTAGTGACCACATGAGTTATGTATCTGGGCTCCATACCATGATAACACCCTTTTCCAAAAGGGAATGACACACCCAAAAGGGCGTGACCCTCATAACCTTGCCGCATCCTTCCTGTTTCGACCATTTCCAGGGTATGAGGTCCTGATGCAGTCTCGTCCACAAAGCTACACTTTTTCACAAAGCCATACTTTTATCACACAAATGATCAGCAGCACTTCATATGCCACATTACCAAATCGGGAATGTATCACTAGTAAATATCAACTACATAACCTCTGAGCTCGTACGTCTCAGAGAAGTGTGTTAAGCTAAGAGAATAAATCTATGCCACCAAATAGAAATGTATTTTATAGAAACTGGTTTTACATCTCAAAGTGTAATGTCAGACACACATCCATACAAGTTTGTTCTGGGTTCGAACAGAACCGAAGGCACTTCCAAAGAAGCCCTTGCAAATCCGGATAATCTCTAATCACGTCTGGACTTCTCATCACAAAGGATGATCAAATCTCTATACCGCGGGTCAGCCGATGCAGAGACATTCGATGAGTTATCCTTTCGCTTTCAAAAATATCCGGTCTTCACCACCAGTCTTCAAATGCTATCCATATCGTCATATCGTTATTCGAAATGGGTTATATGACAAAAGGTCCCCTTCTGGCTAAACCGAATAATGAATGCAATATTTAAAAACATATGGATATTGAGATTTCAGTTAAGTCACAACTTATTACCTAAACTTTTCTTCCAAACGGTTTAACAAATTACCATTTTCAAATCTTTAAACAAAAGATTAATTTCACAAAGTTCCCCAATCTTTCACAAAGATTCATTCACAGCTTTTGAAAACAATTTCCTTTCCAAAATGGATTTCTTGTCCAATTATTAAATCAAAGACTCAACTCATAGCTTTCAAAACCCTTTCCAAAGATTCATTCATAACTTTCAAAACAATTATCATTTTCATTTCAAACTTGAAAATTTTCAGCACAAATTGAAAATCCTTTCTTTACATGAAAGCTATTATTATTTGAAAACAAATAGTTTTCGTTTCGGAAAAATTCAATTACATTTGCACGAGTTAAAGGTCTTTAAGTATAAAATTTGTGTTAAATTCAAATTCCCAAAATAATACTTTTAAAATGGTTTAAAACCCATATAAACACATTTATAATTTGTATAACCCTTTTTTAAACCATGATTTCCAAACATAGAATTCAATTTCAAATTTTGAATTCAAATTTAAATCAAATTATTAAAATTTTATCAAGTTATTCAAAATAACTTGTGTCTTTGAAATTCCTTTTCAAAAGCTTTTCCATTTCCAAAACCATTTGAATTCAAAATTCAACTTTAAAACCATTTCAAAAATCTGTGACTTAACCAATTTCCTCGTGCAATCCATATATGTGTGTGTATAGTGTAGTCCAGGGGTTTTACACAATAGTGCAACATCATTAATCATCACAGATTCAACCATATTAATATCGATAAGCGGTATAATCTATAATGCTTATCTTCCATTCACAGATCCACAGATAAATAATGTAAATTTATTACAGATAAATAAATTACATTCATCATAGATAATCAAGTCACAATTCAAATTTAAACAATTCGTATCACAAAGCAGTACACACCAGAGATATCAGCAATTCAAATATTCAATAGCATCCAAACATCCATAAGTTAGATTAATTAATTATCTGATTAATTTAAATCAGGTTAATTACTTATGAATAAACTACTAATCCTGGTTAACTAACATTAATTAATTACAAATCATATTAATTAATTAATATTTAATCATTTATTAATAATTTAATTAATCTTTAATAATAATGCAATTAACCTTTAATCATTTAATTATTCTTTAATTAATTATCCTTAATTAGTTACATTAATGAATTAACCCTTAATTAATTATCATTTAATTAATTGTCCTTAATTAATTAATTATTCTTTAATCACTTGATCTTTCAATCTTTAAATCATTAATTAGTTATCTCTAATTACTTTTATTAAGTAATTATCTTTAAGTAACTAATTACCTTTAATTTCTTAATTAACCTTTTTAAAAAATTAATTACCCTTAATTAATTAAATTTTTGAAGTAATTATTCTTTAAGTAATTATTCCTTAATTACTTACACTAACTAATAAATAATTAATTACTTATGCTCTTAATTAATTAAAAGATATACCATTTTATCTTTATTAATTACTTTAGTTATCTTTTAAACCTTGTTTAATAAATCTTGTAATTAATTATCATTAACCACTAAATCACAATATCATAATTTATTTAAATGAACTTGTCAATTAAATAAAGGATAATAAAATACTTTAAACTCAAATAATATTTAAAAAAGGTTTTAAAAAAAACTTTGACTACCCCATAATTTAAAAACAACAATTTATAGTTCAAAGGAAATGGGTTAATAAAAATTATTCAAATTTAAAACTTGATTTATTAAGAATTATAAAACTTTGAAAATACATTATTCTACTGCCCCGAGATGACTTCGAGTATCAACCCGAGTCAATACATGTTTTTCCCAAGACCTGCTTCGAGTTAAATCTCAAATCCCAGAGACATTTTTTTTTTCCTTAACTTCTTTAAAACTGTTGTAATCGTTCGCAAGTAACACGAGGGCAAAACATGAGCCAACAGACCAATTTATCAAGTATGACTTTGAGCCTGCTGCTTCTTCTCCACCCTCAATTTCAACTTCAACCCAGATACGCCAATGCCCACGTGCATGTGCACGACCACCAAATCATTGATCGACCATCACCAACCCACTCACCATTTCATAGACGACGCCATTGTCCCTTCCAAACACCCAGATCATCGGAATATGCTGGGAATGAAAATCGAACAAATTGAGCTACCGTTGGAACCAACTCGATCATTAAAATATGGTTCGTGCCGCCGCTCTGATGGTCAGAAGATTCGCGATCACGTTCAAGTAACCGCTGAAGTGTCACGCTTCCATCCACACCACTCCGGTCGACTCCGATTTAGCGACGACGAATTGTTCGATGCTAACACAAATCCGAGTTTAAACCCTAATTTGATCTCGATCCATCACTCTATTCAACAAAAAAATATTTGAACATTTTTCTAACAATCTCCAACACTCGAGTTATCTTCAACGTCAATCTCGAAGCTCGTTCTCTCCTTGTTCATCAGAAATTACCCAATCTATGTTTTCTGTTCAACTTGCAATTTCACTTGCATTTCGAACTTAAAAATCATGGTTAAAATATTAAAATTCATAGATTTTGATAACAAATCAAATTATATACTCGAAATAACAAATCATTCAGGTCATGATTTTGATATAGTTTCAAATTTTACTGTAATTCCTCTTTCTTGTTAAACGTTCTTATCCTTAAAAATATTTTTAAACTCAATATCTTGTTATTACAAGTATATTTTGTTTATAATATATATCCTATAGGAGATCAGGGAAGAAGATATTGGCTTTTTCTTCTTTCATGCTTTTAAACCCTATAAGTAGAACAGAGAAGTAGATGCATATGCATAGACATGAATACATCAATTCATAGATATTCACAGACATGCAAGCACATTCCAGATCATACTTCAATGATCATTAAGATAAAATAGGGTTAAGGGTTTTTCTCACCTGAAAGTTAAAGAAAGACAGAGGACAGTGATTAGGAAATTGAAATTCTGGAAACTTTAAATTGACCCAGTTATGATCTGCTTGCTTAATTTGAAATGTTTTTAGTTAGGTTGCTTAGATTTAAATCATTGCTTTTTCTTTGAAACTTGAACACATGCTTGACTTTTGCTTGATTACAAATTTGTCTCCAGATTGAGATATTTCTGTTTTCCAGTTTGAATTCATTTCCAAAAACTTGAATGCAAACTTAATTTCCAGATCTTGAACTCGCATGCTTTTGATCAGGTTGATTGTTTGAGAACTGGAACTGAAGATCATCTGATCTTTGAGTATGATCAAGGCTTCAAAATTGATTTTCTTTTATCTGATTTTGATCTTAGGCTTCAAGTTGTATTCTATTTTGAGGTTGATTGTTGTTTGTTTTTCTGGTTGAAAGCCTTTTGAATTTGGGTTCTCAGGTTTGAGAAAAGAAAAAGAAAAAAAAGGCCCAGTTTCTTACATATGTTTATGTAATCTAATTCCAAAAGAAAAGAAATGATTTTTCTCTCTTACCACTTGTCTTTTTTCATGTTTATTAAGCCTACACTTGTATTAGCATGATTTAGATTATGTACACTTGTTAAATATGAGTATTTTTATGTCTAAACCCTTGCATTAAATTTAAAACTTTGTTTTAAACCCTCTCTTTATTTTAATTTATAAAACATGTTTTTTTAACACTTTATAAATTTTTATTTAATTTCATATTTACACAAGTTTATGTTTTTCAATTTAGTTTCATAATTACTTTTCCTTTTTAAATTCTTTATCCAAATCTTATTAATTTCTCAAAAGTTACATAGATTTTAAAACTTTTATTAAATCTTGTTTCAAATCATATATACATTATACATACATTTTTTTTACTTTAATTTATTTATAAAATGTTTATTATTTGAATTTCAAATCAAATTTCAATTTTACAACGTCTTTCTATATATTGATTTCCTAAATATTTATTGAATTTAAAAACCCAAATTAAAATCCATTTATATAAATAAACAAACATACATCTTATTCAAACACAATATATATTTTAATTCAAATTTCAAATTAATCCATAATTGAATTTATAATTAAAATATTATTCAAAATATTTACTCCTGAATTTCCAATTAGAAATTCTATTAAAAAAAATCATATTTATATACATTTATATTAATAATTTCTACTTAACCAATTTAATAAAGAAATGATTTTAAAACTAATTATGCTTTTAATAAATAAACACATATATAATAGTATTTATTTTTAAACAATTATTTTGAAAATCATTTATATCTAATTCAAAATATAATTTTCAAAATAAATATTACATATATCTCTTAAAATCAGAAAACAAATTTCTGTTAGCATAAAATTATATAGTTTTCAAATCCAAATTTTATTTACTTGTAAGATATTAAATATAGAATTTCAAACCCACAATTTAATTTTTAAAATCAATGTCCAGATAAATAAATATCTTATTTAATTTTGGAAAAATTAAATTAATTTACAATTTAAATTCACAAATTTATATCAATTACTAAATTTAATTTTACTCAAAAAGGGATCGTTACAGATTCCCCCTAAAGAAAATTTCATCTCCGAAATTTGCAAGGGAGACAACAAAGAGCAGATGAACACATCTGAGATAGAAAATTGATTTACCAGGTCAAAATGAATATCTACTCTGCATTCGGCTTACCAAATAGAATATAAACAATATATACGAGAACAAACTCATTCAATACTATACAAGATACTCGGGTCATCAGTCTATGAAATATTCCAGGGATTTGTTAGTTCGAAAGATAATTAACCGTTCGTAGAATATATCGGACCCCAAAAAAAACAGATAATGGGCTTAATCTTCCATAATTTTCAAACACTAGATATGGATGCCAAACTCAAGTCGGAATATCCCAAAGTATATATAACTCGTCCTTTTTGGACTTTGATCCACGCCAGAAATTTCAACAAAATTTTCAAAATTTGGTTTTGATCAAAATCATTTTATTGATACAATCTTCATATTTTATTCGTCTATTTATTCCAATTCAAGTTTCCAATTTTATTAAAGTTTAAAATGAAAAGCCGATAACGAACTGATGAAGAGCATACAAAATAGGAGTTTTCTACAACGATTCGCATGACCATCATCACACCAAAGCTTTCCCCTTGAGTTGCCACAAAGCAATCAAAGAATTGAAATTAAACGATGATCAAAGAGATTGATAGAAAATTATTTCCGCTGTTGCAGGGTATTGACCATTTGCAGTGGTGCTCCCCTGTCCCCCATCTCGTCCTCTTATTGCCCCTATCTCGTCCTCTTATTGCACTCATACTCACTATCAGTGGATAGTAAGAGAATTTACTAAGGCACACGAACGAATATCTTAGGGATATACTCATTTTAGGGTATACTTCACCCTATCTCTAATGAGTTACCTAATGTGTTATACTCCTGAGCTAAAGTTTCAACCTTCAGCTCTGATACCAAATGAAACGATCCTGACTCGACCTTCGAAAATCGGCACCCGTCTGTACTCGAATGCCGCAGATTCAAACATCGAACCTGGCTCGTCGAAACTTATAACACATTATGTATAACAACACAGCGGAAGAAATGAATGAATGTATCATATAACTCCAATGATACAATACAATGATATAGAACAATGATCACAAATACATATCACAGATCTACAATAACACAGCGAAAACACAAAGGCCCCAGCAGCAGAAAACAATTTGAACTCCAATGTCTACAACTCCATCTCAAATGCTCCAATCCAAAGCTAGCTCGAACCCCCATCAAGCTGAATTAAGCAAATGCGATCCCGAACGCGATTGCCAATTTCCAGAGATTGAATGTTATTGAATCTACTCCTACTATTTGATTATTTGAAAAATCCAACTCTAGACTGCCCGTGTGGAAAATAATGGGCACCCAGAGTTTAGATAGGGAACAATAAACTCCAGGTCAGTCATAGGACTGGTATGAGCAAACGAAAACAGTTTATCTTTAAAACAAACAACAAAAGATTTTAAATTTAAATCCGCAATGCTTTTTGGAAAATGAAACTACCATATGGCCTCCCACCGCACACACAATGCAAACTCAGAATTGGAGGATATTTCTCCTTATGATAGTCAAACATGCTTGATACGCAAAATCCTTTTGATATTATTATTAGTGCATAGTGCAGAAAACCTTTCGAAAGTATAATATTAATCTTAGCCAGCATAGACATTTCACACTTATGCCTACTATAACTACCATGTTCAATAGCAGGTTGGCACCACATTCCATGGCAGGTTATACAAATAAAACCGTACATGGCGCTTATTGTTTTGTTTGGATTTCCAACAAATGGCCAGGCTAACGAACTTCCTACTGTCACATGAGTACGCCTCTGGAGGGACGTCCCGAGAACCTACCCGGCTCTTTGCCAACACAAGGCCGGGTTACCTCTGTAACTAGGTAACTACTACTCGAGCATGCCATCCCCCGGTCGTTTGCGAGCTTTATCCGAGGTACCTTTACACCAACAACCACAAAGCAATCACAAAGTAATAGATTTGAAGTGACCATATGAGTCAAGTATTTGGGCTCCATACCATGATACCACCCTTTTCCAGAAGGGAATGACACACCCTAAAGGGCGCGACCCTCATAATCTTGCCGCATCCTTCCTGTTTCGACCATTTCCGGGGTGTGAGGTCCTAATGCAGTCTCATCCACAAAGCTACACTTTTTCACAAAGCCATGCTTTGATCACACAAATGATCAGTAGCACTTCGTATGCCACATTACCAAATCGGGAATGTATCGTTAGTAAATATCAACTACATAACCTCTAAGCTCGTACGTCTCAGAGAAGGGTGTTAAGCTAAGAGAATAAATCTCTACCACCAAACAGAAATGTATTTGATAGAAACTGGTTTTACATCTCAAAGTGTAATGTCAGACACACATCCATACAAGTTTGTTCTGGGTTTGAACAGAACCGAAGGCACTTCCAAAGAAGCCCTTGCAAATCCGGATAATCCCTAATCACGTCTGGACTTCTCATCACAAAGGATAATCAAATCTCTATACCGCGGGTCAGCCGATGCAGAGACATTCGATGAGTTATCCTTTCGCTTTTGAAAATATCCGGTCTTCAAATGCTATCCATATCGTCGTATCATTATTCGGATTGGTTTATATGACACAAGGTCCTCTCCCGGCTAAACCGAATCATGAATGCAATATTTAAAAACATATGGATATTGGGATTTCAGTTAAGTCACAACTTATTACCCAAACTTTTCTTCCAAACGGTTAAACAAATTACTATTTTCAAATCTTTAAACAAAAAGATTCATTTCACAAAGTTCCCCAATCTTTCACAAAGATTCATTCACAGCTTTTGCAACAATTTCCTTTCCAAAATTGATTAACTTGTCCAATTATTAAATCAAAGAATCAATTCATAGCTTTCAAAACCCTTTCCAAAGATTCATTCATAACTTTCAAAACAATTCTCAATTTCATTTCAAACTTGAAATTTTTCAACACAAATTGGAAATCCTTTCTTTATATGAAAGATATTATTATTTAAAAACAAATAGTTTTCGTTTTGGAAAAATTCAATTACATTTGCACGAGTTAAAGCTCTTTAGGTATAAAATTTGGGTTAAATTCAAATTCTCAAAACAATACTTTTAAAATGGTTTAAAACCCATATAAACACATTTTAATTCGTATAACCCTTTTCTAAACCATGATTTCCACACATTTTAATTTCATATTAATTAGTTAATCTTTAATCATTTATTAATAATTTAATTAATCTTTAATAATAAATTAATTAACCTTTAATCATTTAATTATTCTTTAATTAATTATCCTTAATTAGTTACATTAATTAATTAACCCTTAATTAATTACCATTTAATTAATTATCCTTAATTAATTAATTATTCTTTAATCACTTGATCTATCAATCTTTAAATCATTAATTAATTATCTTTAATTACTTTTATTAAGTAATTATCTTTAAGTAATAAATTACTTTAAGTACTCAATTAGCCTTTTTTTGAAAAATTAATTACCCTTAATTAATTAATTTTTTTAAGTAATTATTCTTTAAGTAATTATTCCTTAATTACTTACATCAATTAATAAATTGTTAATTACTTATGTTCTTAATTAATTAAAAGATAAACCATTTTATCTTTATTAATTACTTTAGTTATCTTTTAAACCTTGTTTAATAAATCTTATCATTAACCACTAAATCACAATATCATAATTTATTTAAATGAACTTATCAATAAAATAAAGTATAATAAAATACTTTAAACTCAAATAATATTTTAAAAAAAAATTTTAAAAAAAACTTTAACCACCCCATAATTTAAAAATAAAAATTTATAGTTCAAAGGAAATGGGTTAATAAAATTTATTCAAATTTAAAACTTGATTTATTAAGAATTTTAAAACTTTGAAAATACATCATTCTACTGCCCCGAGATGACATCGAGTATCAACCCGAGTCAATACATGTTTTTACCAAGACCCGCTTCGAGTTAAATCTTAAATCCCGAGACATCTTTTTTTCTTTCTTTTCCTTAACTTCTTTAAAACTGTTGTAATCGTTCGCAAGTAACACGAGGGCAAAACACGAGCCAACATACCAATTTCTCAAGTTTGACTTCGAGCCTGCTGTTTCTTCTCTACCCTCAATTTCAACTTCAACCCAGATACGCCATTACCCACGTGCACGTGCACGACCACCAGATCGTTGATCGACCATCACCAACCCCCTCACCAGTTCACTGACGACGCCATTGTCCTTTCCAAACACCCAGATCATCGGAATATGCTGGGAATCAAAACCGAACAAATTGAGCTACTACTGGAACCAACTCGATCACTATAATATGGTTCATGATGCCGCCTCTGATGGTCAGAAGATAAGTTCAAGTGACCGCTGAAGTGTCACGCTTCCATCCACACCAATCCGGTTGACTCCGATGTAGCGACGACAAATTTTTCGATGCTAACACAAATCTGAGTTTAAACCCTAATTTGATCTCGATCCATCACTCTATTCAACAAAAAACTATTTGAACATTTTTTCAACAATCTCCAACATTCGAGTTATCTTCAACGTCAATCTCGAAGCTCGTTGTCTCCTCGCTCATCAGAAATTACCCAATCTGTTTTTCTGTTCAACTTACAATTTCACTTGCATTTTGAACTTAAAAATCATGGTTAAAATTTTAAAATTCATAGATTTTGATAACTAATCAAATTATATACTCGAAATAACGAATCATCCAGGTCGTGATTTTGATATAGTTTCAAAATTTACTGTGATTCCTCTTTCTTGTTAAACGTTCTTCAAAGTCATCCTTAAAAATATTTATAAACCCAATATCTTGTTATTACAAGTATATTTTGTTTATAACATATATCCTATAAGAGATCAGGGAAGAAGATATTGATTTTTTCTTCTTTCATGCTTTTAAACCCTGTAAGTAGAACAGAGAAGTACATGCATAGGCATAGACATGAATACACTAATTCACAGATATTCACAGACATGCAAGCACATTCCAGATCATACTTCAATGATCATTAAGATAAAATAGGGTTAAGGGGTTTGCTCACCTGAAAGTTGAAGAAAGACAGAGGACAGTGATCAGGAAATTGAAATTCTGGAAACTTTAAATTTACCCAGCTATGATCTGCTTGCTTAATTTGAAATGTTTTCAGTTAGGTTGCTTAGCTTTAAATCATTGCTTTATCTTTGAAACTTGAACACATGCTTGACTTTTGCTTGATTACAAATTTGTCTCCAGATTGAGATATTTCTGTTTTCCAGTTTGAATTCATTTCCAAAAACTTGAATGCAAACTTAATTTCCAGATCTTAAACTCGCATGCTTTTGATCAGGTTGATTGTTTGAGAACTGGAACTAAAGACCATCTGATCTTTGAGTTTGATCAAGGCTTCAAATTTGATTTTATTTTATTTGATTTTGATCTTACGCTTCAAGTTATATTCTATTTTGAGGTTAATTGCTGTTTGTTTTTCTGGTTGATAGCCTTTTGAATTTGGGTTTCTCAGGTTTGAGAAAAAAAAGAAAAAAATAGCCTGGTTTCTTACATATGTTTATGTAATCTAATTCCAAAAGAAAAAAATGAGTTTTTTTCTCTTGCCACTTGTCTTTTTTCATGTTTATTAAGCCTACACTTGTATTAGCATGATTTAGATTATATACACTTGTTAATGTGAGCATTTTTATGTTTAAACCCTTGCATTAAATTTAAAACTTTTTTTAAACCTCTCTTTATTTTAATTTATAAAACATGTTTTTAACCCTTCATAAATTTTTATTTAATTTTATATTTACACAAGTTTATGTTTTTCAATTTAGTTTCATAATTGCTTTTCCTTTTTAAATTCGTTATCCAAATCTTATTAGTTTCTCAAAAGGTATATAGATTTTAAAACTTTTATTAAATCTTGTTTCAAATCATATATACATTATACATACATTTTTTTTACTTCAATTTATTTATAAAATATTTATTTTTTGAATTCCAAATCAAATTTCTATTTTACAATCTCTTTCTGTATATTGATTTCCTAAATATTTATTGAATTTAAAAATCCAAATTAAAAATCCATTTATATAAATAAATAAACATACATCGTATTCAAACACAATATATATTTTAATTCAAATTTCAAACTAATCCGTAATTGAATTTATAATTGAAATATTATTCAAAATATTTACTCCTGAATCTCTAATTAGAAATTCTATTAAAAAAAATCATATTTATATACATTTATATTAATAATTTCTACTTATACCAATTTAAAGAAAGAAATGATTTTAAAACTAATTATGCTTTTAATAAATAAACACATATATAATTGTATTTAGTTTTAAACAATTGTTTTGAAAATCATTTATATCTAATTCAAAATATAATTTTCAAAATAAATATTACATATATCTCTTAAAATCAGAAAACAAATTTCTGTCAGTATAAAATTATACAGTTTTCAAATCCAAATTTTATTTATTTATAAGATATTAAATATAGAATTTCAAACCCACAATTTAATTTTTAAAATCAATGTCCAAATAAACAAATATCTTATTTAATCTTGGAAAAATTAAACTAATTTACAATTTAAATTCGTAAATTTATATCAATTACTAAATGTAATTTTACTCATAAAAACGGGATCGTTACAATAAAAGAAAATTATTTCTTTTATATCAAAATTTGGTTTGGGTAAAAAAAAATTGGTTTGCCTAGTTTAAGAGTTTAGAAATCCCTATTGTATAGTTGTCCAGATTGTACCGACCAGAATTTGTAAACACTCAACCGATATGTCAACACGATATAAAATAATTTATATTGACAAATAAATACACGCTCATATCTATTAATACACTCAAACTCATTCTACGGTACTACTGACTCTATCTCTAATGAGTAATCCCCACTAGAGCCAAGGTTCTTGCTTAACCTTCAGCTCTGATACCAACTGTAACGGACAGGGTTTTTCGACCCTTGAAAAAATCGACATCAATACGCCTACTGTGTAAATGTCGAGAAATCGAGTGCATGAAACCCCAGTTCATTAAGGGTAAAGAAGAAAAGGTAGAAGAAAATAAAGAAATAACAACACAAAATCTCACAATCACATCGGAACAAAATATAATATATAATAAAAGATTTTAAATATAAGAACTGTCTTGTTAATATACATAACAATATCAGAGTACAATAATCAAAACATAAATTTGAACAGTTTAATAACTTGTCCTGATATACATAACCTACATAGCGAAAATAACCAAGTACGTGATATACGTTTGAACTCCTTTAGCTCGTCTCCTGAGCTCCATAGAATTTTAACCTGAATCCGTAATGCTCGGTCTGACCCAAGCATTATAATAAAATAACATCCAAGTCAGTCTGGAAAACCAGCATGAGAAAACACACTTAATTTGAATTATTAACTTTTCAAAATCTTTTCGAAACAAAGGAATCTCGTAAGACTAGTTCACAAATAAACACAACGGGTTTTTACCTTATGATAACCAAAACAATTTTTATCAAAATCGTTTGATATCATAATAGTGTCTATATGAAACGACCTGAAATTTTCGACCTAGAAAATTCGACACTAATATGTTCACTATAGAAGTACCGAGCGATCGAATACCGGAAATCCCAGATTGTTAGGATAAAGAAGAAAAGAGGTAGAAGAAGAAACAGAAACAAAACATAGAATCTCACATTCGCAGCGGATCAAAATATAATACCAAATAATAGCATTTATACAAGGAAAAGCTGTAACTGTCAATTTACATTCAATACATCAGAGTACAGTCATTCACAATATAAACTGGACAATTGTAACAACTGTCTAAGAAAACAAATAATACAAATCCAATACATAGCGGAATATACTCCATACGTCCCTACCATCCAGCTCGCTTCCTGTGCTCCAGAACGTCCCAACCTGAAAATCTGTAATACTCGGTCTGACCCGAGCATTACAATAAAGTAACACCTGGGTCAGGCTGGAAACCAGCGTGAGTGAACCCATAATTTGAAATACTTATGTTATAAAACTTATTAGAATGCCAGGGTAACTCGTACCTTTCTACGAGTTCTTAACTTGTTATGGTCGATTACTTATTACAAACAACTATTTACTCAGTTTAAATGTCCTTGATACTTAATTTATTCCACCCTATTTGATTCTTAATTCAAATCCATAAAGAATTTATGTAGATTACAAATCAAAGTGGTTTCGGGTATTTGTTGATACCCGACACTGGTCTCTTCGGATCTAATGTTATTTTTCAACCAAGCTGTTTAAGTGAATTCAATTCAATTTCAAATACAGGATTTCACAATTATACAGCAATTTATCATCAACAGATAACCCACGTTTCACAGTTTATCCCAACACATCAAATCACAGAACATCACAATTATCAGACCAGATATTAATCTAATCATCCAATACAATTTATTCATCCATAAGCAAGATTAATTGGTCCATTCCTAATTAATTTAATTAACACAAAATAATTTAATTACCTTTAAATCCTGCCTAATTAACATCAATTAAACCATTTAAAATTGATTAATTATTCCTTAATCATTTAAATCATACACATTAACTAACTAATCTTTAATAACTTACATTGATTAATTATCCCTTATTTACATTAAGTAATTATCTATTAATTAATTATTCTATGATTACTTAAGTTTATTAATTAACCTTTAATTACTTAAATTCTTAATTAATCTAAGGTAAACCATTATCTTAATTATTAACTAAATTTATTTAAATCTTATTTAAATCAAAGGTTTGAAACTAATTTTATTATTAACATACATAATTACTAAAGACCTTTTGATTAAAACTTAATACACTAATCTTAATCACCCATTTAATTATATTATTAAATTACATTTGAAAAACCACTTAGAGATTTAATTAAATAATTTATCTAATATAAAATTGTTTTCAAACCCAAATCAAAATTATTTCAAATCACATTGGAATAAAAATTTAATTTTGGAAACTTGTTTGAGAAAGCTTGATTTGTTTTAACTTTAAAACATGCTTTATTTAAAAATTTATAAAACTTGGTTAATGCTTCAACCTAACCCGAGAACACTTTGGGTATCAATCCGAGTCACTTGCAGGTTTACCCAAGTACAATCCCGAGAAACCTCCGTTCCTCTTTTTTTAAAATTTTAATTTGGCTTAAACATGTAACACTCACGAATGCACCCGTATGCATACCCGAGCCATCAACCCAACTCCTCGAGTTCATCTTCGAGTCCACCTTCTTCTTCTCAACCCAACACCGCATCTTTAAAACTAAGAACAACCAACACCTATGCACGTGCACACATAGTCGAGGCATCACCGACCATCGCCGCAACCACCCTCTAGTAGCCGATGATCTTTCCCAACCTTCCGACCACCCAGGTCCTTCGATTTCACATGAAATCAAAATCGAGCCATCAAGCACTGCCAGGAACCTAAACCCAATCGACTAAAAATGCCTCGCTGTAGGATCGATTTCACCCTAGAGGGGGGGTGAATAGGGTGATAGTGTAAATTATTAAAAATTAATCGCGGAAGCTTATTAATTAATTTCACTTCAGATCACAGAATAGCAGCACAGATATCGCAGAATATAAATAGCAGAATAAAACAGAACAACACGGAATTTACCCAGCTTCGGCAATAACCTGCCTACGTGCTGCCCCCAAGGTTTCTACTAGAAATTAGATAGTCCCTCGCTTACACACGTAAACTCGCTATACCCGCTATTGACTAATCTATCTCTATGCTCAAAACCCTGACCACAACTCAACCACCGAGTTGCGAATTCCCAAACTACACACCGTAGTTTGTCCCCTAGTCACACGACTAGAAAATTAAAAACGGTTTAAAAGAAAATATAAATTAAAAACAAATTAAAATAACAAAACCCTATTTAAAAAAAACAAAACCCAAATTAATAAACCAAAGGCCGGCCCCTTATTCTCTTCAACCCGTTCCTTTTATTTTTTTATTTTTCTCGTTCGTGAAAAAATGGCCGCTCCTCAACTCAATTAGGGCTTTTGTTTGCTCCTTGCAATTCAAGCTAGGGTTGTGCAGAATTGAAACGCCGCTCGATCTCGTTCGATAGTAGGCTTCGATGCTTTTGATTTGCTTATGGCTTCTTCAATTTTGGATCGAATTCGTTCTGCTTTTTCGGTATGTATTTTTCTGCTTTTGCTTTTGCTGGTTGATTCTTGAACTCGATAATTTTTTGCCGATGATGATTAGGGCATTTATATAGGTTGAATTCCTATATTTGCGTTCGTATAAATTTGATTGAATTTGTCAAATTCTTTATCTCGGCCACTTGATGATGCTTGAATGATTGAGATCGATTCTGACTTTTTCAATTTCGTATTTTGATGCTTGGTTGACACGGCTTCGATTTTGATTTCGTGATCAATTTTGCTTGGCTACCACGGTGAACACTTGTTTGACTTTGACAATACTGATTTCGTGAGTTTTCACTTTGTTGACTTGTTCATCATTGAATTTGCGATTCACTGTCACTTCGGCCTTGATACTGAGTATTTACTTCGGCCATTTGATTTTCTAAACTTCTGGATATTGTGGGATGCCGTCTCCATTTTGTTGTTGCAGTATTCATTGTTCTTGTGTTCCTCACTGATGCATTGTTGTAACTCCATCTTGACTTGGGCTTTTTTTTTTCACTGTAACAGATGCTACACTTGTTCATGTATATATTACTTTGTTTCACTGGTGGCCTATGTGCATGCTTCACTGTTCTTTGCATTTGTTCATATGAGTGTGCTCACTGTTGTTTGTACCTGTATTTGCCATACTGTACATATATTATTGGCTCTGGTTCATTGTTGTTGTTTAAGTTAGTATGTTTCCCTTTTACTTGAACTTGGTCTGGTGCAACTTGTTTCATTATCTGTTGCATACATGAGAGTGACACTGTACTCTATTCATGCTTGTTACATTCAGTTTGCACTTGTTCATCATGTAACTTGTTGGTCTTCATTTGAAGTCGTGGCATTCATGTTTGACATATATGCACTGTGTGGTCTTGATTCATGCAGTCTTCATTAACTCGTGTGCTTCTAGCCTTGCCACTGTGTCAAGTATGGTTTCACCTGTACTTGTGTTGTAGCTGTGTTGACTTATGCTGTATCAATGCTGCTTCACCATATTGCATTGTCATATTTTATTCCTGTTTGCATTTGAGTTTGTAACTTGGAGTCTGCAACTTGATTTGTGCCTTGTCCATTCTCATGTGTTCATGTTGCTGGACTTGAATACATCTGTGCAGTCCATTGTAGCTTTTGTGCACAGCACTGCATGTTATGTTGGCCATTTGGTCGAGTTGTAGTCCAGTCCACTCATGTACATGCTTCACTGCAGCCTTCATTATGTTCTGATGACATGTGCATTGCTTCATGTTGCCTATGTATTCTGGTCAGTGGTGCTTTGAGTCTGCACTGCTTGTTGATGTTGCTTGTGGCACTTGTACAGTGTTGTACTTGTTGTCTTTGACCTGAGCATGTTTATATTGAACTACCTCCTGTACTTGTATTCTGGTTCTTCATGCAGCCTTTTGGTCTGACTGTTGCATTTGTATACTTGGTCGAGTCCATTTGCATTCTGCAGGCTTGTACTGGAACTGTTTGTAGTCAATTGCTTTGTCTATTTGCCTTGAGTTGAACCTATCCTGGGTTTGACCTTGTTTTTTATTTCTGTGCTTTTGTTTGATTTTTTTGCACACAAGTTGGTGAGGTAGTGCACACGTATACGAATGTACACGTGTGTATTGCAGCCACTTATAGTTACCTGTCCCTGATAAAAATACTGATATGCACAGATATTGCACAGTCAAAAATGATGTCGAACAACCCAAATAACTGAGGCAAACATTGTTTTCAAAATCATCGTTTCTTTCAAATTTCAAAAATATTTCTCTTTCAATTTTACTGCGTTTGAAAATATTTTTGCAGATTACTCAGATGCTGGATTCAAACCGGAATGCAGTTGAAGACAAAGTACGAGTGTGAGTGATATGTAGTGAGGTTAACAATGTAAAAATATTTATGATGTAATCGTGATGTAATCAGAAATGTATATGTATAGTGAGAGCATGAATTTGTACTATTCAAGATTGTAATAAATATTTGTTTGAATAAAATTTCTGTTTGAATTCAAAATCTGTGTAACTTGTTCTGTTTGAATTCAAATTCAAATTCTGTATAATTTATTTTATTCAACAAATATTTATTTAATCTATGAAAAACAAAATAGTACATTACCAAATACATTTAAATGAATATATATGTTTATTATCATCAAACAAAAATCATATAGCGCAAAGCGCATATTCAACAATCTCCCCCTTTTGATGATAACAAACATATATTTAAGATTTTGAATATATTAAATGTATTTGATAATTTCATTTGCTCCCCCTATTTGAATGCTTCGTTTTTATGTGATACTCCCCCTACATATATGGATCCCCCTACATATATGCATACAAATAAAAATATGTAAATGAGCCTATATGCAAATTGAAAGTTATTTGACCTTTGCTTGATTCTATTTGACAAAATCTTAACTTTTCTCTCCCCCTTTTGTTATCAGCAAAAGAATAATAGTGTTAGAAAAAATAGAGATAAAGTAATCGATATCAATCCAACATTAAAACTCAATTGAATATAAATATTAAATTTCAATAAAAAGTCAAACAAAAATCATAAATACTTTGTTAGGCGCATATTCCACTTTTAGAATGATGGAAATGATGTCATCATATAAAACCATACAGTTGTGTCTATTCGTGGTATATTTATATCAGGAATTTGAATATCTACTAACCATGCATAACCGTTAGGACTTTTAAATGAGATTAGTAGTATTCCAATTTTATTTAAAAAAAATGAATTCAAGTATCTTCTAACCACGCATAACCGTGAGGACTTTTAAATGGGATTAGAATCAACTTGTTTATTTTACAAATCAACTTTTGATATGCGTTCCATACATGCATAACCGCGAGGACTTTTAAATGAGCATGGAGGCACATAACAAATTCCAAGTAATTCACCCATGCATAACCGTGAGGACTTTTAAATGAGAGTGAATACTTTGGTATTTATTTTTATTTTTTTTATGTTTTATTTTTTTTATTTTTTTTATTTTTTTTAAAAAAAATTTGAAAATGAAAAACGAACGATTCCTGTTTAAAGTACCACGTATCGACAAACTATATAGAATTTTGATGAGTGATGGTTGATAGAAATATGATAGGTATAGAGATGGTCATGGAATTTTTTACCAACAAAAAGTTTTATAACTCTTGTTTACATTTCTAAAGAAATTTTCTAATTATACTTTCTCGAGTTATAATATATAATCAATATCAACACTCATCACTTTTTCAATCACTATTTTTCTTTTCGATGATTTGTAGGGAGAAAAAAAATGTTAAATATTCAGAAAATTTCTAAAACACCTAGACTGAGTCGTAGTTTACAAAAACTATTTTCTGGTAGGGGTTTTGTAAAGATGTCTGCCAATTAAGAATCAGTTGAAATAAAATTTATGCAGATATTTTCTTTGGAAATATGATCTCTAATAAAATGATGTCTTACATCTATATGTCTTGTTCGCGAATGATGTACAGGATTATTTGTGAGATCAATTGCGCTTTTGCTATCACACATTAGTGGTACACGTTTAAAATTTAGGCCATAGTCATGCAAAGTTTGTATCATCCATAAGATTTGAGCAGAGCAACCGCTCAAAGCAATATACTCTGCCTCTGTTGTGGATAATGCAATACAATTTTGTTTTCTACTCGACCATGCAACTAATGAATGTCCTAACATAAAACATGCTCCACAAGTACTTTTTCTATCAACCAAATTTCCAGCATAATCAGCATCTGAAAAACCTTTCAATTCAAAATTATCATTTGATGGATACCAAAGACCAAATCGTGGGGTGTGCAATAAATATCTTATAATTCTTTTAACAGCTTTTAAATGAGATTCTTTTGGGTTAGATTGAAAACGCGCACATAAGCAGACAGAAAACATGATGTCAGGTCTAGAGGCGGTAAGATAAAGGAGTGATCCAATCATACCTCTGTACTGCTTTTGATCAACTGTCTTACCCTTTTCATCTTTGTCAAGTTTAAGTGTTGTACTCATGGGAGTTCTTGTTGGTTTAGCATCTTTCAATCCAAATTTGTTGACAAGTTCCCTAATATATTTTGTTTGAGAAATGAATGTGCCTTTATTTCTTTGTTGGATTTGAAATCCTAAAAAGAATTTTAACTCTCCAACCAAGCTCATTTCAAATTTTTCCTGCATGACTTTTTCAAATTTCTCATACAATAACTTGTTAGTAGCACCATAAATGATGTCATCAACATATATTTGAACAATCAAAATATCATTGTTTTCATGCAACAGAAATAGTGTAGTATCTACACATCCCTTTTTGAACCCATTTTCAAGGAGATAAGAAGTAAGACATTCATACCAAGCTCTGGGAGCTTGTTTTAATCCATATAATGCCTTCTTTAGTTTGTATACATGGTTTGGATATTCATGACTTTCAAAACCTTCTGGTTGTTCAACAAACACATCTTCTTTTAAAACTCCGTTAAGAAAAGCACTCTTAATGTCCATTTGTCTTAGTTTAAATCCTTTGTAACAAGCAAAAGCTAACAATATTCTAATTGATTCTAGTCTAGCTACAGGCGCAAAAGTTTCATCAAAGTCAATTCCTTCAATTTGATTGTATCCTTTAGCAACTAGTCTAGCTTTATTTCTAATTATATTTCCAGATTCATCATATTTATTTTTAAAAATCCATTTTGTTCCTATAACTGGATAATCCTTAGGTCTAGGTGGTAGACTCCAAACATTATTTCGTTCAAACTGATTTAGCTCTTCTTGCATGGCCATGAACCAGTTTTCATCATTAAGGGCTGAATCTATGTTATTTGGTTCTATTTCTGAAATAAATCCACTATATAAGCACAGATCACATAAATTTTTAAAGGATGAACGAGTTTGTATACCTGCTATAGGGTTTCCAATTACCAATTCTGGTGGATGGTCTGTTTTGTATTTCAGCTTTTCTGGATCCAGATTTCTTCGGACTTCTTGAGTTGTGGTAGTTTCTCTAGCATCAGCAGTTTCTTTTGGTTTTTCGAACTCATCTTTTTCTTTCTCCTCTTCAACGTTGCTTTTGGATGTATCATGTTCGTCAATGCCTTCATCAAATTTCACATTGATTGACTCTACGATTGTTTTAGTCTTTTTGTTGTAGACTCTATAAGCTTTGCTTCTCGAAGAGTAACCCATGAAGATGCCATCATCAGCCTTTGCTTCAAATTTTCCTAACTGATCACCTGTATTAAGAATATAGCAAGGACATCCAAACACTTTGAAGTAAGCGATGTTTGGTTTTTTGTTGAACCATAGCTCATAGGGGGTTTTGTTAAGAATCGGTCTGATGATAACTCTATTCATTACATAACATGCTGTATTTACAGCTTCTGCCCAGAGATGCAGAGGTAGTTCATATTCATTTAACATAGACCTAGCCAATTCTTGTAAAGTTCGATTCTTTCTCTCAACTACCCCATTTTGTTGTGGAGTACGTGGTGCAGAGAACTCATGTTTGATTCCGTTTTCATCACAGAAAGTTTCAAATTCATAATTTTCAAATTCTCCACCATGATCACTTCTTAACGAAATAATAGAGACTTCTTTTTCATTTTGCACAAATTTTGCGAATCTTGTGAAGTATGAAAAAGTTTCTGATTTTTTAGCTAAGAAGTATACCCATGTATATCTTGAGTAATCATCAACTAACACAAAGCAATATTTCTTACCTCCTAAGCTAGCAATGTCATTAGGTCCAAATAGATCCATATGAATTAGTTCAAGAACTCTAGAAGTGCTTACATTGTTTTTGGCATGAAACGATGATTTTCTAAGTTTTCCCAAAGTACATGCTTTACAGATGTTTTCAGTTTCAAACTCATGTGATGGCAACCCTCTTACCAAACTTTTCCTTTTTAATTTGTTTAATAAGTTCATACTAGCATGCCCTAAACGTCTATGCCATAAATTCACTTCTATATCCTTAGCTACCAAACATTTAGAGAGGATGAGATCATCAAAAGATAGAGAATATATATTAACTTTCCTTTTTCCTGAAAATAAGATTTCTTTTGATGATTTGTCAACAATTTTGCACATGTCAGAATCAAAGATAACATTCATACCTTTATCACATAGCTGGCTGATTGATATCAAATTGTGGTGCAGATTTTCAACATATAGTACGTCATTCAAGGTAAATGTATTGTTACCTACTTTACCTTTACCGACAATTTTACACTTGTCATTGTTCCCCATTGTGACTCTGCCACATTTGTACTTTTCTAGGCTAAGGAACTTCGATTTATCGCCTGTCATGTGCCTGGAACAGCCAGAATCCAAGTACCATTACTGTTGTTCCTTAGCCTGCCAGCATACCTACACGAGAAGAGAGTTTAGTGACCTATTTGTTTTTATAGGTCCATGATTGTTAGTGGCAAAATATTTAGAATGATAATTTTGTGGATACCCAAAACTATTTATAATTGTTCCCTTCGGCACCCAAATTTGTTTAACTTTGAGAGATTTTATATTTGTGCCTTTTGGAACCCAAATCAGTATTGTTTTCATATGTTTGAGTCTATTCCAACAATTATTGTGATTGTGTCCAAATTTTTTACAAATTGTGCTCATAGAATTAACTTGATTAATATTGCTTTCAACAATTTTTGAATTATTATATCCAAGTCCTTGTCTAACCATATTAACAGTTTGCTTTCCTAATAGCATATTCAACGATTTTTCACTTTTTGAAAATTTATCTAAGGTCGTTGACAGTTGTTGGACTTTTGTTTTGAGAGATTCATTTTCGTTTAACAACTGTGTGCATTTTTTAATAGAAATCTCTCTCCTAGTATTTTCATTCTCTTTTAAAATCAGAATTTCATTTTCAAGTGATTCTATATTGATTTCCGATTTTTTAATTTCTTCTTCGAATGTTGGACACTTATCACACTTAGGAATTCTACATTGATAGTTCTTAACTAATTGATCAAGTTGTTTATTGCATTCTATCAAAGTATCCTTTTGAGATTCAAGTTTAGCATATTTTTCCCTAAGTCGTTCATAACAGCCATTTACTTCATGGAAATAAATTAGTTATTCAGAATGAGTGAGTTTTGATACCTCGCTTGGCTCGTCGTCATCACTGTCTGTAACTTCACCATGAAGGCACATGTTTGCTTTTTCACTCTCACTCTCGGTGTTATCACTTTCATCTTCGTCAGTTTCATCCCAAGTAGCCGCAAAGCTTTTCTTCTTTAGTTTCTTTCCTTGATTTGATCGTTTTTGAGGACATTGTGGCTTGATATGGCCGGGTTTGTTGCATTTGTAACAGATGATTTTCTGATCTTCTGGGTTGTCTAGTGCTTTGCCTATTCTACTTTTCAATTCATGATTTCGAGCTGGATTTCCGTATTTGCGATTCCACCTTTTGAATTTCTTTATTAGTAGCGCTAGCTCTGCTGCTCCATCATCATCGTCATCATTCTCATCATCACTTTCAGTTGTTCCTTTGAGAGCTATTGATTTCTTTCGAGTATCTCCACCTTCACGCTCTTCCTTGAATTTCATTTCTAGCTCATAAGTGGTGAGATTTTCGATGAGTTCTTCGACTTTGAGTTGTTTTAAATCTTTCGATTCTTGAATGGCAGTTACTTTTGCTTCAAAGCTTCGTGGAAGGACTCTGAGGATTTTACGGACTATTTCCAATTCGGTGTATGTTTTTCCGAGAGCTTTTGATTTGTATACGATGTTGGAAAGTCGTCCGTACATCTCTTTGACATTTTCTTCTTTCGCCATTGTAAAGTTCTCGTATTCGCTGCTTAGCGTGGCAAGGCGAGATTCTTTGACTTGAGATGTTCCTTCGTGAGTCACTTCTAATATGTGCCATATTTCCTGCGCAGTTAGACAATGTGAGACACGATTAAATTCAAATTGATCTAATGAACAGATAATAGAATTCATAGCTTTGGCATTAGTATTCTGTAATTTATTTTCTAGTTCTGTCCATTGTTCCTTTGGTTTCTCTATTTCCTGATCATCTACAGTTATAGTTGGTATTCTATAACCTGTCTCAACAATATCCCAAGCGTCAATGGTTTTCAAAAAAATTTCATCCTATTTTTCCAAAAAGCATATTCACCATTGAACATTGGTGGTCTAACTATGGATTGACCTTCTGCAAAAGCATTATTAAAAGAAGCCATTTTAAAAAATTCAAATTTTAAACAAAAACTGATTTTTTTTAAAAATAGATTTTTTTTTTAAAAAACAAATGTTGACTTCTATTCCTAGCTCCGATACCACTTGTAGGATCGATTTCACCCTAGAGGGGGGGTGAATAGGGTGATAGTGTAAATTATTAAAAATTAATCGCGGAAGCTTATTAATTAATTTCACTTCAGATCACAGAATAGCAGCACAGATATCGCAGAATATAAATAGCAGAATAAAATAGAACAACACAGAATTTACCCAGCTTCGACAAAAACCTGCCTACGTGCCGCCCCCAAGGTTTCTACTAGAAATTAGATAGTCCCTCGCTTACACACGTAAACTCGCTATACCCGCTATTGACTAATTTAACTCTATGCTCAAAACCCTGACCACAACTCAACCACCGAGTTGCGAATTCCCAAACTACACACCGTAGTTTGTCCCCTAGTCACTCGACTAGAAAATTAAAAACGGTTTAAAAGAAAATATAAATTAAAAATGAATTAAAATAACAAAACCCTATTTAAAAAAAACAAAACCCAAATTAATAAACCAAAGGACGGCCCCTTATTCTCTTCAACCCGTTCCTTTTATTTTTTTATTTTTCTCGTTCGTGAAAAAATGGCCGCTCCTCAACTCAATTAGGGCTTTTGTTTGCTCCTTGCAATTCAAGCTAGGGTTGTGCAGAATTGAAACGCCGCTCGATCTCGTTCGATAGTAGGCTTCGATGCTTTTGATTTGCTTATGGCTTCTTCAATTTTGGATCGAATTCGTTCTGCTTTTTCGGTATGTATTTTTCTGCTTTTGCTTTTGCTGGTTGATTCTTGAACTCGATAATTTTTTGCCGATGATGATTAGGGCATTTATATAGGTTGAATTCCTATATTTGCGTTCGTATAAATTTGATTGAATTTGTCAAATTCTTTATCTCGGCCACTTGATGATGCTTGAATGATTGAGATCGATTCTGACTTTTTCAATTTCGTATTTTGATGCTTGGTTGACACGGCTTCGATTTTGATTTCGTGATCAATTTTGCTTGGCTACCACGGTGAACACTTGTTTGACTTTGACAATACTGATTTCGTGAGTTTTCACTTTGTTGACTTGTTCATCATTGAATTTGCGATTCACTGTCACTTCGGCCTTGATACTGAGTATTTACTTCGGCCATTTGATTTTCTAAACTTCTGGATATTGTGGGATGCCGTCTCTATTTTGTTGTTGCAGTATTCATTGTTGTTGTGTTCCTCACTGATGCATTGTTGTAACTCCATCTTGACTTGGGCTTTTTTTTTTCACTGTAACAGATGCTACACTTGTTCATGTATATATTACTTTGTTTCACTGGTGGCCTATGTGCATGCTTCACTGTTCTTTGCATTTGTTCATATGAGTGTGCTCACTGTTGTTTGTACCTGTATTTGCCATACTGTACATATATTATTGGCTCTGGTTCATTGTTGTTGTTTAAGTTAGTATGTTGCCCTTTTACTTGAACTTGGTCTGGTGCAACTTGTTTCATTATCTGTTGCATACATGAGAGTGACACTGTACTCTATTCATGCTTGTTACATTCAGTTTGCACTTGTTCATCATGTAACTTGTTGGTCTTCATTTGAAGTCGTGGCATTCATGTTTGACATATATGCACTGTGTGGTCTTGATTCATGCAGTCTTCATTAACTCGTGTGCTTCTAGCCTTGCCACTGTGTCAAGTATGGTTTCACATGTACTTGTGTTGTAGTTGTCTTGACTTATGCTGTATCAATGCTGCTTCACCATATTGCATTGTCATATTTTATTCCTGTTTGCATTTGAGTTTGTAACTTGGAGTCTGCAACTTGATTTGTGCCTTGTCCATTCTCGTGTGTTCATGTTGCTGGACTTGAATACATCTGTGCAGTCCATTGTAGCTTTTGTGCACAGCACTGCATGTTACGTTGGCCATTTGGTCGAGTTGTAGTCCAGTCCACTCATGTACATGCTTCACTGCAGCCTTCGTTATGTTCTGATGACATGTGCATTGCTTCATGTTGCCTATGTATTCTGGTCAGTGGTGCTTTGAGTCTGCACTGCTTGTTGATGTTGCTTGTGGCACTTGTACAGTGTTGTACTTGTTGTCTTTGACCTGAGCATGTTTATATTGAACTACCTCCTGTACTTGTATTCTGGTTCTTCATGCAGCCTTTTGGTCTGACTGTTGCATTTGTATACTTGGTCGAGTCCATTTGCATTCTACAGGCTTGTACTGGAACTGTTTGTAGTCAATTGCTTTGTCTATTTGCCTTGAGTTGAACCTATCCTGGGTTTGACCTTGTTTTTCATTTCTGTGCTTTTGTTTGATTTTTTTGCACACAAGTTGGCGAGGCAGTGCACACGTATACGAATGTACACGTGTGTATTGCAGCCACTTATAGTTACCTGTCCCTGATAAAAATACTGATATGCACAGATATTGCACAATCAAGAATGATGACGAACAACCCAAATAACTGAGGCAAACAATGTTTTCAAAATCATCGTTTCTTTCAAATTTCAAAATATTTCTCTTTCAATTTTACTGCGTTTGAAAATATTTTTGCAGATTACTCAGATGCTGGATTGAAACCGGAATGCAGTTGAAGACAAAGTACGAGTGTGAGTGATATGTAGTGAGGTTAACAATGTAAAAATATTTGTGATGTAATCGTGATGTAATCAGAAATGTATATGTATAGTGAGAGCATGAATTTGTACTATTCAAGATTGTAATAAATATTTGTTTGAATAAAATTTCTGTTTGAATTCAAAATCTGTGTAACTTGTTCTGTTTGAATTCAAATTCAAATTCTGTATAATTTATTTTATTCAACAAATATTTATTTAATCTATGAAAAACAAAATAGTACATTACCAAATACATTTAAATGAATATATATGTTTATTATCATCAAACAAAAATCATATGGCGCAAAGCGCATATTCAACACTCGCGCCACTGCATACCGTCGCCAGAGACCACGTCCATATACCTGAACCGTTGCCTTGCGTCCACACTTCGATTCCACCACCCACGGTTAAGTCTGATGCACCCACGACACTGCAGCAACCCAATTTTGCAACGTCGACTAAAAACTAGGTTTAAACCCTAAATCCTCTCTGCCTCGCCACCACGGTGGATTAAAAACCTCTTGACCATTTTTTTGATGATCTCTAACCTACCAGCGTGCTCTAGCCTCAACCCCGAAATCCACAGTCCAGTTGATCGCCAGAATTCAACACAGTTTCAATTATCGTTCAACTCCCAATATCACTCGATTTGCCAACTTAATAATCTTGATGTTTCCATTAAAAATCATCTATTTTAAGTATGAATCAAAATATATATGTGAAGCTTGAAACTATGATAGTCGAAATTTCCTAATATTTTTATTCTTGCTTTATAACTTAACTTTCTCAGAGAATTACTTAATAATTTCTTTTGAAATTATTTTTAAAAATGAATTTACTTTCATTCAATCACTTTTCATTTAGAGGTCACACCTAGAAATAGATTGGAGCAAGAGGATTTGAATTTTGAACTTAATATAAGCCTGTTCATTTTTGAACAGAGGTGTATATGTCTGTATATAGAAATGCATATACAAAATCTTCATATATTCAGGCATGCAATCACATTTTACATCCATACAAACCATTTTCACAATCATACTTTCAAGTATCAATTAAAACGTCAAGATCTAATATCAGGTTCAAGATAGTTTACTCACCTGGAAATTGATTAAATAGAGAACCTGGAATTTTGTTTGAACTTGAAAACTAATATGGCCTTGATTTCATGATTTGATCTTTACTATTTGATTTCGTTTTGATTGTTGTACTTTGATCTGAAACTGCTTGTTCCCAACCGAGTTTTTATTTACTGATTAAACTGATCTAAATTGCATGCTTCTTTGAACTGCCATTGATTCAAAAACTGGAACTTGTTTTAGCTTCAGATTTGATTTGAATTTGCTTGTTCTCAGGTTTTAGTTTAAACAGAGGTTGTTTATTTTTGAATCTTTTCTGGTTTTTTTTTTAATCTCATTTAATTTTTAACAAAATGAGAAGAGAAGGAGTTAGTGATATTTATATCTTTGATTTTCTTTTATTTATTAAATTAAAAATGAAAAGAGAATTTTAAAAACATGAGACACTTGTTATACTTGCATGATACAATAGTTACAAATGTTTAAATGTATTACGCTTGTTAATTTCATATATTAATTATCTTACACTTGTTTTTTATATAACCTTTATGTTATAATATTTACACATGTAACTTACATGTATTTTAAATGTTTTAAAATCATTTCATATTATATTTTCAGTTTATCTTTATACATATATATGTTTTAATATTTTCAAATTTATATTATCATATGTTTTAATATTATATTTATATTTTTATGTTTAATATTTATATATATATATATATATATATATATTTAAAGAAATTATTAACCTTTATTTTATCCTAATTTATTTTAAGCTATTATTTTTTAACTTAATAAATGTTTATCCTTGGTGTTTTATGTTTTTTTATTAATTTATATTTATATTTTCCATTAGTATATTTTCTCTTTACTTATTTTTATGTAACCTTAAAGAAAAATGATATAAAACTTTAATTATATACAAATTAGTAATAAAATATCTATACATACTTGTTTTAAATTTATTTTTAAGATATTACCTTTAATTTAAAATCCAAGTTTTATTCACAAACATAAATGTATGCATAATAGTAAAATAGCTATCATATTTTATTTTGCTTAGAAATGATAAGTTTTGCAAATTTAAATAATTATATTAGAAGATTATCAAATTGATATTTATATCTAGGTATTTTAAATTATCAAAAACATTTGTTCAACCTATAAATCAGTATTTCAATAGTTAAGATAAGTTAAGTATCCAATTACCAGATGTCCAAAAATCCGAGTTATCACATTCCTCCCCCCTTTGAATCTTTTCATCCCTGAAAAGGAACGAAGCCAAAATTTATTAAAATGCTTATTATCATTTAAATTACTCTTTGAAACATTTTTAACTATAACTCTTTTTATTTAAAATTTCTTTAAAACACTTTAAAAATCTACATAATATTACCAAAATAGTTTTATAAAAATACTTTTATAACTCGATGCCTCGAGAACTCAAACTATGTTCTCAGAGAAATTCGGTCATACGTTGGTCAGACATAGGACTGAAAATCTATAAGTACTTGGTAAAACCGTTTTCAACACCCAGTGAAAATACTTAGAAAATATTTTGGTGAAAATATAAAAAACATGTTTGAAAACATAGAATCATTTTTAGTGAGAATGCTCTGGAAATCATCACCCACTCCATGGTCGTAGTTAACCCGACGGTTACGTCGCCATCCCGGCAAAATCCATAGAAAACTGTAGGCCTCCACGCCCCTCGATTACACCATGGAGTCCACCACAGATCGTAGCTACACCCGGGGTTACGTTGCCGTCACGGCAAAAACCCATGTAACTGTAGGCATCAGCACCCTTGACTTTCACTACCAAATGGAACTTCACCACTCCTACATAGAACGCAGACTGCATCAGTCGAGTCCTAATATAACCTGTAGGCACTCACTGCCACATGACTTTCGCTATGTCTTCATAGATCGAAGTCTACCGATGTTACGTTGCCATCACGGCAAAATCAAACGTAGACCATTGGCTCTCACTGCCACACGACTTCCACTATGGTGCGTAGTAGATCGTAGTGACATTGAGTCACACTGTCGTCACAACATAACCCAAATGTCTCTGTAGGCATCAACGCCCTCGAATTTTGCTACCCACACACAATCCTTAGGAACTTTAGTTTGTCCGGACTTCCTCCCAGGATCAAATTTAGAGTCCCCCCTTAGGGCTCAAGACAGATCCACCCCGTGGATCTCCTATGAAGTTCATTTCATGGGAGCGCCTTTTTCTCCAGAGCCAATCACAAAACATTTATATTATACACATATAGTATCTTCAAATCATACCTTTATGATTCACATTAAAAATCTCCTTTACACAAAATCGATGTTTCCAAACTTGGCTTCCTAAACTACAAAAATTGATTTTCCCAAAAATCAAAAGCGTTTCAAAATCCGTGGGTTCCGAAAACCTTTTTCCCAAAATCATTCTCATAAAACCATATATATATATAGATATATATAATCTTGAAAAATCTTTGGATCACTACATACTTATATAAATTCCCTTTTTGTACTTTAAATATTTTCAAAAATCTTTTCCTCTGATTTTTGATTCAACAAAGGGAAGTTTATCATATGTAACTAAAATATATACATCTTTATTTATATATTTCTCAAAATACACTATCCTTTTCAAAAATCATTTTCATTTCTTTCAAAATTTCAATACCTATTACATTTAAGCACGTACGATGTACATATACCATCCGTATGCAATGTCAAATCTGATCGCTCACTCGATCACACAATTTCACTTCGAACTAGTATCGTCCACCCGATTTCCTAGTGCGGACTCAGATCTGGTTTCTTGATTAGAAACCGCCATTCTCCTTGCATAGCCATAACTATGATAGAGAATTTCCAGAATCAATCCAAAATCCATATCCAGGGTTCGCCATCGAAAATCGAGTGAAAAATCCCAACTCGGACCGATATACTATCTCGAAATTCTGTGCTCGAATCTGGATCAAATCATTATGCGAATAGAGTAATATACGTACATCTTACGTATTTACCTTCATTGATTATCAGCTAAATCAATTTTCTTTTACTGCACATTCATTTAGATTTCTATTCACTTATTCAAAATTGCTCAATTCCCATTGAGTTATCACTACAATTCTAAACTGTTTGCACCGACCAACTTGAATTTTGAAAATAGCGTGAAAAAGTTTAAAATGGACAAGTAGTTGTAAAATAGTTATTAGTTGTAAGAATAGTTGTAGAATAGTTAAGTAATTATAAAATAGTCAAATAGTTGTAGAATAGCTAAATAATTGCAAAATAGTTGTAAAATAGTAATTTGTTTATAAAACAGTTGTAACATAAGTATAAGATAGTTTGGGTTTTAAAAAGAAAGGTTGTTTAGTAAATAGCTAGGAAAATAGATTTAAAATAGTTTATATTTAAACAATTTATTTGGAAAATAGTTTTCAGAGTGAAACTGTTCAATTTCCCAATCTCCACTTCAATCAATCTTCAATTTCCAATCCATTAAATTGATTCAATTTTAACTGATTCAAACCCAATTTAGTTTGAACCAGTTTCAACTCCAATTCCACTAAATTGATTCTTATTTCAATTCCAAGCTCAACTTTAAACCATCTCGAATTATATAAATTCGAGTCAAACTTTTTAAATGTTGATTTAATCCTCTTAAATCAAATTAACCTTTACTTTTAATTTAATAACCTAACAATTTAATTCTGAGTCCAAATTTCAAAATTCCAGTTTAAATTACCTTTACTTAACCTATTTCAAAGTTCAAATAAGATTTCAAAACAATTTAATCTAAAGAATCCAATTTATTACCAAATTTTAACTTCTAATTTAGAAACTAATTCTTAACAATTTCAGTTTGCAAGCTCATTTTTAAGATCTAAATCTTAAGTTCAAAGTGATTCCATTTATATAATTCCAATTTTACTTCAAAGGTCAAAATCCTTTAAATAGTTTTAAAATAAGGTCTTATTTCCATTTAAATTCAGTAATGGATGTATATTATCTCAATCCATTTCTTTATTCAATTAAAATAATCTAATTCTCAGCTCAGGAATTATTAATAACAACAGAATGATATCAGGTTGAGTTAAAGTAAATAAACATACAAATTATTTAAAAACAATCATCAATAACATCCATTTTCAATTTCCAGACCTCAAACCCATTTTGAGATCACACATACTCCTCTTCAATTCAACCCATTTAACTTCCTTAAGTTAAATTCAATTCATTTAATCCAGTCAACCTTACTCAATTTGAATTCTCCATTTCAAATTTTAGACTCCTTATTAATAATCTTCCCACTTATAAGTTCGAAAACTTATTTTACTTTAGGTTTTCACATCACGTTCTAAGGAAAAATTCAAAACTCAACACTTAGAGTTTTTTTTCAAATCATCTTTAGTATTATGTATATCCCACATATATACATATTTATTTCCTATGCACACCAATTTATACTTTAAAATTTAAACCACCTTTGGTTTTAATTCAAAACAAATTTCTTTAAAATTTTCAAACAACTCTTGTTTTAAAATAAGAATACATTCAAAAATATTCTGAATATTATTATTTATTATTTCCTTTATCACTAATTTCAAATTTCTGGACTTAGATTTTAAGACTTCATAATTTAAATACATTACAATTTACAAGTTATTCTTATCTAAAAGTTTACTTTCCTAAAACATTTCATTTTTCTTTATCATCAATTATTATTAGAAAACAAACATCCCATAACCATTCCAAGATTATCTGGAAACCAATTCACTATATATTATCTCATAATTTGTTAGAAAAATAAAATCAGGGTAACTTATTTCAGTATTCTAAAAACACTCCTACAAATTTCAGGATTTTATTTTCTGTTTTGAATCCATTTCTAGCTTATCTTATTTGTATAGTTCATATTATCCAATTCCTATTTGGTTGTATGTATATATTACCATTTAATTTCAATATCCATTAACCAATTATCTTAATATATAATAATTAGAAAATTATTGCTTTATATACCAAAATAAAAAATAATTTTAAAACCGTTTTAAAATCTTTATATAAGAAAATAACAAGTACGCTCTCATATATATATATACACTCAACTCATTTCAAGGGTACTATTTACCCTATCCTTAATGAGTGAACCCACCAGGGCCAAGGTTCTCGCTTAACCTTCAGCTCTGATACCAACTGTAACGACCCGTAATTTTTGACCTTGAAAATTCGACACTAATACGTTCGCTGTAGAAGTGTCGAGCGATTGAATGCCAGAAATCCCAGGTTGTTAGGGTAAAGAAGAAAAGAGGTAGAAGAAGAAACAAAAACAAAACACAGAATCTCACATTCGCAGCGGATCAAAATATAATACCAAATAATAGCATTTGTACAAAGAAAAGCTGTAACTGTCAATTTACATTCAATACATCAGAGTACAGTCATTCACAATATAAAACGGACAGTTGTAACAACTTTTCTTAGAAAACAAGCAATACAACTCCAATACATAGCGGAATATACTCCATACGTCCCAGCCATCTAGCTCGGCTGCTGAGCTCCAGAACGTCCCAACCTGAAAATCTGTAATATTTGGTCTGACCCGAGCATTACAATAAAGTAACACCCGGGTCAGGCTGGAAACCAGCGTGAGTAAACCCATAATTTGAAATAATTAAGTTATAAAACTTATTAGAATACTAGGGTAACTCGTACCTTTCTACGAGTTCTTAACTTGTTATGGTCAATCACTTATTACAAACAACTATTTACTCAGTTTAAATGGCCTTGATACTTAATTTATTCTAGCCTATTTGATTATTAATTCAAATCCACAAAGAATTTTTGTAGATTACAAATCGAAGTGGTTTTGGGTATTTTCTGATACCCGACCCCGGTCTCTTCAAATCCAGTGTTATTTTCAACCAAGTTGTTTTAGTGAATTCAATTCAATTTCAGATACAGGATGTCACATTTACACAACAATTTATCATCAACAGATAACCCACATTTCACTGTTTAACCCAACACATCAAATCACAGAACATCATAAATTATCACACTAGATATTAATCTAATCATCCAATACAATTTATTCATCCATAAGCAAGATTAATTGGTCTATTCCTAATTAATTTAATTAACACAAAATAATTTAATTACCTTTAAATCCTGCCTAATTAACATCAATTAAACCATTTAATTAATTATTGAAATTAATTAATTATTCCTTAATCATTTAAATCATACACATTAATTAATTAACCTTTAATAACTTACATTAATTAATTATCCCTTATTAACGTTAAGTAATTATCCATTAATTAATTATTCTATGACTACTTAAGTTTATTAATTAACCCTTAATTATTAAATTCTTAATTAATCTAAGATAAACCATTACCTTAATTATTAACTTAATTATTAGTTAAATCTTATTTAAATCAAAGGTTTGAAATTAATTTTATTATTAACATACAAAATTGCTAAAGAACTTTTGATTAAAACATAATCTACTAATCTTAACCACCCATTTAATTACATTATTAAATTACATTTGAAAAAGCACTAAGAGATTTAATTAAATAATTTATCTAATATAAAATTGTTTTCAAACCCAAATCAAATTATTTCAAATCACATTGAATTTAAAATTTAAGTTTCAAAACTTGTTTGAGAAAGCTTGATTTATTTTAACTTTAAAACATGCTTTGTTTAAAAATTTATAAAATTTGGTTAATGCTTCAACCTATCCTGAGACCACTTCGGGTATCAACCCGAGTCATTTGTAGGTTTACCCGAGTACAATCCCGAGCAACCTCCCTTCCTCTTTTTTTTTAAACTTTGTTTTGGTTCAAACCTGTAACACTCACGAACACACCCGTATGCATACCCGAGCCATCAACCCAATTTCTCACGTCCATCTTCAAGCCCACCTTCTTCTTCTCAACCAACACAGCATCTTCTAAACCCAGAACAACCAACACCTATGCACGTGCATACATGGTCGGGGCATCATCGACCATCGCCGCGACCACCCTCAGGTCACCGATGATCTCCCTTAACCTTCCGACCACCCAGGTCCTTCGATTTCACCTGAAATCAAAATCGAGCCATCAAGCACTACCTCGAACCCAAACCTGATTGACAAAAAATGCGTCGCGCCACCACATACCGTCGCTAGAGACCACGTCCATATGCCTGAACCGTCGCCTTGCGTCCACACTTCGATTCCACCACCCACGGTTAAGTCTGATGCACCCACGACACTGCAGCAACCCAATTTGCAACGTCGACTAAAAACTAGGTTTAAACCCTAAATCCTCTCTGCCTCGCCACCACGGTGGATTAAAAACCTCTTGACCATTTTTTGATGATCTCTGACCTACCAGCGTGCTCTAGCCTCAACCCCGAAATCCACAGTCCAGTTGATCGCCAGAATTCAACACAATTTCAATTACCGTTCAACTCCCAATATCACTCGATTTATCAACTTAAAAATCTTGATCTTTCCATTAAAAATCATCATTTTTAAGTACGAATCAATATATATATGTGAAGCTTGAAACTATGATAGTCGAAATTCCCTAATATTTTTATTCTTGCTGTATAACTTAACTTTCTCAAAGAATTACTTAATAATTTCTTTTGAGATTATTTTTAAAAATGAATTTACACTCATTCAATCACTTTTCATTTAGAGGTCACACCCAGAAATAGATTGGAGCAAGAGGATTTGAATTTTGAACTTAATATAAGCATGTTCGTTGCATATACCAAAACTTCATACATTTAGGCATGAAATCACATTTTACATCCATACAAACCATTTTGACAATCATACTTTCAAGTATCAATTAAAACTTTAAGATCTAATATGAGGTTCAAGATAGTTTACTCACCTAGAAATTAATTAAACAGAGAATTTGGAATTTTGTTTAACTTGAAAACTGATCTGGCCTTGATTTCATGATTTAAACTTTTCTGTTTGATTTTGTTTTGATTGTTGTACTTTGATCTGAAACTGCTTGTTCCCAACTGAGTTTTTGATTGCTGATCAAATTGAGCTAAATTGCATGCTTTTTTGAACTGCCGTTGATTAAAAAACTGGAACTTGTTTTAGCTTCAGATTTTATTTGAATTTGCTTGTTTTCAGGTTTTAGTTTAAATAGAGGTTATTTATTTTTGAATGTTTTCTAGTTTTGTTTTGAATCTCATTTAATTTTGAACAAAATGAGAAGAGAAGGACTTAGTGATATTTATATCTTTGATTTTCTTTTATTTATTAAATTAAAAATGAAAAGAGAATTTTAAAAACATGAGACACTTGTTATACTGGCATGATACAATAGTTACAAATGTTTAAATGTATTACAGTTGTTAATTTCATATATTAATTATCTTACACTTGTCTTTTTATATAATCTTTATATTATAATATTTACACATGTAACTTACATGTATTTTAAATGTTCTTTTTAATACCATTTTAAATTATGTTGTCAGTTTATCTTTATATATATATATATATATCATATGTTTTTATATTTTCAAATTTATATTATTATATGTTTTAATATTATATTTATATTTTGATGTTTAATATTTATATATATATTTAAAGAAAGTATTAACCTTTGTCAAATCCTAATTTATCTTAAGCTATTATATTTTAACTTAATAAATGTTTATCCTTAGTGTTTTATGTTTTTTTATTAATTTATATTTATATAATTCCATTAATACATTTTCTCTTTACTTATTTTTATGTGACCTTAAAGAAAAATGATATAAAACTTAAATTATATACAAATTAATAACCAAATATCTATACATACTAGTTTTAAATTTATTTTTAAGATATTACCTTGAATTTCAAATCCAAGTTTTATTCACAAACCATAAATATATGCATAATAGTAAAATAGCTATCATATTTTATTTTGCTTAGAAATGATAAGTTTTGCAAATTTAAATAATTATATTAGAAGATTATCAAATTAATATTTATATCCAAGTATTTTTAATTATCAAAAACATTTGTTCAACTTATAAATTAGTATTTCAATAGTTAATGTAACGGTCCTGAATTTAGAACAATTTAAAAATGAAAATATTTAGTTAATTTTAAATATTCGAATGATGATTTACTTGAATTTCAAATTATCAAAATAAATTGGCGATTAAATTTAAGAATTTAATCTAGTGAAAAGTTGAATAAAATTTAAATTCGACTTTGAATTTAAAATTTAATATTTAATTTGTAATTGAAATTTGAACTAATGACTTAAAAAAAATTGTTTGGATTTACGAATTATTTTTAAAGAAAATTTATAAATTGATATTGATAGTTGAACTGCAAAACGTTTATATATTTACTAAAGAAAATTTTTGCAAAAAAAATTGAATATAAATTAAAAATATATATATATATATATATATATATATAAAAATAAACATAAAATATAAAGAGTATGTTGCCTTACCTTATCACCGAAATCTACGCCGTTACACACGCCTTCAACCACGCTAAAATCACGTTCTCTATTCTCTTTTATACCCTACCCCTTTACCTTTCCCATTCAAAACCCTTTCAAACGAAACAAAGAAACAATGGCGGCTGTCGTTCGTCCCTCTCTTCACAATTAGGGCTTTTCGAAATTTGGGTTTGCTTCGGCTTCAATTCGATCGCGTGCTCCTCAGTGGGTCGAGTTCGTCTCCTTGCTTCGGTGAAAGGTGAGTTCTTTGCTCACGATTAATTTTAATTCAAGTTTTTATATTTGTTTGAATTGAATGCTTGGTTGCATGCTATGTTTTGGGTGTTGTTTGCTATCATTTGCTCTTTGCTCTCAGTCAATCCAATTTAAACTGTTAAGGACAGATGCAATTAAACCTTGTTTTTTTTAAACTGTTAAGAACAGATACTATGTGAAATTTGTTTTTTTACTGATGAGAACAGATGCTATTTAAACTTGGCCTTAAATCTGTCATGCATGGATGCCTGCATTTACTTTCTTCTCTGATATATGTTATTTTGCTTGCATGTGTTTATTTGTGAGCAAACTAGCCTTGATCCTGCTATGTATCTTGATGCATGCTTAAATTGAATTGTTTCTTTCCTGATATTTGATATGTTGGAAATTTAATCTGCTTCATATATGTGGTGCATGTCTGAAAATAGGAAAACCTTGCCTCTGTATATTTATTCCAGATTTTTAAACCTGTCATAAAAAATTCAAAATCACCCCAAACCAAATTGTTTTAAACTTTGCCTGAGTTTGAATATCAAGGTGTGTATATGATCAAAAACTGGAATCAAGTAGTGGAGCAGATTCAAATTCAAGTTGTAGTTCAAATCTGAGAACAAATCAAAATAAAGATCTGAAGCAATGCCATAGACAAAACAAAGTTTAAGCATTTAAAAGCTAAGAGCAGATCAAGAATAAGCCAAAGCAATTTAAGTGAAGTTCAAGTTCAGATAAAAAAAAAAAAATTTTTAGAGCCAACATTTAAATTCAGATTTTTGCATCTCCAGGCCTAAAATCTTCTCTGCTCCTCTGTCTTCATCAATATAAAGTGAGCAAATTTTTTTTAAAACCCTGAATTGGTCTGTTAACTTGATATAAATAATCAATGTACTGCATATCTATATAAATGTGTGAATATGCTTGTGTATGCTTGTGTGTTTATGCATGATGTTTGCTGTTGAATTTGTTTGCCTGTTCTTAGTTCAAACTTAGATTCTAAACAAAAGAATCCAATATCTTTTGATCTACTCACTGTTAGTATCTAGAATTTAAACATGACTTGTTTGTTTGATTTTAAGATTTAGTTTGGATTGTATTTAAGTTAAAATAAATTGCATTTTGCTCTGGAAACAGGCATAACATGGAAGTTTAAGTTTTAGAAAAAAAAAAGAATTTTTGCTGGAAACTGTGAACACAATTTTCTGTCTATAAGAATAAAGCATGTTAAACCCCAATCCATTCTTTCTCTTCTTTGTTCTTTCTGAAAAAATTGGTAACAAATTGAAATTGTGATGAGCCTGCTACCATGTTTTAGGAAACTAATCAAAATAGGTT
This sequence comes from Allium cepa, assembly GCA_030765085.1. Taxonomy (NCBI): domain Eukaryota; kingdom Viridiplantae; phylum Streptophyta; class Magnoliopsida; order Asparagales; family Amaryllidaceae; genus Allium; species Allium cepa. Next base: position 431,235,169 of record CM060941.1, read on the forward strand.
TGTAACCTTACTGAGAAAAAAATATATAGAAGTAAGTTGGAATTTGGTTTAACTTGTTTGAGTTACAGGCTCACACCAGGTTTTAAATCCTTCTCCTCCTCTTTGCTTTTGAAAAAAATTGTAAACAAGTTTAACTTTGGTTTAAGACCTGTTATATATTTTCAGAAATAAATGAAAGCAAGTTTAAACTTTAATCATTATTACCTGGTTGACTTGATTCTCTTGACTTGGTCATCTTTGATGTTGTTGAACTAAGTAGCATGCATTTTGTGGTCTGCCTTGTTGCTAAGTCATTTCTGTTGACATGTTGTTGCATTCTCTTGAGTCTGTTGGACTTTGGTCTAGTTGTGCACTTGCATTTGTGTGCTGTGTCTTGTTTCATTTAGTTTGCATTGTTCAAAGTCATGTTCCAATAGTCGCTGCCCTGTCCATGTAGTTGTTCAATTGACTACTGAGCTGGTGCCTTTTGGTACTTGTTTGCACGTCAGTTCATCACTTGATTACTTTGATTTATTTCATATTTTTGATATGTTGTCCACCTGAGTTTGATGCATTTGCATGTACTCTGTCTTTGAGTTGCTGTGTTGATTGCATTGTTGTACCTGGGTTATATCACTGATCATTTGTATACACATAGTTGTATGCTTCTCGGTTGCACTGTAGTTTGGTCTGCATCCCTTTGTTTGATCATCAGTTGTAGCTTGTTATATTGAACTTGTAGTTGTTGCCGTAAGCTCTATTGCACTACGATGTTGTTTATGTTGAATCATTCTCTGTTGCACTTCACCTCTGAGTTGAGTTTCACTTATGGTTCCAGTATTGCTGAAACATGATGTTTACTTTGCTCACTTGTGGGTTAGTTTGATATTAAGTTGTATATGTTAACACATTCATATGCCGTTTGCACCATTTGATCAGATTATTTCTTTGTTGCATTGCCTCCATTCAGAATTATTGTTGCAGTGATTTATCTGATTTGTGCACACGAGTTGGCGAGGCAGTGCACATGTGTACAAATATATGTGTGCACTGCAGCCACACAGGATTGATAGATTTTAAAAAAATAATTTAATTGAAGTTGTTAATAAGAAAATCCATAATAGATTTAAATTGATTCATGTGATTCATCATCTCTGTTACCATTTTATATCAGTTCATTGCAAATTTAATTACTTGAATTAAGATTAATCCTGACTCGAGTGTTTTTGTGTTTTGCAATAAACGCTCGGGTTAGACCGAGTAATTTTTACAGCTTGAAGATTTTCAAGCCGCGAAGTTAGAGAGAGTTGGGGAAATTGCTTCACTTTAGCTTTTCGAAGAATTTTGTACTTAAAATAAATATTCCGCTGTATAAAATTTAATGCATTGTACAAACTCTGATATATGTATGTAAGAAAAATTCATTTATGAATAATATTATGATTATTTTGTGATTCTGTGGGTGATTCTGTTTAAACTCTATAAACTGACTAACAATCCGTCATTTTGAACGTTTCTAGTTGGTTTAATTACCGACTAGAGGCGGTCAGGGCGGCGGGTCGTTACAGTTAAGGTCAGTTAATTATCTAATTACCAGATGTCCAGAAATCCGGGTTATCACACTTTAGAAAGTAAATAGAAAATAGCCAAAATGCTTGCATCTCACATTCCAACATAGTCGGACACAATCAAAACCGTACGACGCTTATTGGAGAATGGATTTCATCAAATGACTGGGCGACTGGGATAACCCCCCCCCCAACCACAGTACACCTCAAGAACAATGTACGAGGAGCACACCGGGATCCCCTGCTATACAAGACCGGCCTACCCATAACTTGGATAGACCGAATATGTTATCACACCGAGTGTTCCCAACCTTACCACCGAGCGCTCCTTCCACACACATATATCCATAATATAAAGGTTTCCTAGGACATCTAGAAAGGTGATAACATACCCCACTTGAGTGCGACCCACTTAGCCTTGTTGCGTCTCCCATGTTTTAGTCATTCCCGATTGATGATGCTCGAGGATAAGCATTACCTTTCAAGAAACAATTCTACTTAGAATGCTCATCGTCCTCCAATGATGATATTCTGAAAGCATTTGCCCATACAGGTTGTCCTAGGTCTGGACAAATCGAATCACCGTCTTCATCATCTTAACGGTATTCATTCGTAGTGTTCAAACTAGATCGAAGTGGTTTTCGGATAATTAAACCAGATTCAGTCTCTTCGAAACGATTAACGAAATTGGCAAAAATTTGATATTCAGTTATTTAACTATCGATAGACATCCATAATCAATTATTAGGCCCTATTATAAATATTTTTCCAAAATTAGTTTCAAAATATTTATAAGACTTTACTTCCCATACTTTAACATTTTGAAAACAGTTTTCAAATCCTTTTATTTTCAACGGAATATTCTACTCCTTTACAATACTTAGAATATTTTTACCACTTCATCTCAAATTCAACACTTAGGAAATATTCTATTTATTTCCTACTTCTTTTCTCAAAAACACGTACAAATTTTATTTGTAAATTTCTTAATTCATTTACACGAATTCTATAAATTCTGGAATTCTTTAATTAATTTCCTTAATATTTCCCAAGCCAATTTTTACTAGCTTATAAACTCAATTTTCCCTTTGTATTTCTTTATGAACTATATTTTCATTTTCGAAGTTCACTTATTTTAACCACTTCGGGAATTTCTTACTTTTCTTCCCAATCCTATTTTAAAAAAATTTCCTTATAATCCCATATACATAATAGCCCCATTTCCAGCCTTCCGAGAAGGTTTATAAATATTTTAAAACATTTCAAAACACTATTTATATATATTTAAAATAAGTATTTTAAAGAAAATAATAATAATTTGTTTTTAAGACATATTCAAATAATTATCTAAAATATTGAAACATTTTTTTCTGTCATCACTTTTCAAAGCAGGATTAAAACTTAGGATTTTATTAAAATAAGTATTAAATATTTGAAATTCACTACTGAAGTAGTCCAATACTAGCTAACTTCAAAATTTATATAGTTCAATAAATAAGAATTTTCCTTTTTATATAAAAACTTAACTTACCAATAAGATAAAATTTTATATCTCCATAACCAACCTTCATTTTATAAATCTTCTCGATTCCCATCCCATCACTTTCATTCCAGTCTCCAACCATTTCACTCCAAAATAGTATCCATTATTCTTCTCACCCTATTGCCATATTCAAATGTAAATTCTTTTAGTAATTTAAATTCCAAATTTATCACCCGATATCACTTTCCTTTATTCACAAACTTCGTTTATAAATTTTTATAACTCCTTTGAGCTTTTACTAAAAGTAGTCTCATTAATCAAATTCCATTGTTATAAATTCAATTTCCTTATAAATTCCACTTATTTTTGCCAATCTATTTTTGATACCGATTTTCACATTTTTTTCCTATGTTTCATGAAAATCATTTTTATATCCTGTCTTAAATAATCCTTTTATAATTTATTTTAAATTCTCTATTTAAAATATTTTCCCGCATTATTTATATGATCAAAAATCTATTTTTGCTTATTCAAGTCAGTCTCCTTTAAATAACCCAAATTTCGATATATATATATATATATTTAACTTAAAAATATATTTTTCATTCCTTAGAAATTTAAAGTAATATTTTTGGTATTTAATATACAAAAATTAATTTCCATGCCATTATAACATTTAAAAATTTACAACACACAATAATACAGCGCTTTATATATATATATACATATCTGTGTGTGTGTGTGTGTGTGTGTGTGTGTGTATGGAAAATAATAACATCTCTGAGGAATCCAGGTGGATCCCTCCATCCTGTTTTCCTTGCATCCATAGATGTTAGATAATAATAAAAATACCAATCCCACATCGAGGGAGTCATCACGGTATAGAGGGTCGTCCGCTATAATATGGGGCGTATAGGGTCTCATCTGCTATAATATGCGGGAATATCACTTCAATACTAATATATACACTACTACATGTATAGTCATCCAATAGATAATTATAAATTTATCAATCCAATCAAACAACCAATAATTTAAATTTAAACATTTAAGTTTAAATATGGTAATCCAAATGAGTGAGAAATTCTCACCTTTGATTTTTAAATTGCAATCCGTCCCAAATTTATATTTCTACATAGCTTCCCTTCAATTTAAACCTCGTAAGCAAATTATGAATTATATAAATTAACGATATAATTAATTATTTATTTATTTATTTTCAAATTAATAAACTAATTACTCTCTGATTATAGTTAATTAAAATAAAATAATATACCTTCTACCAAAAGGTCAGCACTTCTGCCTGAACCAGCCAACCTCATCATAGGCTGACCTTCCCTTCTTCGTGCACCAGCACTTCATAACCAACGGCCACCCCAATCGTCTCCTCCTTCCAATCGCCGAACACTACCACCTCGACCTCACTCTACAAATGTCGTGCGCCTCCAAACTTAACGCGAACCCAAACTGCCGCAACTTCCACCTACAATCGTCCCCCACTCCATCACGTCGACGATGAGCCCTACGCCACCGCTTCCTGCCTCCATTCTTCCCTAGCGCCGCCGACCTCGTGCTTCAGCCAAACCCACGCGTACGTTCACACGTACGCGAACTCCACCTCATCGCAATGCAATCACGACTTCATAAATCCCTCTTTTTATTTTTTCATCGATCTCGTTTGACTGAAGAAGGGACGAAATGGAACTCGCGATTTGAATTGATATATATTCTTTTGAGCTTCGAACGACTTCAATTTCCTTTTTGTCGCGTTTTGATTTCAATTTCTTTTTTTTAGGTGGGGGCGTATTCGATTGAACTAAGGAATGGAAGAGGAGGGAGAAGGTGCGACTTCTATTTCGATTAATCTCATTCAATCGAAGAATGAAAGGAAAAGAAACTCGCGATTGAATCTGATATTTTTTTTTGGTGAGAACGAGATTTTCTTCTGCTAACATTTTCCTTCGATTTGAAATGAAGAGAAAGAAGAGGGAACGTGGCATGTAAGATGAAGGCTACAGTGTTCTGAAAGGAAAGAAAAAGTTTTGTGTGAATGCGGTTAATCAATATACATATATTATATTATTTAAATTCTAAAACGTCTCGATTTACACAACTCAAAATCTCGAACCCCTATTGAGGCATGCCGCTAGGTGTTTATAAAGTTATACCACTATTTCGAATGCAATGGAAAGGGTTTTGAGTCCTAATTCGATCGTATAGAGAAGATAGCTTTTTGGACCCAATTATTGTATTAGTTTTCGATAAAATCCAGCGCGTTTCTATCACGTAAGATCAAACGATAACTCCAAACTTAACGAAATTTTAAAACTGTTAGTAATACGCTATTACGGATCAATGAAATTGGTTTCATTGAACTTCGAGACTGTTCCCCGGATCGCTATTTTAATGCATCGTATAATTTAAGATTTCAAAAATTCACGAAATCGCTCAATTTTTTTCAGTTTTAAAATCCTTACTAACTAAATTAAAATTCAAAATCCAATATTCAAACCATTTAAATATTTAAATTATTCGTTGAAAAATTCGGGTCGCTATAGCTGAGCCCATCAAGAAGAGAGGAGCAAGTTAGAAAGCTATAATGCTAGAAAAAGAGAAGAAAGTGCCGCTCGTTTCATTCCAAGAAGATGGGAGGAAGTTTAAAGTACTGCAGAAGCTCTACCGAAATTTCTAAGATTGGTTGAAGTTAAAAAAGATAGTGAATTGTCGATAATAAGAATGTTGGAAGGAAGTTAGTCTTTTGGTTAAAAGTGAGTACTCACATTTTTCTAATAAAGCTGTAAAAATATTTCAAGAATAATGATGTGAAAGTTCAAACTTGTTGGATGATTATATGTGTAACGTCCTACCTTTTTGTAAGCTTTAAATTGATGATAAACCATACGCGTCAGACTTAAACCATACAGAAGGGCGGATTGTTATGGGGTAAATAAGAAAAAGCAGAGAAAGAAAAAGAAAAAAACAGAATTTTGCAACGGAGCAATAAAATATAATAATTAAATATACAGTTCGTGAAGCTGTTTTACAAAATATTCGATTATATTTATACAATACATATCAGAGTTACACATACCGGAGAATAATAAATAATCAATGGTAGATAATATGAGTGAAACGGCGTCAGAGATGTTTACGGGGTTTGACATCTCCTATATAGTGTCTAACGTGAGTGCGGTAACTTAAGAGATGCTTGAGATTCACATCTCCTAAGGATCCGTTAAACTATTTACTATGTAGTAATATTTCACTATTATAATAATGTCTATAGTAAAATAAACTTACTTTTAAATAGCGTTAAGGGGTTACCCATATAGCCCTTACCATATAATAGTCCCAGTAGTCCATCCAGTATAAGCGCATCTCCAGATCGGGAGACTACCCTAAATACTCCACGGGCTATGGGAGAATAACAAACTCGTACAAGGCGCACTAGGGTAGGTGACACGGTGTAACGATCCCGAGTTTTAATTTATTTTAATTCGAAAATTAATTTAATTTTTGAATAAAAATTGTGTAATAATTGGTAATTTATACAAAATGTTAGTAAAATTTTAATAATCGAGTATTTGAAAATTATAAAATAGTCGATAGTTAAACTTTACAAGGAAATAAAGTTTGTGTTGATGTTAAACAAATATTTAAGTAAATTTATAGTTATATAAATTATGAAATGAACATATAAAAAGTTCTAGAAGTAAATATTTAAGTTAAAATAGAAGTAAATGTTTAAAATAGAATAAACCATATAAATATTAAAAAGCATAAGTAGAAAATATAAAATGATAACAAATAAAATACATTCACTTATGTATTAAAATTGGATAGGTATGTAACCAGACAAAACAAGATAATAAAAGACAATGTTATAGTTCATGTCAAACAAATCAAAGATATAAGTAAGAAAAGCAAACAAAATAAGCTGCAGCCACCAAAAATACAAAGTATAAGCTAGTAAACAAATGAAAATCAGCTAGCCTCCTTAGCTTGCAAGAAGATATACAAATGAAGTATGGCTGAAATAAGCAAATCTTTAGCTCCATACCTCTAGCATACAAAAGAAAAGTATGATAATATAAAAACAGTATAAATATCTTTAAGATTATAAAACAAAGCAAAGGTAATTAATGAAATATCTTTAGCACCCTAGTATGTCATCTCAGCAGCCCATGATTTTAGTACAAGGAAAAGATAACATCATCCCTGTACATTTCTTTATATATATCACCTAAGCTTTTATTTAGCACCCTGTACAAGATATGGGATCACTGGTACCAGCAAGGAGTACAAGCCTACGTACATCTTCTATATATCAATCACTTTCTTCATTTTTGGTTCGTCCATCTTCAGAGCTGTGAGAAAAAAAAAGAAACAAATTGAAGTAAACAATATCTTAAAACCCATAAACAAATTCAAACTTCAACCTGAAATGAGTGAGAGCTTCAGCCTCAAAACAAATCAACCTGAAAACAATTTATATTCACAAGTTTATAAGCCTGTAGTATAATCTGTAGTTCATGCAAGATCAAGCTTCAACAAGCTTCAGATTTAAAAGTTCAAAGTTCAAACCCAAAGTAAAGATTCAAATGCAATTTCCAGTTTTCAAACACATCATTTCCAGGCATGAATCATCACTGTCTCTGCTTCAGAATTTTAAAGGTGAGTAACATCACATTTCAATTTTAAGTATCTGTTATCTGTTGCATATTAATTTCTGGAAATAGAACATATTTTTGTGTGAGTAACAGTTAGTAATTTGAACTTATGTATATATACTTTGAAAGTGTTCTGTATATATATACATATGCCAGTATTTCTTCTTCTCTGTCTAGTTACAGGGTATGCAACAACAAAGAAAATTCAATTTCTTCTTTTCTAACCAATATTAGGCTTTGGTTTTAGAACAAATTTGTCGTATTTAAGAATGAACGATAAACTAAAAATAATTCCATGAAGTAAAAACGTATACAGGAAGGAAGATTCAGTTTTTACAGAGGATACTTAAAACTTTGAAATTATCGAATTTAATAAAACACTGATTCAAGTTTGTAGTTTGAATCCTTACACGAAACATGATTTTTAAGGCAAATTTGGTGATTTTTAATGGTGAGTTTCATGAGCAGTTTGGAGATGAGCGTGTGAGGCATTTTGATCGAATTTAGGTGATCGATGGAACTGGGGTGGTCGGGGTTGTGCTTGGTGGAGGAGGAGCTTACCGGGGTGGCAGGAAAAATATAGGGATAGTGAATAGATCACGGTGGTGGTGTCGGCAATTGGTTGAAGTTTGTAGCCCTAGTTTTGTTGGGGTCGAAGGATTCGATTCGTTCGTCACTATCGCTTGATCGAGTGACGCGCGGGTTGTGGGTGATGGAAGAGGGAGTGATGACGAAGGGATGACCGGAGTTTCGTGATCACCGGTGGCCGAGGCGGCGAGAATGGGATGTTGCCAGGTTTTGAGGTAATGTGGATTTCGATGTTGCCAGGTTTACATTTTTTTCGAGATCGCCTTCGATTTTGAATAGCGACGTGGATCTTGGCTTTTTAGTGAACGATATCAGGTTGGGGGAAGATCGATGACTTGCTCGACATCGAGGTGGTGGCTCGAAGCGATCAACGGTGTTGTACACGTGCACGCGGTGCACGTTGAAGTTAGGGTGAGGCTGTGTTTTTGGGTGGGTTCGAATTTGCATAGTGGAGACTCGAAGCAGATCGGGTTTTTCTCGGGGGAAGACTCGCATTTACTCGAAGTAAACTAGGGGGTTGGCTCGAGTAGATGTTTGGGGACAGGTTTCAAAACCTGTTGCTAGTTTAAATTTTCAAACTGTTTTTTTTTTCAAAGTAGAAATTTTTAAAACCTAAGTTTGATATAATTCCAGTTTTAAGTTTAGTCTGGAAATAATAAAAAAATTCAAATTGTCAAATGATTTTAAAAAGTATAAATTGAATTTAAATTTAAATTCAAATTGTTAAGAAGTATGTTTTGAAAAAATATGATGAGGTATAAAACTTTAATAAATCAATAGTTAACATAGGTAATTTTAATAAGAATAAATAATCAATAAACAAAGTAATTAAAGGTTTAAATTTATTTAATTAAGGTTTAAAGATTTATTTATTTATTAAGGAATAATAAATTTGTGAATTAAGGATTTTATTATAAAATATTAATCAATGATTAAAGTTGATGTATCAAGTGATTAAGCAACAATAAATTTAAGGATAATGTGATAAATTGATTTGATAATTAATTTGAGAATAATTAAATTATTAAAGTAATTAATTTATTTAAAGGATAATCAAATTTATGTGATGAATTAAGAGTAAATTTACTTATTAATCTGTTTGATAAATAAATTTATATCAAATGATTTGTAATTAATTACCTAGAATTTGATAATTAATTTATAAATATTAAATTTACTTGGGAATAAATTGAATTAATTAGGATTAAACGATTAATTAATCCTATTTATAAATGACTATTGAATGCTTGACCTTACTTATGAATGATTGTATTGTATGAGATGCCTTGAATTGATTGTCCTATCTGATCTGTGATATTTTGTTCAGTGGATTGAGCTGTGTATAATTTATTCATTTATTTACATTCGTATATTATCTGTAAATCTGTGAATAGACGATAAGCGTTATAGCTTATATCGCTTATCAACTATATTTCTGTGTTTTGATCTATGATGATTGAATAATGTTGCACTATTGTGTTAAACCCCTAGACCACACTTATACACACACAAAGATGGATTTCACGAGGAAATTAATTAAGTCACAAATTTTGAAATGATTTTTAAAAGTTGAATATTTAAATTCAAATGTTTTGGAAATGGATTGGGTTTAAAAGTGAAAAGCAATTAAAAAGGGAATTTCAAAGATGGAAATTTATTTTGAATAACTGGATTAAGTGTTGGAATTTAAATACTTTGATTTAAATTTGAATTCAAAGTTAGGAATTGAATTCTATGATTTGAAACTAGGGATTAAAGATGTTATATTGGTTAAATATGGGTTAAACCACTTTTAAGTATTGTTTTTGGGAATTAGAATTAACCCAAAGATTGTAACTTATATGAAGGGAATCGGTTTTTTTCCGAAATAAGACTGTTGTTTCTAAATAATAAAAAGCTTTCATAGGAGAAACGAATTTCAAATTATATAAAAGGGATTTCAAGTTTAATCTAAGATAGTTTTCCAAGTTATAGATGGATATTCGGAAATGAATTTTGAAAATGAATATTTGGGAACGATTTGAAAGCTATGAAACATATCTTTGATTTAAAGATTTAAAAGAATTAATCCTTTTTGAAACGGAATTGTTTTGAAATCTGTAAATGGGATTTCGTGAAATAAATCTTTTGTTTTAAAAGATTTGAAATGGCAATTTGTTTAAACCATTTGAAAGTAAGTTTTGAATTATTAAGTTGTGACTTAATTGAAATCCCATATCCATATGCTTTAAATATTTTCGCTCACTATTCGGTTTAGCCGGGAAAGGACCTTTGTGTCGTATAACCCATTCCGAATATGTGATTCGATGTTATGGATAGCATTTGAAGACCGGTGATGAAGACCGGGTATTTGCGAGAGCGATAGGATGACCTATTGATTGTCTCTGCACTGAGTCGCGCCGGTATAGAGACTCCCTAAGTGATGGGAAATCCGATCGGGATTGTGAATATCCGGATTTCAATGACTTCTTTGTAAGTGCCTTCGGTTCTGTTCGAACCCAGAACAAACTTGTATGGATTGTTATGTCTGACATTACAATTTGAGATATAAAGCTGATTTCTTTCAAATATATTTCTGTTGGTGGCGGAGAATTTATTCTCTTAGCTTAACACCCTTCTCTGAGACGTACGAGCTCAGAGGTTATGTAGTTGAAGGTTATCAGCGATATATTCCCAATTTGGTAATGTGACATGCTGAGTGTTGCTGTGAAATGATCATTGTTTGATCATTTGTGATATGATCATTTTTTTGATCACTTATCTTTGTGATCATTTCTATGATCATTTGTTGACCCAAAGCACAGCTTTTGTATAAAGCGTGGCTTTGTGGACGAGACTTCGTCGAGCCTCACACCCCGGAAATGGTCAAAACAGGAAAGATGCAACAAGGTTATGAGGGGTAGCTCCCTTTAGGGTATGTGCATTTCCTTCTGGAAAAGGGTGGTATCATGGTATGGAGCCCAGATACTTACTCATGTTGAAACACTTTATTTATGATTGTGTGATGTTGATTACGAGCGCTCGGATAAAGGTCCCAAAGGACCGGGGGATGGCATACTCGTGTCAGTAGTTACCCAGTTAGGGGTAACCCGGCCTTGTGTCGGCAGAGATCCGGTTAGGTTCTCGGGAACGTCCTTCCAGAGGCATTCTCATGTGGCAATGGGAAGTTTCTTAGCCTGACCATTTGTTGGAAATCCAAAGAAACAATACGAATCCTGTACGGTTTTAGTTGTATAACCTGCCATGGAATGTGGCGGTAACCTGCTATTGAACATGGTAGCTATAGTAGGCATAAGTGCGAAATGTCTATGCTGGCTAAGATTTATATCTTTACTTTCGAAATGAATTTTTCCTATAATATGCACTAGTAATATTATCAAATGTTTCTTTTAATGCGTATCAAGCATCTTTGACTATCATAAGGAGAAATCTCCTCCGATTCTGCGTTTGCATTGTGTGTGTGTGCGGGAGGCCTTATGGTAGTCTCATTTCTAAAAAGCATTGCGAATTGATTTTTAAAATATTTCATTGTTGTTTTTAAAAATAAACTGTTTTTGTTGGTCACACCAGTCCCACGACTGATTCAGAGTTTATTGTTTCTTTCCTAAACTCTGGGAGCTCAAAATTTTTCTACACGAGCAGTCTAGAGTTGGGTTTTTCAGATAGTTAGATATAGTGGATTATCTGAAGTTAGTTCAGTCTCTGGACCACACCGCACTTGCTTATCTTTGTGCATCGTTATGGGGAGTTCGAGCTATTGCTGGATTGGTTCTTGGAGATGGAGTTGCAGTTTTTTGGAGTTCTTCCTTGAAGACTATCTTAGAGTTATTTGTTCTGCTTCTAGTGTTATCTATTTTCTTTCCGCTGCTATTTTTATTGTATAATATCTCTAATGTATATTGATATCTATTGGATCATCTGTTGTATCAGATATTGTATCAAAGCCGTATATCAATATATTATTCTTTTATTCCGTTGTGTTATTTACTTAATGTTGTTATAAGCTCCGGCGAATCGGATTTGAACGGTCGAATCTATGGCATTCGAATACGATATGAAGTATGGATGTCGATTTTTGAGCGGGCAAAATTCGAGTCGTGACATGTGGTATCAGAGCTAAGGTTAAAACTTTAGCTCAGGAGTATAACACGTTAAGTAGCTCATTAGAGATAGGGTAAAGTAAACCCTAGAATGAGTGTATCCCTAAGATATATGTTTGAATGTCTCAGTAAATTCTCTTGCTATCCACTGATAGTATGTATGAGTGCAAGAAGAGAACAAGATAGGGGATAGGGAAATATGACTATAATTGGTCAATAACCTGCAACAGTGGAAATAACTTTCTTATCAATTTCTTTGATTCGTCTTTCCAAATTCTTTTGATTGCTTCGTGACAGCTCCAGAAGTAGTTTTGGTGTGATGGTGGCCCTATGAATTGTTGTTGGAAATTCTTACTTCGTATCTTCATCAATTTCTTATCAGTTTTTCGTTTTAAACTTTAATGAATTTGAAATTTAGAATTGAAAATTTTAAATAAATTGGAAATTTTAAATTGAGTTAAATTGATTAATGGAATATGAAGGATAAATTTGAATAGTATCGATAAAATGATTTCGTTTAAAACTAAATTTGAAATTCTATTATAATTTCTTGTATCTATTGTTGATATTCTGATTTGAAAAGATATTGGTGAGCCAAATGCAGAATTGATATCCAGTTTGATTTGAAAAGATATTTCTCTATCTTTCATCTATCCTTGTTGTTTTCGTGCCAGCGAATTTCAAGGTCGAAATTCTTTTAAGGGGGGAAGTCTGTAACGATCCCGAGTTTTAATTTATTTTAATTCGACAATTAATTTAATTTTTGAATAAAAACTGTGTAATAATTGGTAATTTATACAAAATGTTAGTAAAATTTTAATAATCGAGTATTTGAAAATTATAAAATAGTCGATAGTTAAACTTTACAAGGAAATAAAGTTTATGTTGATGTTAAACAAATATTTAAGTAAATTTATAGTTATATAAATTATGAAATGAACATATAAAAAGTTCTAGAAGTAAATATTTAAGTTAAAATAGAAGTAAATGTTTAAAATAGAATAAACCATATAAATATTAAAAAGCATAAGTAGAAAATATAAAATGATAAGAAATAAAATACATTCACTTATGTATTAAAATTGGATAGGTATGTAACCAGACAAAACAAGATAATAAAAGATAATGTTATAGTTCATGTCAAACAAATCAAAGATATAAGTAAGAAAAGCAAACAAATTAAGCTACAGCCACCAAAAATACAAAGTATAAGCTAGTAAACAAATGAAAATCAGCTAGCCTCCTTAGCTTGCAAGAAGATATACAAATGAAGTATGGCTGAAATAAGCAAATCTTTAGCACCATACCTCTAGCATACAAAAGAAAAGTATGATAATATAAAAACAGTATAAATATCTTTAAGATTATAAAACAAAGCAAAGGTAATTAATGAAATATCTTTAGCACCCTAGTATGTCATCTCAACAGCCCATGATTTTAGTACAAGGAAAAGATAACATCATCCCTGTACATTTCTTTTTATATATCACCTAAGCTTTTATTTAGCACCCTGTACAAGATATGGGATCACTTGTACCAGCAAGGAGTACAAGCCTACATACATCTTCTATATATCAATCACTTTCTTCATTTTTGGTTCGTCCATCTTCAGAGCTGTGAGAAAAAAAAAGAAAAAAAATTGAAGTAAACAATATCTTAAAACCCATAAACAAATTCAAACTTCAACCTGAAATGAGTGAGAGCTTCAACCTCAAAACAAATCAACCTGAAAACAATTTATGTTCACAAGTTTATAAGCCTGTAGTATAATCTGTAGTTCATGCAAGATCAAGCTTCAACAAGCTTCAGATTTAAAAGTTCAAAGTTCAAACCCAAAGTAAAGATTCAAATGCAATTTCCAGTTTTCAAACACATCATTTCCAGGCATGAATCATCACTGTCTCTGCTTCAGAATTTTAAAGGTGAGTAACATCACATTTCAATTTTAAATATCTGTTATCTATTGCATATTAATTTCTGGAAATTGAACATATTTTTGTGTGAGTAACAGTTAGTAATTTGAACTTAAGTATATATACTTTGAAAGTGTTCTGTATATATATACATATGCCAGTATTTCTTCTTCTCTGTCTAGTTACAGGGTATGAAACAACAAAGAAAATTCAATTTCTTCTTTTCTAACCAATATTAGGCTTTGGTTTTAGAACAAATTTGTCGTATTTAAGAATGAACGATAAACTAAAAATAATTCCATGAAGTAAAAACGTATACAGGAAGGAAGATTCAGTTTTTACAGAGGATACTTAAAACTTTGAAATTATCGAATTTAATAAAACACTGATTCAAGTTTGTAGTTTGAATCCTTACACGAAACGATGATTTTTAAGGCAAATTTGGTGATTTTTAATGGTGAGTTTCATGAGCAGTTTGGAGATGAGCGTGTGAGGCATTTTGATCGAATTTAGGTGATCGATGGAACTGGGGTGGTCGGGGTTGTGCGTGGTGGAGGATGAGCTTACTGGGGTGGCAGGAAAAATATGGGGATGGTGAATAGATCACGGTGGTGACGTCGGCAATTGGTTGAAGTTTGTAGCCCTAGTTTTGTTGGGGTCGAAGGATTCGATTCGTTCGTCACTATCGCTTGATCGAGTGACGCGCGGGTTGTGGGTGATGGAAGAGGGAGTGACGACGAAGAGATGACCGGAGTTTCGTGATCACCGGTGGCCGAGGCGGCGAGAATGGGATGTTGCCAGGTTTTGAGGTAATGTGGATTTCGATGTTGCCAGGTTTTCATTTTTTTCGAGCTCGCCTTCGATTTTGAATGGCGACGTGGATCTTGGCTTTTTAGTGAACGATATCGGGTTGGGGGAAGATCGATGACTTGCTCGACATCGAGGTGGTGGCTCGAAGCGATCAACGGCGTTGTACACGTGCACGCGGTGCACGTTGAAGTTAGGGTGAGGCTGTGTTTTTGGGTGGGTTCGAATTTGCGTAGTGGAGACTCGAAGCAGATCGGGTTTTTCTCGGGGGAAGACTCGCGTTTACTCGAAGTAAACTAGGGGGTTGGCTCGAGTAGATGTTTGGGGACAGGTTTCAAAACCTGTTGCTAGTTTAAATTTTCAAACTATTTTTTTTTCAAAGTAGAAATTTTTGAAACCTAAGTTTGATATAATTCCAGTTTTAAGTTTAGTCTGGAAATAATAAAAAAATTCAAATAGTCAAATGATTTTAAAAAGTATAAATTGAATTTAAATTTAAATTCAAATTGTTAAGAAGTATGTTTTGAAAAAATATGATGAGGTATAAAACTTTAATAAATCAATAGTTAACTTAGGTAATTTTAATAAGAATAAATAATAAATAAACAAAGTAATTAAAGGTTTAAATTTATTTAATTAAGGTTTAAAGATTTATTTATTAAGGAATAATAAATTTGTGAATTAAGGATTTTTTTTTATAAAATATTAATCAATAATTAAAGTTGATATATCAAGTGATTAAGCAATAATAAATTTAAGGATAATGTGATAAATTGATTTGATAATTAATTTGAGAATAATTAAATTATTAAAGTAATTAATTTATTTAAAGGATAATCAAATTTATGTGATGAATTAAGAGTAACTTTACTTATTAATCTGTTTGATAAATAAATTTGTATCAAATGATTTGTAATTAATTACTTAGAATTTGATAATTAATTTATAAATATTAAATTTACTTGGGAATAAATTGAATTAATTAGGATTAAACGATTAATTAATCCTATTTATAAATGACTATTGAATGCTTGACCTTACTTATGAATGATTGTATTGTATGAGATGCCTTGAATTGATTGTCCTATCTGATCTGTGATATTTTGTTCAGTGGATTGAGCTGTGTATAATTTATTCATTTATTTACATTCGTATATTATCTGTAAATCTGTGAATAGACGATAAGCGTTATAGCTTATATCGCTTATCAACTATATTTCTGTGTTTTGATCTATGATGATTGAATAATGTTGCACTATTGTGTTAAACCCCTAGACCACACTTATACGCACACAAAGATGGATTTCACGAGGAAATCAATTAAGTCACAGATTTTGAAATGATTTTTAAAAGTTGAATATTTAAATTCAAATGTTTTGGAAATGGACTGGGTTTAAAAGTGAAAAGCAATTAAAAAGGGAATTTCAAAGATGGAAATTTATTTTGAATAACTGGATTAAGTGTTGGAATTTAAATACTTTGATTTAAATTTGAATTCAAAGTCAGGAATTGAATTCTATGATTTGAAACTAGGGATTAAAGATGTTATATTGGTTATATATTGGTTAAACCACTTTTAAGTATTGTTTTTGGGAATTAGAATTAACCCAAAGATTGTAACTTATATGAAGGGAATCGGTTTTTTTCCGAAATAAGACTGTTGTTTCTAAATAATAAAAAGCTTTCATAGGAGAAACGAATTTCAAATTATATAAAAGGGATTTCAAGTTTAATCTAAGATAGTTTCCCAAGTTATAGATGGATATTCGGAAACGAATTTTGAAAATGAATATTTGGGAACGATTTGAAAGCTATGAAACATATCTTTGATTTAAAGATTTAAAAGAATTAATCCTTTTTGAAACGGAATTGTTTTGAAATCCGTAATTGGGATTTTGTGAAATAAATCTTTTGTTTTAAAAGATTTGAAATAGCAATTTGTTTAAACCATTTGAAAGTAAGTTTTGAATTATTAAGTTGTGACTTAATTGAAATCCCATATCCATATGTTTTAAATATTTTCGCTCACTATTCGGTTTAGCCGGGAAAGGACCTTTGTGCCGTATAACCCATTCCGAATATGTCATTCGACGTTATGGATAGCATTTGAAGACCTGTAACGACCCAGAATTTTTAGAAATTAAAATTTGAATATTTAATTAATTTTAAATATTAATAAGTGAATTTATAAGTCAAATAAATGTTAATTTGAATTATTGGATTTAATTGGATTATTAAATCGATAATTTAATACGTTAAATTATGGAAATAATTGAAAATTGAGTTAAATATGATTGAAAATGATTTGTAAAATTTTATTTTATCATATGGGAGTTAGAACGATATTTTAGAACTTTTAAAATTGAATTTAAAGTTAATTTGTGAAAATTGAATATTTTAATAATTAAATCGACTAGTGAAAATAGTCAATTTTTGAACAGTCTCAGAATTGAACGAAACCAGTTCCATTGGATCCGTAATAGTTAGTTATTACCGGATTTCAAATTTCGTGTCAATCGGAGTTATCGTTTGATCGTGGCAGCTCGAAACGCATCGAATTGTTTTTAATTTAAATTTGACGAGTGAAAATAGCCATTTTTCAAAAAGTCTCGGATTTCGATGAAACCAGTTTCATCGGATCCGTAATGTGATATTATTGTAAGGTTTCAAATTTCAAGTCAATTGGATTTACCGTTTGTCCGGTACAAATTAAAACGCCTAGAAATCGACTTAAATCGGTTTAATTTAAATTGAGCGTTTACAGCCATAACTTGCACAGATGTCCGAATTAGCTTTCGAAACCTGTTCCATTGTGTCCGGAACGCGGGGTAAACCCTAGAAACGCTGGTTACGGCGCCTAAATCGGAGTTCGGAATTTCCGGGATGAATAGTGTTTCGGTTTTCTCTATAAATAGCCCTTCATAAATTAAAAAAGAAAAAAAAATAAAAACAAAACCCTAATTCAGTGCTAGCCGCCACTTTAGCATGTATGGCCAGAATTTTCTCAACTTCATCCCTCCAAATCTCCAAATCCGTCGACAATTAGCAAGAATGTTCAACTACAAAGTTATAGAGCACATCAAGATCTACAAGATCAACGGCTATGATTTGAAACGGAGCTGTAGATCGATGGAAAATTGCGTTCAAAGACCCTAGAGTCGGCCTCATGATGCGTGCTACAGGGGGGGCCGAGTGTGCCGAGCTTCTGGCCGTGGGTAGCTTGCGTTGTGTGCTTCAGGATGGCGGTGGTGTGATGGAGTTTAGTCGAGAAACGAGGTCGAATTTCTAAAACCTAATTTCAACTTGGATGGGTTCATATGCGGCCTTGTGCCTGTAGACAACGTGAAGGAGGGAGAAGGATGGGGACGGCCAGATTTGCATTGGGTTAGGATCTAGTGGCTGCAAATGGTTTGAGTTTTTAAAATATAAAGTTAGTTATAAATTGTGTATATAAATCGTGTACGATCTTCAAATATTCATAACTTTTTCATACGAGGTCGAAAAAATGCAAACTCAGTTGCGTTGGAATCGTATGGACGAGCACTACGCGATGGAGTTGGTTTGGAGTCGTTTGGAGTTAGTGAGAATTTTGGGTAAAATTAAACGTCCGTTTAATTTTATTCGAAATAAATCGCTAAAACGGAATTTAAAATCAAGGTGAGAACTTCTCACTCAATCGAATCAGTTTCGATTTTATTTTAAATAGTTAGATTTAAAATATTTGAATGCATGTTTGAATGTTGATTGTTATCTATTGATTGTTAAAATAGACATTATACGCCGTTAGTAAGCGGATAATATTTAATAAGAACATATACCGCGATAATTTCGTACTGGAGCGAAATTGGTATTGTGCTAATGTTTTTGGATGCAGGAAAACAGGTTAGAGGGATCCAACTGGATTCCTCAACAGTATTTATTTGATTTCAGATATTTTGATATTTGATGGATTTTCATATTGATATATGATATCGTTGTTGTCGTGATTGACTATTTGGTATGTAGCATCATTGGACCAAGTTTTGGAATTTTAAAATGATTTATAAAGTGATTTTTGGAAATATACTATATGTTTGGAATCTGATCTATTTTAAATAAATAAACGTTATAATTTTTAAAGTTATAAAAATTATGATTTTTGAGAAATATAGTTAAAAACGGATTTTTGAGAATATGATGCTAATGATTTTATAAAATAGTTTAATTGGGATTTTAGAATTCATTGTGAAAAGTTTAAATATAGGATTTATAAAATTTAATTATTTTATGAATCAAAATGGTGAAAAAATAAAGGAGATTAAAGAAGTTTTAAAAGAATAATATAAATTGAATTATATTAAGAGATTTATAAATGGATATTTATAAATTGAAATATTGACATTATAAAACGAGTTTTTATAAGTGTTTGAATGAAGTGAAAATGAAATTCATTAATGAATGAAATTTATAGAATTATATAACGGTGAAGTTATAAATGGAAATTTTATAAACAGTAGGTTTATAAAATTTGTAAAGTTCAAAGGAACGATTTTTGCAAATAAATAAATTATAAGTGTTTGACTTATAATTTGGACTTTTGGTTTATAATTAAAATTATAAATCGAATAAGTTAATAAAGAGATTTATAAAAAGGAAGTTTTTATAAATGAATAGAAATGGAATTTATAAACGTTGTTTTATAAATTCGCAAATGACTTATTTTAATAAGAAAATTGTTGAAACCTACTAATGGAGTTATATTCACGTTTTTGAATAGTGAATAATTGTTTTAAATAAAATGTATAAAAGGATGGAAGTTGTTAACAAAATATATTCACGTTTTTGAATTGTGAATAATATGTTAAAGGAAATGTTTTGAATGAGATGTTTTAAATAGAATTAAAACTATCTAACGATGTTTTTAAAGGGTATTGAGATTCGAAATCATAGATTTCAACGTTTATTGTTGAAATAGACGTTTTCGAGAAATAGAAGGAGATGATGGACTATAACACTGTTGTTATAGTAAATGATTTCCGAAAGGAAATATTTTGTATAGTATTGGGATTTATATATCTATTTTAATTTCGAATCCCTATACTAGTGAATTTGGGTTGTCGTAACGATGTTTTACGTAACATTCGTTTTGGCCCAAATAAATATGTTTATGAGAATGATTTCCTTAAAGAATGAAATATATACTTAATCTCGATTTAAGTATATTGAATATTTTCCAAGTGTTGAAAATAAATAAAAATTGTGAATTACTTATGAATAAATAAGTATGGAAATGTTTTCCAATATAAAGTGAATATTTTAAGAATTTATCTTTTTGAAGATAAATTGAAAAGAAAATTGAAATGGATAATTGAAATGATATGCATGGATATTTTGAAATATAAATTCACTATTGAATTTATAAAGGAAAGGAGAATTTGTTTAAAAATAAATATTGATTTATTTTTGAAGTATTGAAATTATATATCTTGTAAAGATATTTTGGAAAATAAATAATTTGGAAAATTATTTGGAATCTGGTGATGTGTGCATATCCATTGATAGTTCAATAACCGACTATCAATATTTCCCTTTGAATGGGTAATTGATATGATTTGTTGAATGTGAATGCCACACTTATTTTTAAATAAGCGCTCACTATTCGGGTTAACCGGGAAAGGACCATGGGGTCGTATAACCCATTTCGAATATGTGATACGTCGTTGTGAATTGCATTGAAGATCGATGTTGAAGACCCGGTATTTGCGAGAGCGATAGGATGACCTGTCGATTTACTCTGCACCGAGTTGCTCCGGTATAGAGTTCTCCATATGTGATGGTGAATCCGATCAGGATTGTGAATATCCGGATTGCAAGGACTTCTTTGTAAGTGCCTTCGGTTTTGTTCGATCCCGGAACAAACTTGTATGGATTGTGTGTCTGACATTACAAGTTGAGATATAAAGCCGATTTCATTCAAATATATTTCTGTTGGTGGCGAAGAATTTATTCTTTTAGCTTAACACCCTTCTCTGAGACGTACGAGCTCAGAGGTTATATAGTTGAAGTTATCAGCGATATATTCCCAATTTGGTAATGTGACATGCTGAGTGATGCTGAAATGATCATTGTGTTGATTATTGTGATAGGATCGTTTATTTGATCGTCTATCTTAGTGATCATTGTGTTGATCATTTGTTGACCCAAAGCATGGCTTTTGTATAAAGTATGTTTTTGTGGACGTGACTTCGTCGAACCTCACACCCCGGAAATGGTCAAAACAGGAAAGATGCAGCAAGGTTATGAGGGGTAGCACCCTTTAGGGTATGTACATTTCCTTCTGGATAGAGGTGGTATCATGGTATGGAGCCCAGATATTTAACCTATGTGGTTACTACGAATTTATTACTTTGTGGTTGTTGGTTTTCGGGATCCCGTGAGAAAGGTCGTTTACGATCGGGAAATGGCGTGCTCGTGTCAGTAGTTACCCAGTTAGGGGTAACCCGGCCTTGTGTTGGCAGAGTTCCGGTTTGGTTCTCGGGGATGTCTTTCCAGAGGCATTCTCATGTGGCAATGGGAAGTTCCTTGGCCTGACCATTTGTTGGAAATCCAATTCCCAATACGAAACTTGTACGGTATTAGTTGTAGAACCTGCTATTCACTTATGGTGGTCACCACTGTTTGGATAGTAGCTATAGTAGGCATACGATAATGGTCGTATGTTGGCTAAGATTTATATTCTACTTTCGAAATGAAATTTTCCTACACTATGCACTAATAATAATATCAAATGTTATTTTAAATGCGTATCAAGCATCTTTGACTATCATAAGGAGAAATCTCCTCCGATTCTGCGTTTGCATGTGTGTGTGTGCGGGAGGCCTTATGGTAGTCTCATTTTTAAAAGCATTGCGAATTGAAATAAAAATATTCCTCTATTTTGATTTTAAAGATAAATAAACTGTTTTGAGTTCTCACACCAGTCACATGACTGACTTGGAGTTTATTGTTTTCCTTCCTAAACTCTGGGTGCCCACCAATTTTCACACGGGCAGTCAAGAGTAAGGTTTATCAGGATATTCTGGATATTCTGGAGTTGCTGGAGGCAAGATGGATGGCATGGCGTATTACTAGTTTATATAGTATTTCTTTTTCCGCTGCACTATTTGTTGTTGTTGCTGTTGTACACTCTGATGATATGATGTAATGTAATGTATAAAATGTAATAACTGATATAGTTCTTTGTTTAAAGATTATTCATTTATTATTATATGTTGTTCCGCTGCGAATTGTGAGATTCTGATGTTGTTCTGTTGTGTTCTGTCCGTCCTATTTTCTTCTGTTTTTTTCTATGTTCTCTATTCTCTTTTTCTTTCTATTTTTAAAATTTTCTATCTTCTGTCTTCTCTCCTCCCTAATCTCTTCTTTTCTACTCTCTTCTTTTCTTAAAATCTTTTTAAAACCCATAACTATTCGGTTTTTCGGCAACGAAAAATCGAAACGTTACATTTGGTATCAGAGCTTATGGTTAAGCGACAACCATGGTTCTGTTGGGTATAATTCATTAGAGATAGAGTCAGTAGTACTCTAGAATGAGTTTGAGTGTAATAATAGCTATGAGAGCGTATTTGTTAGTGGATATATAAAATTGTTTTATATTGTGATGATTGGTTTATTGAGTGGCATATGAACTTTCGTCAGCGTGGTCCGCAAGACTATGCCGAAGGGGTTTCTAAACACTTGAATAGAACAATTCGACACAATATTGATTTTAAAATTGGGTAAATGAAATAATTTTACTTGATTATATTTTATATATAAAGGAATAATTTTTCAGAATTATTAAAGTGTATATAAGTTGATTGTTTAGTTGTTTGAATAATCTAAATAAAAGAATAATTGTATAAGCAAAAGAATTATAAGAATTGAATTATAATTAAAGTGATTTACAATTGTGAAATAAACTTATATATATATATAAGAAGTGAAACTATATGAATATATTTATGAATATGAGTTGTAAATGAAAGTGAATTCAAAGATAAATGAAATTCAACTTTTGAAATTGAATTGAATTAATGAATTGAATGTTAATCAATTGAATGTGAATTAAGTTGATATGGAATAATGGATATAAGTGTTAATTCATTAAAATCTAATGTCATTAGAAGTTAAAAAAAATTTTGAATGAAAAATCAATTAAATTAAACCAATTGTAAGCAAAGGAATTTGGTTGTAATTAATATACATTGATTGTTATATGATTGTTAGTTGATTGATTATATGAAATTCATTAAGTGTTAATGAAATTGAAAACTATGTAATTGAATTCAAATTAGAAGTAAATAAATTTGAATAGAATTGAATGTGAATTGGATTTAAATTAGTAAATGTTAACTAATTGAATTTGATTTGGAAGTGGACCAACTTGAATATGAATTAGTGACTATAAACTAATTGAGAATGAATGTTAGTAAAAACATCCAATGTAAATGAATCAAATGTGATTAAATTGAGAACCAATTCATTGAATATTAATGAGAATATAAATGAATATATTGATTATGAATTTGTTGGATGATAGTTGGTTGATGGTTGAATATATTGCATTTGTTGTTTGTCGCATTTGCTATGTGACATATATAGTTATTATGTTGCTATATGTTGTATATTGAGATTATTGTCATATATGCATGTTCTCATGTTGTTTGTTGAGTGTTTAGTAGGTGCGGATCGCGTTTGCTTCGCATTTGGAGCTCGCTTTCGCGCTATATTAACCGTATATGCTTGCTAATAAAATATAAGGTACATATCTCGGATTACATACCGTACTTTTACACTTTTTTCCCTTCGGGATGCCTCATTACTTGATGAGATGTATATTTGTGATACATATACTGTCATTTTTTTTCGGATCGAGCCGCGCAAAGGAGACTATGGCGAATTTTTTCGAAAATAAAAGGCGTTAGAAAAATTTGAGAAATTTGAAAATTTTTGAAAACTTAACTTTGTTTTGAAGTTGAAAGTTAAACAATAGTAGTTGTTTTTGAAAAAGATAACTAAGTATAATTTGTAAACTTAGTAAAAGTATTGTAAGAAGTTTAATTATGAATTATGGAAAATTAATAGATTCTGTAATTTTTCTTACTTGATAATTTCGAGGACGAAATTCTTTTAAGTGGGGAAGATTGTAACGACCCAGAATTTTTAGAAATTAAAATTTGAATATTTAATTAATTTTAAATATTAATAAGTGAATTTATAAGTCAAATAAATTTTAATTTGAATTATTGGATTTAATTGGATTATTAAATCGATAATTTAATACGTTAAATTATGGAAATAATTGAAAATTGAGTTAAATATGATTGAAAATGATTTGTAAAATTTTATTTTATCATATGGGAGTTAGAACGATATTTTAGAACTTTTAAAATTGAATTTAAAGTTAATTTGTGAAAATTGAATATTTTAATAATTAAATCGACTAGTGAAAATAGTCAATTTTTGAACAGTCTCAGAATTGAACGAAACCAGTTCCATTGGATCCGTAATAGTTAGTTATTACCGGATTTCAAATTTCGTGTCAATCGGAGTTATCGTTTGATCGTGGCAGCTCGAAACGCATCGAATTGTTTTTAATTTAAATTTGACGAGTGAAAATAGCCATTTTTCAAAAAGTCTCGGATTTCGACGAAACCAGTTTCATCGGATCCGTAATGTGATATTATTGTAAGTTTCAAATTTCAAGTCAATTGGATTTACCGTTTGTCCGGTACAATTTAAAACGCCTAGAAATCGACTTAAATCGGTTTAATTTAAATTGAGCGTTTACAGCCATAACTTGCACAAATGTCCGAATTAGGTTTCGAAACCTGTTCCATTGTGTCCGGAACGCGGGGTAAACCCTAGAAACGCTGGTTACGGCGCCTAAATCGGAGTTCGGAATTTCTGGGATGAATAGTGTTTCGGTTTTCTCTATAAATAGCCCTTCATAAATTAAAAAAGAAAAAAAAATAAAAACAAAACCCTAATTCAGTGCTAGCCGCCACTTTAGCATGTATGGCCAGAATTTTCTCAACTTCATCCCTCCAAATCTCCAAATCCGTCGACAATTAGCAAGAATGTTCAACTACAAAGTTATAGAGCACATCAAGATCTACAAGATCAACGGCTATGATTTGAAACGGAGCTGTAGATCGATGGAAAATTGCGTTCAAAGACCCTAGAGTCGGCCTCGTGATGCGTGCTACAGGGAGGGCCGAGTGTGCCGAGCTTCTGGCCGTGGGTAGCTTGTGTTCTGTGCTTCAGGATGGCGGTGGTGTGATGGAGTTTAGTCGAGAAACGAGGTCGAATTTCTAAAACCTAATTTCAACTTGGATGGGTTCATATGCGGCCTTGTGCCTGTAGCCAACGTGAAGGAGGGAGAAGGATGGGGACGGCCAGATTTGCATTGGGTTAGGATCTAGTGGCTGCAAATGGTTTGAGTTTTTAAAATATAAAGTTAGTTATAAATTGTGTATATAAATCGTGTACGATCTTCAAATATTCATAACTTTTTCATACGAGGTCGAAAAAATGCAAACTCAGTTGCGTTGGAATCGTATGGACGAGCACTACGCGATGGAGTTGGTTTGGAGTCGTTTGGAGTTAGTGAGAATTTTGGGTAAAATTAAACGTTCGTTTAATTTTATTCGAAATAAATCGCTAAAACGGAATTTAAAATCAAGGCGAGAACTTCTCACTCAATCGAATCAGTTTCGATTTTATTTTAAATAGTTAGATTTAAAATATTTGAATGCATGTTTGAATGTTGATTGTTATCTATTGATTGTTAAAATAGACATTATACGCCGTTAGTAAGCGGATAATATTTAATAAGAACATATACCGCGATAATTTCGTACTGGAGCGAAATTGGTATTGTGCTAATGTTTTTGGATGCAGGAAAACAGGTTGGAGGGATCCAACTGGATTCCTCAACAGTATTTATTTGATTTCAGATATTTTGATATTTGATGGATTTTCATATTGATATATGATATCGTTGTTGTCGTGATTGACTATTTGGTATGTAGCATCATTGGACCAAGTTTTGGAATTTTAAAATGATTTATAAAGTGATTTTTGGAAATATACTATATGTTTGGAATCTGATCTATTTTAAATAAATAAACGTTATAATTTTTAAAGTTATAAAAATTATGATTTTTGAGAAATATAGTTAAAAACGGATTTTTGAGAATATGATGCTAATGATTTTATAAAATAGTTTAATTGGGATTTTAGAATTCATTGTGAAAAGTTTAAATATAGGATTTATAAAATTTAATTATTTTATGAATCAAAATGGTGAAAAAATAAAGGAGATTAAAGAAGTTTTAAAAGAATAATATAAATTGAATTATATTAAGAGATTTATAATTGGATATTTATAAATTGAAATATTGACATTATAAAACGAGTTTTTATAAGTGTTTGAATGAAGTGAAAATGAAATTCATTAATGAATGAAATTTATAGAATTATATAACGGTGAAGTTATAAATGGAAATTTTATAAACAGTAGGTTTATAAAATTTGTAAAGTTCAAAGGAACGATTTTTGCAAATAAATAAATTATAAGTGTTTGACTTATAATTTGGACTTTTGGTTTATAATTAAAATTATAAATCGAATAAGTTAATAAAGAGATTTATAAAAAGGAAGTTTTTATAAATAAATAGAAATGGAATTTATAAACGTTGTTTTATAAATTCGCAAATGACTTATTTTAATAAGAAAATTGTTGAAACCTACTAATGGAGTTATATTCACGTTTTTGAATAGTGAATAATTGTTTTAAATAAAATGTATAAAAGGATGGAAGTTGTTAACAAAATATATTCACGTTTTTGAATTGTGAATAATATGTTAAAGGAAATGTTTTGAATGAGATGTTTTAAATAGAATTAAAACTATCTAACGATGTTTTTAAAGGGTATTGAGATTCGAAATCATAGATTTCAACGTTTATTGTTGAAATAGACGTTTTCGAGAAATAGAAGGAGATGATGGACTATAACACTGTTGTTATAGTAAATGATTTCCGAAAGGAAATATTTTGTATAGTATTGGGATTTATATATCTATTTTAATTTCGAATCCCTATACTAGTGAATTTGGGTTGTCGTAACGATGTTTTACGTAACATTCGTTTTGGCCCAAATAAATATGTTTATGAGAATGATTTCCTTAAAGAATGAAATATATACTTAATCTCGATTTAAGTATATTGAATATTTTCCAAGTGTTGAAAATAAATAAAAATTGTGAATTACTTATGAATAAATAAGTATGGAAATGTTTTCCAATATAAAGTGAATATTTTAAGAATTTATCTTTTTGAAGATAAATTGAAAAGAAAATTGAAATGGATAATTGAAATGATATGCATGGATATTTTGAAATATAAATTCACTATTGAATTTATAAAGGAAAGGAGAATTTGTTTAAAAATAAATATTGATTTATTTTTGAAGTATTGAAATTATATATCTTGTAAAGATATTTTGGAAAATAAATAATTTGGAAAATTATTTGGAATCTGGTGATGTGTGCATATCCATTGATAGTTCAATAACCGACTATCAATATTTCCCTTTGAATGGGTAATTGATATGATTTGTTGAATGTGAATGCCACACTTATTTTTAAATAAGCGCTCACTATTCGGGTTAACCGGGAAAGGACCATGGGGTCGTATAACCCATTCCGAATATGTGATACGTCGTTGTGAATTGCATTGAAGATCGATGTTAAAGACCCGGTATTTGCGAGAGCGATAGGATGACCTGTCGATTTACTCTGCACCGAGTTGCTCCGGTATAGAGTTCTCCATATGTGATGGTGAATCCGATCAGGATTGTGAATATCCGGATTGCAAGGACTTCTTTGTAAGTGCCTTCGGTTTTGTTCGATCCCGGAACAAACTTGTATGGATTGTGTGTCTGACATTACAAGTTGAGATATAAAGCCGATTTCATTCAAATATATTTCTGTTGGTGGCGAAGAATTTATTCTTTTAGCTTAACACCCTTCTCTGAGACGTACGAGCTCAGAGGTTATATAGTTGAAGTTATCAGCGATATATTCCCAATTTGGTAATGTGACATGCTGAGTGATGCTGAAATGATCATTGTGTTGATTATTGTGATAGGATCGTTTATTTGATCGTCTATCTTAGTGATCATTGTGTTGATCATTTGTTGACCCAAAGCATGGCTTTTGTATAAAGTATGTTTTTGTGGACGTGACTTCGTCGAACCTCACACCCCGGAAATGGTCAAAACAGGAAAGATGCAGCAAGGTTATGAGGGGTAGCACCCTTTAGGGTATGTACATTTCCTTCTGGATAGAGGTGGTATCATGGTATGGAGCCCAGATATTTAACCTATGTGGTTACTACGAATTTATTACTTTGTGGTTGTTGGTTTTCGGGATCCCGTGAGAAAGGTCGTTTACGATCGGGGAATGGCATGCTCGTGTCAGTAGTTACCCAGTTAGGGGTAACCCGGCCTTGTGTTGGCAGAGTTCCGGTTTGGTTCTCGGGGATGTCTTTCCAGAGGCATTCTCATGTGGCAATGGGAAGTTCCTTGGCCTGACCATTTGTTGGAAATCCAATTCCCAATATGAAACTTGTACGGTATTAGTTGTAGAACCTGCTATTCACTTATGGTGGTCACCACTGTTTGGATAGTAGCTATAGTAGGCATACGATAATGGTCGTATGTTGGCTAAGATTTATATTCTACTTTCGAAATGAAATTTTCCTACACTATGCACTAATAATAATATCAAATGTTATTTTAAATGCGTATCAAGCATCTTTGACTATCATAAGGAGAAATCTCCTCCGATTCTGCGTTTGCATGTGTGTGTGTGCGGGAGGCCTTATGGTAGTCTCATTTTTAAAAGCATTGCGAATTGAAATAAAAATATTCCTCTATTTTGATTTTAAAGATAAATAAACTGTTTTGAGTTCTCACACCAGTCACATGACTGACTTGGAGTTTATTGTTTTCCTTCCTAAACTCTGGGTGCCCACCAATTTTCACACGGGCAGTCAAGAGTAAGGTTTATCAGGATATTCTGGATATTCTGGAGTTGCTGGAGGCAAGATGGATGGCATGGCGTATTACTAGTTTATATAGTATTTCTTTTTCCGCTGCACTATTTGTTGTTGTTGCTGTTGTACACTCTGATGATATGATGTAATGTAATGTATAAAATGTAATAACTGATATAGTTCTTTGTTTAAAGATTATTCATTTATTATTATATGTTGTTCCGCTGCGAATTGTGAGATTCTGATGTTGTTCTGTTGTGTTCTGTCCGTCCTATTTTCTTCTGTTTTTTTCTATGTTCTCTATTCTCTTTTTCTTTCTATTTTTAAAATTTTCTATCTTCTGTCTTCTCTCCTCCCTAATCTCTTCTTTTCTACTCTCTTCTTTTCTTAAAATCTTTTTAAAACCCATAACTATTCGGTTTTTCGGCAACGAAAAATCGAAACGTTACAAGACCGGTGATGAAGACCGGGTATTTGCGAGAGCGATAGGATGACCTATCGATTGTCTCTGCACTGAGTCGCGCCGGTATAGAGACTCTCTAAGTGATGGGAAATCCGATCGGGATTGTGAATATCCGGATTTCAAGGACTTCTTTGTAAGTGCCTTCAGTTCTGTTCGAACCCAGAACAGACTTGTATGGATTGTTATGTCTGACATTACAATTTGAGATATAAAGCTGATTTCTTTCAAATATATTTCTGTTGGTGGCGGAGAATTTATTCTCTTAGCTTAACACCCTTCTCTGAGACGTACGAGCTCGGAGGTTATGTAGTTGAAGGTTATCAGCGATATATTCCCAATTTGGTAATGTGACATGCTGAGTGTTGCTGTGAAATGATCATTGTTTGATCATTTGTGATATGATCATTTGTTTGATCACTTATCTTTGTGATCATTTCTATGATCATTTGTTGACCCAAAGCACAGCTTTTGTATAAAGCGTGGCTTTGTGGACGAGACTTCGTTGAGCCTCATACCCCGAAATGGTCAAAACAGGAAAGATGCGGCAAGGTTATGAGGGGTAGCTCCCTTTAGGGTATGTGCATTTCCTTCTGGAAAAGGGTGGTATCATGGTATGGAGCCCAGATACTTACTCATGTTGAAACACTTTATTTATGATTGTGTGATGTTGATTACGAGCGCTCGGATAAAGGTCCCAAAGGACCGGGGGATGGCATACTCGTGTCAGTAGTTACCCAGTTAGGGGTAACCCGGCCTTGTGTCGGCAGAGATCCGGTTAGGTTCTCGGGAACGTCCTTCCAGAGGCATTCTCATGTGGCAATGGGAAGTTTCTTAGCCTGACCATTTGTTGGAAATCCAAAGAAACAATACGAATCCTGTACGGTTTTAGTTGTATAACCTGCCATGGAATGTGGCGGTAACCTGCTATTGAACATGGTAGCTATAGTAGGCATAAGTGCGAAATGTCTATGCTGGCTAAGATTTATATCTTTACTTTCGAAATGAATTTTTCCTATAATATGCACTAGTAATATTATCAAATGTTTCTTTTAATGCGTATCAAGCATCTTTGACCATCATAAGGAGAAATCTCCTCCGATTCTGCGTTTGCATTGTGTGTGTGTGCGGGAGGCCTTATGGTAGTCTCATTTCTAAAAAGCATTGCGAATTGATTTTTAAAATATTTCGTTGTTGTTTTTAAAAATAAACTTTTTTGTTGCTCACACCAGTTCCACGACTGATTCAGAGTTTATTGTTTCTTTCCTAAACTCTGGGTGCTCAAAATTTTTCTACACGAGCAGTCTAGAGTTGGGTTTTTCAGATAGTTAGATATAGTGGATTATCTGAAGTTAGTTCAGTCTCTGGACCACACCTCACTTGCTTATCTTTGTGCATCGTTATGGGGAGTTCGAGCTATTGCTGGATTGGTTCTTGGAGATGGAGTTGCAGTTTTTTGGAGTTCTTCCTTGAAGACTATCTTAGAGTTATTTGTTCTGCTTCTAGTGTTATCTATTTTCTTTCCGCTGCTATTTTTATTGTATAATATCTCTAATGTATATTGATATCTATTGGATCATCTGTTGTATCAGATATTGTATCAAAGCTGTATATCAATGTATTATTCTTTTATTCCGCTGTGTTATTTACTTAATGTTGTTATATGCTCCGGCGAATCGGATTTGAACGGTCGAATCTATGGCATTCGAATACGATATGAAGTATGGATGTCGATTTTCGAGCGGGCAAAATTCGAGTCGTTACACACGGCACACAAGGAAATGCCAGGGTGGATATACCAATTACACATCTGGGCTGGTGGTAACGCGTAGCGTGCATCTACCGCCCACCTCGAGCCACACCCCCAATCAAAAATCAAAAGTGGCCACCGAATAAATCCAAAAGTCAGAGTATAATATCGAAGGAGTGTGTCCGATTAGAGGAATGACCTCATTGGCCCGAGAATCGCTCCTGTTTTAGCCACCTTATGCCAACTCATGGGAGTCGGGTCCACGTATATACCTTAATAGAGCGTCGCCACCATCCTACTTCATTCTGGAATCTCCACCGCGTACACGGTTGTTAAAGTGGTTTTCGAAGTTGGCAGAGAGTATGACAACTTCTGATCTCGGTCTCTTTAACAACCAAACGTTATTATAACACCGTGGTATTTTCAAAATAGTTTATACTTTTAAAGCCAGAATATAATATCCATTTCAAAGCCATATAAATACGATATCCTTTCCATTTCAAAAACCCATCAATATGATATTGTTTTATTAAAACCCAAATCAATATAATATCATTTTATTTCGAATATATCCTTTCTAAAATCATAGCACTTTCAAAATAATAATATTTTGAAACCAAACGCTTGAAATATAACCTTTCAAAACATAATACTTTGAAAATTTAAAATCACTTTATAAAGTAAAATAATTTCCTCGACTTCACAATTTTATTCACTTAAATTAAATCTTAATTCATCACTTTTAACTCACTTTCAGTTTCAATAAACCATTTCAATTTCAATATATTTCAAATTTAGAGTATTAAACAATTTCAAAATTACATTTGATAATTACGATTCAACAATTCAATGTTCTATTATTTAGTTTTGAAATATTTGCATAGTAAATCCACTATCATTTAAATAAAACTCAAATTTCAAATAACTGAATATTTCATTTATATAACCTTAAATAAAAATCGTATTCTTTAAAATCTCAAATTCAATGAGTCCCAAATCGATTCTTATTAAATAACATTCTCAATTAAATACAATTCTAGATCAATTTCCAATTTATCTTGCAACCTTAATTTATTGAAATCATTATAAATTCTATATTAAAATATAATTTAAATAAATACTTAACCATATTATATTTTAAATAGAATCAAACTTTATCATTAACTTATTTATAACAACAAATTTTCACATAGCTAAAAATCAATAATAAACTAACATTTATATAGTATCTAAATCAATATTGATATAAAACCATATATTTCTTTACAAAACCATAGAAAATCATTTCAAAATATTTATATATATAGACCGTGGTGTCCGTACAAAATTTTTGATTCTATGGTCAAGTGATACAGATATTTATCCTTTCAATCCGTAATTTAAAGTAAAAATATGGTTATATATCATTTCAAACTGCAATCCCGAATGAACTAAAATGCAGAACAACTTGCAGTCTATAACAATATAAAATACAGCATCCATTCACCCAATATCAATCATCAACCATTTATCACAATCATCATCCAATTCAAACAATAAAATCAACATAGAACAGATAATAAATAACAGGTAATTACCAGCATTTTATATTCAATAATAAATTAATTTGACTGGCAATTTATATGCAATAATAAATTGAATAACAATTTAATTCAATAAATTCAATTTAACTGGAATGATGATAAAAATATACCAAACATCAATAAATAAATTTCTAATTACATCAGAAATTAATTTAACACACATAAGAAATTTTAGAAGTTGTGAGTGGGTTAAAACACTCACCTTTATATGAATCTGAAAATAATAGACTTCTAATCAATAGCTTCGCTCTATGTTTCCTTAGTCTCCTTCTTGATTGCTAGATTTGTTTCGTAATTTTTCTTTTATTTTGATTTACTTTAATTTCCCTCCTTATTATATTAAAGTATATATATATATATATATATATATATGTATTTATGTATTTTTTTAAAGGTTTGAAAAAAAGAAGATTTGAAAAAGTAGAATTGAAAAAGAAAAGGATTAAAACAAGAAGAACTGAAAATGGAAGAGAAGATCTAGATTTGAAAAGAAAGAAGGAAGTTTGAAATAGAATAAAATTTGAAGAAGATTATTTGAAGAGGAAGGAAAAATTAAAATGAGAGATAATAAGAAGATTTGAAGAAAAAGAAAAAAAAGAAGATTAGAATGGAGGCTGGGGTTTCATTTGCATCATATCTTATTTATAAGGTTAGAGTTAGGTTTAGGGACAAAGAGATTTGAAAAGAGAGGCCGCTATTAATTAGAAATAAATGAAATGACATTACTGTAAAATGAAGTTGGAAAATGGACGAAAAAAGAAAGTAAATATGAACAAATTTGGTATTGAAATATAGTAAATATGAACATCATTT
This sequence comes from Allium cepa, assembly GCA_030765085.1. NCBI lineage: Eukaryota > Viridiplantae > Streptophyta > Magnoliopsida > Asparagales > Amaryllidaceae > Allium > Allium cepa. The sequence continues at coordinate 431,268,966 of CM060941.1, forward strand.
TTAAAAGTAGCAGGTATTAAAAAAAGGTAATTATTAATTAGAAAGGGAATGAATGGACCAACTCTATACTGTAAACAAATTTTTAGAATTCAAATTTCAAAATAATCGTTCACTTAATTAATTTTGTAAACCCTAATCATACCAAAATTAACATCCTTTAAAGATTTAATTAACACACAATAAAGGAAAACAAATTCTCTACACAAATTTGTGTCATAAATTAAAAGAATATACAGCATTAAGAACTTTTTATTTCTCCCACTTTGTGATTAGATTGGGAATTAAACAAACATGTTAACATTTCGATCGAATGTTTTACTAGGAATGCATTAACATACATTCAAAAATATGATAACATAACAAAGGTAATATAAACAAGTGTATAATATATATATGTACATCTTTATCGCCACTTATAGTTTACATTCATAAATAAAAGTTATGAAAATAATCCACATAAGAAGGTAATGAATGTAAGAGTAAATTAGAAAAGTGAAGATGGAAAGGTAAGTTATGTTGCAATCGAAATCTAATTAAAAAGGAAATAGTCCAGTGCAAATCTATTTTACCCCCTTTTATCATCTCCTATTAACATTTAATTTAATAACGTATGAGATTTCAAACCTAAATAATCCTTTCTTTTTAATGATCTAATTGGATCTAAAACATTTAAATTTGGGTATAAACATATATGCAATAAACTAGCATTAAATTTTGAAACGTGAACTGATTTAATTGGAAATAAATCACCCAATCTAAATTTATTTCAATATATGTTTACAATTAACGTTGTAACGACCCGTAAATTTCGATAATTAAATTTGTTATTTTAATAAGATTTTTGTAATTAAATTTAGAAAGAAATAATTTTTTTATAATTTTTAATGAAGTTGATGTTAAGAATAAAGTGTAGCAATGGTTATTAAAACTAATTATTGACAATTGAAGTGAAATTCTAATAAAGAAATAGTGTTATTTATTTGCACTTAGGTATAAAATTTATAATAAGTAATTAAAGGTAAGCATTTAATTAACCAATGCAATAATATACTGATTAATAGTAACTGAATGTAAATTAAGGCAATACTGTTAATGCAGGGTAAACAATACTAATTAAAGTTAATAATAAACAAATGGAAGGAAAATTCCAATTAATGAAAATAAATTAAAATGTTACAATAAAAAAATAAAACGTAACAATGTCAATTAAAGTTGATCATTTACGATTTTGATCATTTACGATTTCAATGAAATTCCAATTTACTAAAATAATTTAGATGTCATACTTGACTATGAATTATAAATATAAGGAAACAAGAGTAGATATTGAACAAACTGATGAATTAGTATAAAATTAATGATAGTTGGATAAGAATAGTGTTATGTAATCAATTTAATTATTTAATATTTGAAGGAATAAAAATTTGTAATTCGTTAATGAATTTATAACGGGAATGAATTGTAAGAATGTTGATGTAAGCTAATAAATAATTAATTCAATGCAATCCCAATTGATTGAAACAACCATTTGGGTTATAATTGATTGTAAATAGGAATATTTGGCAATAAATTAATATAAGAAAAATAAATGGAAATATTAAATTAATCAATGAATTAATAATGAATAAATAGTGATTGAATAAAACTAATGTTCTGTATGTAATTGTTTGGAAATGATAACTTATATAAATATGATTAAAGGTTAGTGGCAACAATTATTGTAAAGTAATCATTTATTTAGTCCATTAAATCAAGTTTGTAATCAATTGCAATGAATCTCCATTCAAGGTTATATTAGCATAAATTAAGGAAATAATGCTAATTCTATTTATAATATGAAAATTGGTTGATTTAAAGAATAGAAAGCAAGATTTATTTATTTAATTGAAGTGTAAAATTCAATAATTGAATTAATTGCAAATAAATGAAATTAAACATTAAATTATTACGTTAATAGAAATTTAGATGAAATCTGAGAATATTAAGGTAATAGATTTTGAATCCAATGTTAATTTCATCCATTTGATAATAATGTATTGAACAATAGAATGAAGAGTAAATTTAATAGAATTATTGGAAATTAAATTTATAATTTTGAATTAAATGAAATTGAGGTTAGTACTGAAATTGATGAATTAATCAACTCTAAATTGACATTTTAATTTGTCTAAATCATTATAAATGATTGAGAAATCAAAAATGATGAAATTTGTCAATTTTCGAATTGAAATTGAAAATTTGATTTAATCAATTTATTTTTAATTTATTTAATTAACGTAAAAATAGCCATTTTGGCCACTGACTCGGTTTTCGACGAAACCGGTTTCATAGGATCCATAACGATGAATTATTGTAGGGTTTCAAGTTTCGTAGCGATCGGACTTGCCGTTTGATTGTACGAACGTGAAACGCCTTGAAATCGATTAATTGAAATCAATTTGAAATAATTTGATTTCGTCATAAATTCTTCATACGATGGAATTTGGACATGAAACATGTTCCATCGCATTTAAAATATTTAAAAACATCTATTTTGATATATGGGTTGACCCAATTTCCTTTCGGAGTGAAACGGGCTTTTCAGGCCATTTTATTGTTCAACGCGTATATCCAATCGATCTGGTCCATTCTATTTCTGCTTTATCTATAAATACCCTGTTATAAACCCTAGCCTACCTCTATTTCTTATTTTTGTACGTTCTATTAGCTTCTCTTTTCAATGGCTACAAACCCTAATTCCCAAATACAATTCCAAATCAAATCCAAAGCAAAAATTCAAACTCCACAAACAATATCAAATTATATATCGTCGGAAAGCTCTCGAAGAGCGCAAGTCAAAAATGGAATTCGTTTTCTGATCTGGGTTATGATTTGGCCGAAATTTGATGATCTGTTCTCCACCATTCGTTTGAGCGTGATCATCCACGACGGATCGTTAAATCAATGTTACTTTTGGGTAGAGGGGAACGAGTGGAGTCCATCGGTAAGATTTTTGTGGCGAGTCAACGACCCGATCGTCGTCTAAAATTCGATTAGGGTTCCGATGACTTGGCGGCAGCCACGAAAATTTGAGGCGCCGATTGAGTTCGAGTGCATCGCGAGGCATGGGGAAGGTTCGCGGAGGGGCGCAGGCAATTTTGGGTGGTGGCTGCGCGACATTCAGGCGATGGCGGCGGCATACGATTTGGTTGAGCAGGGCGGTATCGGGTTTGTTCGAGCATGTTGTAGACATGTGCGTGGATTTTGCGTGAGAAAGTGGGAGGGTGACGTGGCTATAGGTTTGAATATTTATTTTGCTATTTAATTTCCTATATGAATGTTCTAATACCTATAACTGTTGCATACGAGGTCTGTTTCACGCGCGGTTTCCTCTACTAGATTCATATTGGAATTCCGGACATTTTGACACCGGTTAGGTCAGATTCTAAGACTGTCAAAATTTTGGATTTAAATTGGATTTAAATTCAATTTAAATTCAAAAGGTGAGTGTTTTAACCCACTCACAATTTCTAAAATTTCTTATGTGTGTTAAATCAATTTCTGATGTGATTAGAAATTTATTTATTGCTATTTGGTATATTTTTATCATCATTCCAGTTAATATTGAATTTATTGAATTAAATTGGTATCAATTTATTTTTTCTTATAAACTGCCAGTTGAATTAATTTATTATTAAATACAAACTGCCAGTAATTACTTGTTATTTATTTCTATTCTACATCGATGTTATTGTTTGAATTGGATGATGATTGCGATAAATGGTAGATGATTGATATTGGGTGAATGGATGTCGTATTTATGTTTTTATAGACTGCAAGTTGTTAAGCGTTTTATTTCATTTGGTATTGCGGTTTGAAATGATATATAACCGTAGTTTTATTTTAAATTTTAGATTGAAATGATAAATATCTGTATCACTTGACCATATGTTAGAAAATTATATACAGACACCGTGGTCTATATATAAAGATATTTTGAAATGATTTTTATGGTTTTGGAAATACACGGTTTAATAAATATTAGTTTTTGATATTATATAAATATTATTTTATATATATAGTTAAATTCTTGAATTTAAGCTATGTATAAATTTGTTTAATAAAAATAAGCTTAAAATGGAGTTTGATTGTTTTATATTATATGGTTAAGTACCTGTTTAAGATATTGTATATATAGAGTTTTAATGACTTAAATAAAAATTAAGTTGGAAGATAAATATGAAATTGGTTTGTATTGAATTATTTAAGAATTATACTCGAATAAATTTGATTTGAAATTTAAATAAAATTGAGATTTTAAAGGGTTAGATTCTTATAACTTGATTTGGTTTAGAGTGATTTAAATGAATATAAAATTGATTTAAATGAATATATCAAGTTAAATAAATTGAAAGAATATCCAGTTATGTGAAGTTAAAAGTTTTCTTAAATGATATTGGATTTATTACGCAAACATTTCAAATCTAAATAATAGTAATTGAATTTGATGTGTATGGGATTATCAAAGAATTAGTTTTGAAATGGTGGAATATCTAAAGCTTTGAAATATACGGAAATTGAAATGGTTTATTTGGGAATTCAAATCTGTATTTGGAATTGATTGGTGAAATTAAAGAAGCTAATTTATTATATAAAGTAATTTAATATTAAACCATTAAATATTGGAAGTTATGTTTTCAAAGTTATGGGTTTCAAGGTATTATGATTTGAAAATGCTATGATTTTGGGAAAATGATATATTTGAAATAAAAATGATATTACATTGATTTGGGTTTTATAAATGATATTAAATTGATTTGGTTTTTAAAACGAAAATGATATCGTATTTATATGGTTTTGAAATGAATATTATATCCTGGTTTTGAAGTATAATTATTTTGAAACGACCGCAGTATTTTAATAACGATTGGTTGGCAAAGAGAACGGGATCGGATATGGGCATACTCTCTGTTGATACCGAAAACCACTTTGACAACCGTGTACGTGCTGGAGATTCCAGAATGAAGTAGGATGGTGGCGACGTTTCCTTTGAGGTAAATACGTGGACCCGACACCCGTGAGTTGGCATAAGGTGGCTAAAACAGGAGCGATTGACTGGCTAAGAAGGTAGCACCTTTTATCGGACACATCCGTTCGATATTATACTCTGACTTTTGGATTGATTCGGTGGCCACTTTTGATTTTTGATATGGGGGTGTGGCTCGAGGTGGGAGGTAGTAGCTGCTACGCGTTACCACCGGCCCGGAAGCGTAATTGGTTTATCTACTCTAGCATTGCCTAGTTGTAACGACCCGTTATTTTCCACCATTCAATCGACAATAATCCACACATGCCGGACTTGAATGGTACAAAATAACAGATTGTAATCAAATTTCGAAGCAAATCAAATCAAATCACAGAATCACAGACATAGAACATCAGAATATCTCGCAGTAGAAAATAAAATACCATAGTAATTCATGAAGCTACTATCACAAGTCTCAAAACCAGATACATAATATCAGTCGGAAAGCAGATACAACATAAAATCCTAAATACAAATAAGTCTACTAATACAAAGCTGACAACAGAACAACATAAATGAAGTATAGATAACTAGATAAGCCAATAAATCTTCAGCGATTCCAGACCTCTAGAGAGTGGAAATCCAAATCTGTGAATAACTCAGGCTAACCCGAGCGTAAAATAAAACACAAACACTCGAGTCAGGACATACATACTAATCCAATGTAAACCAACTCAAGTGAACTGTAGTAAAGGTACAAGTAACTTAGAAGATGCTTGGGACCGCCCATCCTCTAAGTATTCGTTAAACAATTTACTCTGTAGTATATTGTGCTATTATAATAGTGTCTATCAGTAAAATAAACTTACCTTAAAATAGCGTTAAGGAGTGACCCAATATTCCCCTTAACACAAATAATGCCAATAGTCTATGTAGTACCTGCATATCTCCTGATCGGGAGACTATGAGAAGATACTGCATAGGTACGACACAAATAGAAACTCGTAGTAAAGGCTCGATATGGTAGGTGACACGTCACACAAGGCAATGCCAGGGTAGATATACCAATTATGACACTCGGGCTGGTGGTAACACAGCAGCCACATACGCCTACCGCGGAACACATTCCCAAATCGGAGGGTGGCCGCCAAACAATCACAAGTAATTGAATGGTATCGAAGAAATGCGTCCGCTACGAGGTGCGACCTCAACTGGCCCGAGACCGCTCCTGTTTTAGCCACCTTATGCCAACTCACGGGAGTTGGGTCCACGTAACATACCATAAGAACATCACCACCATCCTACTTCATTTTGGAATCTCCACCGCGTAAACAGTTGTCAAAGTGGTTTTCAGTATCGACAGAGAGTATGTCCATATCCGATCCCGGTCTCTTTGCCAACCAATCGTTATTATAACCCGTGGTTATAACTTTCAAAACAATATTTCATACTTCAAAAGAAATATCAATTCAAATCCATATCTTATAAAAATAAAGATCAAATCATTTCCAAACCATTTCAATATTTCAAAATATCCTATCCTTTCAAAACTCCCTTTTCAAATCATTTATATAAGTTCAATTCCAAATATTCAACTTTAAATACCCATTTAAAATTCAAAGATAACATTCATTAATTTCAATTCAAATCATCTTTTAAAATGATTCATTTTCCAATTAAATTTATTCACTTAAATCGTTGAAAAGTGAAGTTATTATTCTTTCCGGTCAATTATTCAAATTTCAAAGTTTCAAGTCATTCTGAGCTCATTTACTAAGTCAAAACCCATAATTATTAAAATTTCAGCCTTTCGCAGCATTTAGGAAAAGCTGTTATAAGTTATACTTGAAAACATTTTAATTCAGCAAAGATAACACTTAAAAACTGCCGTTAAAACTCAGTTTTAGTTAAATTTTAGTTCAAAACAGTAAAGACAGCATTTCCAGAAATGCTGTAATAGCTCAGGTTTCAAAACAAGGATTTTTATTCATTTCTGCAAAGACAGCACACCACTACAGCATTTACAGAAATGCTATAATAGCTCTGAGTTAAATTTTTAGCCTATTCAATTTACTACAACATGTACAGCATTTCAGAACTGTTGTAATAGCCTTTTTATTTGCCTTTTAGTTAATTTCCAGAAACCATAGCACTTCTGAAGGCTATTAAAAGTGATTTCCAGATTTTAGTGTATTTCCAGCAAATAATAATTTTCATTTAAAACCCTTTAAACATTGTCAAAATCATAATTTAACATTTAAAAATTTACATTAACATATCAATTAACACATTATTTTATACAATAAGTTTCTTATAATTAAATCCAATTTCACCAAATTACTTAATAAATTCAAGTGTAAAAGTTTCTAATTCTTCACATTTTTAAATAAACAACTCAACACTTAAATTTTCTCCATTATTTTTCTTTTAAATAAAATTTAATTTCCATTTTTATTTCCTATAACCAAATTTTTATTTAACAAAATTTCAATTTCTACTTAAGTTATATTTTCAAAATTTAATGTAACTATTTATTTTTCCAACATTTTTAACTTACAAAAAATTCCAAATTTCTATATTTAATATTTAAAAATCAAATTTAAATCATATTTTCATATATATACACTTTTAAAATTAGTTAAAAATTCCAGAAAATTTATAAAAATAACCACAGGCATGTATATAGTTTTCCAACCTAGGTCAAGTGATACAGATATATATCATTTCAATCCGCAGTTTACAAATAAAAATTCGGGTTCTATCGTTTCAAACCCACAGTCCCAAGTCAAAATAAATAATTAAAAACCGTTCAGCCTATCATTTCAGCCCATAACGATTTTTCCCTATTCTAAAGTCCATTCGGGTATGTATCATTTCAACCCATAGTGAACCTAATCTACAGGGAACTTGCAGTGTGATAAACAGATATAAATGAACAGTTTAACATTATACAACATTAACAGGTGATATGACATGTAATTTAACAGGTATAACATCATATATGAATAATCACAGGCAGTTATAGCATCATTTATAATTCTACACATTCAAATGTTGTTGCTTCACAATTGCATAAGTATATACTGTCGTGTGAGGTTTACTCACCTTAAAATGCTGGAGATAACAAAACCAATGACACAACGGAATCGAGAGCAAAGCGACAAGACTACGGACTCGAGTGGAGAGAGAGATCTAATGCTACAAATCTTGTGTTACAACCCGAACAAAATCAAAACAATTTATAAATACAATACCATATTGAAATTAATAGAACTTCTAAATGAAGATAGATTTTAATGTCAAATCTTTCGCCTTGCTTCTCATATGTTATGCACGGCCTAAGGGTTGCATATGGTCAGGTTTGGACATGACAAGGGTCGGGTGTGGTCAGGTAAATGCATGGCCGAGGTTGTGGGAACATGGAGAGGAGGTTATAACATGAGAATGTGAAGAGTTTATGCAATATAGTGGAGTTTTTTGTCATCGAAGTGGTTCGGCCATGGTGAGTGGGCTCGGCCTGTGGTGCACCATGACTAGACAATGACTGGAGGGGTGTATGGTGGTCAGGTCAGAGGTGTTGGTGGCGAATTTGGTGGTGGCTAGGGTGGTGGTTGAAGTAGATGAAGCAAAGGTGGTCAAACAAGTGTGTTTCATGGCTTTAGGTTGCATTTTTGAGGGGTTTGATCACCATGGAGGGCTCGGCCGTAGTCAAGACCTGGGAAGTAGTTGGTGATGATGGCAGGGAAGATGTTAGGAGGTGGCGGCCGTGGCTATGGAGGAGAGGCCTATCAAACATACATGAGAAACAAGGCAAAAATGCATGAAAAATAAGGAAAAAAAGGTAGAAAAAGATGTAGCCATTACCTAATATTTTCTCTAGGCGTGAATAAAAGATGAAGGTAATGTTTTTTTGCATGAAAAGTAAATGAGATACACAGCTAAACACAAAAATTTACATGGAAAAAGAAAATTAAATGAAGAGTTATGAAATTGAAAAGTCTAGAAAGTGAAAAGTCAAAAGAAAAGGAAGAGTCTTTGCCTCTTCAAATTTCTATTTCTTTTAAAACAAATAAAACAAAAAAAATTCAGAAAATACTTTTAAAAACCAAAACCAAGTGAAATAATATGAAGAAAAATAATTTTAAAGAAAATATAAAAAGAATAAAAGAATTTGCTTAAATATCCAAAACAGTGTCATGAAATTACAAATAAATCATCACTAGCCTTGGAAAAATATACACTTCATTTTAAAAATATTATAAAGCAAAATTTTGAAATAAAATAATTTATTTATCATTTCTAGAATAAAATAAATAATTAAATTGGAGAAAAATAGAAAAAGAACTAAAGAAATTGTTTAAAATGGCAAACAGGACATGACAATTACAAAAAATTACCATTAACTCTAGAAAAATTCCGACTTCACTTAAAAAATATTTTAAAACAAAAATTTAAGTAAAATAATTTTTAAAACATTTTCAAAGTGAATTAAATTCAGTTAAAATTAATTTCAAAATTATTGAGTTGTTACACTCTCCCCCACTCAAACCTTTTCGTCCTCGAAAAGAACAAAAACAAGGAAATAAGAAAAACATGATAGAAAAACAAAATAGTACCTGGAATAAACGATTCCGGATTCGAAGCACGAATGCTCTCCTCTGTCTACCAAGTGCAATCACGATCATCAGTACTCTACTGTACTTTGGCCAGATTAACAGATTTCCTTCTTAGCTGCTTCGTACCTCTGTCGACAATTCGAAATGGCTTCCCCTCGACAGTCAGATTAGGCTCAATATTCAAGCTGTCAAGGGCAGAAGGATGAACAAACAAAGATGGGTCATGGAGATACCGGCGAAGATGTGAGACATGGAATACATCATGCACTCCAGAAAGCTTCTCAGGTAACTCCAGACGATAAGCCAAGGAACCAACTCTTTCCAAAATGCGGAAAGGACCAATGAATCTAGGAGAAAGCTTCCCTCTATGACCAAAGCGAAGAACATTCCTTAAGGGACAGACCTTAAGGAAAACCATATCTCCAACAGCAAACTCAAGCTTCCGTCGACGCCTATCAGCATACTTCTTCTGCCTATCCTGAGCAACCCTCAACCTTCTTTTAATCTCCTCAACTCTCTCCGAAGCTTCAAAAATCATATCAGGACCAAGAACCAGACGATTACCAGATTTAATCTAGCAAGATGGAGATCGACAAGGTCGTCCATACAAAGCAGCAAATGGAGACGCCATGATACTGGCCTGATAACTATTATTGTAGGTGAATTCAAAAAGATGCAAATGATCTTCCCAAGATCCACCGTAATCAAGCACACAAGCACGAAGAAGATCTTTGAGTATCTGATTCACTCTTTCCGTTTGACCGTCGGTCTGTGGATGATAAGCAGTGCTCAGATTCAGATGAGTGCCCAAAGATTCCTGAAAAGCTTTCCAGAATTGGCTAGTAAAGATAGGATTATGATCACAAACAATACTGAGGGGAACACTATGGAGACGAACAATCTCCCTCATGTAGATCTCAGACAAGCTAGAAGCAGAACGGGTACACTTGATCGGAATGAAATAAGAAGATTTGGTCAGCCTATCCACAATAACCCAGATACTCTCATTGCCTTTCCTAGACCTCGGCAATCCATCAATGAAGTCCATGGAAACCTGTTCCCATTTCCAGTTGGGAATATCTAGGGGCTGCGACAACCAAGGGGTCTTCTGATGATCGGCCTTGACTTGCTGACAAGTCGCACACCAACTAACAAAGATAGAGACATCCCGCTTCATCCCTCTCCACCAATAAAGCCTCTTCATATCCTGATGCATCTTTGACACACCAGGATGAATAGAAAGTCTGGATCGATGATTCTCCCGAAGCAATTCCTGCCTCAATCCATCAACATTCGGGACACAAATCTTGCTATTAATCCTCAAAATACCACTATCATCAATTGACCTCCACCACTACCACTACAACCACCACCAACCCTGCTCTGAACACTCTCCCTCATTAACCTAATCATCTCATCCTCTTTCTGCTTAGCCTTGATATGATCCAGAAGAGGAGAAGAAACAACAAGCTGACATAACAATGCCTTCTTTCGACTCAGAGCATCGGCCACAACATTAGCTTTACAGGCATTATAACAAATATCGAGGTCATAAGAAGCCAGAAACTCAAGCCAACAAACTTGCCTCTGATTCAAATTCTTCTGTGTGAAGATATATCTCAGAAACTGATGATCATTGAAAAGCTCAAACTTAGCTCCAAGAAGATGATGCCTCCAAAGCTTTAAAGCAAAGACAACAGCAAGCAACTCTAAATCATGAGCAGCATAATTAGCTTCATGGGTTTTCAACTGACGGCTGGCATGGGCTATGACTTTACCATCCTGCATGAGAACAGCACCCAATCCCTCACGACAAGCATCAGTATATACCGTCAATCCCTCATTTCCGTTTGGAACGGTAAGAACTGGTGCGGAAGTTAACTTGCTCTTTAACTCATTGAATGTCGCTTTACACTTCTCATCCTAGATAAAATTAACATTCTTACGAGTCAAAGCAGTGAGAGGTGCAGCAATCCGAGCAAAATTCTCAATGAATCTCCGATTGTAACCGACAAGGCCTAGAAAACTACGAATCTCAGAAGGAGTCTTAGGAGTTTCCCAAACCTGTAACAGAAATAGGGAAAAATAAGAACCACGGAAAAGATAGAATGATTAAATGAAGAAGGAAAAGAAAAAAAAGAAAGAAAGACTTACATTGATTGCAGCGATCTTGGCTGGATCAACAGAAACTCCATTACCAGAAATAATATGTCCAAGGAATCGGACTTCATCTTTCCAGAAATGGAATTTAGAAAATTTAGCCTTCAATTGATGACTTCTATGAATCTCTAGAACAGATTTCAAGTGCGACTCATGCTCTACCGTGGTCTTAGAAAAGACAAGGATATCATCAACAAAGACTAGAACAAATTTATTAAGCACATCACGAAAAACACGATTCATAAGATCCACAAAGAAAGCAGGAGCATTAGTCAAACCAAAAGGCACGACTAACCATTCATAAAACCCATTCTCAGTACGGAAAGAAGTCTTGGGAATGCTTTCCTCAGCAACTCCGAGCTGGTGAAAACCTGTGGCAAGATCAAGCTGAGAAAAACAAGTGGCACCATAAAGCTGATCAAACATATCATTGATACGAGGCATTGAATATCTGTTTTTCATAGTGAGCTTGTTCAGCTCCCTATAATCAACACACATTCTCAAATATCCATCAGACTTGGTGATGAAAACCACCGGTACTCCCTATTCTGAATGGCTAGGTCTGATAAGACCTTTGGAGAACAAGTCCTCAATTTGCTTTGCTAACTCAACCTTCTTACGAGGTGCCATTCTCCTAGGAGGAAGAACAACAGGTCGAGCTCCAGGAATAAGATCAATGCGGAAATCTATCTCCCGCTTAGGAGGCAAAGCACTGACTTCACCAAAAACATCCGGAAAGAGTTTGACCACACGGGTCGAATGAAGATCACCAGGAGCAGAATCCAGAGAATAAATAAAACTGCCAGCAAAATCCTGAGGCATGCGGCACTGAATAACAAAGGAATTACCCAGATCATCCTCAAGATAAACAGACCGGGCTTTAGAAGAGATATGAGCATCATGCCTACCATGCCATCACCACCAAGCAACAAATCAAAAGCGTCGAAGCCCAAAACATAAAAATCACCACTGAAAAAATGATCAGAATAAAGAAGCTTCACTTGTTTACAAATCCTATTAAGGTTTGCGGGACCCCAATTGGATTTGAAACACATAAGGATTTAGAAACATACTCAGGAGAAAGGAGATGCTCAAACTTATCACACAAATCAACAGATATAACCGTGGGATGCACCAGTATCAAACAGAACATGAACATGATGCTGAAATAAAGAAAAAGAACCTTGGAGAGTACCTTGGTCATCACTAGGAGCTGGAGTGGTAGGTGCTGGAGAAGAGGCAGAGGTGACAGCAAATATACCAGAAGGCTTACCCTTCTACTGGGGTGGGGAAATCCTTCCTGAAATGGCCAGGCTGGAGACAGATGTGGCAAAGATCACACCTAGCTGACTGAGTAGGTGGAGGAATGGTAGCACCAACACTAGTAGGACAACTATTCGCATAGTGTCCCTTCTGGTCACATTTGAAGCAGGTGATGGAAGAAAGGTCAACTGGTTGCCTTTGAGATGGAGCAGATGATGTAGATCCCAAACCCAGATTCTTGAGCCAATTCTTCTTCTGCTGTTGGAAACTAAGCCTTCTCATCTTAGAATTTGCAGAAGAAGTTTGAGATGAAGGAGCACCAACTGAAGCAGGAACCTTAGAAGTAGGGTTCTCATAACTAAGAGCCATATCCATAAGTTGGGTAAAAGTGCCATGAACATGAGAAATGAGCCGACTATAGTACTCGGGACGAGCACCAGCAATAAACTTCTCATTCTTATTCAGAGAAGTGTCTATCAACTTAGAAAGTTCGTTAAACTTCCTCTCATACTCTGAAAAGACATGCTTCCTTGCTTGAGGTCCATGAACTCCCTATAAAGCTGGGATTTCCCGGCTTCGGGCATCCATTTAGCAACAAAAGCCACCCTAAGAAGAATGATAGATAAACTTCGAAAAGGCATAAAAAGATAGAAAAAAAAAATTCAAAGAAACACAAGAAGATACCTGAACTGTTCCCAAGTAAGATCAGCCTCAATGTTGTTAGCCGTAACCGACTCCCACCAATCTTGGGTAGCCTCCTGCAACTGCCATGCGGCTAACTGACGCTTCTGAGCATCAGTAATCTCAAGACCAGTAAAAATCCTCTCGATACTCCTCATCCATTGCCGAGCCTCAATGATAGATCATAACCAGTGAACTTGGTTCCACCAAGTTGAGTAAATTCTTTGCAAAGAACAGTGAAACGGACATGAGCTGGGGCTGGAACTGGGGCAGCACTACGACCCTGACCTCTAGCATTTCTACGATTCATCCTAAAAATTCAAGAATGAATATTAGGACAAAGTTAGAGATAAGTTAAAGAAAAGACAAGACAAGATAAATCCACTTGGAAGAACATCCTAATCACAGAAATTTCTAACAAGGTAGATACGAAAGGAAAGAAGTTAGAAAAATTTGCTTTTAAAACAAGAAAAAAATTATATCAAAATAATCTTTGAAAAATCCTTAGAAAATCATTTTAAAATCATTTTATATTTTGAAAATACGTTCACTCACAAAGAGATGATTATGAAATTGATTTCACTCATTCTAGGGTATTTCTACCCTATCTTCAATGAGTTTTTGCTTCGCAGGCTAAGGTTTGCCTAAAAACCAAAGCTCTGATACCAACTGTAACAACCCGTTATTTTCCACCATTCAATCGACAATAATCCACACATGTCGGACTTGAATAGTACAAAATAAATGATTGTAATAAAAATTCAGAGCAAATAAAATCAAATCACAGAATGACAGACACAGAGCATCAGAATATCTCACAGCGGAAAATAAAATACCATAGTAGTTCATGAAGCTACTATCACAAGTCTCAAAACCAAATACATAATATCAGTCGAAAAGTAGATACAACATAAAATCTCAAATACAAAGATGTCCACTAATACAAAGCTGACAACAGAACAACAGAACTAAAATATAGATAACTAGATAAGCTGATAAATCTCCAGCGATTCCAGACCTCCAGAGAGTGGAAATCCAAATCTGTGAATAACTCAGGCTAACCCGAGCATAAAATAAAACACAAACACTCGAGTCAGGACATACATACTTATCCAATGTAAACCAACTCAAGTGAACTATAGTAAAGGTACAAGTAACCTAGAAGATGCTTGGGACCGTCTATCCTCTAAGGATCCGTTAAACTATTTACTATGTAGTATATTACGCTATTATAATAGTGTCTATCAGTAAAATAAACTTACTTTAAAATAGCGTTAAGGAGTGACCCAATATTCCTCTTAACACAAATAATACCGATAGGCTATACAGTACATGCACATCTCCTGATCGGGAGACTATGAGAAGATACTGCATAGGTACGACACAAATAGAAACTCATAGTAAAGGCTTGATATGGTGATGATACGGCACATAAGGCAATGCCAGGGTAGATATAAGAATTATGACACTCGGGCTGATGGTAACGCAGCAGCCACATACGCCCACTGCGGAACACATTCCCAAATCGGAGGGTGGCCACCAAACAATCACAAGTAATAGAATGGTATCAAAGAAATGCGTCCGCTACGAGGTGCGACCTCAACTGGCGTGAGACCGCTCCCGTTTTAGCCACCTTATGCCAATTCACGGGAGTTGGGTCCACGTAACATACCACAAGAACGTTGCCTTCATCCTACTTCATTCTGAAATCTCCACCGCCTACACAGTTGTCAAAGTGCTTTTCAGTATCGACAGAGAGCATGTCCATATCCGATCCCGATCTCTTTGCCAATCATTCGTTATTATAACCCGTGGTTATAACTTTCAAAACAGTATTTTATACTTCAAAATAAATATCAATTCAAATCCAAATCTTATCAAAATAAAGATCAAGTCATTTCCAAACCATTTCAATATTTCAAAATATCACATCCTTTCAAAACTCCCTTTTCAAATCATTTATATAAATTCAAATCCAAATATTCAATTTTAAATACCCTTTTAAAATTCAAAGATAACATTGATTAATTTCAATTCAAATCATCTTTTAAAATGATTCATTTTCCAATTAAATTTACTCATTTAAATCATTTAAAAGTGAAGTTATTATTCTTTCAAGTCAAGTATTCAAATTTTAAAGTTTCAAGTCATTCTGAGCTCATTTACTAAGTCAAAACCCATAATTATTAAAATTTCAGCCTTTCACAGCATTTAAAAAAGGCTGTTATAAGTTATACTTGAAAACATTTTAATTCAGCAAAGACAGCACTTAAAAACTGCTGTTAAAACTCAGTTTTAGTTAAATTTTAGTTCAAAACAACAAAGACAGCATTTACAAAAATGTTGTAATAGCCCAGGTTTCAAAACAAGGGTTTTTATTCATTTCTGCAAGACAGCAGACCACTACAGGATATACAGAAGCGCTATAATAGCTCTGAGTTAAGATTTTAGCCTATTCAATTTACTACAGCAAGTACAGCATTTCAGCACTGCTGTAATAGCTCTTTTATTAGCCTTTTAGTTCATTTCCAGAAACCATAGCACTTCTGAATGCTGTTAAAAGTGATTTCCAGATTTTAATGTATTTCCAGCAATTAATAATTTTCATTTTAAACCCTTTAAACATTGTCAAAATCGTAAAATAGCAGTTAAAAATGTTCATTAACATATAAATTAACATATTATTTTATACAATAAGTTTCTTATAATTAAATCCAATTTCACCAAATTACTTAATAAATTCAAGTGTAAAAGTTTCCAATTGTTCACATTTTTAAATAAACAAATTAACAGTTAAATTTTCTCCATTATTTTTCTTTCAAATAAAATTTAATTTCAATTTTTATTTCCTATAACCAAATTTTTATTTAACAAAATTTCAATTTCTACTTAAGTTATATTTTCAAAATTCAATGTAACTATTTATTTTTCCCACCTTTTTAACTTATAGAAAATTCAAAATTTCTATATTTAATATTTAGAAATCCAATTTAAATCAAATTTTCATATATATACACTTTTAAAATTACTTAAAAATTCCAGAAAATTTATAAAAATAACCACAGGCATGTATATAGTTTTCTAACCTAGGTCAAGTGATTTCAATACGCGGTTTATAAATAAAAATCCGGGTTCTATCATTTCAAACCCGCAGTCCCAAGTCAAAATAAATAATTAAAAACCATTCAGGCCTATCATTTCAGCCCATAACGATTTTTCCCTAATGTAAAGTCCGTTCGGGAATGTGTCATTTCAACCCATAGTGAACCTAATCTACAGGGAACTTGCAGTATGATAAACATATATAAATGAACAATTTAACATTATACAACATTAACATGCGATATGGCATGTAATTTAACAGGTATAACATCATATATGAATAATCACAGGCAGTTATAGCATCATTTATAATTCTACACATTCAAATGTTGTTGCTTCACAATTGCATAAGTATATACTGTCGTGTGAGGTTTACTCACCTCTAAATGTTGGAGATAACAAAACCATTGACACAACGGAATCAAGAGAAAAGTGATAAGACTATGGACTCGAGTGGAGAGCGAGATCCAATGCTACAAATCTTGTGTTACAACCCAAACAAAATCAAAACAATTTATAAATACAATACCATATTGAAATTAATAGAACTTTTAAATGAAGATAGATTTTAATGTCAAATCTTTTGCCTTGCTTCTCATATGTTATGCATGGCCTAAGGGTTGCTGTGACGCCCCACCTCTATACCCACGCTAGCCAAGGATACTATAGGGTAATGCCGTCAACTAACACGGAGAATAAGGCTGGTTAGGAGCGACCATCTATAGCCTTGCTCTAACTATCTATTGAATACATCGACAATAGTCATACCAAGCAGATCGACATATCCAATGAATAATTAAAACAAAACCATAGGTGGTTGGAGGATCTATCAGAACAGAATATAACAACTCAAATGTAATATACATCACAGAACAGTAGATCATCATATACATATACAGATACATAACAGAGTATACAAACTGAAACAGGTCAAGTGGTATAGCGAACCACAATATACAGACGAATCCAAAAGAATACATATGTATATCAGAGTTACAATAAAACGGAATACACAAAAAGCCATAACATAAAGAAGCTAGCGAAGTAGTCCATGCGGAAGCAAAATAGGCTAAGTCCAAAAGCACCTAACCCGAAACATCTCGGTCTGATCCGAGTACAAATACACGGGTCAGTCTAGCTAAACAAATCAGTTAGATAAACTGAACAACAATAACCTACAAGGTCATAAAGTATAACAAATATCTCTAAAAGAGATAACACAATCATCTAACAAAATATGAATCATAACAAGACAAGCCTCATATCATCGGCAACACAATAACTAAGGATAGGAATATCCCAAAACAAGCCAAAAAGGCAATAACAATTACCAATGAAGGTAACACAAGTTCCACAAGGTAATCGCTACATATCGTGCGGCTCAAAAAGACCAACACCGAAGGACGATACCTAGGGAATATACATATCAATGAAACAATAGAAAATTTGCACGTGCTCAGTACTGTATAAACAAGGATCCATGAGCTCGAAGACTCCAAACCCAATATCACTCGAGCGGTGACGAATGACCAACTCCGAAAGCGATACAATAGGGCAACAAACCCGAACGCACAAACCCGAAGGCAACATACCCGAAGGCAACATACCCGAAGGCAACAAACCTGAAGGAGACAGTCCAAAGACACTATCCATAAGACAACAAACCGTAGTGGTGAAGGTCTGGAGGACCAGTACTGGACACCACTAACTGGAAGAATGTGTCATAACTCTCAAAAAGGAATCCGAAAAGTGGTAACGTGAGTCCCATAACCACTCGTTCGCACTAAACTGTTTACTATCCGTTAGTTAATTTCACACTCAAAGCAGTACAAAGTTTACCTTATCTCATCGGTAAACTAGACCAAAAGGCCAAAAAGATCAATCGAATAGGGCGTGGATTAATCGGAAAGATAAACGCATGGATTCATGGTCCGTGTTTTACCTAACCATTTAATCTCCCTTCCACTCCGCTCGAAGTGTGAAATTGTGTGTGTGCGTTTTAAATAAGATTTATAAATTAGAGAAACGAGCTTTTAATACGATTTAGAAGATTAATTTATAAAAACCCATGGATGAAGTCAAAAAGGAATCATCAAAGTCAAATATGCAATAAACAACTAATTGGAATCAACATGAATCGATAAAAGTTGGAATCACAAAAAATAGTTATACTAGGCAAAATTGAAGTAGGTCAGTCGACTGGCCTTCTGCAATCAGTCGACTGAACCATAACCCAAGAGTTTCCAAACTCTGCAGTCAGTCGACTGACTGCAGGGGCTCAGTCGACTGGCTGTAGCTGGGATGGTTTTCCAGCCTGTCAAATGGAGGAGCAAACTCACCCCATTTGCAACCTGTCGAGCAATGGACTTAAGGGGCTTTTGCCAATCGATAATCCAGCACCATTGACTCTCTGATTCATCACCAAAAACACGATCAAACAAAAAATTTATGATTTTCAAAGATTTGACTCCAAAACTCTAAAATTTGCAATGTTCTCAAAACCAATCCGAATCAAAAGCAATTACGCATGAATAAGTGTTAGGAATTCATACCTAACATCAATAATATCAAGAGAAGTAGATGGGAGTTCAAAACTCACCTTTTTAACTCAAAACAAAGATGAGAATCTCAAATGCAAGGAAAAGACCAACCACTCTTCACTTCTACTCTACAAGCTTCAATCTAAGTTCAAAACAAGTATTTACTAAATTAGGTTTAGGAGATTTTCTGAAATTGAAGAGGAAAAGAGTTGGAGAAGATGAAGAGGAGGTATACCAATAGCTTCACTTTGATTTTGGAGCAAGAATTCAAGTTTGCAAAGAAAAACTAGGGCTTGGAATTTTTGTTTCCCATTCCTTTCCCCCATTTTCAGTTGTGCTTCAGTTTAGAAGTGAAAATGAGTGAATGGAAGGAGAGGGACTGAGTTAGGTTATTTAGTTAGCTAGTGGGCTGAACCCAAACCCAAAACCCAATTAGAAAAGGTAGCAAAACTCGACTTACTCCAAACATATCAAAGCTTATACTCAAAAAGATCGCAAACGCCATTTTGGACTCAATGGAAGTGGTTTCGAGTCCTAATTTGGCTGTTTGCAAAAAGTAACATTTCGGACCCAAAAATCCGACTAACGACGCTATATTTAAATAAAACATTTAAATATATAATCGTTAAATATGCGGGTTGTTACAGATCTCCCCTCCTTACAAAATTGCGTCCTCGCAATTCCCAGAGACGATATTTGTAACAACTACATACATACATCATCCCAAAAATAAAAGGAAATGAGCTTGAGATGAAAAGATATTCTCACCATTGCCAAGCAAAGATAGAAAACCCGGATAGGATCGCTCGATAAACTCTCTGGTTTCCCAAATATAGTCATTGGGATTAGTAGACCATTGAAATTTAACAAGCGCCACGTCCTTGTTTCGAAGGTGTCGCACCTCCGTGTCAAGTACGCGAATAGACTGCTGCACAATAGATAAGTCCGGTGAGACCTCAAGCTCTTGCAAATCAGGAGAATCGATAACAGAATCTGACTCTCGAAGACACTTCCAAAGTTGGGAGACGTGAAACACGTCTTGAATGCCAGATAAATGAGCAGGAAGTGAAACTCTATAAGCCACAGGGCCAATAAGTTCAGTAATAGAAAATGGTCCTATAAAGCGAGGAGCCAATTTCCCACTCGTACTGAAGCGCATAACCCGTTTCAGAGGAGAAACACGAATAAAGACGAGATCACCAATCGAGAATTCGAGAGGCTTCCTATGGTTGTCCACGTAGGATTTCTAGCGGCTCTGTGCCTCTTTCATTCTCAAACGAATAAGATCAATCTTCTCAGAAGAATCACGAACAAAATATGGACCAAGAATAAGCTTCTCCCCAGATTCCAACCAACAAGAAGGTGATCAACATGGCCTTCCATATAAAGCTTCGAAAGGGGCCATACCGATACTAGACTGAAAACTATTATTGTAGGAGAACTCTACAAGAGATAGGTGATCCTCCCAACTACCACCAAAATCAAAAATACAGATACGAAGGAGATCTTCCAAGATACAATTCACCCGTTTAGTCTGTCCATCAGGCTGTGGATGATAAGCTGTGCTAAAATTAAGCTTTGTTCCCAAAGCTTGCTGAAGACTGCCAAAAATGACTCGTGAATAAAGGATCACGGTCACTCACAATAGAACTAGGAACACCGTGAAGTCTCACGATTTCCTTGACATATAACTTAGCCAAATGCGAAGCAGTCCTATTAGACTTAATAGGAATAAAATGAGCAGACTTGGTGAGGCGATCAACAATAACCCAGATGCTAGAATGGCTCGATCTCGAACGAGGTAGGCCGTCAATGAAATCCATAGAAATCTTATCCCATTTCCACAATGGAATCTCTAAAGGCTGAAGAAGACCTGAAGGACGCTAATGTTCGGCCTTAATATGCTGACAGGTTATGCAATTACTCACATAACTCGCCACATCGCGCTTCATGCCTTCCCAATAATAAAGACGATTCATATCGGCATACATGTTACTACTACCGGGATGGATAGTATACTTAGAACGGTGACAGTCATCAAGAATGTCATGCCTAAGTGCAAAATTAGAAAGCACAAAAAGACGGTTCTTCTTGTGAAGACACCCATGAGAATCAATGCTGAAATCCCGCAACGCCTCATCACAAGATCCAGACTCACAAAGCTGAATAAGATGCAACAATTCAGGATCACGCCGCTGAGCATCGGCAATACGATCCAATAAAATGGGTCGAGCTCCCAAACTAAATAATAGAATAGGAGAATTAGAAGATGAACCTCGATCACGAATTTCACAAAAACATAGAGTCTCAAGAATGTTCCATTCGGCAAGCATCATAGAAACAACAGCATTAAATTCCTCCATTTGGTCTAATTTGAGTGAATAGATTTTTAAACTATAACAATTCCCTGCGGATCGACCCGTATTCGCCGCGTGCTACATTCGTACACCGTGCGCTTGCCGAATTTCATTTTATTCCTACAAATATAAATTTTAAATTATTTTAAATATAATTGGATATATAAGTTGTAAGTATATATTTATCTAATATTTTAAAATAATTTGAAATTAAAACCGGTATTTAGTTCTTAACTTCCATTAATTAATTGTTTCAATTAGCGTAGTGAAATGAAATTCAAATAACAAATTGAAACCTCTAAAGGAAATAAGAAATTTAATGCTAAGTATAAATGGAATTAAAAAGAAAGTTGAAATTGTAATATATATAAAAAAAGATATGATTATTGAACACTAGATTAATTAAAAGAAATGGGATAAACTTGTACGATCCTCAATTAAATTCTTAAAAGCATATATATAACTTACCCAACAATAAAAGTTACAATGTTTAATAAGAAATTGTAATAGAATATTATACCAAAAAAAATTTGAAATAGTGAAAGTATTCAATGAATTTCTTTTGTAGATAAGAATTTGATGTTGTAGTTGTTATAAATTTAAGTAAAATTGAAAGGCTACTAATTTAATAAATGGAAAGGTAAGTATTATAATAAATGAATATACGAAATTAAGTAATAAATGAATGAAATTAAATGAAATTAATAAGAATGAACTTAATTTATTGTTTGGATTTGTTGTTTGTTTTTGGTTTATGGTTGTTTGGGTAAGAATACTTTAAAATTGTTTGGATGAATGAACAATCTATTTCATTTCATCTAAGATTGTTGAGTAAATGGTGCACTTGATAATTTATTTTCATTCTGTACAATTTAAAGTTTGAACCCGAACAACTATTTGTTTTGTTTGTTATGAATGGATAATTGATTTGTGTGATGGTTGTATGCCTTGTTGCAAGTGATGGTTGTTTGTATTGATTTGTTGGTTTATGGTTGAAATAACTTTAAACATTTCATTTCATATAATTGTTAACCTTTTGGGATTATATAAGTGAAATGCAGGTTATGGAAGCAATTTCTACTGCTTTTGGTTTCATAATTAAGCGTTAATTGCCCGACA
The DNA here is from genome assembly GCA_030765085.1 of Allium cepa. Lineage (NCBI taxonomy): Eukaryota > Viridiplantae > Streptophyta > Magnoliopsida > Asparagales > Amaryllidaceae > Allium > Allium cepa. Next base: position 431,291,809 of record CM060941.1, read on the forward strand.
AAAAGGTACGTTTTCGGATTTCGGTTTATAGCGTTATTATATTTTTTTCCCTGGGTTGGGATATATATTATTTTGGAAAATATATGTTACATATTGTTATATTTGATATTATATTTTCTTTCGAGCCTCTCCGTACAAAGGAGACTGCCAAAATTTTTCGTAAATTTTAGACTTAGAAATTTTTTGAAAATGTTTTCCAAACTTTATTAATTTTAGTATAAAAAGATTTAATGGTTATAAATTGGTATATTTTATTTAAATTAATTAATTTTGTAAATTTATTTGTTTATAAATTTAACATTTTTGAATAAGATATTTTTACTCAATTCTTTCCTCCCTTTTTCCTTTTCGGGGACGAAAAGTTTTGAGTGGGGGAGAGTGTAACGACCCGTAAATTTCGATAATTAAATTTTTCATTTTAGTAAGATTTTTGTAATTAAATATAGAAAGAAATAAAAAATTTATAATTTATAATGAGGTAGATGTTAAGAATAAAGTGTAGCAATGGTTATTAAAACTAATTATTGACAATTGAAGTGAAATCCCAATAAAGATGTAGTGTTAATTGTTGCACTTGAGTATAAAATTTAAAATAAGTAATTAAAGGTAAGCATTTAATTAACCAATGCAATAATATATTGATTAATAGTAACTAAATGTAAATTAAGGCAATAATGTTAATGCACGGTAAACAATACTAATTAAAGTTAATAATAAATGAATGGAAGGAAAATTCCTATAAATGAAAATAAATTTAAATGTTACAATAAAAAAATAAAACGTAACAATGTCAATTAAAGTTTATCATTTACGATTTCAATGAAACTTCAATTTACTAAAACAATTTAGATGTCTTACTTGACTATGAATTAAATATAAGGAAACAAGAGTAGATATTGAACAAACTGATGAATTAGTATAAAATTAATGATAGTTGGATAAGAACACTATTATGTAATCAATTTTGTTTTTTAATATTTGAAGGAATAAAAATTTGTAATTCGTTAATGAATTTATAACGGGAATGAATTGTAAGAGTGTTGATGTAAGCTAATAATTAATTAATTCAATGCAATCTCAATTGATTGAAACAACTATTTTGGTTATAATTGATTGTAAATAGGAATATTTGGTACTAAATTAATATAAGAAAAATAAATGGAAATATTAAATTAATCAATGAATTAATAATGAATAAATAGTGATCGAATAAAATCAATGTTCTGTATGTCATTGTTTGGAAATGATAACTTATATAAATATGATTAAAGGTTAGTGGCAACAATTATTATAAAGTAATCATTTATTTAGTCCATTAAATCAAGTTTGTAATCAATTGCGATGAATCTCAATTCAAGGTTATATTAGTATAAATTAAGGAAATAATTGGAAATAATGCTAATTCTATTTAAAGAATAGAAAGCAAGATTTATTTATTTAATTGAAGTGTAAAATTCAATAATTGAATTAATAGCAAATAAATGAAATTAAACATTTAATTATTATGTTAATAGAAATTTAAATGAAATCGGAGAATATTAAGGTAATAGATTTTGAATCCAATGTTAATTTATCCGTTTGATAATAATGAATTGAATAATAGAATGAAGAGTAAATTTAATAGAATTATTGAAAATTAAATTTATAATTTTGAATTAAATGAAATTGAGGTTAATACTGAAATTGATAAATTAAACAACTCTAAATTGACATTTTAATTTGTTTAAATCATTGTAAATGATTGAGAAATCAAAAATGATGAAATTTGTCAACTTTCGAATTGAAATTGAAAAGTTGATTTAATCAATTTATTTTTAATTTATTTAATTAATGTAAAAAAATAGCCATTTTGGCCACTGACTTGGATTTCGACGAAACCAGTTTCATAGGATCCGTAACGTGAATTATTGTAGGGTTTCAAGTTTCGTAGCGATCAGACTTGCTGTTTGATCGTACGAACATGAAACGCCTTGAAATCGATTAATTGAAATCAATTGAAATCAATTTGAAATAATTTGCTTTTGTCATAACTTCTTCATACGATGGAATTTGGACGTGAAATCTATTCCATCGCGTTTACAATATTTAAAAACATCTATTTTAATATATGGGTTGACCCAATTTCGTTTCTGTAACGACCCGCAAATCCATACCCCTTGAGTCAACACTATTCTACATCAATCAAGTCAAGTTGAACAGAAATACGAACCATTAAGGTTAAAGAAGAAGAGGTAGAAGAAGAAAATAGAAAACAATATCAGAATCTAACCATCGCAGCGGAATAAAATATAATAGATATTCAATGATCTTTACACAAAAACAAATACTATATCTGTTTATACATACATCATCAGAGTAAATCATCAGAGTTCAACAACATCAATAACATACAACTGGATACACAGCGGAATAATAATAATAGCAAGTACGGAAGTACGTATCACCATCCAGCTCATCTCCTGAACTCCACAGTATCATATCCTGTATTCTATAATACTCGGTCTGACCCAAGCATTACAATTAAATAACACCCTAGTCAGTCTGGAATACCAGCGTGAGAAAACCACACTCAATTGGATTATTGAAGTTTCAAAATTGTTTTGAAAACAAAAGCATCTCGTAAGACCACGCCACAAATAAACATGTCGGGTTTTTACCTTACGATAGCTAAAACACTTTTTATTAAAATTCCCTGATATTATAATAGGGTCTATATACAAATACTTATTAAAATAGCCGAAATTGTTACATTCATTAAATTCCAGCTACTAGCCACAAAGTGGGTAATACAAACAAAACTCGTAAAAGGAGCATAGGGAGAATGGATTTCCAACTAATGACTAGGCACTGGGGTACCACCTGCCACGGTACCTGGTCTAGATCAGCATACGGAGGATCACTCCCGACCCCCTGCAACACAAGACTGGGACTACCCCTTACTGGATAATCCCGAGTAAGATCACCCCACGGTTGTGATCAACAACCGCACCACTAAGGCGAAATAAAAGGGACATCTACACAGGGATGACCTTACTCTAAAGTGGGTGCTACCCACCTAGCCTTGCTGCATAACCCCTAATTTTTAGTCATTCCCGGTTGATGAGGCTTGAGGCTAAGCGTTACCTTTTAGATCGTTTCATTTAGAATGCTCATCGTCGTCCACTTGACGATGTTCTGAAAGCATTCATCCATACAAGCCCGTCCCCGGTTCAAACAAAACCGAAGGCACTATTCCTACTACATCCATTTTGGAAACATCCTCAGGATTAGTAGCGACTAGCCCTTGCACTTCACTGCTCCATCCTCAAATCCAAACTCGTTTTTCCACGAAAACGTACAAACCGGATCGAAGTGGTTTTCGTGCAATTAATCCCGATCCCGGTCTCTTCGAAACGATCAGCGCATTTGGCCAATATTGATAGTCGGTTATTTAACTATCAATTAACATTCACAATAACCATCCAACATAAATAATTTCACCAAATTATTTATTAAACTCAAATTATCTTCACAAGATATATTTCCACTTTCAACCCTTTTTGAAAACATTTTTCAACCCACGCTCTTCTCATGGAATAAATTCCCAAATATTTATTTCCACTGAAAACAACCAAGCACAAAAACTTTAGATTTTGAAAAAAATTTAAACACTTTATTATAAGATATATTTTAACATTTAGATTGAAAACTATTTCAATACTTTATTAAAAATATACACTTTAGGAATATTTAAAATGAGGTTACTTTTATAAAATATAAAACTAGATTTTCTCTTTTAAAACAAATACTAAGTCACTTTTAAATAATTACTACCGTAATAGATTAAAAGAAAATACTTACTTTAGAATTTAAATATTTTAGAAATAATAAATTTTCCCAAACTTGCTTTTTAAAACAACATTAAAACTTTTAACTTATATTTAAAAATTTACTTTGAAATTGTACTTGGTTATCCAGGGAGAATTTCCAATTTCAATCACTTAAATCAATTTTCCAAATTGATTTCTAATTTACTCCATTTGAAATAAATTTCTTTACTTACTCAATTCATTTTAAAATTTCGTTAATTATAGACTTTATTATTATTATTATTATCCGTTTGATTTTAAATCTTTTAACCGAAATATACAAATTTTAGATTTTCCCAATTTCTTCTTTATTCTTTTAAATATTTTAAATCTTAAATTTAAAATAAATGCTTAATTCTTTTAAATAATAACACTGAATTTTAAAATTCATCAACTTCCTGTTTATTCGAAATTCCCTTTCATATACGGAATTTATTTATTAGAATTTAAAACCACTAATATTCTTATCCAGTTCATTTTAATTTATTTAAAATTCTCTATAATTATTTCACTTACAAACTCTCTTCTTTTTATTTTCAAAATCCAATTCTATATATTTTGATAACTCAGTGTACCGGAATATTCAAGTAAACCATTTCAATATTTCAAATTATCACTAATATTCATCATAGAATATCGCATATTCATGACAGAGAATATTAAACAATATAAATAATTTTGAGGAATCCAGTTGGATCCCTCCAACCTGTTTCCCTGCATCTACTGATGTTAGCACAACATAAAATACCAATTCCACTTCGAGGTGGAATATCGCGGTATATGGGTTTTAAATATAAAATCAATCCGCTATTATGCGGTGCATATGGTTTCATCCGCTATATAATGCGGGAAATCAATAATTCCAAGATATATTATATACTATAGTATAGCACAACCAAACAATTCAATCATTCAATCAATTATTTAAATTTAACTATTAAACTTTAAATATCAAGCAGATGAGTGAGATTAACTCACCTTTAATTATTAACTCGCAATCCGATCCACATCGGCTTGATTCTCCATGATTTAAGACCTTGTATAGATATTTATACCATTTATAAATATTCGAAATAAATCGAAAAATCAATTTTTTTAATAGATTTAATTAATTAACTCTTTCTTTTTCTTTTTCTTTTGAACTAATCTATTGATCAATTTCCTATTAGATAAATTATCTTTAGTAACTAAAATAATAATAAGCTAATTAACTAATTAATCACCTTATACATCATTTAAAAATTAATTTGTGACCCTAAAAACAATGTGCATAATTTTCTTCTTTGAAATCACGTATATTTATAAAATGATTTATATAAATTTAAATTGATCAAATCTTTGATAAAAAATTTCCAAATCTATTTTCAAAAACCTTTTCTATTTTATTTTGATTTCCTATTCTTTTTCCAAAATCATATATAAATAAATTTTCTGTTGAAATCTACTTTGCTGCTAACTCTGATAAGTTAAAAAAATAGCCAGCAGTTTATTTACAATGTCTGAAACTTAAGTAAAGTAATTAAAACATTTGAAATAATGTTACCTTAATACGCTGAGGCCAGGAAAGAAGATCGATGATCTCCGCATTCAATCCCTCCTAAACTTTCCGACCCCTGAGCCCTAGGTTCAAGCTTGAACAATCCCTACCCTCACTACGACCTGCTGCTCAACCAGTGCAACATTTGCCTCGCGTCTCCCCTGCAACCCCCTAAACTCCGATGATTGGCCCTATGCGACCTCGCGTTCATCCTTTCCAGACTCAACCCATCATCGAAACCCATGCCACCTATCATTCGTTCGCTCGAGCCTAATGACGACGCAACTGCTACACTTCCCCTCCCTCGCCGCATCGAAGTCGCAACCTCACCTCACGTGCTCTGCGACTTGGCTTCGCGATACAAATGAATTTGCAGAGGATAAGATGAAGAGGAACACGTGATTGATATTTATCCTATTTTTATTTTCCCCCTTTTTACTTAAATTCAATTCGAGTTTGGATTTGCAAATGTTTAAGGAGGCTTCGGCCATTATATATATATATATATATATATATATATATATATATATATATATATATATATATAACTGAATGCGTGAATTCTTGAATAAGGCTCGGCTTTTTAAAAATGAGAAAGGAGGCGTATTGAAGAAGGGATAGGTAGCGTATTTGAATATAATTTGTACGGTGATTTAAGATGTTGGGAAAAGTTTTTGATGTGAACCATTGAGCAGTCAAAACAATATATGAATATTTTATTTTAAATTTAAATTTGAGTCAACTTAAAGTCGTAACTAAAAATCTTGACCTCCTATCGAGGCGTGCCGCTAGGCATTTATAATGTTAAACCCCTATTCCGAACGCAATGGAAAAAGTTTCGAGTCCTAATTTGATCGTATGGAGAAGATAGCTTTTTGGGTTCAGTTATAATATTAAATTTTGATATAGATTCCAGCGCATTTATATATTGTATGCTCACACGACAACTCCAAATGCTACGAAAATAGAAATCCGATAATAATTCAATATTTTGGATCCAATGGAACTGGTTTCATCGAATTCCGAGACTGTGCCTCGGAAGGCTATTTTTAAATATCGATTTAAACGATAAAATTTCAAAACTAAACAAATCATTGTTAAATTCAATTTTAAAACTTCTACTATCCTCAGCATTATCAATATAAATTTTATGAGCCTTCAAATTATTTTTAACAGGCTGAAAACTCTAGATTCAACATTTTACCCAACTTTAAATTATTTAATTCAATAGTTTAATTATCAAATAAATAGTGATATTTGAATTCAAGTTAAAATTAACCTTTCAAATATTTAAAATCAATCAAATATTCTAATTTCAAATGTATGAAAATTTTGGGTCGTCACATTCCTCCCCCTTTAAAAGAATTTCGTACCCGAAATTACTAGTTAGGAAGAATGATTCAATACCCATTACTATTTTCTAAAACCAAACAGTTTTATCAACTTTGCCTTCAACCAACTTCCCTAAACCTTCCATAGTTTTCAAATAACTTATTCAACCATTCAAATTTAAATTTAAATCCAAATTTAAATTATCAAAATTTTCTCAAAAATTTTATAACTCCCTAAATTTTTGAAAAAATTCGCCAGCGTCTCCTTTGTGCGGCTAGCTCGTTACAACTACAAAAGGCCTCTACGGGCTCCTAAATTCCAAAAGAAAACAAAAATCCAAGTGGCTAGATCAAAAACCCAATCAAATTTCATATAGAAATTTAAACACATACTTTTTTGTCGAGCATTTCAAATTTATCTTCTGAAATCAAAACCAATTTTCTTTTCCCTTTATAATACCTGCATATCCTATTTAGCAATAATATCCAATCATAGTTTTTAAATTCACTTTATACATTTTCTTACAGAAGTTTTCATATCTACTTCTATTCAATTTAGTTTTCCCATTTCCATATGAATTCAATTTATCTTCAACTCTGAATATTAAATTTTATCTTCCATTTATAATAGATTCATATCATTATTTTAAATTAGTTTCATCTCTAATTTATTTCAATTTCCAATTTGAAATCGTTTCGTCGCTAACAATTCTTTTTTTTTTTAAATTTCCAAAATTTTCTAACTCCTAAAATTTTCGAAAATTTTTGGCAGAGTCTCCTTTGTACGGAGGAGCTTTTGCAGTTTGACAAAAGACATAAATATATACACATCGACCCACCCGGTCGGAAAAACAAAAACAGTTCATATTTCCTATTTTTATTGCGTAGGCGTACCTTTATTTAGCATTTTTAAGCAAGCGGCTGAGTTAATTAGCAGTTAGCGCAATCAAATCCAGCCCAATGACTTCCCTGAACCTATCCTTACTCACCTAAAACATGTAAGGGTCATATATATGAAGTTTAACACATTTCACTTATTTGCAATAGTTAAACACATGAATTCTAAAAGCAATGCACACTAATCACTTTCCGTAAGCAATTTATATAGTTTTAATACTAATTCACTGTTTTTTAATTAATTCATATACCATTTTCATTCAATTTGAATGGTTTACAACCCACTTTCTTACATTCAATTCATTTTAATTCTAAACAAACCCATATTATTCCAATTGATTTGAAAATCAACTCTATTCACCTCTGTTAGTACATTTACTTTCATTTACGATAGAATGATTAATTTTCTGTGCAAATTTGATGTTATTCATGCAAATAACAATTACTTAAGCGTATAACCATTTTAAATTGATTCCAACTCAATTTATTATCTAATTCCTTCCATTTTAATTCATTCACAACCATTTTATTTAGCTCAACACATTCTATTTCGATTTTATTCCCTTTTAATTTTATCCACGATCCATTCATTTACCTTCCATTCCAAATTTGCCTTCATTTCATTTGAGACCATTTTATTTAGCTTGAACCATTCCATGCTTATATATTAATAACCATTTCCCGAATTAAATTTACCCAAGCACTTATTTAATGGACTTTTACCCTTACTCGAAGCCAAGCTTCTACTAATTTTAAACTTAAATTAATTTATTTTAAATTATTCAAATTTTATACTTAAGATCATTTTCATCTTGCAAATAAATCTCCCTTTCAATTTACTTGATTCTTTTTCAATCAAATCTCATTTCAAACTACAATTTATTTGATTAGTTATTATAAATTATAAATTTTCAGATTCAATTCATTCTCAATTCATTTAATTAATTACAAGGCTATTTTCAATTTTTCCCAAATTCATCTGGGTTTTATTTACAACTAAAACCATCCCTACTTTAATCCAATTTCTTTTTATTTGGCAACATTTTCAATTATATTACTTCACTAACAATTCAAGTCAATTTTGATTTATAACTCGAGTTTTATTTCCAAACTTCAATATTAACTCACAAATTCGGTTTCAGTTTAACTACATTAGGTTCCATTTACATATTTCATTAACAAATTTATTATCTAATTTGTTCTTCCCTTATTTATAATTCAATACTTGATTTGTTTTCTAATCTCAAAATCTCTTCATTTTATTTTCTTAAGTTCAACTTATTTTATAATTCAAGTTTGGATTTTTGTTTCATTTTCCAAATCATCAAACAATTGTTATTTTGGGCTTTCTATTCCACTTTCCAGTCTTATAAGTCACAACTTATTATTTTACACATTTCCAGTCATTCTAGGCTTGAATATATTTATCTTTATTTTTAACTCAAGGTTTTTCGCTTATTTATGACCCAAGCATAGTTTTGTTCCGTGGATTTTTAATTCTTTTATAAGTTATTCTAATTCATTCATTCCAACTTATTTCTTATCCAACTTACTTGCATTTATTTAAGTAAGAATCTAATTCCATTCAATAACCCAATTGAACTTTTATTCCAATTCAATTCTATTTTAACTCAGATTTATTTAATTTAATTCGATTCAATTTTCTTCCTCAATCCAAGTTAATTTTATTTTTAACTTTTTACTTTAAATTTAAATTCCAACATCCAAAGCTCATATTTCCTTTCTGATTTACAAATCACCTCAATTTATAAGTTTAGAACCTATCTCATCAAGATTTTTAAACACCCGGCCTTTGGTTTCAAATTATTTGAAATCACCATTATCTCAAAATCACACTTCTCAAAATTTTAAACCAATCTTGGTTTTTATTCCCAACAATTTTCCTTTGAAATTTCAAAAACAAACTAGTTCTTCTGAACAAATCAATTTGGCAGCAATCCATCACTTAGAAACTCGAAAATGAACATTGATGATGCTGCAGTCATCACCGAAGTTATTTTCCAGCGACTTAAGTGAGTTTAATGCTATATCCCTTTCAAAAATTTATTTGAAACAATTTCCTTTCAGAAATACTTCTAAAACAATGATTCTATTATTTGTCTTCAAATACTTCGAAAAATACCTCCAAAATCTTCGGGGTTTTAAATTTTCAAATTCTGGCTTAAATCAATTTTAACTATAATCATTTGCATAATTTATGATCATACAAATTCCCATTTGATTATATTTCAAATTATAAATCACATTTATAATTCATATTTGTAAATTTCATTTTATAAATGAATTTATTTCCTTAACCTTTGGTTATATTTTCAATTTCTAGTTAAATTTTCACACAACAATGATAATAATTTAATATTATCATTCCTAACATCCAAGCAACCATATTTTAGCTAAAATTGTTTAAGAAAATATTTCCTTTATATCAAAATATATTTTGGGTAAAATTATTTCATTCACCCACATTTAAAACAATACCGTGTCAATTTATCGTGTCAGGTGTTATAAACTCTTCTCGAATAGCGGCCAACTTACTCGGTCAGAATTCATATTCCACTCAACCAATAAGCCAACACGATATTAAAACAATTTATATTCATCAAAAAATACACGCTCATATCTATTAATATGCTCAAACTCATTCTAGAGTACTACGGACTCTAATTTAAATGAGTAATTCCCACCAGAGCTAAGGTTATCACCAACCTAAGCTCTGATACCAACTGTAACGACCCGCAAATCCGTACCCCTTGAGTCAATACTATTCTACATCAATCAACTCAAGTTGAACAGAAATACGAACTATTAAGGTTAAAGAAGAAGAGGTAGAAGAAGAAAATAGAAAACAACATCAGAATCTAACCATCGCAGCAGAATAAAATATAATAGATATTCAATGATCTTTACACAAAAACAAATACTACATCTGTTTATACATACATCATCAGAGTACATCATCAGAGTTCAACAACATCAATAACATACAACTGGATACACAGCGGAATAATAATAGCAAGTACGGAAGTATGTATCGCCATCCAGCTCTTCTCCTGAGCTCCACAGCATCATATCCTGTATTCTATAATACTCGGTCTGACCCGAGCATTACAATTAAATAACACCCGAGTCAGTCTGGAATACCAGCGTGAGAAAACCACACTCAATTGGATTATTAAAGTTTCAAAATTGTTTTGAAAACAAAAGCATCTCGTAAGACCACGCCACAAATAAACATGTCGGGTTTTTACCTTACGATAGCTAAAACACTTTTTATTAAAATTCTCTGATATTATAATCGGGTATATATACAAATACTTATTAAAATAGCCGAAATTGTTACATTCATTAAATTCCAGCTACTAGCCACAAAGTGGGTAATACAAACAAAACTCGTAAAAGGCGCGTAGGGAGAATGGATTTCCAACTAATGACTAGGCACTAGGGTACCACCTGTCACGGTACCTGGTCTAGATCAGCATACCGAGGATCACTCCCGACCCTCTACAACACAAGATCGGGACTATCCCTTACTGGATAATCCCGAGTAAGATCACCCCACGGTTGTGATTAGCAACCGCACCACTAAGCCGAAATAAAAGGGACATCTAGATAGGGATGACCTCACCCTGAAGTGGGTGCTACCCACCTAGCCTTGCTGCATAACCCCTGGTTTTCAGTCATTCCCGGTTGATGAGGCTTGAGGCTATGTGTTACCTTTTAGATCGTTTCACTTAGAATGCTCATCGTCCACTTGACGATGTTTTGAAAGCATTCATCCATACAAGTCCGTCCCGGATTCGAACGGAACCGAAGGCATTATTCCTACTACATCCATTTTGGAAACATCCTCAGGATTAGCGACTAGCCCTTGCTCTTCACTGCTCCATCCTCGAATCCAAACTCGTTTTTCCACGAAAACATACAAACCAGATCGAAGTGGTTTTCGAGAAATTAATCCCGATCCCGGTCTCTTCGAAACGACCAGCGCATTTGGCCAATATTGATAGTCGGTTATTTAACTATCAATTAACATTCACAACAACCATCCAGCATAAATAATTTCACCAAATTATTTATTAAACTCAAATTATCTTCACAAGATATATTTCCACTTTCAACCCTTTTTGAAAACATTTTTCAACCCACGCTCTTCTCATGGAATAAATTCCCAAATATTTATTTCCACTGAAAACAACCAAGCACAAAAACTTTAGATTTTGAAAATAATTTAAAACACTTTATTATAAGATATATTTTAACATTTAGACTGAAAACTATTTCAATACTTTATTAAAATATACACTTTAGGAATATTTAAAATGAGGTTACTTTTATAAAATATAAAACTAGATTTTCTCTTTTAAAACAAATACCAAGTCACTTTTAAATAATTACTACCATAATAGATTAAAAGAAAATGATTACTTTAGAATTTAAATATTTTAGAAATAATAAATTTTCCAAAACTTGCTTTTTAAAACAACTTTAAAACTTTTAACTTATATTAAAAACTTACTTTGACAACGTACATGGTTATCCAGGGAGAATTTCCAATTTCAATCACTTAAATCAATTTTCCAAATTGATTTCCAATTTACTCCATTTTGAAATAAATTTCTTTACTTACTCAATTCATTTCAAAATTTCGTTAATTATAGACTTCATTATTATTATTATTATTATTTTTCTGTTTGGTTTTAAATCTTTTAACTGAAATATACAAATTTCAGATTTTCCCAATTTCTTCTTTATTCTTTTAAGTAATTTAAATCTTAAATTTAAAATAAATGCTTTATTCTTTTAAATAATAACACCGAAGTTTAAAGTTCATTAACTTCCTGTTTATTCAAAATTCCCTTTCATATAGGAATTTATTTATTAGAATTTAAAACCACTAATATTCTTATCCAGTTCATTTTAATATATTTAAAATTCTCTATAATTATTTCCATTATAAACTCTCTTCTTTTTATTTTCAAAATCCAATTCTATATATTTTGATAACTCAGTGTACCGGAATATTCAAGTAAACCATAGCATTCAATATTTCAAATTATCACTAATATTCGTCATAGAATATCGCATATTCTTAACAGAGAATATTAAACAATATAAATAATTTTGAGGAATCCAGTTGGATCCTTCCAACCTGTTTCCCTGCATCCACAGATGTTAGCACAACATAAAATACCAATTCCACTTTGAGGTGGAATATCGCGATATATGGGTTTTAAATATAAAATCAATCCGCTATTATTCGGCGCATAGGGTCACATCCGCTATATAATGCGGGAAATCAATCATTCCATGATATATTATATACTATAGTATAGCACAACCAAACAATTCAATCATTCAATCAATTATTTAAATTTAACTATTAAACTTTAAATATTGACCAAATGAGTGAGATTAACTCACCTTTAATTATTAACTCGCAATCCGATCCATACCGGCTTGATTCTCCATGATTTAAACCTTGTATAGATATTTAATCCATTTATAAATATTCGAAATAAATCGAAAAATATATTTTCTTTTTAATAGATTTAATTAATTAATTCTTTTTTTTTCTTTTGAACTAATCTATCGATCAATTTCCTATTAGATAAATTATCTTCAGTAACTAAAATAATAATAAGCTAATTAACTAATTAATCACCTTATACATCATTTAAAAATTAATTTGTGACCCTAAAAACAATGTGCGTAATTTTCTTCTTTGAAATCACATATATTTATAAAATGATTTATATAAATCTAAATTGATCAAATCTTTGATAAAAAACTTTCCAAACCTGTTTTCAAAAACCTTTTCTATTTTATTCTGATTTTCTATTCTTTTTCCAAAATCATATATAAATAAATTTTCTGTTGAAATCTACTTTGTTGTTACCTCTGATAAGTTAAAAAAATAGCCAGGAGTTTATTTACAATGTCTGAAAATTAAGTAAATTAATTAAAACATTTGAAAAAATGTTATCTTAATATGCTGAGGCCAGGAAAGAAGATCGACGATCTCCGCATTCAATCCCTGCGAAACTTTCCGACCCTTGAGCCCTAGATTCAAGCTCGAACAATCCCCGCCCTCACCACGACCTGCTGCTCAACCAACGCGACATATGCCTCGCGTCTCCCCTGCAACCCCCAAACTCCGATGATTGGCCCTACACAACCTCGCGTTCATCCTTTCTAGACTCAACCCATCATCGAAACCCACGCCACCTATCATTCGTTCGCTCGAGGCTAATGACGACGCAACTGCTACACTTTCCCCCTCGCCGCGTCGAAATCGCCCCCTCACCTCACGTGCCCTACGACTTGGCTTCGCGATACAAATGAATTTGCAAAGGATAAGCTGAAGAGGAACTCGCGATTGATATTTATCCTATTTTTATTTTCTCCCTTTTTACTGAAATTCAAGTTTGGATTTGCAAATGTTTAAGGAGGCTTTGGCCATTTTTTTGTATATATAACTAAATGCATGAATTCTTGAAGAAGGCTCGGCTTTTTAAAAATGAAAAAGGAGGCGTATTGAAGAAGGGATAGGGCAGCGTATTTGAATATAATTTGTACGGTGATTTGAGATGTTGGAAAAAGTTTTTGAAAAGTTTCTGATGTGAACCATTGAGCAGTCAAAACAATACATGAATATTTTATTTTAAATTTAAATTTGAATCGACTTGAAGTCATAGCTAAAAATCTTGTCCTCCTATCGAGGTGTGCCGCTAGGCGTTTATAATGTTAAACCCTATTCCGAACGCAATGGAAAAAGTTTCGAGTCCTAATTTGATCGTATGGTGAAGATAGCTTTTTGGATTCAGTTATAATATTAAATTTTAGTATAGATTCCAGCGCGTTTATATATCGTATGCTCACATGACAACTCCAAATGCTACGAAAATTGAAATCCGATAATAATTCAATATTACGGATCCAATGGAACTGGTTTCATGGAATTCCGAGACTGTGCCTCGGAAGGCTATTTTTAAATATCGATTTAAACGATAAAATTTCAAAACTGAACAAATCACCATTAAATTCAATTTTTAAACTTCTATTATCCTCAGCACTATCAATATAAATTTTACGAGCCTTCAAATTATTTTTAATAGGCTTAAAACTCTAGATTCAACATTTTACCCAACTTTAAATTATTTAATTAAATAGTTTAATTATTAAATAATTAGTGATATTTGAATTCAAGTTAAAATTAACCTTTCAAATATTTAAAATCAATCAAATATTCTAATTTCAAATGTTTAAAAAATCTGGGTCGTCATAGTTTCGGAGTCGAAACGGGCTTTTCGGGCCATTATATCGTTCAACGCATATATACAATCGATCCGATCCATTCTATTTCAGCTTTTCCATAAATACCCTATTCTAAGCCCTAGCCTACCTCTATTCCTCATTTCTGTACATTCTATTAGCTCCTCTTTCCAATGGCTGCAAACCCTAATTTCCAAATACAATTCCAAATCAAATCCAAAGCAAAAATTCAAACTCCATAAACAATATCAAATTATATATCGTCGGAAAGTTCTCGAAGAGCGCAAGTCAAAAATGGGATTCGTTTTGTGATCTGGGTTATGATGTGGCCGGAATTCGATGATCTATTCTCGACCACTCATTCGAGCGCGATCATCCACGACGGATCATCAAATCAATGTTACTTTTGGGTAGAGGGGAACGAGTGGAGTCCATCGGTGAGATTTTTATGGCGAGTCAACGGCTCGATCGTCGTCTAAAATTTGATTAGGGTTCCGATGTCTTGGCGGCGGCTGTGAAAATACGAGGCGCCGATCGAGTTCGAGTGCATCGCGAGGCATGAGGAAGGTTGCGGAGGGGCGCAGGCACTTCTGGGTGGTGACAGCGCGACATTCAGGCGACGGCGGTGGCGTATGATTTAGTTGAGCAGGGCGGTATCAGGTTTGTTCGAGCATGTTGTAGCCGTGTGCGTGGATTTTGCATGAGAAAGGGGAAGGGTGACGTGGCTATAGGTTTGAGTATTTATTTTGTTTATTTAATTTCCTATCCGAATGTTCTAATACCTATAACTGTTGCATACGAGGTCCGTTTCATGTGCGGTTTTCTCCGCTAGGTTCGTATTGGAATCTCGGATATTTTGGAGCTGGTTTGGTCAGATTCTGAGACTGTCCAAATTTTGGGTTTAAATTGGATTTAAATTCAATTTAAATTCGAAAGGTGAGTGTTTTAACCCACTCACAATTTCTAAAATTTCTTATGTGTGTTAAATTAATTTCTGATGTGATTATAAATTTATTTATTGCTATTTGGTATCATCATTCCAGTTAATATTGAATTTATTGAATTAAATTGGTATTCAATTTATTTTTGCATACAAACTGCCAGTTAAATTAATTTATTGTTGAATATAGATTGCCAGTAATTACTTGTTATTTATTTCTATTATATATTGATGTTATTGTTTGAATAGGATGATGATTATGATAAATGGTCGATGATTGATATTGGGTGAATGGATGTCGTATTTATGTTGTTATAGACTGCAAGTTGTTATGCATTTTATTTCATTCTGGATTGCGGTTTGAAATGATATATAACCGTATTTTTATTTTAAATTTCGAATTGAAATGATAAATATCTGTATCACTTGACCATAGGGCAGAAAATTATATACAGAACCGTGGTTATATATAAAAATATTTTGAAATGATTTCTGTGGTTTTGGAAAGAAATATACGGTGTAATAAATATTAATTTTTGATATTATATAAATATTATTTTGTATATATATATATGGTTAAATTCTTGAATTTAAGCTATGTATAAATTTGTTTAATAAAAATAAGCTTAATAATGGAGTTTGATTGTTTTATATTATATGGTTAAGTACCTGTTTGAAATATTGTATATACAAAGTTTTAATGACTTAAATAATAATTAAGTTGAAAGATAAATATGAAATTGTTTTGTATTGAATTATTTAAGAATTATACTGGAATAAATTTGATTTGAAATTTAAATAAAATTGAGATTTTAAAGGGTATGATTCTTATAACTTGATTTGGTTTAGTGCGATTTAAATGAATATAAAGTTGATTTAAATGAATATATCAAGTTAAATAAATTGAAAGAATATCCAGTTATGTGAAGTTAAAAGTTTTCTTAAATGATATTGGATTTATTACGAAAACATTTCAAATCTAAATAATAGTAATTGAATTTGATGTGTATGGGATTATCAAGGAATTAGTTTTGAAATGGTGGAATATCTAAAGCTTTGAAATATATGGAAATGGAAATGGTTTATTTGGGAATTCAATTTGTATTTGGAATTGATTGGTGAAATTAAAGAAGCTAATTTATTATATAAAGTAATTTAATATTAAACCATTTAAGTATTGGAAGTTATGTTTTCAAAATTATGGGTTTCATGGTATTATGATTTGAAAACGCTATGATTTTAGGAAAGTGACATATTTGAAATAAAAATGATATTACATTGATTTGGGTTTTATAAATGATATCATATCGATTTGGTTTTTAAGATGAAATTGATATCATATTTATTTGGTTTTGAAATGAATATTATATCCTGGTTTTGAAGTATAATTATTTTGAAATGACCATGGTGTTATAATAACGATTGGCTGGCAAAGAGACCGGGATTGGATATGGGCATACTCTCTGTCGATACCGAAAACCACTTTGACAACCATGTACGCGGTGGAGATTCCAGAATGAAGTGGGATGGTGGTGGCGTTTCCTTTGAGATAAATACGTGGACCCGACTCCCATGAGTTGGCATAAGGTGGCTAAAATAGGAGCGATCGATGGGCTAAGAAGGTAGAACCTTTTATCGGACACATCTCTTTGATATTATACTCTGACTTTTGGATTGATTCGGTGGCGACTTTTGATTTTTGATTTGGGGATGTGGCTCGAGGTGGGCAGTAGTAGCTGCTACGCGTTACCACCAGCCCGGAAACGTTAGTGGTATATCTACCCTGGCATTGCCTAGTTGTGCCGTGTCACCTACCGTAGCGCGCCTTGTCCGAGTTTGATTTGTGTCGTACCTATGGAGTATCCTCTGGTAGCCTCCCGATCAGGAGGTATTACGGTACTGTATGGACACTATTACGTGTTAAGGTGGAAAATGTAAAGCCTTAACGCTATTTAAAAGTAAGTTTATTTTACTAATAGACATTATTATAATAACAAAATATTACTACATAGTAAATAGTTTAACGGATCCTTAGGAGATGTGAATCCCGAGCATGTCTTGAGTTACTGCACTCACGTTGGACAGTGGATAGTAGATGTCGAATCCCATAAACATCTCTGACGCCGTTCCACACATATTGCTTATTGTTGATTTAACTTACATAAGATCTTTTAGTTCCGACTCGAGTGTTTTGTCTTTTCGATTCGCTCGGGTCAGCCTGAGCATTTCAGGGTTTGAAGGCCTTACTTTTGGAGGACAAAGATAAAGATTTTATTACAATTATTTATTGTATTATTCCACTACAGTCATACTGTTCCGCTTCATTGTACTGGTTATTCTCTGGTATGTGTAACTCTGATATGTATTATATAAGTATAATCAAATGTTTTGTAAAACAGCTTCATGAACTGTTTATTTGATTATTATATTTTATCGTTCCGCTGCAAGATTCTATTTTGTTTTTTTTTTTTGTTTTTCTGATTTTTCTTATTTTCCCCATAACAATCTGTCATTCTATATGGTTTAAGTCTGACTTGTGTGGTTTATCGTCGATTTAAAGCGTACAAAAAAAGGCGGGACGTTACAAACGTCTTCCTACTTTTAAATTAAAAGATTCCAATCACTTTAATTGTCATATTATGAATAAAATTTGCATTACATCCGATTATTACTTTAATTTACATTAACAAAACGTTAAATTAAGATTTATTGTAATTGATTACCAAAGTTTATTTAACACATTAAATAAATAAACAACCTATATTAATTGTCACCTATTTGCTTTTAATTGCATTTACAAGTTTGTTACCTATCAACCCAGGTTATTATTCCATATGTAACACTAATTTTATTCCATTACTATTTATGATACCCTTGCATTACATACTTCAATATTTCCATTTTCATCTTTATTTCAATTGCATAATATTTAATTCCAATTGCTACAATAATTACACTTATTATAAATTAGATTTCAATGGAATGATTTGTTTGTCTTTCATTACACTACTATATTCAAATATCCATCTTTCCTTTGTATTAACTACTATTTCCATTTTATTATATTTTCCAAATATGTACATTAATTACGATTTATATTCTCAACTAATTTATTTACTCGGTTTCATACTTTTATTACATCAATTACTACCTTATAAATAAATTTACGTTTCTATTGAATTTACATTCACACTTTCCACTATTATATTAATTATCATTAAAGTAACATTTAGTTACCTTTATTTGTAATTGGTAAATTAACTAGTAACAACTAACATTTGTCACCATTATCCCTTTATAATACCTGTATGTTTATTCTTCCCAAACAATTTCCATCTATCATATTTTTCACACATCAATACAATAATTACATTTTTTTTATTATATTCCATTTATAACTAAGTCATAACATTTAAATTATTTTATTTAATTGGCATGTTCATTCAAGTTCATTAATTATTAACTTGCGTCAACATATTTCCTTAATTTACATCCAATTACTGTTAACAATATGTTATTTCATTAATTAATTCAATACTTACCTTTATTTTCTCATATTCAATTTATATCTAGGTATAACACTTTCGCTACTTTATGTATTAGAATTTTATTCAAATTACTAATAATTAGTTTTAATTACCATTGCTATATTTCATTCTTAACATTTACTTCAATATAAATTATAAATTTTTTATTTCTTTCTAAATTTAATTATGAAATTCTTATTAATTTAACCAATTTAATTATTGAATTTTACGGGTCATTACAATATGTATGTTAACTTGGATGATAATGTGGTTGCTTATATGAATGTTAATATGGATGCTTACTTGGTTTTATATATGATAAGAGAAATGGTTAAAAATTAACTTACTTACGATTAAAGATTCATAAAAATATTTTAAGAGTTGTTTCAATTATTGTTCTTGTCTTTGTTGGTATTGGTATATAGATATTTTAATTCTATTGTATTTGTCTAGTTTAGTCTTATTTAGTTTTTTATTTCCTATCTCATCTATACATATATATGTATATTAATTATATAAATATACATATACATGTATCATTCTAACTTTTTCCTTAGTCATCCTTCAGACACAGGTATGGGTGATAGGGTGTCAGGCTCGTTTTGCAGGTTCTCATATCTTAAGATTGCAGGATTTTAGACTGTAGTGAGGCCATTAGAGTAGATTTTTCCACCCAGGATTACTTGCAGTTCCACCACAGTTATAGGATACTTCAGAGTCTCCAGAGCATATTTTCCACTTAACATCATATTCAGTTCCACTTCAGATTAGATGCTTCTCCATTCCTTCTGATCCAGATGCATGTAGCTTCCTTCTTAGTTTGTGATGCATGGAGCTTCCGATTTAGATGCATGGAGCATCATATTCTTTTGTTTTTGGGTACTTTTAACAGCTTAATATCGAACGGTGGCCATGCCGGAGCTCGATATCGGGGTGTGATGGGCGGTGGCCTTGCCGGAACTCATTTTAGGAGTACCTGAGTTTTTTTGATATTTTATCTAGTTTTGTTACCTACCAGGCATGTTGGCAGCACCTTAGTTTTGTGATATATGTAGTTGCATGTGTGCTCTCCTCTTTTTATAGAGGAGCACACATTTTTCTTAAAAAAATTAAATGAGAATTTAAATCCATATAAATATGTGTATGGAAATTATTTATCCTCTTAATGATTTTAAAATATCTAATAAGGTTGGAAATGATATTATTATAATATAATATTATAATATGAAATGAAATGGAAAATGGATTTGAAATATAAAAAAGTATTGTCTAAAATGAGTTTGAAATGATTTACAAATGTTCTATAAACATTCAAAAGTGTTTCCATGAAGTTTGAAAAGAAATTGTAAAATAAGTCAAAACTAGCCGCACCGCGTAATGGTAGTTCGCAATTTCCTGCCATAAAAGTCAAATGAATGTATAAAACGGAATTTAGCTTGGAATTGTTTGAGATAAGAAATTTCCAAAATATTATATCCATATTTTTCCAAGAAAAAAGAAAATCAAAATTTCTTCTTATAGATTTTAAAATACGTCCGAAACAATTTTCCAAAAAAAGGCACTTTGTGGAAAACTGACCATAGTTTAAAGTAGATATTTTTATACGCTTTAAAAATATGAAATAAATTCTAAAAATATTTTAAAATTTTTAAAAGTGATTTATGTCGAAAAGATGGATTTCTAAATGATATTAAAGTCGTTTTGAAGTATATGGCTTTAAAAGCACTTTTTGTAACACTTTTTACAATGCTTTTGCAATACTTTTTAATAACTTATGAATTTTGGATTTAACTCAACAATCCTCTTTCAAATCATTTACAAATGTTTGTAAAATAATAAATTAGTGTTTTAAATAATGATTTGGAAGTTTAATGAGTTATTTCTAAAATGAAGATTAATAATTGATTATGCGGAAACACTAGTACATTTGTCCCGCCTATGAGAGCTAAATGGTAAAACAAGGTGTGTAACTAAGGTTAGGAATGGAGAAACCAGTGCCCTGAACTTACTTGGCCTTTATTTTCTCTTTTAGATGAGGAGTGTAACAGATCGAAGGGAAATCTGGATACTCTAAAATTTATATTAAAGTTTTCCTAAATAAAAGACGAAATAAAATAGAATTATTCCAAGTTAAAAAAGAAGTTTAAATAAACCAAATGGTGATCGAAGGAACGGCAATGTGGCATTCTAAATGGATTATGCTTTGTGAAAAGTAAAGCGTGGCTTTGTATGGAAAGTGTGGTTTTGTTTAAGTTAAGCGTAACCTCACTCCCAAGCCTTACATCTCGGAAATGATACGGGAACTATGTTACATATTTCAAGCTTAGTATGACGAGGGTGGCATATTATCCCTTAAGGTGACTGGTGGCGTATGATCTAGGTCATCAAGGTATCCAGATGTTACCCGTGTTGTATGATATAGTGGCATGTGAGTCCTTACATGAGAAGCCATCGGATATCAAGAAACGTGGCAATATGAGGAATAGTGGTGTGTGAGTCCTTGCACGAAAAACCATCAGGTTCCAGTTGCTATGCATGGTTATCGAGGTTCCCTATCATGTTGGAAATTCCAATTCCAATATAATCTTTATGATTTTCATTATAATCCCAAAATAGTTGTAATGATTTGCAAACATTTCAGCTACCCGTTTTGGTATCATATATTGCGTTCAGTCTGGATATATTACCTTAGACTTAGTCCGGGTAATGATACCTTATTTGAATAAATTTATTTGAAAGATGTTTTCCAAAAGAATGTCAGTAAGAGACAATATAAAATTATTTTGGTAAAAAAAGTGTTTTGGTTATCATAAGGTAAAAAACCCATCTGTAATTATGGTGGGAGTGGTCTTATAAGATACCCTTCTTTTCAAAGGTTTTGATAACATCGTCACGAGCTATACATTTAAAATTTCGATATCTCGGCTGGTTTATCAAGCCTAGTTTGGGTATTTTTAATACTCAGGTCAAATCCAAGTCATTTCAAGAATAGTTAAAGACGCCTGGAGTTTCCAGAGGAGAGCTGGAGATCTTCATCATTGTATGGACGTATTCTGTTATCCGCTGCATCTATTACAATTGATTTGTTGTTTTCAGCATTTGTAAGGACAGAGGTTTATAACTGTCTAGGCTGAATCTAGGTTAGACTCTGATATTGTATTTTAAAATTTTCCGTTGTAAAGATAATTAATGAAATAATATCCATCCATGTGAGATTCTGTTCTGTCTTTATTTTCTTTCTACCCTTAATGATCTGCTTGTTCGTGCAATTTGAGTTGGACATGTGTGGTTTATTGTCGATTCAAAGGGTATGAGAAAATGGGCCATTACAACAACATTTTATTATTCACTTAGTATAATTCTTTTAGTACTAATAACACATAATAACTACTTGATTTCACCTCTAAATTTTCTTAAGTTTGCTAACACATATTATACAACACTTATGTTTATTTTCACTTCCTTACTTAAGTTTATTTCCAATTTTATCAAACTTATATCCAGTTCATTTATATACTTAAGTTGAATTCCATTTAGTAACTCAAGTTCATATTTATTCTAATTATTTTACTTAGCTTAATCAATTCACTTTATTTAACTTAAGTTAATCTTCATTTATTTACTTCATTTAACTCATTCAATTTGCTCATTTCATTAATCTTCGAGTTAAATTTT
Organism: Allium cepa; assembly: GCA_030765085.1. Lineage (NCBI taxonomy): Eukaryota > Viridiplantae > Streptophyta > Magnoliopsida > Asparagales > Amaryllidaceae > Allium > Allium cepa. Next base: position 431,314,857 of record CM060941.1, read on the forward strand.
TCTGTCGCAAATCATCTTATTAAACTTACCTTAAGTTTATCTACATTTTATAATTCCAATTTTTTACATACTAACTTACCAATTATGTTTATACACATTTCATTTACTTAGCTCATTAGCTGATTCCAATTAACCTCTTTCCTTAAGTTAATTTTATTTTCATAGCTTAATTCCAAGTTTTACTTTTCTTATCTATTCCATTTTCTAAATTATGAGTTTAAAAGCTTAATTTCATTTATTTCATAAAACATTTAGATTACAATTTTAGAATTCAAACACCCGTTTATTTCAAATCATTTCAAAATCGTATATATACATACATACATACACATACAACTCCTTTGTACAGTCAAATCATATTTTACATTTTCGAATCAAAACCTGTTTTAACAAAACAAAATTCCAATAGCAAACCACTAATGGTAGCAATCCGTCACTTAAAACTCAAAAATAAATATTGATGATGCCGTGATCATCCCTAAAATTATTTTCTAGCGACTAAAGTGAGTTCAAAGCTTTTGATCTCTTTTAAATTCTTTAAGAATTCATTTCTAGTCAAAATACTTCTACATAATAATATAATATCTTCAACTTTGAAAAACAACTGTCAAAATCAGCATGATTCAAATTCTTAGATTCTTAGTTTAATTCCATTTTTATTTATAACTCATATTTATAAATATACTTTTATAGTTTCATCTCTTATATATAAGATTATTTCACAATTGTAAATTATTTTAATTATAACCAATACTTTATAATTCACATTATAAATTCACTTGCTTATATAATTTATTCTTTTACAATTGTTGTCTTTATTTATGATTCAAATTCAAAATTAGATTTCTTTTCTTCTTAATATTCTCATTCAAAAAATTATACATTTTTTTAGCTTAACATTATTCAAACAGCTTTTATTAACTAATATATATTTACATTTTCAAACAACCAAACAATCCATTTATATATACTATAATAATTTTTGAAAACTAACTCCTTCATATATAAAATATAATTTAGATAAAATTATTTCATTTACCTTATTTTAAAAACAATACTATGTCAATATGCCTTGTTCAAGTGTTTAGAAACTCATATCGATAACGTGGCATCCCACACACCGACCAGAATTCATAAGCCACTCAATAGATACATCAACACAATATAAAAAATTTATATCACTAATAAATACTCGCTCATATATATATAATATACTCAAACTCAATCTAGGGTGCTATTGACCCTATCAACACTTAGTACCCATCAAAGCCTAAGTGTTAGCAGAATCCTAAGCTCTGATACTAGCTGTGATGACCCACAAATCCATCTCGTTCAGAGCCGACAATAACCGCACATGTTCAGTCCAAACTAAAGGGAAATACGGATAATCATGAGAAATAAAAAGGAAAGAAGAGAAGAAGAGAAGAAGAAAGAGAAACCAAAAACAAATACATAATCTCACAATCGCAGTGGAACAACATATAATATAATATAAATGAGCTTTATAAAAAGAGAAACTGTAAGCTTTAATAATCATACATCAATTAGAGTACACTTATCAAATCAAAATAATTAGCCTGGACAGTCATAATAACATGTCCTCACAATTGCTGATAATTTAAACAACAATGCAGCGAAAAATAAGCATATACATGGAATATGACCGAAGACTTCCATCTACTGAAGCTCCAAGCATCAAAAATGAACCTGTAAATATACTCGGGTCTGACCCTAGCATTGAAAGGGAAGAACGCCCGGATCAGTCCAATAAACCAGCGTGAGAAAATACATCTCAACTTTGTTTTAAAGTTATCAAAACTTTCCTTTACCAAAATAAAAGTATCTCGTAAGACCACCCCGCACATAAACATGGACGGGTTTTTACCTTACGATAAATCCTCTGATATTATACCAGTGTCTGGTATAAAAATAATATTCAAATAGCCGAAATTGTTACATTGGTTAAATTTGATGGAGTAATAAGTTTACAAACAAACTGGCAGGCACGTATTGGAGAATAGATTTCCATACAATGGCAGGTAAGGGGCTACCTTTAGTATAGTACATCTCTAGAGTAGTGTACCGAGGATACACAAACAATCCACCACATCTGGCAAGACCGACCTATCCCTATTGGCACTCATACATGGCCTGATAGAACCGAGTATGACATCACCCCGATCGTAACCGACCTATCCGAGATCCCATAGCATACACCACATACTCGACATATAGAGAGTAATCTAGAAAGGTGATGACCATACCCTAGTGGTTGCAAGCCACTTAGCCTTGTGGTGCACCCTGTTTAAGCCATTACCAGGTGATGAGGTCTGAGGTAGCGATTACCTCTCACATAGGACATTCACCTTGAATGCCACCTTGCCATCCCATAGTCACAACTGATTTCTACAAACATATAAATCTTGAGCTCATACGTCTCAGGAAAGGGTGTTAAGCTAAGAGAAGTTTCCTTCTCCACCACCAAACAGATGATACGTTCGTAGAGATCAATTTATGTAACTAGAAATGCTACGTCAGACATTCGTCCATACAAGTTTCCCAGGAATAGGACAAACCGAAGGTATTCTCCTACCACATCCTGTTGGGAACTCCTAGAATTAGTAACGAGAAGTCCTTGCATATCGTAAATTTACATATCAAAGAACTACTGCCACCATAAATATATCAAATGGTAAATTTCACCCCCAGGGTGCAGCGACTCGTAGTTCCGTACCCCTTGAGTTGATAATAATTCTTTCATGCATAACCCAAGGTGTACGAAAGTGCGAATAACTAGGGTAAAGAAGAAGAAAGAGGTAGAAGAAAAATAAAAGCAATAATATAGAATCTCACAATCACATCAGAACAAAATATAATATATAATAACAGAGTTTATACAAAGAAATATGTAACATTTTATACACTTATAATTATCAGACTATAACCATTAGTACATCAAACTGGACAGTTATATAACTTGTCCTTACATAGCGGAATATAAGTCAAGTTCAGAAAATACGTCTGAAACTCCTTCAGCTAGTCTCTTGAGCTACATAGCTTTTACCTGAATCTGTAATAGTTGGTCTGACCCAAGCATTATAATAAAATAGCACCAGAGTCAGAGTCAGTATGGAAAAACCAACATGAGAAAACACGGTCAAATTGAATTATTAGAGTTATCAAAATCCTTTGAAAGACAAAGGTATCTCTTAAGCCGCGTCATACATAAACACGACGGGTTTTTACCCTACGATAACCAAAACATTTTTATAGAAAATTCAGTTATATTGTAATAGTGTCTAAATACAAATATTTATTCAAATAGCTAAAAATTTTACATTAATTAAATTCCAGCATACTAGGTTCTACAAACAAAATTGTCACGACCTGCCCTTCTCGACCTTCGAAAATCGACACAAAATACACCACAGAATAATATGCCGACCCTCGAGTGCCGGAAAAGATAGAATGTTGTGGGAGAAGAAAGAAGATAGAAGAAAGAAGGAACTAAACAAAAACAGAATCTCACAATCACAGCAGAACAAAATATAATACATAATACCAGATCTTTACACAAAATGAAAACTATATCGGTTTTATACAATATACCATCAGAGTATCACAAAAAAACAACAATTACCAGCCTGACAATTTCAAACAACCACAACAGCGGATATAAACAAATACAGTAATATGTCTCGGACTCCAGCTCTTCTCTTGAGCTCCACAACATCCTTTCCTGTAATCTATAATACTCGGTCTGACCCGAGCATTATAATAAAATAACACCCGAGTCAGTCTGGAATACCAACGTGAGAGAAATACACCCAAGTTGATTATTAAAGCTTCAAAATCCTTTGAAAACAAAAGCATCTCGTAAGACTACGCAACAAATAAACATGTCGGGTTTTTACCTTACGATAGCCAAAACACTTTTTATCAAATCCGTCTGATATTATAATAGTGTCTATAGAAAGTAAAATAGAATCTAGCTGAAATGCTTGCATCTCACGTTTCATCAATAGTTGGGCACAATCAAACCGTACAGGCGCGTAGGGAGAATGGATTTCCAACTAATGACTAGGCACTGGGTACCACCTGTCATAGTATGTGGCCTAGATCACCGTACCGAGGATTACTCCCAATCCCCTGCAACACAAGACTGGGACTACCCCTTACAGGATAATCCCAAGTAAGATAACCCCACGGTTGGGATCAGCAACCGCTCCACTAAGCCGAATAAAAAGGGACATCTAGATAGGGATGACCTCCCTCTTATGGGTGCTACCCACTTTGCTTTGCAGCATATCCCCTGATTTTCAGTTATTCCCGGTTGATGAGGCTTGAGGCTAAGCGTTACCTTTTTAGAACGTTTCACTTAGAATGCCTACCTTCCACCAACGATGTTCCGAAAGCATTCATCCATACAAGTCCGACCCGGGTTCGAACGGAACCGGAGACACTACTCCTACTACATCCATTTTGAAATCATCCTCAGGATTAGTAGCGACTAGCCCTTGCACTTCACTGCTCTATCTTCGACTCCGAACTCGTTTTACCTACGAAAACGTACCAACCGGATCGAAGTGGTTTTCGGGAAATGAATCACGATCCCGGTCTCTTCGAAACGATCAACGCATTGGCCAATATTGATCGCCGGTGATATAACTATCAATTAACATTCACAAACGTCAACCAAATAATAAATAATTACCCAAATTATTTATTAATCTCAAAATATCTTCACAAGATATATTTCCACTTTTCAACCCTTTGAACTAGTTCCAAACCACCTTCCTTTTACGGAATAAATTTCCCAACATTTTCTATTTCCACTGAAAATAACCAAGTCCAAATACTTTAGATTTTAAAATAATTTAAATCACTTTATTCTAAATTATACTTTAAACCGTTTTAAATTAGACTACTCAACCACTTTATCCAAAATATATACCTTAAAAATATTTCTAACAAAACCTCTTTATAAATATAAAACTAGTTCTTTTGTTTAATATAAAAGTTAAGCCAAGATAAATTCAAAATAAGATTTACAAAATTCTATACAAGTTTCAAATAAAACTTTAACCCAACTATCTTTAAAATAAATCCATTTTATAAAATGTCAATATTAATAATATTCTTTTAAAACATAATACCAATTACCCCTTTAAAATAATTATTACTATAATTAATTTAGTACATATTTAGCTTTAAAATATTTACAGCTTAAATAAGAATCTTCTTAAAAACATTCTTTTAAAAACAAATTTAAAACTTTTAACTTTTACTTAAAAATCTGCTTTAAAATGTACTTGGCTTTTCAGGGAAATACACTTCCTTTTCAAAGTAAACCAAAGAATACTTTTATAAATCCTGCTTGATTTATCTCAATTCGAATTTACGTTTAAATTCCGTAAATTTCTTCCAACACTTTAAAAATAAATCACCTTTTATTTCTAAACACATTTCCCATCTTCTGGAAATCACTCTCCAAAATATACACTTAAATTATTAAAATACGGCTGCCGGATATTATTTAAAAGAAAATAATATTTGAAAAAATATAGGGGAGATTCTAAGTGATTTAAACCAAATTACTTTTTAAAATAAAATTATTAAATCAATTATTTATATTAAAATTCCCTTTTCGAAAATTTAATACTATTTTACCTTTAAAATAATTGAGTACTACAATTTCTTTAAAATAAATATTTACTTTGTACTTTAAATAATTAAAAGTAATATTTTCTCCAAATATCCTAAACACATTTTAAACCTCTAACTCATAACTTGGAAGCTTTCTTTGGAATCATACTTAATTCCAGGGAAAACACTTACCATCTTTAGAAATAATCGATCTTTTAAAAAAAAAAAAACAATTTATACCTTCTTATAGAATTTCCCATCGAAAACCTATCTTTCAAAATTTATCCACCGATAAATATACCAATTAATTTGTTAACCCAATTTATAAATTTCCGTTTCTCATTTCCATTCCAATCTCAGTTTCAAAACATTTCAAATTCCAAACCAATTTCCTGAATTTAATTTCCTTAAATTCATTCCTTAAAAATTCCTTTTCTTTAACCTTTAATCCTAATTTATTTTATTTATATTTTATAATCCCAGGTTTTATTTATCCAGTCTTAACACAACACAATCAAACTCCAAATTAATCTATCACAGTATATAAATAAAATGCATCATCAATTATGAAATAAATTTGTCATTTTGAGGAATCCGATGGATCCCTCCAACCTGTTTCCCTGCATCCACAGACGTTAGTACAACCAATAAATATCGATCCAATCTAATAATAATTATCATATTCAGCTAATCAACCAATCAATCATTTAAATATTAGCTATTTAAATTAAATGGCATCCAGGTGTGAGTGAGATTAACTCATCTTGAATTCAAAACGCCGGGCGTTCAAATCTTACATTAAATCGAGCACGTTCGATTTAATGCAAAATTTTCACTAGCTCAAAACGATTCTAGATCGACACCACAGCAGCCTGCTCGTTGCTGCAAATCCGGCGCCGCCAGTTTCGTCTAATTCAAAACATGCATGAAAAAGATATGTTATTTTAAATGTTTGAAATTATATAAATTTACATAAACATTTCCTATTATTAATCAATGAAATCATGGCTGTAGGATTTGAAATCAAGGCCGATACCTTCTTTCTTCCCTCCCTGGAATCATGTATGCGACCAAAACCCATTAACGCCTCCTTGATTCGAACGCCGCACCACGTTCCGGTCCCCAGAGGATGATCAGAGGTCACAGCTACCTTCGCCTACTCGTGCGCCACCACCGCCCTTGGTTTCGACGCACTCGGTGCTCTCACTCGCACACAATTGCAGCTCGAACGGCCAGCCTTCGAGCCGATATTTCTGCCTCCTCGTTGAATGATAATCGATTCCCTACGTTGGATGTCTAGAGCTTGGAGTGCTCTACAACATTGCTTTAGGAAGATTCCAATGAAGGTTGATGGATTACGAGATAAATGAGGAAGAAGACGATGGTTATTCGGCCATTGATTCCATTGGACGGCGGTTAGCAAAGAGGATTCGGGTTTCGTCCCCAAAAAACGTGTTATATAAACGTTTAAAATATTATTTTAATTTAAATTCATTTTTAAACAATTTTTCAAACGATCTCCAAACAATGCATGCCGACAGGCATTTATAAGGTTTTACCCGCGTTCCGAACACAATGGAACGTGTTTTGGAAGCTAATTCAGTCATATGCGGAAGGTAGCTTTTTGACTTGATTTAAAATAATAAATTTTTGATTTTAATTTCAACGCGTTTCTCAACCGTATAGAAAAATGGTAACTCCAAATCCTATGAAAATTGAAATCCGTTAATAACTAACTATTACGGATCCAATGGAACTGCTTTCGTCGAATTCCGAGACTGTGCCCTGGAAGGCTATTTTAACTCGTCGATTAATTCGAGCGATTTTCAAAATCGTCGAAATCACTTAAAATTTCACTTTTAAAACTTTACTAACTTAACTATAAATCATATAGAATTTATAATCACATTAGAAAATTATTCGGATTCATTTTAAATCAAAATCTGATTATTTACCATTACTATATGTTAAATTCCATTATTAAATTAAACATAGAAATTCCAAATTCAGCTTATCGACCTTTGATTCCATCCAAAAATTCAATGTTAAAAATCAAATCAAACAAGACTAAAAAGAAATCTTAGAAACCATTTTCATAACCATTTACATCCATATTTACTAATTATCCCTATTTCAAATAATAAAATTATTATTACCCAAATCAAATTAAATTTGCTGTATTTGAAATTATAACCAATCTTATTGATTTAACCAAAATTTTCTTATTTCAAATCAAATTATAATTCACATTCAATATTTAAAATGAATTAAATGTTCAAAATCTAACGACCAAAATTCTTGGTCGTTACATTTCTCCCCCCTTATAAAAATTTCGTCCTCGAAATTTGCTAAGGTATGAAAAATGCTACTAAATTCATTTACTTACCCATATTTACTTAGTTAAAAACTTACATTCACTTCACTAAAACCTTTAGCTCAATTCCAAACCATTCGCTTTTATTTCTAACTCAAAAGCTTGTTTTCAATTTCACTTCAAAAATCACTTTCCTAGTTAACCCAAAGTTTTCAAAATTTCCAAAAATTTTATAACTCTCAAAATTTTTGAATTTCTTTGACAGCGTCTCCTTTGTACGGAGAGCGCTTTACAATATCACAATATATATAAATATATATAAATCGACCCACACGGTCGGAAAACAAAATATACCACAATATATATATCATTTCCAAATTTTATTGCGTAGGCGTACCGTTTGATTAGCATTTTAAAAGCAAGCGGCTAATATATTATGCATTTATGTGCTTCAGCTCTATCGATTGCCTCCCATACCTGTACTTACTCAAAAAAGTACATAAGTTTTCTATAATATGAGATTTTAACAACATTCCATTCATTAAGCTTAGCCAATTATAACAATTACTGTGACGACCCGCAAATCCATACCCCTTGAGTCAACACTATTCTATATCTATCAACTCCAGGTGAACAGATATACTAACCATTTGGGTAAAAGAAGAAGAGGTAGAAGAAGAAGATAGAAAACAACATCAGAATCTAACCATCGCAGCGGAATAAAATATAATAGATAATCATAGATCTTTACACAAAAACAAATATATCTGTTTATACATTAAATTATCAGAGTACATCATCACATAACACACAATTGGACAGTAATCATAACTTGTCCTCACATAACTGAATACACAGCGGAATATAAATTAATTACGGAAGTATGTATCGCCATCCAGCTTGTCTCCTGAGCTCTATAGCATCATATCCTATATTCTATAATACTCGGTCAGACCCGAGCATTACATTTAAATAACACTCGAGTCAGTCTGGAATACCAGCGTGAGAATCACACTCAAATTGATTATTAAAGTTTCAAAAATCCTTTGAAAACAAAAGCATCTCGTAAGACCACGCCACAAATAAACTTGCCGGGTTTTTACCTTACGATAGCTAAAACACTTTTTATTAAAATTCTCTGTTATTATAATAGTGTCTATAGAAAGTAAACTAGAATCTAGCTGAAATGCTTGCATCTCACGTTTCAGCAATAAGTTGGGCACAATCAAAATCGTACGGGCGCGTAGGGAAAATGGATTTCCAGCTAATGACTAGGCACTGGGGTACCACCTACCACGGTACCTGGTCTAGATCAACGTACTGAGGATCACTCCCGACCCCTTGCAACACAAGACCCGGGACTACCCCTTACTGGATAATCTCGAGTAAGATCACCCCACGGTTGGGATCAACAACTACACCACTAAGCCGAATAAAAAGGGACATCTAGATAGAGATGACCTTACCCGAAATGGGTACTACCCACCAAGTCTTGCTGCATAACCCCTGATTTTCAGTCATTCCCGATTTGTGAGGATTGAGGCTAAGCGTTACCTTTTTAGAACATATCCCTTAGAATGCTCATCGCCCACCTGACGATCTTCTGAAAGCACTCATCCATACAAGTCCGTCATGGGTTCGAACGGAACCGAAGGCACTACTCCTACTACATCCATTTTGGAAATATCCGTAGGATTAGTAGTGACTAGCCCTTGCACTTCACTGCTCCATCTTCGACTCCGAACTCGTTTTTCCACGAAAACGTACAAACCGGATCTAAGTGGTTTTCGAGAAATTAATCCCGATCCCGGTCTCTTCGAAACGATCAGCGCATTGTCGAATATTGACAGTCGGTTATTTAACTATCAATTAACATCCACAAACAACCATTAATCACAAATAATTTCACCAAATTATTTATTAATCTCAAAATATCTTTATAAGATATATTTTTATTTTCAACCCTTTGAAAACAGTTTCAAACCATACTTTTCTCATAAGATAAATTTCCAAATTTTGTTTCCACTGAAAACAACCAAGCACAAAACTTTAGATTTTTAAAAATAATTTAAAACTCTTTATTATAAATTATCGTTTAAAACTTTTTAAATTAAAAATTACTTTAATAATATTCAAAATATATACTTTAATAATATTCAAAATGAAACTACTTCAATATTTTATTAAAAATATATACTATGAGAATATTTGAAAATAAGGTTGCTTTATAAAATATTAAACTAGATTTTCTCCTTTAAAACAAAATACCAAGTCACCTTTAAATAATTACTACTATAAATAGATTTGAAAAATACTTACTTTAGAATTTAAGCATTTAGAAATAATAATTTTTTTTAAAACATGCTTTTTAAAATGACATTAAAACTTTTAAAAATTTACTTTGAAACGTACTTGGCTATTCAGGAAAATATACTTCTCTTCATGTCCTTTAAAAAGAAATCACTATTTATTTTCAAACAAAATTTTCATTTCTTTAATAACTTTCCATCATGGATTTATTCCTTCAAATATCCACTGATATGTTACTTTACTTTTATAAACCCAGTTTATAAATTTCAAAGTCCCACTTCTCTTTTAAAGTTCCAACTTCAACCACTTAAATCAATTTTCAAATTGATTTCCAATTTACTCCATTTTAAAATAAATTTCTTTACTTACTCAATTCATTTCAAAATCCATTAATTAAAGACTTTATTATTATTATTATCATTATTTTCCGTTTGATTTTAAATCTTTCAACTGAAAAGACAAATTTTAGATTTTCCCAATTTCTTCTTTATTCGTTCGAAATTTAAATCTTAAATTTAAAATGAAAGCTTTGTTCTTTTAAATAATAACACTGAAGTTTAAAATTCATTATCTTCCTGTTTATTCAAAATCCCTTTTTCATATACGGAATTTATTTATTTATAAACCACTATTATTCTTATCCAGTTCATTCTTAATTTATTTAAATTCTCCAAAATTATTTCACTTACAAATTCTCTTCCTTTTATTTTCTTTTCAAAAACCCCATTTCTATATATTTTGCTAACTCGGTGTACCGAAATATATTCAAGTAACCATAGCACTCAATATTCCAATTATCAATAATATTCATCATAGAATATCGAATACTCATAACAGAGAATATTAAACAATATAAACAATTTTGAGGAATCCAGTTGGATCCCTCCAACCTGTTTTCCTGCATCCACAGACGTTAGCACAACATAAAATACCAATTCCACTTCGAGGTGGAATATCGCGGTATATGGGTTTTAAATAAAAAATCATCCGCTATTATGCGGCGCATAGGGTCTCATCCGCTATAAAATGCGGGAAATCAATCATTCCAAGATATATTATATACTACTATATATAATATTGCACATCAAAACAATTCAATCAATTATTTGAATTTAACCATTCAAATTTAAAATTATAACCAGATGAGTGAGATTAACTCACCTTTGATTTTTATTCAGCAATCCACTCCAATCTCGTTTTAATTTCACGATGACATTAGACCTTGTACAAACATTTATATGGTTTATTAACATTCAAAACAAATCGAACAAACCAATTATCCTTAAAAAAATTATTTAATCTAATAATTAAATTTTAAACTAATTCTTTTCCATAAAAATCCTTTAGTAACTAAAAATAATTAAATTTAAACTAATTTCCTTTTTTCAAAAAGAACTTGTAGTAATTGAAAATCATTACATAGGTTAACTAACAAATTAATCCCCAAAATATATTATTTTATATATCTTTCAATTCAAAACATTTAAAATTTCTGCTTACAGAAATCTCATATGCCTTTCAGTTTAATACGATAAAAACAGTATAAAATTTCAAACTACACTTCCTTATGCAATGAATTTCCCAAATAAATATAATAATTTTCCCTAAAAGTTAACTGGTTCACATATATCATTATTATTATTATTTTCCTATAGTAAATGGCAAAGGTAAAGTACTACCTCATGGTAATAAATTTTTCTTCCTGTTTCAACAAATTTATAACAAAAGTATATTTTTTTACTAATAAAATAAGTTTTCAGAGTTTGCATTTTTAAAATTCAAAACAAAGGAAAAACGAAAATCTGCTCACCTCCATCAGAGCCCGCTCGAGCAAACGGTGACAAGCCCAGATCGAACGTCGCCCAATCCCACTGCCTCGCGACATCTGCGACCAATATCGAGCTTCACTTACCCTCCACGGCCTCGCACAACCCTTCAGACCAGCCATGACCCGCCGCTGCCTTACCACTGCGCTCAATGGAAGCCGTGACCTCCTCATACCTGCATCCACGAGACCGCTCCCATCGTCCATCGCTCGGTCGTTTTAGTACTCATTCGATTTCGAACGAGACCAGGTGCTCGCGCGCCTACCTTCGAGCTGATTCGATTTGATTTCAAAGTGGACTACCATTTTTATTTTTTTATTTTTTACTTTTGAGGATTTTGATTATAAACGAATGAAATCGATTTTTGAAGAAAAATGCGGCCATACCATTTCTTGTTTTGAACGAGATTATTATTATTTTTGTTTGGCGGCTGATGTAAATCAATGGGAAAGAAAAAAAAGAAAAGGGTAAGTTGCGTGTCGGCCAAGGCTTGTATACAGTGATTTGAAATGTTGAAAAAGTTCTGATGTGACATGTTTTGTCGAGTCAACAGATATATATTATATTTAAATTCAAATCGTCTCGAATACGCAACTTAAAATTTTGACCTCCTATCGAGGCGTGCCGCTAGGCGTTTATAATGTTAAACCCCTATTCCGAACGCAATGGAAAATGTTTCGAGTCCTAATTCGATCGTATGAAGAAGATAGTTTTTTGGACCAGTTATTTTATTGGATTTTTGGTATAGATTAAGCGCATTTATATGTCTTATGCTCACACAACAACTCCAAACACTACGAAAATTAAAATCCGATAATAATAAAATATTACGGATCCAATGGAACTGATTTCGTCGAATTCCGAGACTTTGCCTTGGAAGGCTATTTTTAAATTCAATTTAAACGATATAAATTCAAAACTGAATAAAACACTTCCACATTCAATTGTAACACGTTTACTATCTTCAGTGCTACCAATATAAATTTTACAAGCCTTCAAATTATTTTTAAAACTCAAGTTTACATATTTTACCCAGCTTTAAATTATTTAATTCAATTATTTAATTATCAAATAAATAGTGATATTTGAATTCAGGTAAAAAAATTAACTTCTATATATTTAAATTCAATTAAATATTTCAATTTCAAACGCTCAAAAATTCTGGGTCGTCACATTCCTCCCCTCTTAAAAGAATTTCGTCCCCGAAATTACTAATTAAGAAGAATGGTCCAATACCCGTTTACTATTTCCCCAAAACCAACAGTTTCTTTAACAACAACCAAACAATCTTTATTAAAGACACACTATCCATCTTACTAACTTTCCAAACTATTCCATAGTTCCCTAACAACTTTACTTATTCAACCATTCAAATTATAAATCAAAACCAAGTTTATAATTTTCAAAATTTCTCAAAAATTTCCTACTCCCTAAATTTTTGAAAAATTTCGCCAGCGTCTCCATTGCGCGGCTAGCTCGGTACAACTACAAAATGCCTCTACGGGGTCCCAAATTCCAAAAGAAAACAAAAGCCAAGTGGCTAGATCAAAAACCTAATCAAATTTCATACAGAAATTTAAACACATACCTTTTGTCGAGCAATTTAAATTTATCTTCTGAAATCAAAACCAATTTTCCTTTCCCTTTATAATACCTTCATATCCTACGTAGCAATAATATCCAATCATAGCTTTTAAAATCATTTTATACATTTTCTTACAGAAGTTTTCATATCTACTTCTTTTCAAATTAGTTTTTCCATTTCCATATGAATTTAATTTATCTCCAATTCTGAATATTGAATTTTATCTTTCATTTATAACTGATTCATATCATTATTTTAAATTAGTTTCATACACTAGTGTATTTCAATTTCCAATTTGAAATCATTTGTCGCTAACAAAAAATTCCTAAAAAATTTCAAAAAATTTCTAACTCCCAAAATTTTCGAAATTTTTTGGCAGTGTCTCCTTTGTACGGAGGAGCTTTTGCAATTTGACAAAAGATATAAATATATATACATCGACCCACATGGTCGGAAAAACAAAAAAAGTTCATATTTACTATTTTTATTGCATTGGTGTACCTCATTTAGCATTTTTAAGGAAGCGGCTTATTTAATTAGCATTTAGCGCAACCAAATCCAGCCACATGGCTTCCATGTACCTATACTTACTCAATTTAAACATGTAAGTGTCATATATATATATATATATATATATATATATATATATATGAAGTTTAACAACATTTCACTTATTTGCAATATTTAAACACATGAATTCTAAAAGCAACGCACACTAAACACTTTCCGTAAGCAATTTGTATAATTTTAATATTAATTTAACCGTTTTCAATTAATTCATACACCATTTTCATTCAATTTGAATGGTTTACAATCCACTTGCTTAAGTTCAATTCATTTTTAATTTTTAAACAAACTCATATTATTCCAGTTGATTTAAAAATCAATTCTATTCACCTCTGTTAATACATTTACTTTCGTTTACGATAAAATTACTAATTTTCTGTGTAAATTTGATGTTATTCATGCAAATAACAATTACTTAGGCTTATAATCATTTTAAATTGATTCCAACTCAATTTATTATTTAATTCCTTCTTTTTTAATTCATTCACAACCATTTTATTTAGCTCGACGCATTCCATATCTCTTATTGTCATTAAGTTATTTCAACTCCTTAACAATTTCATTCCATATTCGCCTTTATTCATTTGAGTCCATTTTATTAAGCTTGAATCATTTCATGCTTATATATTAATAACCATTTCCCAATTTAAATTTACCCAAGCTTTTATTAAATGGACTTTTACCATTATTCGAAGCCAAGCTTCCACTAATTTTAAACTTAAATTAATTTATTTCAAATTATTCAAATTTCATACATAAGCTCATTTTCATTTTACAAATAAATTTTTCCTTTCAATTTACTTAATTCTATTTCAATCAAATCTCATTTCAATCTTCAAATTTACTTGATTAGTTCTTCTGTTTCGTATAAATTTTAAATTTCTAGATTCAATTTATTCTCAAATTCGTTTAATTAATTACAGGGCCATTTTCAATTTATTCCCAACCATCTGGGTTTTATTGCAACTAAAACCGTCCCTATTTTAATCCAATTTCATTTTATTTGGCAACATTTTCAATTATATTTACCTCACAAACGATTCAAGTCGAATTTGATTATAACTCGAGTTTTATTTCCAAACTTCATTATTAGCTTACAATTCAGCTTCTATTTAACTACATTAGGTTCCATTTACATATTTCATTAACTAATTAATTCTCCCCCTATTTATAGTTCAATGCTTTATTTTTAATCTCAAAAACCACTTCATTTAATTTTTCCTAAGTTCAATTTATTTTATAATTCAAGTTTGGATTTTTGTTTTATTTTCCAAAACCTCAAATAATATTTATTTTTGGTTTTCTATTCCATTTTTCAATTTTATAAGTCACAACTTATTATTTTACACATTTCCATTCATTCTAGGCTTGAATATATTCATCTTTATTTTTAACTCAAAAATTTTCGCTTATTTGTAACCCAAGCATATTTTATTCCATGGTTTTTTAATTCTTTTATAAGTTATTCTTATTCCAATCAAATTCTTATCCAACCTACTTCCATTTATTAAAGTAAGGATCTAATTCCATTCAATACCACCCTTAACTCAACTGAATCTTATTCCAATTCAATTTTCTTCCTCAATCTAAGTAAATTTCATTTTTAACTTTTCACTTTAAATTTAAATTCCAACATTCAAAGCTCATATTTCCTTCCTGATTTAAAAGTCACCTAAATTTATAAGCTTATAACCTATCTTACCAGAATTTTTAAACACCCAGCTTTTGGTTTTCAAATCATTTTGAAATCTCCAACATCTCAAAATCACACTTCTCAAAAAAATTAAACCAATCCTAGTTTTCATTCCCAACAAGTTTCCTTTGAAATTTCAAAAATAACAGGTTTTTCTGAACAAATCAATTTGGCAGCAATTCGTCACATAGAAACTCGAAAATGAACATCGATGATGCTGCAGTCATCACCGAAGTTATTTTCCAGCGACTGAAGTGAGTTCAATGCTATATCCATTCCCAAAGTTTATTTGAAACAATTTCCTTTTAGAAATACCTTTAAAACAATAATGCTATTATTTGTCTTCAAAACACTTCGAATAAAACACTTCCAAAATCTCCGCGATTTTAAAATTTTAAATTCTAGCTTAAATCAAATTTTAACTATAATTCATTTGTATAATTTATGCTCATACAAATTCCCATGTGATTATATTTACATTTATAATTCACATTTATAAATTTTATAAATGAATTTATTCCCTCAACCTTTGGTTATATTTTCAATTTCTAATTAAATCGTTACACAACAATGATAATAATTTAATATTATCATTCCTAACATCCAAGCAACCATATATTAGATAAAATAGTTTAAAAAAACTTTTCTTTATATCAAAATATATTATTTTGGGTAAAATTATTTCATTCATCCACATTTAAAACAATACTGTGTCAATTTATCGTGTCAGGTGTTTATAAACTCTTCTCGAATAGCGGCCAACTTACTCGATCAGAATTCATATTCCACTCAACCAATAAGCCAACACAATATTAAAACAATTTATGTCCACTAATAAATGCGCGCTCATATCTATCAATATGCTCGAACTCATTTTAGAGTACTATGGACTCTATTTTCAATGAGTAATCCCTACCAGAGCCAAGGTTATCACCAACCTGGCTCTGATACCAAGTGTAACGACCCACAAATCCATACCCTTTGAGTCAACACTATTCTATATCTATCAACTCAAGATGAACAGAAATACCAACCATTTGGGTAAAATAAGAAGAGGTAGAAGAAGAAGATAGAAAACAACATCAGAATCTAACCATCGCAGCAGAATAAAATATAATAGATAATCACAGATCTTTACACAAAAACAAATATGTCTGTTTATACATTACATTATCAGAGTACGTCAATCACATAACACACAATTGGACAGCAATCATAACTTGTCCTCACACAACTGAATACATAGTGGAATATAAATTAAGTATGGAAGTACGTATCGCCATCCAGCTTGTCTCCTGAGCTCTATAGCATCATACCCTGTATTCTATAATACTCGGTCAGACCCGAGCATTACATTTAAATAACACCTGAGTCATTCTGGAATACCAGCATGAGAATCACACTCAAATTGATTATTAAAGTTTCAAAAATCCTTTGAAAACAAAAGCATCTCGTAAGACCATGCCACAAATAAACATGCCGGGTTTTTACCTTACGATAGCTAAAACACTTTTTATTAAAATTCTCTGTTATTATAATAGTGTCTATAGAAAGTAAACTAGAATCTAGCTGAAACGCTTGCATCTCACGTTTCAGCAATAAGTTGGGCACAATCAAAATCGTACGGGCGCGTAGGGAAAATGGATTTCCAGCTAATGACTAGGCACTGGGGTACCACCTGCCACGGTACCTGGTCTAGATCAGTGTACCGAGGATCACTCCCGACCCCTTGCAACACAAGACCCGGGACTACCCCTTACAGGATAATCTCGAGTAAGATCACCCCACGGTTGTGATCAACAACTGCACCACTAAGCCGAATAAAAAGACACATCTAGACAGGGTTGACCTTACCAGAAATGGGTACTACCCACCAAGTCTTGCTGCATAACCCCTGATTTTCAGTCATTCCCGATTTGTGAGGATTGAGGCTAAGCGTTACCTTTTTAGAACATATCCCTTAGAATGCTCATCGCCCACCTGACGATGTTCTGAAAGCATTCATCCATACAAGTCCGTCCCGTGTTCGAACGGAACCGAAGGCACTACTCCTACTACATCCATTTTGGAAATATCCGCAGGATTAGTAGTGACTAGCCCTTGCACTTCACTGCTCCATCTTCGACTCCGAACTCGTTTTTCCACGAAAACGTACAAACCGGATTGAAGTGGTTTTCGAGAAATTAATCCCGATCCCGGTCTCTTCGAAACGATCAACGCATTGCCCAATATTGATAGTCGGTTATTTAACTATCAATTAACATCCACAAACAACCATCAATCATAAATAATTTTACCAAATTATTTATTAATCTCAAAATATCTTCACAAGATATATTTCTATTTTCAACCTGTGACGCCCCACTCCGAGAGCCTCGTTAACAAAGAGTATTACAAAGATAATACTGTCGGCTAACGCGGACAATAGAGTATAATGGAAGCGACCATGTGTAATCTTACCTTAACTATTCACTAAATACGTCGAAAAGTAGAATCACATTAAAATTCGACCTATTCAATAAATATTTAAAGCAAAACTACAATGGCTATAGGATCTATCAGAAGAAAATATAACAACTCAAATGTAATTCACATCACAGAACAGTCGATCATAATATACACATAAACAGATACACAACAAAGTATATAAAATAATACATGTCAAGTGGTACAGGAGACCACAATATACAGACGAGACGAAAAAAGTATAAATATCAGAGTTACAACAGATAAGGACCACAAAAGACGCTATAACAAAATGAAGCTAGCGAATAGTCCATGCGGAAGCAAAATAGGCTAAGTCCAAAAGCACCTAACCTGAAACATCTCGGTCTGACCCGAGTATAAAATACACGGGTCAGTCTAGATAACAAATCAGTTAGATAAACTGAACAATAATAAACCTGCAAGGTCATACAGTATAACAAATATCTCTAGAGGAGATAACACAATCATCAACAAGAGATGAATCATATAGAACGAGCCTCATATCATCGGCAACATATAGAAACAAAGGATACAAATATCCCAAAACAAGCCAAAAGGCAAATAACAAATACCAATAAGGTATACAAGTTCCACAAGGTAATCGTTATACATCATGCGGCTCAAACAGACCAACACGATGGGCGATACCAATGGAATATAATATCAATGAAACATATGATTGCTCGAGCTCAGTACTGTACACAAGGATCCATAAGCCCGAAGGCTCCAAACCCAAGTATCACCCATGCGGCACATAAGGCCAACATCAGAGCGAAACTATATAGGGCGACAAACCCGAAGGCACAAACCCAATATCACCCATGCGGCACATAAGGCCAACATCAGAAGTGATACTATAGGGCGACAAGCCGTAGTGGTGAAGGTCGAAGACCCAGTACTGGACACCACTAACTGGCGGAATGTGTCACAACTCTCGAAAAGGAATCCGAAAAGTGTTAACGTATGTCCCATAACCACTCGTTCGCACTAAACGGTTTACTATCCTTCAGCCACTTTCACACTCAAAGCAGTACAAATTTACCTCATATCATCGGTAAACTAAACTCGAAGGTCAAAACGATCAATTGAATAGGTCGGGGATTAATCGAAAGGATAAACGCACAGATTCATGGTCCGTGTTTTGCCCAACCATTTAATCACCCTTCTACTTCGCTCGACGTGCGAAAGTGTGTGTTTTAAATAGAATTTATAAATTGGAGAAACGAGCTTTTAAACGCGATTCGAGAGATTATTTTATAAAAACCCGTGGATGAAGTCAAGAGTAAGTTATCAAAGCCAAATATGCAATAACAACCACTAAAAAGCAACTTGAATCGATAAAATCCGAAAAACAAATCAAAATATGCAAAAACAGGCAAAACAGGGCAAATAGGAGCAGGTCGGTCGGCCGCCTACAGGGCTCGGTCGACCGGACACTGTTCATAAAAACTCTCGGGAAGCAAGTCGGTCGACCGGCTACAGGGCTCGGTCGGCCGAACCTGATGATTTTGCACTTCCTTCCCTATTTCAATGAAATGCAAATTCTTCCAAATCGCGACCGTTCGAGCAATGGACCTAAGGAGCTTTAGCCAATAGATACCCAGCTCCATTAGCTCTCCGATTCGCAACCAAAAACATATTCAAACATCAAAGTTAGGATCTTTAAAGAATTGAACCCAAACACTAAAAATTAGGATATTCACCAATTCAATCCAAACCAAAACAATTGCATATGAACAAGGTGTTAGGAATTCATACCCAACATCTATGAAATCATAAGAAATAGATGTGAGTTTAAAACTCACCTTTTTACACAAAACAAAGAAGATGAAGAAGCACAATTGCAAGGAATCAACCAACTACACTCCACTTCAACACTACAAGCTTCAATCTAGAATCAAAGTAAGTATTTCCTAAGTTAGGGTTAGGAAATTACTGAAATTGAAGAGGAGAAGAGATGGAGAAGATGGAGATGAACTTACCAATGGATTCTCTTTGATTTTGGAGCAAGAGTCAAGTTTACAAGAAGAAACTAGGGCTTGCTAATTTCTATTTCTCTTTCCCTTCCACCATTTTCAGTTTTAAGCTTAAGTTTTTAAGAAATGAATAAGTGAATGAGAGGAGTGGCTAAGCTAGAGTATTAGTTAAGCTAGTGGGCTGAACCCGAACCCAAAACCCAATAGAAAAAGGATCAAAATTTCACAAACTCCAAACATATCAAAAATTATACTCAAAAAGATCGCAAACGCCATTTTGGAGCCAATGGAGGTAGTTTCGAGTTCCAATTCGGCCATTTGCAGAAAGTGACATTTCGGACCCCAAAAATTCGAATAACGACGCTATATTTAAATCAAACATTTAAATATAAAATCGTTAAATATGTGGGTTGTTACAGATCTCCCGTCCTTACAAAATTGCGTCCTCGCAATTTCTAGAGACGATACTTGTAACAACTACATACATACAACATTCAAAAGAAAAAGGAAATAAGTTAGAACGAAAAGATAATCTCACCATCGACAAGCAAAGATAGAAAACCCGGATAAGATCGCTCGATGTACTCTCTGGTTTCCCAAGTACAGTCATTGGGATTAGCGGACCATTGAACTTTAACGAGCGGCACGTCCTTGTTTCGAAGGTGTCGCACCTCCGTGTCAAGCACGCGAATTGGTTGCTGTACAATAGATAAGTCCGGTGAGATCCCAAGCTCTTGCAAATCAGGATAAGTAATAACAGAATCCGACTCCCAAAGACACTTCCGAAGTTGCGAGACGTGAAACACGTCATGAATGTCAGATAGATGAGCTGGAAGTGAAACTCTATAAGCCACAGGGCCAATACGTTCAGTAATAGAAAACGGTCCTATATAACGAGGAGCCAATTTCCCAGTCGCACTGAAACGCATAACCCCTTTCAAAGGAGAAACACGAATAAAAACAAGATCACCAATCGAGAACTCGAGAGGCTTCTTACGGTTGTCCGCGTAGGATTTCTGGCGACTCTGTGCCTCTTTCATTCTCAACCGGATAAGATCAATCTTCTCGGAAGAATCACGAATAGAATCGGGACCAAGAATAAGCTTCTCCCCAGATTCCAACCAACAAGAAGGTGATCGACATGGACTTCCGTATAAAGCTTCGAAAGGAGCCATACCAATACTAGACTGAAAACTATTATTGTAGGAGAATTCTACAAGAGGTAGGTGATCCTCCTAACTACCACCAAAATCAAAAATACAAATACGGAGAAGATCTTCCAAGATACGATTCACCCGTTCAGTCTGCCCGTCAGACTGCGGATGATAAGCTGTACTAAAATTAAGCTTTGTTCCCAAAGCTTGCTGAAGACTCTTCTAAAAATGACTCGTAAATAAAGGATCACGGTCACTTATAATAGAACTAGGAACACCGTGAAGTCTCACGATTTCCTTGATATACAACTTAGCCAAATGCGAAGCAGTCCTATTAGACTTAACAGGGACGAAATGAGCAGACTTAGAAAGGCGATCAACAATAACCCAAACGCTAGAATGGCCAGATCTCGAACGAGGTAGGCCGTCAATGAAATCCATAGAAATTGGATCCCACTTCCACAATGGAATCTCAAGAGGCTGAAGAAGACCAGAAGGACGCTGATGGTCGGCCTTCATACGTTGACAAGTCATGCAATTACTCACATAACTCGCCACATCGCGCTTCATACCTTCCCAATAGTAAAGGCGACGCATATCGGCATACATCTTACTACCACCAGGATGAATGGTATACTTAGAACGATGGCAATCATCAAGAATATCATGCCTAAGTATAGAATCAGAAGGCACAACAAGACGGTTCTTCTTACGAAGACACCCATGAGAATCAATGCTAAAATCCCGCAATGCCTCATCACGGGATTCAGTCTCACAAAGCTGAATAAGATGCAACAAATCAGGATCACACCACTGAGCATCGGCAATACGATCCAACAAAGAGGGCCGTGCATCTAAACTGAATAGTGCTATCGAAGAATCAGAAGATAAATCACGATCACGAATTTCACAAAAAGATAGAGTCTCAAGAATATCCCATTCGGCAAACATCATAGAAATAACATCCGAATGTTTGCGACTAAGCGCATCTGCAACACGATTACCCTTACCAGGGGTATATTGGATATCAAAGTCATAAGAGGCAAGAAACTCGAGCCAACGTTGTTGTCTCATATTGAGTTCCTTCTGAGTGAACAAATACTTCAAAGATTTATGATCGGTATAGAGAATGAAGCGCTCACCCAATAAATAATGTCGCCAAATCTTCAAGGCAAAGACAATGGCGGCTAACTCAAGATCATGAGTGGCATAGCGAACTTCATTCAGACGTAGTTGCCTAGAAGCATAAGCAACTACCTGATCTCTCTACATAAGCACAGCACCGAGACCACTACCACAAGCATCGGTGTAGACAACAAGATCATGATTCCCTTCGGGAACCACAAGAATATGAGCATTAGTGAGAAGTTCTTTCAATGTCTGAAAGGAAGCTTCACACTTGTCGGACCAAATAAAACGAATGCCTTTCCGGGTAAGGCTTGTGAGAGGAAGCACAACACGGGAAAAATCCTTGATGAACTGACAGTAATAACCCGCCAATCCAAGAAAACTGCGGATCTCATGAACATTCTCAGGCCTTTCCCAATTTTGAATAGCTTCTATCTTCGATGGATCGAAAACGCCATCGGAAGATACAACATGGCCTAAGAACTTAACCTTATTCTCCCAAAAATGGCACTTGGAGAATTTGGCTTTAAGCTGATGACAACAGAGAGTACTCAAGACAATCCTTAAGTGATTAGCATGCTCGGCTTCAGACTTAGAATAAATAAGGATATCATCAATGAAGACAAGGACAAACTTATCGAGATATTCCCGGAATATTCGATTCATGAGATCAACAAAGAAAGCAGGAGCGTTCGTCAAACCGAACGGCATAACGAGCCACTCAAAAGAACCATAACGAGTGCGGAAAGCGGTAAGAGGTATGCTATCCTCCGCGACTTGTAATTGATGAAAACCTATGGCAAGGTCAAGCTGAGAAAAGACCTTAGCACCACTCAATAGATCGAACATGTCATCGATCCTAGGCAACGGATACCTATTTCTGATGGTTAACTCGTTAAGCTTGCGATAATCAATGCAAAGCCTAAGAGTTCCATCAGATTTCTTCACAAAGACGACCGCGGATCCCCACGGAGAAAAACTAGACTGAATCAATTGCTTGGATTCAAGCTCTAAAAGCTGCTTCTTGAGTTCCTCATTTTCCTTTGTAGACATCCTCATGGGAGGACGACTAACTGGCTGCGCGCTTGGAATGAGATCAATGCGGAACTCAATTGCCCGTTTGGGTGGCAAACCCGATACAGGCTCAAAAACATCAGAAAACTCACAAGCAATAGGAATACGAGATATATCCTCATCATCTCGCGAATCAAGAGAATATAAAGCCATCTCGGAATTATCCACATCCCGAAGAACAAGAGATAACTGAGAAGGCGAATCAGGATGACAAAGATATAAAATTCTCTCGGAACAAATAATCCTGGCATCGTACCTCACTAGCCAGTCCATACCAACAATCATATCAAAACCCAAATGAGAAACAACGTGCAGATTCGCACGGAAAGAAAAGCCACATAAAACAATCTCAATATCATCACAAAGCAAGCTAAGGGTCGCGGATCCCCCAATAGGATTCGCAATCCTTAAAGAAGTAACCATACAAGAAACATCCAAAGATAAATCATCTACAAGCTTCTTCGATACGAAAGAATGTGAAGCACCCGTATCGAAAAGAACTCGTATACTATGATCATGAAATAAAATTGAACCCTCCAAAATAGATGGAGACATACCTTTGGATTGAGATGAACCTCCAGAAGCATTAGCCACATTGAGCTTGCCAGATTTTGCATTAGCAGGAGCAGTAGGACAAGCTGAAACATGATGACCTTCCTTCTTGCAATAGCGACAGAAGAGAGGCTTTGGACAAGCTCGAATTATGTGGTCGGGAGAACCACAGTTGAAACACTTCCGGATGAAAGGTGTTCTAGCAGACTGAGATTGAGGATTAGCACCAACAGTCTTCTTCTTCTTAGAAGGAAAAGACCTCTTTTGAAACGGAAACTGCTTCTTGTTGGGGTTCTTGGAAACCTCAACGTCCTCACCACTATCACACTCCTTCTCGACAGCTTCGAGATGAAGTGCCGAATCAACCAATTCCTCGAAAGAAAGCTTAAGCTGGAGCAACAAGGACTTCTTAAGATATTTCTTAAGACCAGAGACAAACTTCAAATTCTTCTTGTAAGAAGTGCTAATGAATTCAAGACCATACTTAGATAAAGCCTCGAACGATGCGACATACTCAGAAACAGAAGATTTCCCTTGCTTCAACTCAAGGAAGCGACGGGTCAATAAAACTTTTTCAGATTCAGGAACGAACTTGAGTTCAAATCGTCCCCGAAACTGAGTCCAAGAAAGAGTAGACTCATCAATCTCGGCTACAAGAAGCTCATACCAATCAAGAGCACGCTCTTGTAATAAGCTAGAAGTCACAAGAACTCGATCATGGTCAGAAAGATCCATGCGAGAAAAGATACGTTCGCACGTACGAAACCAAGCTTGGACTTCAAGAACGGATTCAGAACCCTTAAACGGTTTTCCTCCAAGATGAGAAAAATCACTGCACTGACGTGCAAAAGCAGACTTGCGAGGTGGAGACACTCGAGGAGGAACGGGAGGCTGAGTGCTCCTAAACAACTCCATAAACTGATCGGCAGACATATAAACGCCATCCGGATGTGAGCCACTAGATTGCCCAGCATCCGAACGTCGACTTCTGCCTCTTCCAGACATAAGCTGAAAGTTAAGATAAGGAAAAGAATACTCACAAGGTAGATATTTCAATATGGGATACTACGGAATAATCCTAGACGTATTCCCAAATACTATCTAGCCTTGATGGGATAAAGAGACACGATGATTCAAGGATCTGTATCACTAATACACTTTGATGTATCGTAATATGTGCTCTATTCCGTGTTTATCATATTTTGTTCTGAACACAGCTCTGATGCCACGCTGTGACGCCCCACTCCGACAGCCTCGTTAACAAAGAGTATTACATAGATAATACTGTTGGCTAACGCGGACAATAGAGTATAATGGAAGCGACCATGTGTAATCTTACCTTAACTATTCACTAAATACGTCGAAAAGTAGAATCACATCAAAATTCGACCTATTCAATAAATATTTAAAGCAAAACTACAATGGCTATAGGATCTATCAGAAGAAAATATAACAACTCAAATGTAATTCACATCACAGAACAGTCGATCATAATATACACATAAACAGATACACAACAGAGTATACAAAATAATACATGTCAAGTGGTACAGGAGACCATAATATACATACGAGACGAAAAAAGTATAAATATCAGAGTTACAACAGATAAGGACCACAAAAGACGCTATAACAAAATGAAGCTAGCGAATAGTCCATGCGGAAGCAAAATAGGCTAAGTCCAAAAGCACCTAACCTGAAACATCTCGGTCTGACCCGAGTATAAAATACACGGATCAGTCTAGATAACAAATCAGTTAGATAAACTGAACAATAATAAACCTGCAAGGTCATACAGTATAACAAATATCTCTAGAGGAGATAACACAATCATCAACAAGAGATGAATCATATAGAACAAGCCTCATATCATCGGCAACATATAGAAACAAAGGATACAAATATCCCAAAACAAGCCAAAAGGCAAATAACAAATACCAATAAGGTATACAAGTTCCACAAGGTAATCGTTATACATCATGCGGCTCAAACAGACCAACACGATGGGCGATACCAAGGGAATATAATATCAATGAAACATATGATTGCTCGAGCTCAGTACTGTACACAAGGATCCATAAGCCCGAAGGCTCCAAACCCAAGTATCACCCATGCGGCACATAAGGCCAACATCAGAGCGAAACTATATAGGGCGACAAACCCGAAGGCACAAACCCAATATCACCCATGCGGCACATAAGGCCAACATCAGAAGTGATACTATAGGGCGACAAGCCGTAGTGGTGAAGGTCGAAGACCCAGTACTGGACACCACTAACTGGCGGAATGTGTCACAACTCTCGAAAAGGAATCCGAAAAGTGTTAACGTATGTCCCATAACCACTCGTTCGCACTAAACGGTTTACTATCCGTCAGCCACTTTCACACTCAAAGCAGTACAAATTTAGCTCATATCATCGGTAAACTAAACCCGAAGGTCAAAACGATCAATTGAATAGGTCGGGGATTAATCGAAAGGATAAACGCACAGATTCATGGTCCGTGTTGCCCAACCATTTAATCACCCTTCTACTTCGCTCGACGTGCGAAAGTGTGTGTTTTAAATAGAATTTATAAATTGGAGAAACGAGCTTTTAAATGCGATTCGAGAGATTATTTTATGAAAATCCGTGGATGAAGTCAAGAGTAAGTTATCAAAGCCAAATATGCAATAACAACCACTAAAAAGCAACTTGAATCGATAAAATCTGGAAAACAAATCAAAATATGCAAAAATAGGCAAAACAGGGCAAATAGGAGAAGGTCGGTCGGCCGCCTACATGGCTCGGTCGACCGGACACTGTTCATAAAAACTCTCGGGAAGCAGGTCGGTCGACCGGCTACAGGGCTCGGTCGGCCGAACCTGATGATTTTGCACTTCCTGCCCTATTTCAATGAAATGCAAATTCTTCCAAATCGCGACCGTTCGAGCAATGGACCTAAGGAGCTTTAGCCAATAGATACCCAGCTCCATTAGCTCTCCGATTCGCAACCAAAAACATATTCAAACATCAAAGTTAGGATCTTTAAAGAATTGAACCCAAACACTAAAAATTTGGATATTCACCAATTCAATCCAAACCAAAACAATTGCATATGAACAAGGTGTTAGGAATTCATACCCAACATCTATGAAATCATAAGAAATAGATGTGAGTTCAAAACTCACCTTTTTACACAAAACAAAGAAGATGAAGAAGCACAATTGCAAGGAATCAACCAACTACACTCCACTTCAACACTACAAGCTTCAATCTAGAATCAAGGCAAGTATTTCCTAAGTTAGGGTTAGGAAATTACTGAAATTGAAGAGGAGAAGAGATGGAGATGAACTTACCAATGGATTCTCTTTGATTTTGGAGCAAGAATCAAGTTTACAAGAAGAAACTAGGGCTTACTAATTTCTATTTCTCTTTCCCTTCCACCATTTTCAGTTTTAAGCTTAAGTTTTTAAGAAATGAATAAGTGAATGAGAGGAGTGGCTAAGCTAGAGTATTAGTTAAGCTAGCGGGCTGAACCCAAACCCAAAACCCAATAGAAAAAGGATCAAAATTTCACAAACTCGAAACATATCAAAGATTATACTCAAAAAGATCACAAACGCCATTTTGGAACCAATGGAGGTAGTTTCGAGTTCCAATTCGGCCATTTGCAGAAAGTGACATTTCGGACCCCAAAAATCCGAATAACGACGCTATATTTAAATCAAACATTTAAATATAAAATCGTTAAATATGCGGGTTGTTACACAACCCTTTGAAAACAGTTTCAAACCATACTTTTCTCATAAGATAAATTTTCAAATATTTATTTCCACTGAAAACAACCAAGCACAAAACTTTAGATTTTTAAAAATAATTTAAAACTCTTTATTATAATTATCCTTTAAAACTTTTTAAATTAAAAATTACTTTAATACTTATTCAAAATATATACTTTAATAATATTCAAAATGAAACTACTTCAATACTTTATTAAAAATACATACTATAGGAATATTTGAAATTGAGGTTGCTTTATAAAATATTAAACTAGATTTCTCCTTTAAAACAAAATACCAAGTCACCTTTAAATAATTACTACTATAAATAGATTTGAAAAATACTTACTTTAGAATTTAAGCATTCAGAAATAATAATTTTTTTTTAAAACATGCTTTTTAAAACGACAATAAAACTTTTAAAAATTTACTTTGTAACGTACTTGGCTATTCAGGAAAATATACTTCTCTTCATATCCTTTAAAAATAAATCACTATTTATTTTCAAACAAAATTTTCATTTCTTTAATAACTTTCCATCGTGAATTTATTCCTTCAAATATCCACTGATTTGTTACTTTACTTTTATAAACCCGGTTTATAAATTCCAAAGTCCCACTTCTCTTTTAAAGTTCCAACTTCAACCACTTAAATCAATTTTCAAATTGATTTCCAATTTACTCCATTTTGAAATAAATTTCTTTACTTACTCAATTCATTTCAAAATCCATTAATTATAGACTTTATTATTATTATTATTATCCGTTTGATTTTAAATCTTTTAACTGAAACAGACAAATTTCAGATTTTCCCAATTTCTTCTTTATTCGTTCAAAATTTAAATCTTAAATTTAAAATGAATGTTTTGTTCTTTTAAATAATAACACTGAATTTTAAAATTCATTATCATCCTGTTTATTCAAAATCCCTTTTTCATATACGGAATTTATTTATTTAAAAACCACTGTTATTCTTATCCAATTCATTCTTAATTTATTTAAATTCTATATAATTATTTGACTTACAAATTCTCTTCCTTTTATTTTCTTTTCAAAAACCCCATTTCTATATATTTTGATAACTCAGTGTACCGAAATATATTCAAGTAACCATAGCATTCAATATTCCAGTTATCAATAATATTCATCACAGAATATCGAATATTCATAACAGAGAATATTAAACAATATAAATAATTTTGAGGAATCCAGTTGGATCCCTCCAACCTGTTTTCCTGCATCCACATACATTAGCATAACATAAATTACAATTCCACTTCGAGGTGGAATATCACGGTATATGGGTTTTAAATATAAAATCATCCGCTATTATGCGGCGCATAGGGTCTCATCCGCTATAAAATGCGGGAAATCAATCATTCCAAGATATATTATATACTACTATCTATATCATTACACATCATAACAATTCAATCATTCAATCAATTATTTAAATTTAAACATTTAAATTTAAAATTATAACCAGATGAGTGAGATTAACTCACCTTTGATTTTTGTTCGGCAATCCACTCCAATCTCTTCTTGATTTCACGATGACATTAGACCTTGTACAAACATTTATATGGTTTATTAAGATTCGAAACAAATCGAACAACCCAATTATCCTTAAAAAAATTATTTAGTCTAATAATTTAATTTTAAACTAATTCTTTTCTATAAAAATCCTTTAGTAACTAAAAATAATTAAATTTAAACTAATTTCCTTTTTTTAAAAGAACTTGTAGTAATTGAAAATCATTAAATAGGTTAACTAACAAATTAATCCCCAAATTTATTATTTTATATATCTTTCAATTCAAAACATTTAAAATTTTTGCTTACATAAATCTCATATACCTTTTAGTTTA
The DNA here is from genome assembly GCA_030765085.1 of Allium cepa. Lineage (NCBI taxonomy): Eukaryota > Viridiplantae > Streptophyta > Magnoliopsida > Asparagales > Amaryllidaceae > Allium > Allium cepa. The sequence continues at coordinate 431,344,796 of CM060941.1, forward strand.
GTACGATAAAAACGGTATAAAATTTCAAACTACACTTCCTTATGGAATGAATTTCCCAAATAAATGTAATAATTTTCCCTAAAAGTTAACTGGTTCACATATATCATCATAATTATTATTTTTTCTATAGTAAATAGCAAAGGTAAAGTACTACCTCACGGTAATAAATTTTTCTGCCTGTTTCAACCAATTTATAACAAAAGTATAATTTTTTTACTAATAAAATAAGTTTTCAGAGTTTGCATTTTTAAAATTCAAAACAAAGGAAAAATGAAAAGCTGCTCACCTCCATCAGAGCCCGCTCGACCAAATGCTGATAATCCCAGATCGAACGTCGCCCAATTCCACTGCCTCGCGACATCTGCGACCAATATCAAGCTTCACTTCCCCTCCACGGCCTCACACAACCCTTCAGACCAGCCACGACCCACCACTGCCTTACCACTGCGCTCAATGGAAGCTGCGACCTCCCTCATTCTTGCGTCCAAGAGACCGTTCCCATCGTCAATTGCTCGGTCGCGTTAGTACTCATTCAATTTCGAACGAGACCGGGTGCTCGCACGCCAACCTTCGAGCTGATTCGATTTGATTTCAAAGTGGACTGCCCTTTTTTTTACTTTTGAGGATTTTGATTATAAACGAATGAAATTGATTTTCAAAGAAAAATGCGGCCATACCATTTCTTGTTTTGAACGAGATTATTATTATTTTTGTTTTGCGGCTGATGTAAATCGATGGGAAAGAAAAAAAAGAAAAGGGTAAGTTGCGTGTCGGCTAAGGCTTGTATACGGTGATTTGAAATGTTGAAAAAGTTCTGATGTGATATGTTTTGTCGAGTCAACAGATATATATTATATTTAAATTCAAATCGTCTCGAATACGCAACTTAAAATTTTGACCTTCTATCGAGGCATGCCGCAAGGCATTTATAATGTTAAATCCATATTCCGAATGCAATGGAAAAGGTTTCGAGTCCTAATTCGATCGTATAAAGAAGATAGCTTTTTGGACCAGTTATTATATTGGATTTTTGGTATAGATTTATGTACGTTTATATGTCGTATGCTCACACAACAACTCCAAACACTACGAAAATTGAAATCCGATGATAATAAAATATTACGGATCCAATGAAACTGGTTTCGTCGAATTCCGAGACTGTGCCTCGAAAGGCTATTTTTAAATTCAATTTAAACGATATAAATTCAAAACTGAACAAAACACTTCCAAATTCAATTTTAACACTTTTACTATCTTCATTACTATCAATATAAATTTTACAAGCCTTCAAATTATTTTTAAAACTCAAGTTTTCATATTTTACCCAACTTCAAATTATTTAATTCAATAATTTAATTATCAAATAAATAGTGATATTTGAATTCAGGTAAAAAATTAACTTCAAAATATTAAAATCAATTAAATATTTCAATTTCAAACGTTGAAAAATTCCGGGTCGTCACAATTACATAACCCAACCAACCAGTTTCCATAAATCCTACATGTAAACCATATTTTATAAGCAACCACAAGGTTTTAACACCATTTCAATTTTCTTTATAAATCCACATATCATTTTACTTTATTCAAAAGGATTTACAACCAAGTTTACTATTCTCAATTCATATTTATACCAATTAATCTCATATCTACAACAAATTGGTTTATAAGCCTTACTTAAAGAAATTTCACCCTTTCCAATCCCAAATTGATCAATTTGCATCATATTCATAATTCACTTTCATTTATATGCAAATCCACTTGATTAGATCCCTACCCATTCCAATTTATTCAAAAACCAACTTTATTTGTTTTCCTTAATTTATTAGCTTTGTTTACAACAAAACGACTAATCTCAATGCAAATTTGACAATCTATATCAATTTTATTTTATTCGGAATTATTCATAACCCAGACAATTTTTACTTCATCACAATTATTAAATCAAATCCCTATTCTCATTTTTATTCCATTATCAAATTAAATTCCTATTCTTACACTTCCAATTCATTATCCATATAGGTTTATTCAAAACCATCTCTTAAAACTCGACAACAACCCCTACACAATTTTTTAAGTTATTGCAACTCCAAAATAACTCCATTTCTTCTTACATCAGTTTTATTTTCATTTTAATTTGATTCTTACCCAATCAAATTCTAATCCATTACAATTTTTAATTCAATTAGTTTACTTACTCAATCCATTTTAAATTTATTCACCTTCTCAATTCATTTTTGAATTTATTTATAGCATAACCATTCCAATTATTCTAAACCAGCACTGGGTTTTATTTTGCTTTTAAAATTTTAACAAGCGACCAAAATTTTATTCATTCCAATACAATTTCCATTTAATTTAGCTTACAATAAATTCATCCTCAAACAATTCCTTTGGATTTAGTTGAGTGAGCATTTATTTCATTCAATAGCATTTCAATTAAATTAAATTTTCTTTCAATTCAATTCTTTTTCGATTCTAATTCAAGTTCAACCAAATTTTATTTAGCCAACTAAAATTCATACCATTTCCTCTACCATTTTAAATAAGAATTAATTCCATTCAATAATATTTATAACCCAACTGAATTTTGATGTTTACTTCCGTCAAAATTTACCTTGATTCATTATAGTTTAAGTTAAATTCCATTCGATCCTATTTTATTTCTCCATTCCATTTTAAATTTTTACTTTCTCATATATAAGTTTTAAAACTTATTTAGTAACCTAAGTCCATTCACATTTTATTTTTCTTCACCTTATTCCAATTTATATTTCATTTAGGATCAAGTTTTGTGCAACGACCTAGAATTTTCGATCCCGAAAATTCCAGATAGTTAGGGAAAGAAGAAAGAGATAGAAGAAGAAGAAGAAACACAACAAAGATTCTCACATTCGCAGCAGATCAAAATATAATATCTAATAATAACAGTTTACAAAAGGATACTATATCTGTCAATTACATTTTTATTACATCAGAGCTACACACGTACTCAAACACTGGACATATACAAATCAACATGTCTCAGAAAAGTCAGAAACATATTACAGCGGAAACACTCCATACGTTCCTGCCATCCAGCTCGCCTCCTCAGCTCCAGAACGTCCGTACCTGAAAATCTGTAATACTCGGTCTGAACCGAGCATTACATCAAAGTAACACCCGGGTCAGGCTGGAAACCAGCGTGAGTAAACCTATCTAACATGGAATACAAAGAATATAACATATATAAAACCCGGGGTAACTCGTATCAATTTACAAATTCACAATTTGATATAGACATCACTTATTTCACACATCACTTTTCCAAGTAGAAAAATTTAGATCAAATAGTCCAATTCACTTAAATCATTTCATTCCAGCCTACTGAGTTCACATATCAATCTATAAAAATTCGAAGTGGTTTCAGGTATTTTCTAATACCTGACCGCGGCCTCTTCGAATTTAATACCATCTTAGCCCGTGTTATTTAAGTGAACCACAATCCAACTTTAAATATAAGATGTCACTTTTTACACAGAAATTCATCATCATTAATAACCTATTATAAATGTTCACCGAAACATTTCATATCACAAAACATTTTATAAAACAGAATAACACAACATATCATCCAATAGATATCATCCAATTCAGATATTTTATTCAAACAACCATTCATAAGCAATCATTGTTAATACCTATTATAATTAATTTAATTAACTTAATTAAATCAATTACTTATGAATAAAACACCTAACATTTCTTAATCAATCATTCATAAATTTCAACCTTTTAATTAATCAATCATTCTTCAAATATCCATCTTAATTAATCACCTCGATTAATGATCTTCAATTACATACAGTAATTATTCTTCAATTAATTTCACAAATTAACTATCCTTAACCATTTACAGTAATTAACCTTTAATTACTTTCATTTATACATTAATTAATGATCCTTAATTACTTCTTCAATTAAGTAATTATACTTAAACAATTCCATAAATTTATTATCTTTAATTAGTTAATCTAATTAATCATCTTAATTAATCATTTGATAATCCTTAGTTAATGATCCATCATTAACTAATAACAATCCTTTAACTACTCTCAAAGAAATTAAACTTTCATCAATCATCTCGAAATCCAAATTAATTAATTCTTATTAATTAATTAATTAATTTCTAATTACTCAATCATTTAAGTGCTTAATTATGATTAATTAAATAAATTAATTATCCATTTAATTAACTTAATAATTTAATGAATTACAAATCATTAAAGCTTCATTTATTTAAAGATAAAAACATTTTTCTTATTTATGATCAAATTATCATTAACAAAGCATTTAAAAACAATTTACTTTAAATTTTCTTTCATTTCAAACTGGAATACAGATTTAAATTTTGATTCCAGATTTAACTTTGATTTTTTTTAATTAAATATTTACTTACATTTTAAATCTTCATTTTAAATCGAAACCATTTTACCGTTTTAAGTAGTTAAAACAATTTAAATTTAAAAACTTTATTTATCTTTAAAACCGAGATTCAAACAAAAACTTGAATTCCAAATCAATTTCCTAAATTTAATTTCCTTAAATTCATTACTTAAAAATTCCTTTCATTTTCCTTTAATCCCAATTCATTTACTGATATTTTTAAAATACCAAAATTTATTTATCAAACCATAACACAGCATAACTAAATTTCCAAATTAATCCATCATGGAATACTAATAAAACACAACACAGATTATAAAGATAATCTCTATATTGTGAGGAATCCAGTTGGATCCCTCCAACCTGTTCCTTGCATCCACAGATGTTAGCACAATAATAAATATCGATCAAATCTGATAATAATGATCACATACCACTAAACAACCGACCAATCAATCATTTAAATTTTATCTATTTAAAATTAACTGGAAATTCCATATGTGGGTGAGATTAACTCACCTTGAATTTCGACGAGCGTTTTAAATTTTAAATTAAATCGAGTCCGTTCAATTTAATCTAAATTTTCACTTGCTCAAACCGACTCTAGATCTGCACTGCAGCGTTGATCGCATCGCTGCGATTCTGGCGCCGCCAGTTTCGTCGAAATCTGACAAAGTACGCTCAAGTGACGAATTTATATAGGTCGAATATAATTTATAAACAAATTTTCTTTAAAAAATTTTTATTATATCAAACATCGGCCGTTAGATCAGAGATGGACCAAACAGTTACCTTTATCTACTACACGCACGCTCCAGGGTCTTCGAACCCATCACGCCGCCGTTAGGGTTTGATGCCGCACTAACCTTAGGCCAAAGGAAATCGATCAGTCACTGCTACGTCGAAGCTCCTTCCTTCCTCCCCTATCGGCCAAAAAATGGGCAAGCTCAGCGCTTCCTCCATCGTGAACACCATGAACGAACGGAACCTATTTCCTTATCAATTCTTGGCCATCACGTCGAACGATAGATAATTCCCAATGTTGGATCTGTAGTGCTCGACGAATTCTTCAACTTTCATTCAGAAATTTTTTGAAAATACTTCCTAGATTTCGGGGAAAATTGGGGAGAAGGAAACAAAATGTCGGCCATTGTTTGCTGGGTTGCGGCCGAAGAAGATAGGCTAGGATTTCAGCCAAACACACACACACATATATATATATATATATAAACGTTTATAATTATTATTTTAATAATTCTCAAATTTTAGCAAGCTATACAAATGAACTCCAAATCACACGTGCCGCCTGGCGTTTTTAAGGTTTTACCCGCATTACGAACATAATGGAACGTGTTTCGGAGGCTAATTCGATCATATCCGTGAGTTACAGAAATAAACGCTCAATTTTAAATTAAATCGATTAAATAGTTTCTATGCGTTTTGAGCTGCCAGGGTCAAACGACAACTCCGATTGCTACGAAATTGAAATTCGATAATAACTAACTATTACAGATCCGATGGAGCTGGTTTCGTCGAATTCCGAGACTATGCCTTGGAAGGCTATTTTTAAATATCAGTTCAAACGATATATTTTCAAAACTGGACAAAACAATTTTAAATTAAATTTCAACCATTCCATTATCTTCAGTATCATTATTATAAATTTTATAAGCCCTTAAATTATTTTTAACAGGCTAAAAACTCCAAATTCAACATTTTACCTAATTTTCAATAATTAAATCCAATAATTAAATTTCCAAATAATGGTAATATTTGAAATTTAAGTAACAAACTAACTTTTAAATATTAAAATCAATTAAATATCCCAATTTAAATGGTCCAAAATTCTGGGTCGTCACATTCCTCCCCCTTAAAAGAATTTCGTCCCCGAAATTACTAGTTAGGAAGAATGATCCAATACCCGTTACTTATTTCAAAACCGAACAGTTTTATCAACTTGCCATAACATATCTTTTATTAAAGACCCATTATTACTTCAACCAACTTCCCAAACTCTCCACAATTTTCAAATAATACCTTTTTGCTCAATCATTCAAATTTCAATTTAAAACCAAATTTTGAATTATCAAATTTTTCTCAAAAATTTTCTAACTCTCTAAATTCCCGAAAAATTTCGCGAGAGTCTCCTTTACGCGGCTAGCTCGGTATAACTACAAAATGCCTCTACGGGCTCCCAAATTCCAAAAGAAAACAAAAGCCAAGTGGCTAGATCAAAAATCCATTCAAATTTCATATAGAAATTTAAACACATACCTTTTGTCGAGCAATTCAAATTTATCTTCTGAAATCAAAACCAATTTTCCTTTCCCTTTATAATACCTGCATATCCTATTTAGCAATAATATCCAATCATAGCTTTTAAAATCATTTTCTACATTTCCTTACAGAAGTTTTCATATCTACTTCTGTTCAAATTAGTTTTTCCCATTTCCATATGAATTCAATTTATCTTCAACTCTGAATATTGAATTTTATCTTCCATTTATAACTGATTCATATCAGTATTTTAAATTAGTTTCATCCACTAGTTTATTTCAATTTCAAATTTGAAACCGTTTTGTCGCTAACAAAAATTTTCCAAAAATTTCTAAAAATTTTCTAACTCCCAAAATTTTCGAAAAAATTTGGCAGAGTTTCCTTTGTACGGAGGAGCTTTTGCAATTTGACAAGAGATATAAATATATATATATCAACCCACACGGCCGGAAAAACAAAAAAAGCTCATATTTCCTATTTTTATTGCGTAGGCGTACCTTTATCTAGCATTTTAAGCAAGTGGCTTATTAATTTAGTAATTACCGCGTCCAAATCCAGCCAAACGGCTTCCCGCTACCTGTACTTACTCAATTTAAATATGTAAGTATAAAATATAGGGAGTTTATTTACATTTCACTCAATTTCAATAGCTAACATATGGCATAAGCAATGCATACTAAATAATTCTTATAAACAATTTTAAGATTTCGACACAAGTTCGAATAGCTTCCAACCAAATTTTTGTTTAGTTAGAATGGTTTATTATTCAATCACTTATATTCAATTCCCTTTTTAATCCAAATGAATCCAATTCACTTCAATTGATTCCAAAATCAATTTTTATTAAAGTCTCTTCACATATTTAACTAGTAGACATATGAGTTTCTATAAGCAATGCAGGTTAACAATATTTAAAAGCAACTTATAGGGTTCCGATATTAATTTTAATTGTTTACAACCAATTCGTATACAACTTCATTCAATTCAAATGGTTTACAACTCAATTGTTTACATTCAATTCATTTTTAAGCAAAACAAACTCATATTCACTTCAATTGATCTTAAAACCAATTTATTTAATCTTTATCAACTCATAGAATTTTAATTACCTTTGTTTACGTCAAGCGACAATTCATTCTATGGAATTTTATAATATCCATGTGAATAAATAATTACTTAAGTTTTATAACTAATTTAAATTGATTTCGACTCAATTTATTTCAATTCCTTCCATTTTAATTCATTCACGACCATTTTATTTCGTTAGCCTATCCATTTTATTTTAATTCACCTTCTCAATTTAACAAAATAATATCCAAGCACATACTTAACTCATTTTTATTCGAATTGGATTTTATTTGTAACTCAAATCATTTCTATTATAATCTAATTCCATTTAATTTTTACAACATCTCCACTTATTTTAATTTATTATCAATCCAAGTCGAATTCTGTTATAATTTAATTTTATTACAAAAATCACTTCATTAAATTTTCGTGAGTTTAAACTTTTTTTTATAATTCCAGTTTGGATTTTCTTTCATTTTCCAAAATTCCAACACTTTTATTTCGGCTTACTCTTTTATTGCAAAATTTTTAGAAATACTTTTAAATTCACATAATACTTATTAAAATAGGTTTTTATAAAAAAATACTTCTTACAACTCGATGTCTCAACCAGTCCATCCTTGTTCTCACAGAAATTCGGTCATACGTTGATCAGGCTTGGGACTGAAAATCTATAAGAACTTGGTTAACAAGTTTTCAACACCCAGTGAAAATACTTGGGAAAATAATTTTATTGAAAATATAGAAAACAGTTTTTGAAAATAGAGGAAATATCTTTGGTGGGAATGCTCTGGAAATCATCACCCCCATCCATGGTCGCAGTTTACGGATGTAAAATCAAACGCAGACTGTTGGCTCTCAGTGGCATACACGACTTTCGCTATGTTACCATAGGTCGTAGTCTACCGATATAAAATCAAACGTAGACTGTTGGCTCTCAGCGGCACACATGACTTTCGCTATGGTCTGCAGTTATCGCAGTGACATCGAGTTATACTGTCGTCACAGCATAACCCAAATGCCTCTGTAGGCATCAGGGCCCTCGACTTTCGCTACACACTACTTATAATCCTCAGGAACTAGTTTTGTCCAAACTCCTCACAGGATCAACTTTAGAACCCCCCCTTAGGTTTCAAGGCGATACCAACCTATGGCACTCTTGAGAAGTTCATTTCAAGGGAGCGCCTTTTTCCCCAGAGCCATTATCAAAACACTTTACACTATACACATGTAGTATCTTCCAAATCACACACCTAGTATGAATCTCAAATAAATCTCCTTTCTCAAAATCGATTATCCCAAATCGATAATTCTCAAACTAGGCTTTCCAAATCCAATATTGATTTTACCCAAAAATCAAAAGCCTTTCCAAAACCAAAGGTTCCCAAAATCTTTTTCCAAAATCCTCATAAGATCCTATATATATATAGACGCACACACACACACACACACACACACACATATATATATATATAATTTTTAAAAACTTTGGATCATTTCAAATTTGTATAAAACTCCTTATACTTCAAACACTTTCAAAATCCTTTCCTTCCGGCTATAGATTCAACAAGGGGAGATTTATCTTATACAATAAAGATATATAAATTTGTTTATTCAAAATCAAATATTCAAATTTGATTACTCTATAAAGTCACTTACCATTTTATTTACTTCCATAAAGTAAATATTTACCATAGAAATACCCAATTTCCACTTTTCATCATATGTTTCACAAAATATACCTTTCATTTCAAAAACCATTTCACATTTCTTATCCACAAATTTCCAATATCAATTTCATTCCAATCCGTACGATGTACCGATACCATCCGTACGCTATACCAAACTAATCGCTCACTCGATCACACAATTTCACTTCCGAACTAGTATCGTCCACCCGACTTCCTAGTGCGGACATAGATCTGGTTTCTTGATCAGAAACCATCATTCTTCTTGCATAGCCTAGCTATGATAGAGAATATCCAGGTTCGCAGTTGAAAATCGAGTGAAAAACCCTAATTCGGATCGATATAACTATCTCAAAATTCTATGCTCGAATCTGGATCAAATCACTATGCGAATGGAATAATATACGCACATCCTACGTAGTTAACTTTATTGATTATTAGCCAAATCAATTTCCTTTCTATTCATTCTCACTTTGGTTTTATTCACTTATTCACATTTGTCGTAATCCCCCTTTGGATTATCACTTCAATTCTTACCTCAGTTGGGTATTTAATCAATAATAGTTTGAACTCCGACCAGCTTATATTTATAAAATAGCTTGAAAATTTTAAAAATAGACAAATAGTTGAAAAATAATTATTAGTTTGTAAAATAACTGTAAAATAGTTAAGTAATTGTAAAATAGTTAGAAAATAGTTAAATAGTTTCAGAGATTTTAGATAATTGAAAAATAGTTGTAAAATAGTAATTAATTTGTAAAATAGTTGAAAATTAGTAATTAGTTTATAAAACATTTGAAAAATTGTTAAATAGTTCCCAAAAATAATTGTAAAACAAATATAAAATAATTTGGCTTTAACAAGAAAGGTTGTATATATTAAATAACATGGAAAAATAAGTTTATATTAAAACAATTTATATTAAAAATAGTGTAGAGTCAAAACTGTTCACTTCCCCATCAATTCAATTTAAATTTCCACTTCCTTTTAAATTGACCAATTCCAATTTGAATAACTTCAATTTCCATTGAAATTGATTTAATCCCAATTCAAGTTGAATCAATCTTGATTGCTTTCCAAATTCAAATCAAATTCCATTTGATTTTAAACCTATTCAATTTTAATTACAATTCCAAATTATTCCAATCAATTTGGACTAATATCAATTGAACCCACTTCAATTTTAAATCATTTCAATTCAATCCAATTCAAATTTTCCATTTAAAATTTTAAACTTATACATCTTTAATCACAAATCCAATTAATTCAAATCAAATTCAATTTTGAACTAATTCAATTTCAATCTCAATTTTAATCATCTCGAATTATATAAATTCGAGTTAAATTCTCAAATGTTGATTTAACCTTTAAACCACATTAACCTTTATATAAAGTTTTTAAACAATTTAATTTCTGAGTACCAATTCAAGAATTTCATTTTAAAACAATTTAATCGTTCAAAAACCAATTTATTACCCAAATTCAACCATGAAAATCAATTTTCAACAATTTCAGTTGAAATTCTATTTAATTCCAATGATTTAACAACCAATTAACTTAATATTAGAAATATTATTGCTTTATATATATTAAAATATAAGCTTATATAAAATCATTTAAAATCTTTATATATGAAAAAAACAAGTATGCTCTCATATATATATATATATATATATATATATATATATATATATATACACACACACACACACTCATATCATTCTAGGGTACCATTGACCCTATCCTTAATGTGTATCCCCCACCAGAGCTAAGTTTCTCGCTTAACCTTTCAGCTCTGATACCAACTGTAACGACCCAGAATTTTCGATCCGGAAAATTCCAAATATTTAGGGAAAGAAGAAAGAGATAGAAAAAGAAGAAGAAACACAACAAAGATTCTCACATTCACAGCGGATCAAAATATAATATCAAACAATAACAGTTTACAAAAGGATACTATATCTTTCAATTACATTTTAATTACATCAGAGTTACACACATACTCAAACACTGGACATATACAAATCAACATGTCTCAGAAAAATCAGAAACATATTGCAGTAGAAACACTCCATACGTTCCTGCCATCCAGCTCGCCTCCTGAGCTCCAGAACGTCCTAACCTGAAAATCTGTAATACTCGGTCTAACCCGAGAATTACATCAAAGTAACACTCGGGTCAGGCTGGAAAACAACGTGAGTAAACCCATCTAACATGGAATACAAAGCATACAACTTATATATAACCCGGGGTAACTCGTAACAATTAACAAATTCACAATTTGATATAGACATCACTTATTTCACACATCACTTTTCCAAGTAACAAAATTTAGATCAAATAGTCCAATTCACTTAAATCATTTCATTCCAGCCTATTGATTTCACATATCAATCTATAAAAATTCGAAGTGGTTTCGGGTATTTTCTAATACCCGACCTCGGTCTCTTCGAATTTAATACCATCTTAGCCCGTGTTATTTAAGTGAACCACAATCCAACTTTAAATACAAGGTGTCACTTTTTACACAGAAATTCATCGTCACTAATAACCATATTATAAATGTCCACCCAAACATTTCATATCACAAAACATTTTATAAAACAGAATAACACAGCATATCACCGATAGGTATCATCCAATTCAGATATTTTATTCAAACAACCATTCATAAGAAATCATTGTTAATCCCTATTATAATTAATTTAATTAACTTAAATTAAATCAATTACTTAAGAATAAATCACCTAACTTTGCTTAATCAATCATTAATAAATTTCAACCTTTTAATTAATCAATCATTCTTTAAATATCCATCTTAATTAATCACCTTGATTAATTATCTTCAATTACATAGAGTAATTATTCTTCAATTAATTTCACAAATTAACTATCCTTAACCATTTACAGTAATTAGCCTTTAATTACTCTCATTTATACATTAATTAATGATCCTTAATTACTTCTTCAATTAAGTAATTATACTTAAACAATTCCATAAATTTATTATCTTTAACTAATTAATCTAATTAATCATCTTAATTAATCATTTGATAATCCTTATTTAATGATCCTTCATTAACTAATAACAATCCTTTAACTACTCTCGAAGAAATTAAACTTTCATTAACCATCTCGAAATCCAAATTAATTAATTCTTATTAACCAATTAATTAATTTCTAATTACTCAATCATTTAAGTGCTTAACTATGATTAATTAAATAAATTGATTATCCGTTTAATTAACTTAATAATTTAGTGAATTACAAATCATTAAAACTTCATTTATTTAAAGATAAAAACATTTTTCTTATTTATGATCAAATTATCATTAACAAAGCATTTAAAAACAATTCACTTTAAATTTTCTTTCATTTCAAACTAGAATACAGATTTAAATTTTGATCCCAGATTTAACTTATATTTTTTTTAAAATTTTTTGCTTACATTTTAAATCTTCATTTTAAATCCAAACCATTTTACCGTTTTAAGTAGTTAAAACAATTTAAATTTAAAAACTTTATTTATCTTTAAAATTGAGATTCAAACAAAAACTTGAATTCCAAATCAATTTCCAGAATTTAATTTCCTTAAATTCATTACTTAAAAATTCCTTACATTTTCCTTTAATCCCAATTCAATTACTGATATTTTTAAAATAACAAATTTTATTTATCCAACCATAACACAACATAACTAAATTTCCAAATTAATCCATCATGGAATACCAATAAAATACAACACAGATTATAAAGATAATCTCTATATTGTAAGGAATCTAGTTGGATCCCTCCAACCTGTTTCCCTGCATCCACAGATGTTAGCACAACAACAAATATCGATCAAATCTGATAATAATGATCACATACAACTAAACAACCAATCAATCAATCATTTAAATTTTAACTATTTAAAATTAAGTGGAAATTCCAAATGAGAGTGAGATTAACTCACCTTGAATTTCGATGAGTGTTTTAAATTTTAAATTAAATTGTGTCCGTTCGATTTAATCTAAAATTTTCACTTGCTCAAACCGACTCCAGATCCGCACTACAGCGTAGATTGCGTCGCTGCGATTCCGAAGATGCCAGGTTCGTCGAACTCTGACAACGTACGCTTAAGTTATGAATTTATAAAGGTCGAATATGATTTATAAACAAATTTTCTTTAATTTTTTTTATTATATCAAACATCGACCGTTAGATCAAGTCACGACCCTCCCTTCTCGACCTTTGAAAATCGACACAAAAACACCACAGAATAATATGCCGACCGTCGAGTGCTAGAAAAGACAGATTATTGAGGGAGAAGAAAGAAGATAGAAGAAAGAAGGAACTAAACAATAACAGAATCTCACAATCGCAGCATAACAAAATATAATACATAACATCAGATTTTTACCCAAAATGAAAACTATATCGGTTTTATACAATATACCATCAGAGTATCACAAAAAAACAACAATTACTAGCCTGACAATTTCAAACAATCACAGCAACGGCTATAAACAAATACGGTAATACGTCTCGGACTCCAGCTCCTCTCCTGAGCTCCATAGCATTCTTTCCTATAATCTACAATACTCGGTCTGACCGAGCATTATAATGAAATAACACCCGAGTCAGTCTGGAATTGCAGCGTGAGAGAAATACATCCAAGTTGATTATTAAAGTTTCAAAATTCTTTGAAAACAAAAGCATCTCGTAAGACCACGCCACAAATAAACATGTCGGGTTTTTACCATACGATTGCCAAAACACTTTCTATCAAATTCGTCTGATATTATAATGGTGTCTATAGAAAGTAAAATAGAATCTAGCTGAAATGCTTGCATCTCACGTTTCAGCAATATTGGGCACTATCAAAATCGTACAGGCGCGTAGGGAGAATGAATTTCCAACTAATGATTAGGCACTGGGGTACCACCTGTCACAGTACGTGGCCTAGATCACCGTACCGAGGATTACTCCCAATCCCCTGCAACACAAGACCGGGGCTACCCCCTTACTGGATAATCTCGAGTAAGATCACCCCACGATTGGGATCAGCAACCGCATCACCAAGCCGATTAAAAAGGGACATAGACAGGGATGACCTCACCCTAATAAATGCTACCCACTTAGCCTTGCTGCATATCCCCTGATTTTCAATCATTCCCGGTTGATGAGGCTTGAGGCTAAGCGTTACCTTTTTAGAACGTTTCATTTAGAATGCCCACCGTCCACGTGACGATGTTCCGAAAGCATCCATCCATACAAGTCCATCCGGGGTTCGAACGGAACCGAAGGCACTACTCCTACTACATCCATTTTGGAATCATCCACAGCATTAGTAGCGACTAGCCCTTGCACTTCGCTACTCCATCTTCGACTCCGAACTCGTTTTACCCAAGAAAACGTACCAACCGGATCGAAGTGGTTTTCGAGAAATAAATCCCGATCCCGGTCTCCACGAAACGATCAACGCATTGGCCAATATTGATAGTCGGTGATTTAACTATCGATTAACATTCACAAACATCCATCAAACAATAAATAATTACCCAATTATTTATTAATCTCAAAATATCTTCATAAGATATATTTCCACTTTTCAACCCTTTGAACTAGTTCCAAATCATCTTCCTTTTACAGAATAAATTTCCCAACATTTTCTCTTTCCACTGAAAATAACCAAGTCCAAATACTTTAGATTTTAAAATAATTTAAATCACTTTATTCTAAATTATACTTTAAACCGTTTTAATTTTTACTACTTAAACACTTTATCCAAAATATATACCTTAAAAGTATTTTTAATAAAACCTCTTTATAAATATAAAACTAATTTTTTTGTTTAAAATAAAAGTTAAGCCAAGCTAAATTCAAAATAAGAGTTACGAAATTCTATACAAGTTTCAAATAAAACTTTAACCCAATTATCTTTAAAATAAATCCATTTTATAAAATATCAATATTAATAATATTCTTATAAAACATAATACCAATTACCCCTTTGAAATAATTATTACTATAACTAATTTAGTACATATTTAGCTTTAAAATATTTACAACTTAAATAAGAATCTTCTTAAAAACATTCTTTTAAAAACAAATTTAAAACTTTTAACTTTTACTTAAAAATCTGCTTTAAAACCTACTTGGCTTTTCAGGGAAATACACTTCCTTTTCAAAGTAAACCAAAGAATCCTTTTATAAATCCTGCTTGATTTATCTCAATTCGAATTTACGTTTAAATTCCGTAAATTTCTTCCAACACTTTAAAAATAAATCACCTTTTATTTCTAAACACATTTCCCATCTTCTGGAAATCACTCTCCAAAATATACACTTAAATTATTAAAATACGGCTGCCAGATATTATTTAAAAGAAAATAATATTTGAAAAAATATAGGGGAGATTCTAAGTGATTTAAACCAAATTACTTTTTAAAATAAAATTATTAAATCAATTATTTATATTAAAATTCCCTTTTTGGAAATTTAATACTATTTTACCTTTAAAATAATTGAGTACTACAACTTTAAAATAAATATTTACTTTGTACTTTAAATAATTTAAAGTAATATTTTCTCCAAATATCCTAAACACATTTTAAACCTCTAACTCATATTTTGGAAGCTTTCTTTGGAATCATACTTAATTTCCAGGGAAAACACTTTCCATCTTTAGAAATAATCCATCTTTCAAAAAAAAACAATTTATACCTTCTTATAGAATTTCCCATTGAAAACCTATCTTTCAAAATTTATCCACCGATAAATATACCAATTAATTTGTTAACCCAATTTATAAATTTCCGTTTCTCATTTCCATTCCAATCTCAGTTTCAAAACATTTCAAATTCCAAACCAATTTCCTGAATTTAATTTCCTTAAATTCATTCCATAAAAATTCCTTTTCATTAACCTTTAATCCTAATTTATTTTATTTATATTTTATAATCCCAGCTTTTATTTATCCAGTCATAACACAACACAATCAAATTCCAAAATAATCTATCAAAGTATATAAATAAAATGCATCATCAACTATGAAATAAATTTCTCATTTTTAGGAATCCCGATACATATTTAGCTTTAAAATATTTACAACTTAAATAAGAATCTTCTTAAAAACATTCGTTTAAAAACAAATTTTTAATTTTTAATTTTTACTTAAAAATCTGCTTTAAAACGTACTTGGCTTTTCAGTTTAGGGAAGTACACTTCCATTTCAAAGTAAACCAAAGAATCCTTTTATAAATGCTGCTTGATTTATCTCAAATTGAATTTACGTTTAAATTCCGTAAATTTCTTCCAACACTTTAAAAATAAATCACCTTTTATTTCTAAACACATTTCCCATCTTCTGGAAATCACTCCCCAAAATATATACTTAAATTATTAAAATACGGCTACTAAAAATTATTTAAAAGAAAATAATACTTGAGAAAATATAGGGGAGATTCTAAGTGATTTAAACCAAATTACTTTTTAAAGTAAAATTATTAAATCAATTATTTATATTAAAATTTCCTTTTTGGAAATTTAATAATATTTTACCTTTAAAATAATTCACTGCTACGATTTCTTTAAAATAAATATTTACCTTGTACTTGAAATAATTAAAAGTAACATTTTCTCCAAATATCCTAAACGCATTTTGAACCGCTAACTTATATTTTTGAAGCTTTCTGTGGAGTCATACTAAATTTCCAAGGAAAACACTTCCATCTTTAGAAATAACCCATCTTTATTTTTAAAACAATTTATACCTTCAAATAGAATTTCCCACCAAAAATCTATCTTTCAAAATTTATCCACCGATAAATATACCAATTTATTTATAAACCCAATTTATAAATTTCCGTTTCTCATTTCCATTCCAATCTCAGTTTCAAAACATTTCAAATTCCAAACCAATTTCCCGAATTTAATTTCCTTAAATTCATACCTTAAAAATTCCTTTTCATTGCCCTTTAATCCCAATTTATTTTATTTATATTTTAAAATCCCAGCTTTTATTTATCCAATTATAACACAGCACAATCAAATTCCAAATTAATCTATTATAGTATATAAATAAAATGCATCATCAATTATGAAACAAATTTCTCATTTTGAGGAATCCCGATGGATCCCTCCAACCAGTTTCCCTGCATCCACAGATCTTAGCACAACCAATAAATATCGATCCAATCTAATAATAATTATCATATTCAGCTAATCAACCAATCAATCATTTAAATATTAGCTATTTAAATTAAATGGCATCCAGATGTGAGTGAGATTAACTCACCTTGAATTCAAAACGTCGGGCGTTCAAATTTTACATTAAATCGAGCACGTTCGATTTAATGCAAAATTTTCACTTGCTCAAAACGATTCGAGATCGGCAACACAGCAGCCTGCTCGTCGCTGCGAATCCGGCGCCGCCAGTTTCGTCGAATTCAAAACATGCATGCAAAAGATATGTTACTTCAAACGTTTGAAATTATATAAATTTATATAAACATTTCCTATTATTACTCAATGAAATCATGGCCATAGGATTTGAAATCAAAGCCGATACCTTCTTTCTTCCCTCCCTGGAATCACGTACGTGACCAAAACCCATCGACGCCTCCTTGATTCGAACCGTCGCACCACGTTTCGTTCCCTAGAGGATGATCAGAGGTCACAGCTACCTTCGCCTACTCGTGCGCCACCCCCGCCCTTGGTTTCGACGCACTCGGTGCTCTCACTCGCGCACAATTGCAGCTCGAACTGCCAGCCTTCGAGCTGATATTTCTGCCTCCTCGTTGAATGATAATCGATTCCCTACGTTGGATGTTTAGAGCTTGGAGTGCTCTACAATATTGCTTTAGGAAGATTCTGATGAAAGTTGATGGATTACGAGATAAATGAGGAAGAAGACGATGGTTATTCGGCCATTGATTCCATTGAACGACGGTTAGCAAAGAGGATTAGTGGTTCGGCCCTAAAAAACGTGTTATATAGACATTTAAAATATTATTTTAATATTAAATTCATTTTTCAACAACTTTTCAAACGATCTCCAAACAATGCATGCCCACAGGCATTTATAAGATTTTATCTGTGTTTCGAACACAATGGAACGTGTTTCGGAAGCTAATTCAGTCATATGTGAAAGGTAGCTTTTTGAATTGATTTAAAATAATAAATTTTCGATTTTAATTTCAATGTGTTTCTCACTCGTGCAGACAATGGCAACTCCAAATGCTACGAAAATTGAAATCCTATAATACTAACTATTACGGATCCAATGGAGCTGGTTTCATCGAATTCCGAGGCTGTGCCCCGAAAGGCTGTTTTAACTCGTCGATTAATTCGAGCGATTTTCAAAATTTTCGAAATCACTTAAAATTTCACTTTTAAAACTTTACTAACTTAATTATGAATCATATAGAATTTATAATCACATTAGAAAATTTTCTGATTCGTTTTAAATTAAAATTTGATTATTTACCATTACTATATATTAAATTCCATTATTAAATTAAATATAGAAATTCCAAATTCAGTTTATCGACCTTTGATTCCATCCCAAAATTCAATATTAAAAATCAAATCAACAAGACCAAAAAGAAATCTTGGAAACCATTTTCATAACCATTTACATCCAGATTTACTAATTATTCCAATTTCAAATGATAAATTTATTATTACCTAAATCAAATTAAATTTGCCATATTTGAAATTATAACCAATCTTATGGATTTAACCAAAATTTTCTTATTTCAAATCAAATTATAATTCAGATTCAACATTTAAAATGAATTAAATGTTTAAAATCTAACGACCAAAATTCTGGGTCGTTACAAAAACCGTGAGCTCGTATTGGAGAATGGATTCCAATTGAATGACTAGGCACTGAGGTACCACCTGTCACAGTACACCTCTAGAACAGTGTACCGAGGACCCCTCCGGGATCCCCTACTACACAAGACTAGCCCCTTAAACTGGATAGACCGAATAAGATTACCTCGTGGTTGCGATCAACAACCACCACACAGCCGAATAAAAGGGACTTTAGATAGGGGTAACCTTACCTTACTTGGGTGCGACCCACTTAGCCTTGTTGCATCTCCCCTGATTTCCAGTCATTCCTGGTTGATGAGGCTCGAGGCTAAGAGTTACCTTTTCAAGAACAATTTTACATAGAATGCTCATTTTCCTCCAATGACGATGTTCTGGAAGCATTCGTCCATACAAGTTATCCTGGGTCTGGACAACCGTCTTTATCATTCATTCGCTATCTTCAAACCTGATCGAAGTGGTTTTCAAATAACTAAATCTGATCCCGATCTCTTCAAAACGATTAACGAAATTGGCCAATATTGATAGTCGGTTATTTAACTGTCAATAAAACATCCATAAGAAATCATCTAGCCTTATATAATTTTTTCCAAAATATCTTTAAAATTTATATCAATTCCTTCCTACATTTGAAAGCAAATTTTCAAACACTCAAATCTGTAATGGAATACTTCCAACATCTCAACACATAGGAATATTTCCAAACTTCCATTTTTATACTTTGGAAAATATTTTAAGTCTTATTTTCCAAAATCCTTTCAATATTAACGTTTCAAAGGATTATCCCATAACTTATTCCCAAAATCTTTGGAATCACAAATAAATTTCCTCTCCTCGAAATCATATCATTTTATAAGCCCGTTTTTGAATCTCAAGAGAATTTATAAAATAATATTTTTTCCAATTACTTTAAAACTCTATATATATAATAAGTATTTAAAAGATTAATGATTTTTTTAAAATATGTTCAAGGAATCATTTAAAATATCGAAAACACTTTTATAACATTAATAACTCATCTTTTAGTTAAACAAATAATTCTTCCAAGCTGATTTTAAAAATTATATTTATTAAAAATAAATATTTAATACTTGAAATCTACGTACCAAAGTATTTCAATCTCAACTAGCTTAAATTTCATAGTTTTAAAATAAATACAATTTTCCTTTTAAAACAAATTCACTTCTTAAAATTTAAAATATAGTTTAAAATCTCAATAACCAATTTTAAGTTATACTTCCTCTCGATTTCACTACATCTCTATTTATATTTCGCTTCTCTAACAATTTCCATTTAGAAAAAAGAATCTACTATTTTCTCAACCCTTCTTCCATATTCTAATATAAATTCCTCTTACAAATTTATATTCCCAATTTTCATCTGATAAAGAATACTTTTTTTTATAAATATCGTTATCGATTATATAACCCCATTGGTTTTACTTATTTATAAAAACAAATCTTACTTATAAAATTCACTATGTAAATTTATTTCTTATAAATTCCATTAATACTTCCAATCTATTTTTCAATATTGATTTCAACTCATTTTTTTATATTTCCATAATATCACTTATAAATTCCTTTATATAATTTCTTTTAAAAATCTCTATTTCTAATTTACAATGGTTATGTATAACCAAACTCAAATATAATTTTATTTTCTAATTCAATTTTCTCTAAAATACTCCGGTCTCCTACATATATATTATTATTATCAAATTCCCTTTTATTCTTAAATTTAAAAAATTGTATTTATAGTTTTTAAATTATGAAAATTCATGTCAGTTCTACAATAGCATCCAATATTTCAATTACAAGAATAATCTATAATAGATTATTCTACACAAATCATATATCACCACATATGAAAAATAAATAATAAATTTAAGGACTCAAATTGGATACCTCCAATATGTTTTCTCTGCATCCACAGATGTTAATAGAACAGAAAATAAAATACCAATCCCACTTCGTGGGGGATATCGCGGTATATAGGTCATCCGCTATTATATGGGGCGCATAGGGTCTCATCCGCTATAATATGCGGGGATATAACTCCAAATACTAATATATGTATATATACTACTATATATATATATATATATACATTCAACAGGTAAAAATTATATAAATTCATCCAAGCACTCAATAGTTTATTATAACTGTTTAAAAAAATTAATGCTTGGCAATTTCGATTAAGTGAGAATTTATTACCTCGATTTATTTTGCAACTAATCACCATCTCGACTTGTTCAATATATTGTTGGATCTCGTATAAATTTAATATGGATTAGTGAATTTATTATAAATTAAACTAGGATTAACATAACATAATATAAAATTTAAAACTCATTTAATTTATAAATCTTACACTGACTCGATCGAGTATCCTTCCTGCACTCATGCTTCCTCAAGGCCCTAGCTGTCGAGCTCGAACCCACTGGAGAAACTCATGCATTCTCCTTTGCCACCTCTTCAGGCGACCGCTCCTCCATCTACCAGTTACCGCCAATATGCAATAGCTCTTACAACAACCCTAAAACTTCGAAAGCAAAAGCCCAGCTCGAGCGCGATCCCCGCCCTTCCTCGTCGCACCTTGCCCCTGCCATCGACTCGCCACGCCACCCAATTCCCAAACCCTACCTCGTGATTGCGACTTCGTGCAAACGTCACGTGCCTTCCCTTCGATTACCTGTCGTGACTCCACCCCTAACCCAAAGCGAGCGAGACCCTCGTATGCCAACATCCCCTTGCGATTTAACTTGATTTCGAACTAACTTTGCTCCTTTTCTGAGAGAATGAGTTTATCAGCTGTGTATACATTTTTTCTGAATTTTTTTTCTTTCATTCCTTGAATTCGATTTCCAAACAGTCAAAAAGAAAGGCTCTGGTTTTTAAAATAGGAAAGGTACCGTGTTTGAACACGTTTGCATGTTTTAATAGGTTAGGTCAGAGTCATAGGTTGCAGAGAAAGGACAGGTTTTGGCAGAAATATATACAAATATATTAATTTAACTCAGAACGTTTCGTTCTACGTAATTTAAAATCTTGAACCCCTATCGAGGCGTTTCGCTAGGCATTTATAATGTTATACCCTTATTCTGAATGCAAAGGAAAATGTTTCGAATCCTAATTCGATCGAATGGAGAAGATAGCTTTTAGAACCAATTATTATATTGAATTTTCAATATAAAGCTTCAGTGCATTTCTATCCCATATGATCAAATAATAACTCCAAACACCACGAAATTTGAATCCGATAATAATACAATATTACGGATCAATTAGAACGATTTCATCGAATTCCGAGACTGTGCCTTGGAAGAATATTTTTAAATGTCAATTTGGACAACTATTTTAAAAATCGAACAGATAATTTTTAAATTCAATTTTTGAAACTTTTATTATCTTTATTATTAATAATACAAATTTTACAAGCCTTTAAATTATTTTTTTATCAAGCTTAAAACTCAGGATACAATCATTTACCCAATATTTAATTATAAAATTCAATAATTAAATTATTCAATAAATCGCTATATTTAAGTTCTGAATTTATTTTATACATAAAAACCCAAATTTACATATCCAAAATCAATCTACAATTCAAATTAAATCTTTAAAACCATTTAAATATCCAAAATCAAGCGATGAAAAATCTGGGTCATTACATTCCTCCCCCTTAAAAGAATTTCATCCCCGAAATTGCTAAGGCAGAAGAATGCCCCAACCCATTATCTTATCACAATCCTCTTAGTGAAAACTTGATATTCCTTTTTCAAATTTCTTTTGTTCCAACCTAAATAATTTGTTTTCAATTGTAATCAAAATCTGTTATTTCGGTTATAAATTCGAAATCGATTCCCATTAACAAAAATTTTCCAAGAACATTTCAAAAAATTTCTAACTCCCTAAATTTTCAATTTTTTTGGGTAGAATTTGCCTTGTACGGAGGATCTTTTGCAATTTGACAAGAGAGATAAATATATATACATCGACCTTCACGGTCGGAGAACAAAATATATAACGATATTTTATATTTTCGCATTATTTAATCCGAAAACGTACATTATTTTCGCATTTTTAAGCAAGCAGGTTTTACTTCATAAGCAATTACGCAACCCGAACACCCTCCGGGTACATGGACTTACTCAACTTAAACACATAAGTACCAAAATATGAAATTAACTAACATTTCACTTATTTAAATGGTTAAAAATATCTAAACTTCGTAAGCAATACATGCTAAACAATTATTTATAAGCAATTACAGGGTTCCGATGCTAATTTAATTACTTTCAAACAATCTACACACCATTTCATTCAATTTAAGTGATTTATACTCACTTTTCATGCATTCACTCTATTTTTATACCAAACAACTCATATCCCATTCCAAATTGATTTAAAATCAATTTATTCACTTCTATTATTCATAGAATTTTTATTTACTTCCATTTCCATCAAGCGACACTTTTTTCCATGCAAGTTTGGCGATATTTATTTAATAAAATAGTTCTTTGAGCTTATAACTATTTTATATTGATTCCAAATCAATTTATATTCAAGTCTATTCCATTTCAAATTGATCTTCAATCAATTTACTTACATTTCCTTCATACCCACTTCCATTACTTTCAAATCCATTTTAACTAGCTCGGAAACATTCCATGCTATTTTTATTTAATGGCCATTTCACAAATTTACTCGAGTCCAAGCTTCTACTAAATATTAACTTAAGTTATTTATTTCAATCATTTTAACCAACAATTATGTTCATGTCTCTTGCAACAATTTCCTTTCCATTTAAATTTGATTCTTATTCAATCAAATTACATTCCATACACTAATAAATTTTTATTTATTCATTCACTTCATCCATTTTAATTTTAGTTCCCATATTCGAATTCATTAAAATAATATCCATGGCCATATTTGGTTGATTCATATTCAAATTGTATTTATTTGTGACTCAAACCATTTCTATTTTAATCCAATCCTATTTCATTTGGTAATATTCCAATTATTTCTAATTCACTTGCAATATATGTTGAATTTTATTTATAACTCAAGCTTCATTTCAAAAATCCATTTTTAATTAACAATCCAATTTTATTTAACCAAGTTAAATTCCATTAACATATTCAATCAACTACTTTATTTAGCTAATTAGCTCACTTCCAATTTTTAAATCAATATTTGATTTTTATTTCAAAAATCACATTAAATATTTTACTTAAGTTCAATTTTATTTTATAATTCGAGTTTGGATTTTTATTTCCTTCACCAAAATATCAAACAAAATAATTTTGTGTTTTCTATTTTAAATTTTTAACCTTCTATAAGTCACACAACTTATTTTTCACTTTTCCATAAATTTTACACTGGAATACATTCACAATTTACTTTAACTCGAGATTATATATTTTTATTTAGCCAAGTATGTTTTAGTTTGATTCATTCCAACTTTTATGAGCTATTCCAATTCATTTCTTATTTTACTTAACTTACGTCGAATCTAAATTTTGTACCATTCCTTTTTAGCTTATTTAAGTAAGAATTTAATTCCTTTCGATATCATCTATAACTTAATTCAATTTTATTTTTAATTCAACCAAAAACCACCCTAATTTTTGTTTAACTTCGATTAAGTTAAATTAATTTATACCATTCAATTCAACTCACTTAAGTTAAAATCCTATTTATTATAATCACTCCATTTATTGACTTGCTTTAATTTGCTTAAGTTAAATTCCAATCTTCATTTACCAATTCAATCTATTTAACTTAGCTCAAGTTAAATTTAATTCATTTTAACTTACTCAAGTTAAAATTCCTTTTTTTCAAAATCAAATTCTCATATTTTTCCTTTTTTATTTAAAATCATTTTCAATTTATAAGTTTATAACTTATTTCTTGATGATTTTTAAATTATTTAAATCCCAAATTCGAACACCCGGTATTTATTTCAAATCATAAATATCCCAAATCACACTCATTAAATTTTTAAACCAACCTGGTTTTTATCCAAAACAAATTCCCTTCAGAATTTTCAAAACAAAACTGGTTTTCCCAACCCATCAGAATAAATCAAATTTCGGTAGCAATCCGTCACTTAGAAACTCGAAAATAAACACCAATGATGTCGCGATCATCATCGAAATTATTTTCCAGCGACCGATGTGATTCCAGTGCTACATCCTTTCAAAAGTCAATTAAAAAATTCAATTTAAAAATATCTCCAAATAATAATACTATTATTTGTCTTAAAATACTTCGGAAACATTTCGAAAATCTCCAGGATAAAATTTTCAACTCTTGTTAATCAAGTCTTAGTTTTTAACTTAGTTGTATAATCCATATTCATACAATGTCTATTTGTCATATAAACTATCTATAATCCTGTTTTGATCATAATATTATCATCCAAACACTCCAATTATACCATAAAATTTTAGGAAATTATTCGTTTTATGTAAAAATATAATTTGGGTAAAATTATTTCATTTACCCGCTTTAAAACCATACTGTGTCGAATTACTCTATTCAAGTGTTTAGAAACTCCCATCTATTTTGTGGCGTCCCACTATTCGATAGGAATTTATATACCACTTAACATATTAATTAACTTAATATAAAACCATTTTATATTCACTAATAAATACACGCTCATATTTATTATTACCATCAACTCATTCTAGAGCACTACTGACTCTATCTCTAATGAGGAATCCCCACCAAAGCCAAAGTTCTTGCTTAACCTTTAGCTCTGATACCAAATGTAGCGACCCGTAGTTCCGTAACCCTTGAGTTGATAATAATTCTTCCTTGCTCAACCCAAGGTGTACAAAAGAGTGAATAACTAGGGTAAAGAAAAAGTAGAAGAAAAATAGAAACAATAATACAGAATCTCACTATCACAGCAGAATAAAATATAATATATAATAACAGAGTTTATACAAAGAAATTTGTAACATTTTATATAATTACAATTATCAGAGTACAACCATCATTACATCAAACTGGACAGTTAAATAACTTGTCCTTACATAGCGGAATATATGTCAAGTATGAAAAATACAGCTGATACTCCGCCAGCTAGTCTCTTGAGCTCCATAGGTTTTACCTAAATCTGTAACACTCGGTCTGACCCGAGCACTATAATAAAATAACACCCGAGTCAGTCTGGAAAACCAACGTGAGAAAACACACTTGAATTGAATTATTAGAGTTATCAAAATCCTTTGAAAGACAAACGTATCTCGTAAGACCACGTCACACATAAACAAACGGGTTTTTACCTCACGATAACCAACACATTTTTATAGAAAATCCAGTAATATTGTAATAGTGTCTAAATACAAATAATTATTCAAATAGCTGAAATTGTTAGATTAATGAAATTCCAGCATACTAGGCTCTACAAACAAAACCGTAAGCTCGTATTGGAAAATGGATTCCAACTGCATGACTAGGCACTAGGGTACCACCTTCACAGTCCACCTCTAGAACAATGTGCCAAGGACCACTCCGGGATCCCCTGCTACACAAGACTATCCTACCCTTCAAAATGGATAGACCGAATAAGATTACCCTGTGGTTGGGATCAACAACTGCCACACAGCTGAATAAAAGGGACTGTAGATAGGGGTAACCTTACCCTAATTGGGTGCGACCTACTTAGCCCTGCTGCATCTCCCTGATTTTCAGTCATTCCCCGTTGATTAGGCTCGAGGCTAAGCTTTCCCTTTTCAAGAATAATTTTACTTAGAATGTTCATCGTCATCCAATGACGATGTTTTGGAAGCATTCGACCATACAGGTTGTCCAGGGTCTGGATAAACCGAATCACCATCTTCATCATCTTCACGATATTCATTCGCTACATTCAAACCGGATCGAAGTGGTTTTCAAATAACTAAATCTGATCCCAGACTTTTCGAAACGATTAACGAAATTGGCCAATATTGATAGTCGGTTATTTAACTATCAATAAAACATTCTTAAGCAATCGTCTGGCTAAATATAAAATTTTCCAAAATATTTACTTCAAAAATATCTTTGAAAGATATATCAATTCCTTCCCACATTTGAAAACAATTTTTCAAACACTCAAATATGTGACGGAATACTTCCAATATCTCAACACTTAGGAATATTTCCAAACTTCCATTTTTATACTTAGGAAAATATTTCAAGTCTTATTTTTCAAAATCCTTTCAGTATTAACTTCAAAGAATTGTCCCGTAACTTATTCCAAAAATCACCGAAATCACAAATAAATTTCCTCTCCTTAAAATCATATCCTTTTATAAGCCCTTCTTTGAATCTCGAGAGAATTTATCAAATAATTTTTTTCCCAATTACTTTAAAACTCTATATATATAATAAGTATTTAAAAGATTAATGATTTTTTTTTGAAATATATTCAAGTAATCATTTAAAATATCAAAAACACTTTTATAACATTAATAACTCATTTTTTAGTTAAACAAATAATTCTTCTAAGATGATTTTAAAATTTTGAATTTACTAAAAATAAATACTTAATATTTGAGATCTGCTTACCAAAATATTTCAATCTCAACTAGCTTAAAATTTCATAGTTTAAAAATAAATATAATTTTCCTTTTAAAACAAATCCACTTCTTAAAATTTAAAATATATTTTAAAGTCTCAATAACCAATTTTAAGTTATACTTCCTCTCGATTTCACAAAATCTCTATTTATATTTCGCTTCTCTAACTATTCCCATTTCGAAAATAGAATCTACTATTTCTCAACCCTACTTCCGTATTCTAATATAAAGTCCTCCTATGAATTTATATTCCGAATTTTCATCTGATATTGAATTCATTTATTTATAAATAGCGTTATCAATTATATAACCCCTTTGGTTTTACTTGTTTATAAAAACAAAACTTATTTATAAAAATCCATTATGTAAATTTATTTCTTATAAATTCCATTAATACTTCAAATCTATTTTCCTATTGATTTCAACTCTTTTTTTATATTTGCAGAATATCGCTTGTAAATTCCTATATATACTTAAAAAATCTTTTTTTCTAATTTAAAATGGTTAAGTATAACCAAACTCAAATATAATATTATTTTCTAATTCAGTTTTCTCTAAAATAACTCCAGTTTCCTATATATATATTATCAAATTCCCTTTTATTCCATAATTTTTAAAAATATATTTATAGTTTTTAAATTATCAGAATTCAGGCCAGCGCTAAAATAATATCTAATAATTCAATCACTACAATAATCTCTAATAGATTATTGTACACAAATCATATATCACATTATATGAAAAATAAACCAAAATTTGAGGAATCTAATTAGATCCCTCCAACATGTTTTACCTGCATCCACAGATGTTAATACAACATAAAATAAATACTAGTCCCACTTTGAGGAGGATATCGTGGTATATAGGGTCATCCGCTATTATGCGGGGCGCATAGGTCTTATTCCATATAATATATGGGAATGTCACTCCAAATATCAATATATACAATACTATATATATACATACACATTCAGCAGGTAAAAATTATATAAATTTATCCAAGCGCTCGGTAGTTTATTATAACTATTTTAAACAAAAATTAAAGCTTGCAATTTCGATTGAGTGAGAATTTCTCACCTAGATTTTTTTTGCAACCCTTTACCATCTCGACTTGTTCAATATATTGTTAGACCTCGTATAAATTTAATATGGATTAGTGAATTTATTATAAATTAAACCAGGATTAACTTAACGTAATATAAAATTTAAACTCATGTAATTTATAAATCTTACACTAACTCGATCGGGTATCCTTCGTGCACTCATGCTTCCCCAAGGCCCTCGCTGTCGAGCTCGAACCCACCGGAGTAACTCATGCCTTCTGCTTCGCCACCCCTTCATGCGACCACACCTCCATCTACCAGTCACCGCCAACATGCAATAGCTCTCACGGCAAACCCAAAACTTCGAATGCAAAATCCCAGCGCGAACGCGATCACCGCCCTTCCCCATCGCACCTTGTACCCCCATCGACTCGCTACCGCCGCCCAACTCCTAAACCCTACCTCATGCTCACGACTTCGTGCAACCCTTACACGCATTCCCTTTGATTGCACGTCGTTTCTCCAACCTAACCCAAAGCGAGCGAGACTCTCGAATGCCAGCATCCCCTTGTGATTTAACTTGATTTCAAACTAACTTCGCCTCTTTTTTATGAGAAAATAGGTTTATCAGCTCGTATATATATTTTTCCGAGTTCTTTTTTTTTCATTCCTTGAATTCGATTTCCAGACAATGAAAAAGAAAGGCTTGGGATTTTAAAATGGGAAAGATAGCATGTTTTAATAGGTTAGGTCAAAGTCCTAGGCTGCAGAGAAAGGACAGGTTTTAAATGGAATATATATAAATATATTAACTTAATTCAGAATGTCTCGTTCTACGTAATTTAAAATGTCGAACCCCAATCGAGGCATGCCGCCGGGAGTTTATAATGTTATACCCCTATTCCGAACGCAAAGGAAAAGATTTCGAGTCCAAATTCAATCATATGGAGAAGATAGCTTTTTGGACCCAATTATTATACTGAATTTTCAATATAAACCTTCAGTGCATTTTATCCCATACGATCAAACGATAACTCCAAACACCATGAAATTTGAAATCCGATAATTGTATAATATAATGGATCCAATAGAACTGGTTTCGTTGAATTCCGAGACTGTGCCTCGGAAGGCTATTATTAAATGTCAATTTGGACAACTATTTTAAAAATCAAACAGATCACTTTTTAATTCAATTTTTGAAACATTTATTATCTTTATTATTAATAATATAATTTTTACAAGCTTTAAATTATTATTTTATCGAACTTAAAACTCACGATACAATCATTCACCCAATATTTGATTATAAAATTCAATAATTAAATTATTCAATAAATCGCTATATTTAAATTCTAAATTTATTTCATAAATAAAAATCCAAATTTGCGTATCCAAAATCATTCTACAACTCAAATTAAATCTTTAAAACCATTTAAATATCCCAAATCAAAAGACGAAAAATCCGGGTCGTTACAGAGGGATTAATGGCAAGTAGCCCTGCATCATGAAGATCTCCATCTTCAAAATCATAATCATAAACTTGCACTTTCGAACGCATAGATTGGTCCAAAGTGCTTTTCGTATAAATCCGACCCCAGTTTCTTCGAACCAATAACCGAAAAGGGAAATATTTGATAGTCGCTTATTTAACTATAAAATAAAACAAATAATATCTAGCACCGCAAGCAATCACTAGGCCCATTTAATTAATCTTTATTAATTAAATCAATTTCCAAATATTTACTTCAAGTTATCTTTAAAACATATCCCTCAAAATCATTTGAAATCTTTTTATATTGGAAAACATTTCCATATACTTACATCTACAGTATAAGTATATTCACAAATCACTTCATAACAGCACTTAGAAAATATTTTCATATACTTATGTTAACAGTAAAATCATATTTACAAATCATTTTAGGAAAGCTTCATATTTTTCAAAACATGCTTTATTGGGTCATAATGAATGTTGCGTAAAATATCGTTACAGCCACCCAAAAATATTAGTATAGGATTCAATTAAAAATATAAAAATCCCATATACTATATAAAACATTTCATTTCGAAAATCATTTACTATAACAACGATGTTATAGTCCTGCCTTCCATATTTCTCGAAAACGTGTATTTCAATAATAAATGTTGAAATCTATGTATTTCGACATATATTTTATTTTAAAACATTCCTCAAAACCATTAATGGTTTTAAAATATTTACTTCCCAAAAACTTACTACCAAAAAATAATTTACTTTTTAAAACATAAACTCCATCAAAATATTTCTTCCAAAGCTCCTTTAAATTAAAATCCATATTTGCATCTCAATATAAATCATTCCTAAATTTATAAAGACTATTTTGTAAATCTCCTTTTGATTTTATAAAACTTCTACTTTATAAAATTCCTTTATTTACAAAATTCTCTTTACAAACCCATTCACTTATAAAACTAATTTTACTATCATAATCCACTTATAAATCCATTCGTTTATAAATCAAATTTATTTATAAAATCCATTTATAATTCTATTTACTAAATCAACTTCATAAATGTTTACTAACATTTATAAACTCAGATTATAAATCTATTTCTTTATTTATAAAAATACCACCTTTATAAATCTATTATATAAATTTATCCAAAAACCTATTTTTGAAGTATTTCTCAAAACTATATTTTTAAAACATCAAAAATGATAACTTTTTATTTAAAACAAGTTCCTTTCTTTTTAAAATTAATCAGAAATAATTAAAATATATTTACTTCCAAAATCACTTCGAAAACCTTTTCAATTCAAAATCATAAATTTCAATATTTCCAAAATATCGAAAACAAGGCCTAGTGCTACCATAGCACTAAATAAGTCAAATCAATCGAAAACATCGTTATGGCATCCATAACATCATCTATCATCATATATATGAACATAAATCAACAACAGTGAGGAATCATGTTGGATCCCTCCAACCTGTAACCTACAACAAATACAGCATATGAGAAAAGGAACAATGTCTTCTTTAAGGTAGACGCGCGTACAAAGGGTTATCTACTCATACACGGGAACTTAAAGGGCGTTATGCCCTAAATTATGCCGGAATATATCCAAACCAACTAATGTATCTATAATATATCATATATCATCCAAACAAGCATCAATAATCATAAATAAATTTATTCTCACTTATAAAAAAATATAAGCGAGACAGAGATGTGGTTTTTACTCACTTTAGTTGCATTCGTCGTTGCAACATTTATTTCGATTAAAAATGAATAGACGTTCGAATTTAACCAAAATTACTACATGCTCCAAATCAGTCCAATCCATTTCCTATGCATAGTATACGATAAGACAAATCAAATGCCGCTTGTTTCGTGCAAATTCGACCTCATACGAGCAATTTATGATTTTTTTAACATTCAATATAATTAATTTTCAAAATTAATAAAATTAAATAGTTTAAAATCTTTACCCAATCCCTCGTCTTCCCTCTCAGGCAAGCTATAGTACCCGTGCTTCCTCTTTCTATTTTTTATCTTCTTGCGAACGAACGCGCCACCCACAACCACCATGAAAGCCGACGAACCTCCTCTTGCCCCGTGCCACCTGCTTCTGTCCCCTATGCCGCCTTCATACCTGCATCTCACACGAGAATCGAGGTTCCTAAACCCAAAAAAATGCATTGAACGTGAGGAGATTTTGGTCGCCTCAGCGATCCATCACCCATCACCACCGTTGAACTTGCTCGTGGGGATGAGCTCTACATTTCTCTAGTTGGGGTCGTACCCTAAAGGTGACCATGGTGGCTCCGATCAATGTGGAGCGTTAGACGGATGGCAAACCATGGTGGTTGTTTATTTTCTAGGGTTTGACATGAGAGAAGGGGATGTGCTTTTATAATAAAATAAAATATCTAAACACTATTTACTTCTAAAATTTTCGAACTCTAAACGAAGCACATCGCCTGGCATTCTATATGTTGTACCACTATTCCGAACACAATTAAACTAGTATCGGAAGCCAATTCCATCATATACAGAAGTTAACTTTCTAAATCAAATTATTTTAATTTTAAATTCCTTTAATTAAATTTTATGCGTTTCAATCTTGCACGACCAAACGATAAGTCCGATCACTACAAAACTTGAAATCCTATAATAACTCACTATTACGGATCCGATGAAACTGGTTTCATCAAAATCCAAGACATTGCCAAAAATGCTTATTTTTACACGCTAATTAAAATATAAATTTCCAGTTTCTATCAAATCGCTTTTAAATCAAAATTAAAAGTTTGCTAACTTTATTCTAGTTCAAATAGAATTTAAATTAACTTTATAAATCATTTTCATTCAAATTAAATTCTTCAATTATTTAAACAATTTCATATATTAAATTAACAATTTAATTATCTAAATAAATCGTTATATTCGTAATATAAGTTATTTAACTTAGAAAAATTACTTTTGATTATTTAAAATCAATTAAATATTCCAATTTCGCATGACTAAAATTCTGAGTCGTTACAATTTCGGTTAATTTTGTGGTAATTTGAATAATCTTCTAAGTGACGATTAGATGTTGTTTAGTTGAATGTTATAAAGTACTTAGTAAATCATTCTCTTTATCATTGTGCGACCGAAGTGAATTCAAATCCGAATGAACCCAAATTGAGTTTTAATAAACAAATAGTTTGAAGTTATTTCAAAAAAATGCAGTATGCTTTCAAAGATGAGTTTTGAAATTTATAACTGGGTATTTAATCTTTAAGTTCCCTTAGTAGGGAATTTATTATTTATATATAATATTTTTAGTAAAAGATTTTTTTGGATAAATGAATTTTTACCCTTAGATAAGATAAGAGATAATTTTAAATTGATTTAAATTGATTAGTTTGGATAAGAAGGTATTGATAACATTTATCAAAACCATAAATATTATTTAAGCAGTCTAGCATTGTAAACTAATTGGTGTTGTTGGACTAGTCCATAAACATCATTCATTATAACACCTTAAGATAAAAAGGTAGGAAGGTTCTAATAGACATTGTTTTATTAAAACCTTATCTTTTGTTTATAACATATGAGTTGTAAAACTATTTGTTGTATTGAGTCAACCTATAAACGTCGTCCATTTTAACACTCTAAGTTAAAGAGGTAGAGAGACTGACTAAGTTTTAAAAGACCTAAATTTTGATTTGATCTTCACCTAAATTGTGAAAAGAAAAATAAATTTTGTTTTTTATATACACTCTTAGGATTTAGAAGGGTATTATACAAGTAAATAAATTGGAATAAGTTATTATTTAGTGTTTTGTAAAGAAATGACTTTATAAAATATTTTTAAACTTAGATGAAAATTTATGAAATAATTCAGAAATAATTTTTGTACTAAATAATATATTAAACGCAAATTTAAGTGATTTAGAAAGATTGGTGCAGTCAAAAAACAAATAATTTTGAGTGTAACTTTCAATTTTGTCTGAGTAAGTTTGGATAATCTTCTAAGCAATAACCAAAAGCTAATGAGCAAAGAATGGTACGCTTAGATGATTATCGATATTGTGCGATCAAGAAAGTTTTGGATCTAAGTTAGGAGTTTGTTATTCACCTTTTGATGTTTTAAATAATGTTGAATGTTAGATTTTTTTTCCTTTTGAAATTTGAATGATTAATAGTGTTAGTGTATTTCTTTATAGAATTTGGTTGATTTTATTTAGTTGAATCTGATTGATTGATTGTGTGGTCTTATATACCATAGTTTATAAAGTAAAAATTATAAACAAAGGTTCTTAAATTTGTTGTTTATGAGGACTTAAATCCTGGTGCTTATGAAAAAGTGATTTTGAAATTTTTTGAAAAGAAATAATGATTGTTCACTCTAGTTGTTGTATTTGGAGGAATCAGAATACCATTGGATACTCCATATTATTTTGATTCTAGAGCTTTACATGTTTTGCTAGGAGGACCCCCTCCTAGTCATTTTTGGTTTTAGTTTTAATACATTTCTTTTTGGAAGAAATTTGAAAATAAAATTTGAATATAAGAGCCCGAGCATTTAGTTCTAAATTTACATTTTTTTTTATGATTGGATGCGTAGTATTTTATTTCAAGGTATTCTCTGAATTTGGTTGCATATAGATTTATATCACATTAGTTTTTGCTGGATAAGTTACATCTGATTAATATGTCAGTTATTTTTAGGATAGTTTGTTTTCTGGGATAAGATTGTGGTAAATTTCGAGGAAGAAATTCTTTTAAGGAGGGAAGATTGTAACGACCCGGGATTTCGCTACATTAATTTACAAATATTTAATTAATTTTAAATATCAAAATAATATATTTTATAATTGAAATAAAAAAATCTTTTATAAATATTGAAGCTAAAATAGTTTTCAAAATTAGTTTACAAAAATATTTAGTTCGAAGAAAAAGCGAAAATATGAACCTTTTTCATATTTGGAACAACATTTAATGTTTAGTAATGTAAGTTATTAGTATATATTGGTATATGCGTAGGTATATATACTTAAGCATATACATGTATATACTAAAAGATGCCTTAAGAGACATGATTTGACACTTTGGCGACTCGAGTACAAAACATGTTTAAACATATTTTCTTTGACATAATAGGTGGGACAAGATGGAGGCTGAAATGGCATGTGTGATGGAGTGTGTTGATGTAACAACCCGCATATTTATCGAGTTTGTATTTAAATATTTTATTTAAATATTAACTCGTTAATCGGGTTTTGGTCCGAAAAGCTACTTTTTGCAAACGGTCAAATTAGGACTCGAGACCACTTCCATTGAGTTCGAAATGTCGTTTACAATTTTTTAAGTATAAACATCGATAGGTTTGGAGTTATAGCAATTTCACTAACTTTTCCCGCTTTGGACTTTGGGTTAGTTTAGCCTATTAAGCCTAAGTTCCAACCCTCTTCTCCTCACTCTTCATAAATTTCCTAACTAACTCAAGCTTTGGCATTAATGGTGAAGAGAATGGGAAATTAAAACTCCAAGCTCAAATTCAATTGCAAATCCAACATTCAACTCCAAATTCAAGTAGAAGATATTGGATTCAAGCTTTGGATTGCTTCTCCTTGCTTTCAAGCTTCATCTTCATAAACTTTAGTGCAAAGGTGAGATTTTATCTCACAATTCTAGTCTATAACTATATTGGACTGTTGGGAATGATTCCCTATCACTTTTGCATGCACATTTGCATTTGGTTTGAATCGAATTGGCGAAAAACTCCAATTTTTAGTGTTTTTGGTGAAATTCTGCACTTAGGTCGTTCTGCCTATGCTAGGTCGTTCGCGTGGAAAAGTCTCGGCCTCAAAATAGCTCGTTTCCGACCTTAAAATGGCCTACAACGTTAGGTCGCTCGGCACTCGGAATTAGGTCGTAGGTCGTATGGCTCTTAGGTCGTAGGTCGCGGGCTTTTAGGTCGTTAGGTCGCAAACACTTAGGTCGTTTCTGGCCTTAAATCCCCTATATAGCCTTAGGTCGCTCGTTTCTGGCTCCTTAGGTCGTAAGTCGTGGGCCTTTAGGTCGTAGGTCGTCAGGCCGTTAGGCCTTAACTCGTGTGGCCTTAGTTCTTTAAGTCGCTCGGCCCTGCCTTCCATTTTTAGGTCGCATGAACTTCTAACCCGCTAGGTCGTTGGACCTATAACCCGTTAGGTCGTTGGGCCTATAACCCTTAGGTCGTTAGGCCGTTAACCCACTAGGTCGCATGACCTATAACCTGTTAGGTCGCTCGACCGTTTACTCCGTTAGGTCGTATGACCTTGTTCCACTAAGTCGCTCGACCCTTAGGTCGTAACACTTTAAGTCGCACGCCTTTCACACCATTAAGTCGTGAGTTTAATTAGGTTGCTCGGCCTTAAAACGTTAGGTCGCTTGACCTGTGCTATTATTAGGTCGTGAGTTCCTTAGGTCGCTCATCTCCCTTAGGTCGCTTGACCTGTGCTATTGTTAGGTCGCGAGTTCCTTAGGTCGCTCGTCTCCCTTAGGTCGCTTACCTGGTTGAGTCGCACCTCACCTTAGC
This sequence comes from Allium cepa, assembly GCA_030765085.1. NCBI lineage: Eukaryota > Viridiplantae > Streptophyta > Magnoliopsida > Asparagales > Amaryllidaceae > Allium > Allium cepa. The sequence continues at coordinate 431,381,753 of CM060941.1, forward strand.
TCGGCCATGATTAGGTCGCGAGTTTCCTTAGGGTCGCTTACTCCTTTAGGTCGTGACTCTTTAGGTCGAAACCCTTTAAGTCGCTGGACCCCCGCGACCTGACCGGGCAGGTCGAACCCCGTAAGCGGTGGCGTTGCCCCCGCACCCCCACCTTGGGGGGGTTGCCACCCCCTTGGACCCCCCCTCCGTAGGGGATCTTATCTGAAAAACATTGAGCTGATTTCCTTGGATTTTATTCGCATCTCCGTATGCGATCTTTGTGACTGATTGTTTCTACACTTGCTTATGTGTTTTGTCACTTTATAATATAAAGGTTTCAATACTAGTAGTAAATATCAAAACTCTTTTAACAAATAATTTCAACTCTATTTTTAATAACAAAGCTCTTTTCTTAAACCGTTTTCCAATCTATTAGTATATACAAGCCTTTACCTCACTCGGATGAGAAATCTAATTAAACGACTTAGTAAAACAAGTGGTATGAAACGCTTGCGTTTACTTCGTCGGTTAATTCTTGGACTTGTTCGATTGAACCTCTTGTGACAATTTTATTAGTGAAGATTTACAGTTTGTTTGTAAATATTTAAGTTAAGCAAGTGGTTATGGGACATGAAGCTAAACTTCTATATTTACTAGCTTAGTGTAATTGACACTTCTCGTTGATCTTGATGATCGCTTTATGAATTAGACTAGCAATTGCGCGATGTCTCTTTCATTGCAAGGTTAGACTAGACACCACTTGTGTGATTCCATTCACACCTACCTTTCTGCTTTTTGGTTAGTCTTGACCTCAATCTGTGTGATTCCATTCACACATGCGGGGTAGCTCCCCTTGGTCTTCGGACCGTCATGTGATAGGCCTCTTTTCCTTTTTATGATTTCTGGATTTCTTGCATTGATTTCTGGAATTTATGTCATTGACTTGTTATGAGTACAAGTTTAGGGTATGATGCCCTCTTCGAATCTTTGAGAAGATTCTTGTGATATTGATTATCTCTTATTGATTGATCTTCTGTTGATCATTGTTTACATACTTATAGTGGTATGTCGTTATGGATGTTTATGTTTATGCCATATCTTTTATGTTATATCATGTCATCTGATATTTATAGCTAGACTGATCCGTTTATTATTTTCTTAAATAATACTCGGGTCAGACCGAGATGTTACAGGTGCTTCTGCTTGACTTCTTCCCAGGGATTCATCACTCTGACTTTTGGCTAACTGTTTAGATTAGCAGTTTTTGTTGTATACACTTGAGATATAGACTCATAGTTGTATTCTTTTGTATAGCACGTGTTGCTATTCTTTTGTATTATCGTGGATCTTATTGACCATTACTCTGATGTACACTTTCATGTGTTAGTTATATATTCATATCTTCTTCCGCCTTTGTGATATGGATATCTGTGACTGATTTGTGATATGATTATTTCTATGTTTGTTTCCGAAGATTATTTATAGCCACCGTGTGATAAGCAATTACATGGATGGTCGCTCCTCAACAGCCTTATTCTCCGTGCTAGTTGACAGCACTACTCCGGAGTGTTCTTGGCTAGCGTGGGTATAGAGGTGGGGCGTCACAGTTGAGGTGGCAAAACAATGTGGAGGGTAAAGGATAAGGGGTGTTTAGATAATTTACATTTTCACTTGCTTATAAATACCCTTTCATCTCTCTAAATTTTCCTCTTCCTCCACCAATCAGATCCCTCTCATATCTTGTCCAAATAGAGTTATTACTTTTGTCAAACCACATCAAATTCAAGTGGCTACAACTTTTATGTTGATCTCTTCTTTAAATTTTGAGCATAGTTTCAAAATATCAATTGTTTATAGAGTATTTTTGGACCCAGAATTTCAAGTCCGAAAATGGTCCTTCATCTTTTGACCCTATCTTCTTCATAACTAACTGAAATTGAGTGACTCTTTTTTCAAAATTGTAGAAAAAATAATTTTATAAAACTTTTCTCTTTACCACTTTTCCAAAACCGAAAAGTAAACTGTCCATAATTTAGTTGGAAAATGTCCTATTTTCGGGTGCATTTTTTAGAATTCGAAGATTAGCAGTCGCTCCACCTTTCCAAGTTTCACTTCCTTCTTCTTTCTAGGATAATCATGCCTAGTGCAATAAGGGTCTAAGGCTCCATCTTTTGTTTAGGAATGGAAGTGATAGGTCATAACTAAAGTTAGCGAGGGTTTGGATTGCTTTCCGTGAGTAAAACTACACCTTCTTAAACCAAGTTTTCACTATGTTAATGTTCATGTAATAGCCTGTGAATGCTTATCGCATATGTGAAGTGGGGGTTTGGTTCTTTGTTTGTTTCATGCTTTGAAAAGTTGTCGTATTTGAAAGTTAGTAAGCATGTGGTTAGCTATATGAAAAGTTGGTGGTTAAAGTTAATATAATTGTTAGTAAATACTTATTACATGTTGTATCATCATTATTTACCTTGTATTGCGCTTAAACCATTCCTATGTGATGTTTGGATGTTATGTCTAATGTCATAAGTTTGTTTGCCAAACTGCTCGTATAGCGATAGTCGTTATATCGACACTTCTGGAAAATCACCTTTTATCGAAACTGTTTGGTTTTATTATCATGCTTGGAATTATTTTATATGCCAAGAAAATTTTCGATTAGTGATGTTTTCGAAAAAATTAATTATTTTAATAATTATTTATTTAATTAATTAATTAGTTAATTGATCAATTACTTAATTAAAATGATTAAGGTTAAATAATTGCTTAGTTAATGATGTGTTTTAAATTTAACTAATTACTTGGTTAATGATTGTTCAAATTAATTAATCATTTTATTTAATGATGTTTATATTTAATTAATCATTTTATTTAATGATATTTATATTTAATTAATCATTTTATTTAATGATTTTTAAGTATAATTAATCATTCAATAACCATGAATAAAAGTTAACTAATTAATTTGATAATGATGCTTTTAAATTAATAAATCTTTTTAATAAATGATTTTTAAAATCTATCAACTTCTTTCAACCCAATTAATCTTTCCGTTATTGATGTTCATAATTACCAAATCGTTTTTAAATAATGCGAATTAATCAATTATTAATTTACTTTAATTAATTATATTTAAAATTATTAATTAATTAAATTAATGACGTTTTAAAGGTGATTTACCCTTTTTAATTAATGGTTATTGGAGTTAATTAATCAACTTAATTTATGAAGTTTCAAAGTGAATTTATCAAAGTAACAAGGATATTTTGACTTTGTTATTCATTTTAAATAATGATAATTATTTATTTATTAATTTAATTAATTATAGTTAATTGAATTAATAGGTTTAAAAGTGGTTTATCCATTTTATTATTTAAAGACATTTGAAGTTCAAAATATCAGATTGTGTGATGAAGTTAAAAGTTAGTTAATCAATGTAATAGGGATATTTTAAGTTATTAAATCCTTTTTAAATTAATGTTTTGAAGTTATAAACTCTTTTAATAAGGTGTTCTAAAGCTAATACTTGTAATGTGAGGCCAAGCACGAATTTGGGTTTTTAAAAGAAAAACTTTGATTCGTTTATGGAAATGAATTATTTCCGTAAAGCGATTCACTTATATGGGAACGATTTATTTGTATACTTGGCACAAAACTTCGAAGAAGAAGACTTGTCGCTATTTCGAAAGTTAAGAATAGTCGTGAGACATGAATTTTAAGTAACACTATCTTGACTTGTCAGGTATTATTGTTTACCAAAAAATAGTACAACTTGGAATTCGATGAGTGGTGATAAATATACAAGAATTAATTTCCATATACGATCGTTTTATATCATCGATATTTGGTTTCTCCGCTATTGGCCGGTTACTTCAGCTTCTTTATTATCGTCATTCTAATATGGTATATTGCTCCATTGAGCTTTGATATCCTTTGTCGAAAATGACTAAACTAAAGAGCGAGGGGGGGCCAAGCTATGTGGGTTGCTCTCATTAGGGTATTCTCACATCCACTCTAGATTGGATTAGGTTTTGAGCATCGGGATATGAAATACTTGGATACTCGGTAACAATTGGTAGGGTTTGGCTTGGAACTTTTCGAGAACCGTCAGAGCCCTCAAGTATATTTCTAGAGTATACCTTAGGTAAAGGGGCGCACCCTCCTAGTCATTATTGAAGATTTTCCTTATTTGATTTGAACCTTTTGAATCTGTTTTCTTTAATTACAATAGGAACAGTCAACCAATCTTCGTGGTGTTCAATTATTGGTTTTGTCCACTCTATGAGTTTGAACTGTTACCTTGTTTAGTCCATTCTACGGATTTTGGATTGTTGTCTCGTACCATCCATTCTGTCCAGTTTAGATTTTTATTCAAACTATTTCCATTCTTTCTTGTCTGGATGTTATACTAATTATGCCATCATCTATGTTTGGATTTGTTCCCTATTGTTCATTTCCATCTTTGTTATGTTTGGTTGTTGTTTATGTGGGAAGAAACCTATTCTACGTTAGCGGCATGATCCCACATGTTATTGTTTAAATACAACCCATTTATTTCATAGTTTTACACATACCAGACATTTTGTCTGACCCGAGTTGTTTATTTTCCCTAAACCCTCGGGTACTCAATTATATTTAAGTAGTACGAGAATAGTAGGTTTTTCTTTGGAGCCCTTTAAATACGATGGACGAGCAGGAGGTTCCTTAGTTATCTAGTATTTGTTTCAACTGTATGATTATGTAGTTGTATTTTTATCTTAAAAATGAAAAATTGAAATGTATAGCTATCAATCTGCTAGAAGGATTATTTTTATTACTCTTATAACTCCTTATAAGGAGTAACCTTTTGTACTATATTATTTTATATTATATGTAACCATTACGATGTGAGGTTTATCTATTCTATCTTGTTCTGTTCTTTATTTTACCCCAATTCAGACGCTTGGGCAATGGTGCATGAATACCATGGCGGTATTAAGCGTCCTTCTTAGGGGTCAGAAAGTTGGGTCATAACAGAAGCCTTCAACCCCAGTCTACGCGGCCTGGTTGGAGCACCTCCTAGAAGGAGGAGGGGTAAGCCTTTAGTGCTATCATCAAAGGCCTCACTAAAGCATCAAACTAGCCATCGGTATCTACCACCAAAGCCTCCCTAAAGCGCCTCCTAGAGGGAGGTCGGATAAGTCATTGGTCCTACTTAATATAGTTAACCAAATGCATCGGACCTAAACCATCACCAATGATAGTTATAAGGGGCTCGAGCCAAAGTAGTGCTCTCAAATCAGTTTAATATAGAGCCAAGTAGTGCTCGCAAGTGTACCAAAATTTGAGCCAAAGAAGCACTCTCGGATCAATCAAAATCACGGCCAGGTAGTGCTTCATGTCTAACAAGTTTGAGCCAAGTAACACCCTAGATCGATCAGTCTTCCGAAGGAAGATCTAACGAAATCCAAGCCAATTAGAACTTCAAACCTATCTAACCCCAAGAAGAAAAGATCTTCAAGTATTCCATTGCCAGATATAAGTTTCTGACTTTTTACTATTACTAGATATAGATTTTCAATCTTCTATTGTCCTATATACGGATTTTAGGACTTCTATTATTCTGAACATAGGTTTCTGATCTTCCAGATGGGGATTTCTGATATTCTATATTATTTAAATAGGAATTTCCTTTATTAATCATCCATGTTGAGTTATAAAAGGCTCAATCAGCAGCAATCTCTATTTTACAAACAAGTAGAAAGTGAGCTTAAAAACTCAAAAAATGGAGAAGTGAAATACTACGCATCACGTAGTTTCAAGCCAAAATTTAGTTCTTGATTACATATCCCAGATAACATTCATTTAGTTAAAAAAAATTTACAATTTGATACATTATTTACACGTTTGCAGGCACAAAAGATAGATTAAAGAAAGAAAATATAATCATGACTGGCTCCTGTTACAGCCCTAGACCGTGTGCCGATTTTTCCAAGCTCCTGGTACTTAAGTGGTCAGTTATGTGACGAATGGACATGACCATGAGTTCTTTGAGTTTCTTTTCCCTTTTACGAATGGTGTCTACGTTATCAATCGAGCTAACCTACTCTTTCAGGGTATGACGAATAGTCTTATTAGCTCTCGCAAAGTCCGAATCATACTCATCATCTTTCTAATTTCTTGATTGAAATCATGCTTCTCATGTTCGACTTTTTGAACTTTAATTTCATATTCGTTGATGCATTGGGATATTTTTTCCTCCCACTTCTTATTAAAATACTGCATCATTCGAAATTTAACTTAACTATGCCACTTAGAGACCATTATGTTATTCAAATCCGGAGGAGGGTTTCATAAAATAAAAAACTCATGATTAGACGAGAATATGAATCTTGTTCTTCATCTTGGAGTAGGAGAGGGAAGGCTAGAATCACCCCTACTTACAATAAGCTCCAAAGATTGCCATGATACTTGGCTTTTTATTAGATCTAATTCGAGATCACTTATTTTCTGATGTAGCCTAGCTATCTCATTGTTAGCTTCGATGGGGAGGTTAGATTCACGGGCTGTGTCCTTTCTCCTTTTCAATGTCTGAAGCTTATTCTTCATTTCTTTAAATTCTGCCTCCATAAGAGCAGTCATTTCTTTGTAAGCACTAAAAGTTAATTTTAATAGTTCTATGCCACTCACATGCATCGGGTTATTTGGGAATCGTAAACCAAGTCATCTCGAGATGATCCTTTCTCTTATATATATGCAAACAGCCGATCTTTAACTTTAATAATTCGTGAGGTGTCTAAGGAGTCAGATTTACATGCTAACTTAGCGTCCTAATAAAATTAAAGAAAACAAAAACCTATACATGAATGATGAACTCTCCCATTAATAACAAACAAAGTTTACAAATAATAACAGGAGTCAAGATTACATTGCAATTTCATTTCAATAATTTTAATTAATATTCTAAGTTTTGAAACCGTGCCCTTAGCCTTTTCAAGTGACCTAGCAGACAAAGTATGTGTAGAATCAAAAGAAGCCTTGATTCCATCTCTAGTATAAATTGAGGGAAAATGATGATACTCCATTCCCCAGCAAAAGGACTACTATGACCAAAAATTAATATTGTGTGGAAGGATTGGATTTTGCTAAGTAATTTCTCCTTCTCGTCACCCAGAAAGTCAAAACAAAAATAAGGTTAATGCCTGTAAATTTCTTGCAAATCTCTAAGGGGATTATGTCTCACCAATTGTGATGTTTTAAGAATCGAGAATTTCTCTGAAAAATCTTTCTTCAATTTGACGAATTTACTTATAAAATCCATAGGAACTGTGCTGCTTGAAAAACCTTTATTATGTGCAATATGTCAGAATCAAGCTAAGAATAGGGAAATTGAAATGATAACATACATAAAAAACTTAGTAACATACAATAATTATACAAGTCATTCAGATTCATACAAAATAGATTTCTTATACATTTCAAAAATAAATCTCTTCCTATTAGATTTAAGTTTTTTAGGGGAAAGATAGTGTAAGGAAAGAGGAATGGAAGCGACACGAGGAAGTTTACAGCATGCCCTGGAATGAGGATCAGTCTAATATTCATCCAAATATCTACGATGAAGGCGTTTGAGCAAATCACCACTATTATCGCCTAAATATAAGAAATCAACAATCAGTCCACTACAATAAACCTTGTACAAGAACTCCACCAGGGTGTCTCTATCATCGATTAGCATCCAGAAGTGGGTCGTCCATTCATGATTCTCTTTTATAAGTCTGGTTCGATGACGATGGGCTTTCTTCATTCGAGGAGCAATCTCTTTTCCTTTAAAATGCCTAAGTGTAAATGCACTCTTAGCAAGCCTCTTGTATTGCTTGGAGAACTAGTTATAATCCTTCATTTATTTGTCGAGCTCTCTATTTAGCCGATCGATTTTCGCTTATTTCTTTCTCAAGTATAAGGTCGGAACAATATTTCAATTTTCTCTTTAACTAAGACAATTAATGTATTAAATAAGAAATCACTTGAAAAGGCTAAGACATTTATATAGAGGTACATATACCTGAGAAATTGGGACGAATGACAATGAAAATTTTCCCTTATCAGTGGGCTTTTGACTTCGAGAAATGCTGCCTTTCTTAGGAGGACCTTTCTTGAGAAGTTAGTAGCATTAACGATTGCTGCCTCTTGAGTAGACATATCTTGATTAGCACCGCTAGATTCATCTTTATTTTTCAGCTCATCAGGTAGACCCATTTCATCATCTTCACTACCACCACCATCGTCATCATTATGACTATTATTATCATCATCTTCATCATGATCATCATCGTCATCATCATCATCAAGGTTATTATCATCGTCATCTCATTTTCCATTAAGCCTTGGCACTTTTTTAACGGGAATACTATCAAATAATAGCAATTTCGCAGCAACAATTTCTTCCTCGATGAGGAATTCTTCCTCAAGAGCCTTTTTATCTTTTTTCTTTTTTAGACTATACTTCCTTTAGCACCTTTCATTCAAGGCTGGAAGAGACAGGAAACCTAAGTCTGGACATTTGTAAATATTTTTAATGTATAGAACATATAGTGCCTTTTCATAGCACTTCTCATTGATTTTAGGAAGAGCAACATCGTGGAAGAAGGCAAATTTATTCTTAGCATCTTTAACGATGTTACTCAAACAATCTAGAAGTTCAGATTTTTTTTTCCAATTGGCTTTTGAGCAATTTGTTTCTCTCGATTAGTTCAGACATCTCCTTTGACGACCTAGTGTTTTCAACTTCCAAGTCTTTCACTTTCACCTTTGGAAAAGAAGCCAGTGTATCCTTTTCAGCATCCGCTTTGTCTCTTTTTGCAGCAATATCGATCATCTCCTTTTGAGGGAAAGAAAACTTTTCCTTAAGCTCAGCCACTTTAGACAAGGCTCTTGTGAAACGTTCCTAAGAAGAAATATGTAAAAATGAAATTCAAGAAGTTGAAATTAAAAAGTAAATTAAGAAAACATACTGATATAATTTGTTTAATAATAAAGAAAAGGTGGTCATCGAAGTAGGCCGGAGGTTATGGTGATCAAAAGGAAGCAACACAAGAGGACTGAATCGCCAATCGAGCCAGTTCCTCAAAATTCATCGTTGAAGACTAAGGCTGAACCCTTGAGGGAAGAGGATCAGCTAGAGAAAGGATCAAACCAAGTTCCGTGCATATGCGATCAATAGATGATGGAGAGAGGAAAGGAAACTTTAAGAAAAGGATCAGAAGTCTGAACTTCTTAGGATGCCTCAACTTGAGTCAATATTCACTTGCTCTATCTCCTCCATGATGGTTGGGTAAAATTCACCCGGAGTTTAGGTCTTTTTTTCTAACGGGGAGGAGGAGCATCGTTAAGAACATCAACGTATGTCCCTTCTCTTTTAAATGCTTCAATAGCTTTGGCGATAGAATTCTTAAAGGAAACAAGTTCGATTGGCTGAGGGATAGTTGGAGATGCATCTTTTCCTTTTCTCTTTTTGGACACAGTAGTTTTGACTCTAGGTTCTTTTGGAAAAATAATAAGAGCATTTGGACCTAAAATAAAGAATGGAAGTTAGTAAACTGATAACATCAGTAATTTCCTTTTTTACCATATTAAAAATTACCATCGGTATCAGGTTGCATCGGGGAATTAATCGTGAAAACTCCAAAATCGCCCAACGGTAACGAGCCAACTCCTTGAGCGTTGCATTTAACCATGGATGGCTCTCTTAAGATCTTATGGTGGTTCAAGATGATAGAGTGTTGTATGAGCTTCTACATGGTTAGGAGTGTAAGCCTATTTCTCTTATTATCATGTAAAAGAATTAGGGGGTTTACGGTCTTTTGATCTTCAGAGCGTAGATTTTTAGGAGGAGGATTTGGGAAATGACAATTGTCAGTAAATAATAGTAAATAAATAACGACAGTCAAGGATAATAAGCTATGTACCAGTAGAAAATTTTCTTCTGATCTTAGAGAAGCATTTGATGAAGAAAATTTGTGTTTCCCATGATCTTTCTTTATTAACAGATTCAGAAAATAAGCTTTTCGAGTGAGGATAAACTCGATACAGTTAGTGGCTTGGCTGATCACCCACTTTAGCAAGGTCGTCTAGGTAGTAAAGAAAATTAGGATTAGGAGATGGAAGCCCAATTCCCGAGTAAAGACCTCCAGGCAAGTTAAACACATGTAAGCATTAGGCAGAAGCTGGATGGTGCAATGTCCAAGTGCTCCAGATATCTTGTCAGGAAGTCTAGGAAGGGGAGGTAGCTTGTATGCAAAATATGAATAGGAGTGAAAGCAAAATATCCTTCTGGAGGATTCTGGACATTGTCGAAGAACTAGCTGAGGCAGCCTCAATCATAATAATCCCATATTGATCGAGAATGAAGTCAACTTCGGCTTGAGAAGTAATGTATGATGGATTAGTAACATAACTTTCTTTTTTATCAGTTAAAGGTTAAGGATTAGGTTTTAAACCAGCTTTCTTGATGGACTTCTCAATAGGTTTATTACTCTCCATTGTCCTACCAAGATGGTTTTATTCTTTATTTAAAAGTTAATCATGGTAATATAGTTGGAACATGTGAAGTTAAGTGTTTTGTCTTTTAAATAATCCGTTCATCCCTGAAAAAGAGGGCAAATAGAAAATTTTAAACGAAAACTTAAAGAATCTCATAACTATAACCAATGTCGGAATAAAAAATATGGTAGTTATCTAAGCAATTTTATAGCATGATGATATGAATTTAAAGTTTACATTTTTATCCGACCTCAATAGACAACGATGACACGAATCAAAAATATGGTAGCTAACTAAGCAAATTTATACCATGATAAAAACTAAAATATCGAATGTGTCGCAGTCATAAAATGCCGTAGCTACAAAGTGTTGAATATGCGATTATATAATTTTTGTTTGATGATAATATATATATATATATATATATATATTCGTGTAAATGTATTTGTTATTGTACTATTTTATTTTTCATAGATTAAATAAATATTTGCTGAATAAAAATAAATAACACAGAATTTGAATTCAAACAGAATTTTATTCAAACAAATATTTATTACAATCTTTGAATAGTACAAAGCTCAAACTCTCACTATATATATACAATTTCAATTACAGTATAAATTTGATTACATCACGATTCACATTTACATTTGACCTCACTACATATCACTCATTCACTCAACTCGTATTTTATCTTCAACTTTGTTCCAAATTGAATCCAGCATCTGAGCAATCTGCAAAAACATACGCTAACGCGGTAAAATTGAAAATATAAATTTTTGCAGTGTAAAATAAAAGTGGATTTATAAAATAATATCTGCCTCGGTTATTTGGGTTGTTCGTCATCATTTAATTTTCAATTCATCATACAAGAATGGCTTGTGACAGACACAGTGTATCACTATATATGCCATAAGGCCGTGCACACCGATATATACACTTGATAAATTTACAGGGACAGCTGAGCACAGGTCAAACCCAAAATACCGGATTCAACTCAAGTGCAATAAAATAATGTCACAATTTTCAGCACAGGTCAAATCCGAGCTACAAGCTGAATTCAACACAGGTGCAACTCAAATGAATGTTATGATCAAAATATGTATATATACATGTCAATCTGGTAGCAAGCAAAGTCAACAAAACATGCATCACATACACGGCAACTTCAAAATCAAACATATGCACCATGCAAATTCTGGAGCAACAACCCAGGCGGTCATTGCCATGCTTCAGACAAATTCGAATCATGGACATTCCTAACAAAAAAAACACATGGATGCAACTTTTGATACAAACAAAGCTATTACACCAACTTGAAGATTCTGGACTCACGCACTTTCACATGGTGGCCATCGCCACACTTCAGACAAGTTTGATTCATGGACAAACTTATGAAAAATGCACAAGGAAGCCAATGCAAGACAAGTTCCAAATGCATTTTCTCAGCAGGACGGTCCATATCAGCAGGAAGTTCTCAACACACAGTACATGATTAATTCAAACAACATTTCTCATATTCAGACTTGGGCTCATCCAAAAAGTAAAAGACAACCATATAGCAACACGCCTTCTAACGTGAAAAGATATTTAGGACTGCCTTCGTTGCATCAAACTCAGTTTAAAAGACATGGTATTACACTAGGATATAAATGCAAACATGAATAACTCAATGCAACATGACAATGCAGACTCGTGTACACAAGCATCAGGCTCAAAATATGCTACAGGATGATCGAACTTAATGCTACACAGTCCAGACCAGGAATCTGACTCGAGCATATGTACACAAGCGATCAAGTGGTCTGCAACAATACCATGGAATCACATGAACAAGCCGTAAGCTACTGACCGGAGTCATAGAAAAAAAGAACAAAATCAACAAATGACAGAGAATTGAAAACCACAACCATGCTACAGTGAAGTACAACATCAAGATCAAATGCCACCAGACAACAGAATGCATGAACACAGGAATATATATATGCGGCAGAGACAATATCAAAGCAACGGTGACGGTCGAAATTAATACAGAGTCATGGAATCACATACACAATATCCGATGTCGAAGTCAGGAAAAGTTAAGCCAGAAATAGGAAATGTTGGTGATGAAAAATTTGACTCTACAGTTACGAAGAATTCAAAAGACGATAATAGAAATGACTGGTAGAAGTAGAAAATGCATTGCCTTTTGATACTACCTGCACAACATCAAGTAAAATCAATTTGAAGCCATGAACAACTGATCGTACTCAAGATGAACAAGTCGAAATCGTGGTGGCCAAGAAAATTGACCAAGTCATAAATCAAAACCGTGAGTGCCAAGTATCAATTTATATGAACTTGAAAAAGTCAGAGATCGAGATCCAAACGAAATCAAACGGCCGAAGCTAAATATTGAAAATATCAGACGAATGCAAATCTAAGGATTCAAATCCTATATAAACCATAACATCATCGGCAACGAAAATCATCGAGTTCAAGCATTCAATCAGAAAGTAAAAAGAGCAAAAAATTACATACCGAAGCCATCTCGAACTCGATCAAATTCGAAGTAGTCAAAGCAAAAAGGGAAACCATCGATTGACAGATAAGGAACGCCGAATCAATTATTCAATCGAGCATTCAAAGACGCTTCTTCGAATTTCACGAAAAGCCCTAATTTTAATCAGGGAGGAACGAACGAAAAAAGCGCTAATTTTGAACGAACAGAGCCGCAATTATCTCAATTAAGGAACGGGCCACAAAAGTTATAAAAGGAGAAAAAGGGTCGGCCATTTATTTTATAAGGGTTATAGTTTTTAATTTAGGATTTATTTGTTTTAAATTTTTTTAATTGTATTTTCAATTTTAAACCGTTGTAATTTCTAGTCGTGTGACTAGGGGACAAACTACGTGGCGTAGTTTGAGAATTCGCAACTCAGTGGCTGAGTTGTGGTAAGGTTTTGAGCGTAGAGTTAGGTTAGTCAGTAGCGGGTGTCGCGAGTTTACATGTGTAAGCGTGTAACTACTTAATTTCTAGTAGAAACCTTAGGGGCAGCATGTAGGCAGGGTTTTGCCGAAGCTGGGTAAATTCTATGTTGTTCTATTTCTGCATTTATTATTCTGCTATTATATGTGCTGCTATTATTCTGTGGTCTGTGTTGAAATAATTTTATAAGCTTCCGCAATAATTTTTATAATTAATAGTTTCACCCTATTCACCCCCCCTGTAGGGTGAAATCGATCCTACAAGTGGTATCGGAGCTAGGTGCAAAAGCCGTTTTTGTTTTAAAAATTTGATTTTACAAAAACCAATTTTTTGTTTTAAAATTTTGAATTTTTAAAATGGCTTCTTTTAATACTGCTTTTGCTGAGGGTCAATCCATAGTTAGACCACCAATGTTCAATGGTGAATATGCCTATTGGAAAAATAGGATGGAAATTTTTCTGAAAACCATTGACGCTTGGAATATTGTTGAGACAGGTTATAGAACACCTACTATAACTGTAGATAATCAGGAAATAGAGAAACCAAAGGATCAATGGAAAGAACTAGAAGATAAATTACAAAATTCTAATGCTAAAGCTATGAATTCTAATATCTGTTCATTAGATAAATTTGAATTTAATCGTGTCTCACGTTGTCTAACTGCGCAGGAAATATGGCACAAACTAGAAGTGACCCACGAAGGGACATCTCAAGTCAAAAAATCTTGCCTTGCCATGCTAAGAAGCGAATACGAGAACTTCACAATGATGAAGGAAGAAAATATCAAAGAGATGTATGGACGACTTTCCAATATCGTATACAAATCAAATGCTCTCGGAAAATCATACACGGAATTGGAAATAGTCCGAAAAATCCTCAGAGTCCTTCCACGAAGATTTGAAGCAAAAGTTACTCCCATTCAAGAATCAAAAGATTTAAAACAGATGAAAGCTGAAGAACTCATCAGAAATCTCACCACTTATGAGCTAGAAATGAAATTCAAGGAAGAGCGTGAAGGAGGAGATACTCGAAAGAAATCAATAGCTCTCAAAGGAACAACCAAAAGTGATGATGATAACGATGGAGAGCAGAATTAGAGCTGTTAATAAAGAAATTCAAAATGTGGAATTACAAATACGGAAATCCAGCTCGAATTCAAAAATTGAAAAGCAGAATAGGCAAAACACTAGACTACTCAGAAGAACAGAAGATCATCTGTCATAAGTGCAACCAACCCGGACACATCAAGCCCAATTGTCCTCAAAATCGACGCGACTTTGAAAAGAAATCAAAAAGGAGAAGTTTTGCAGCTACATGGAATACAAGTGATGAAGATAGTCAAAGTAGTAGCAGTGAGAGTGAGAAAGCAGATATGTGCCTTCAAGGTAATATAACTAACAGCGACGATGACGAGCCAAGCGAGGTATCAAAACTCACTCACTCACAATTACTTATATATCTCCACGAAGTAAATGGCTGTTTTGAACGACTTAGGGAGAAGTATGACAAACTTGAATCACAAAAAGATACTTTGATAGAATTAAATGAACAACTTGACCAATTAGTTAAAAACTATCAAAGTAGGATCCCTGAGTGTGATAAGTGTCCAACATTCGAAGAAGAAATTAAAAAATCAGAAATTAATATAAAATCACTTGAAAATGAAATTCTGATTTTGAAAGAGAGTGAAAATACGAGGATAGAGAACTCTATTAAAAAGTGCACACAATTATTGAACGAAAATGAATCTCTTGAAACACAAGTCCAACAATTGTCAACGACTTTAGATAAATTTTCAAAAAGTGAAAAATCATTGAATATGCTATTAGGGAAGCAAACTGTTAATACAGTTAGACAAGTACTTGGATATAATCAATCTAAAAATGTTAGAAATGAGAATAATCAAGTAAATTTAATGTGCACAATTTGTAGAAAATTTGGACGAAATCAAAATAGTTGTTGGTATAGACCCAAACACGTGAAAACTATACCAATTTGGGTTCCAAAAGGCAAAAATATAAAATCTCTCAAAGTTAAAAAAATTTGGTGCCAAAGGGAACATATATAAATAGTTTTGTGTCTCCACAAAATTATTTTTCTAAATATTCTGCCACTAACAATCATGGACCTATAAAAACAAATAGGTCACAAAAATCTTTCATCGTGTAGGTGTGGTGGCAGGCTAAGGAACAACAATAGTGCCACTTGGATTCTAGCTGTTCCAAGGGCACACCGAGCGACAAAGCAAAGTTCCTTAGTCTAGTATAAAGGTGACAGAATCACAATGGACAACAACGAAAAATATCGTAAAGGTAAAATAGGTAATGGTATATTTATTTGAACGATATATTAAATGTGATAATCTGCACTGTAATCTGAGTTAAATCAGCCAATAATGAGATGATGAAATAATGATGATTTTGATTCTGACTTATTCAAAATTGTTGGCCAATTATATTCTAATGCTAAAAACACTATAAAAATCTCTAGATTCTTTGAATTACTTCATATATATTAGTTTGGATTAAAAATAGTATTTTGTTGGATGATAATACATTTGGTTATAATACGGCTAACTCTATATTCACGGTTTTTGATTATTTACACGGTTTCAATTCAAATTCAAGAGAATGTGATTTAAAATGCTATTAAAATTGTTTTTGAGATATTTTGTTGCACACTTCATGATCTGGTTTATCAAATTCAATTGATGATAATTTGGACTGAAAGAGAAATTCAGATGCAGATTACACTGGTAATCTAATTGATAGAAAACTTACTATTTGAACGTGATTTTTGTAGAAGACATTTAGTAACTGCATCGTTTTTTAAGAAAATATCTGCATATTTTTCAATTCAAATAATTTTCAAATAGCAGAATTTTTTCTCATATAACCCCCTTCGAGAAAATCATTTTTGACCATATTTTCAGATCAGTCATATTTGAAAAATTGACTTTATAATTATTTGAATTTGATTTTAAATGACTATTTTGACTAATCTGATTCCCTAATAATTATCTAAAAATAAAAAATAAATAGTAATTGAAAAAAAAGTGACGAGTGTTGATATTTATCATATATTATGACTCGAGACGGTATAATTAGCAAATTTCTTTAGAAATTTAAACAAGAGTTATAAAACTTTTTGTTGGTAAAAATTCCATGACCATCTCTATTTCTATCATAGTTCTAACGACCATCACTCATCAAAATTCAATATAGTTTGTCGATATGTGGTACTTTAATCAGGAATCATTCGTTTTTCATTTTATATTTATTTTATAAAAAAAATAAAAGAAAAAATAATAATAAATAAAATAAATAAATACCAAAGTATTCACTCTCATTTAAAAGTCCTCACGGTTATGCATGGGTGAATTACTTGGAATTTATTATGTACTTCCATGCTCATTTAAAAGTCCTCACGGTTATGCATGTATGGAACGCATATCAAAAATTGATTTTTAAAATAAACAAGTTGATTCTAATCCCATTTAAAAGTCCTCACGGTTATGCGTGGTTAGAAGATACTTGAATTCATTTTTTTTAAATAAAATTAGAATACTACTAATCTCATTTAAAAGTCCTAACAGTTATGCATGATTAGTAGATATTCAAATTCCCGATATAAATATACCATATATAGACACTACTGTATGGTTTTATATGACGACAACATTCCCATCATTCTAAAAGTGGAATATGCGCCTAACAAAATATTTATAATTTTTGTTTGATTTTTTTATTGAAATTTAATATTTATTATCAATTGAGTTTTTAATGTTGAATTAATATCGATCACTGTATCTCTATTTTCTCTAACATTATTACTCTTTTGCTGATAATAAAAAGGGAGAGAAAAGTTAAGATTTTGTCAAATAAAATCAAGCAAAGGTCAAATATTTTCCATTTGCATATAGGCTCATTTGCATATTTTAATTGTATGCATATATGTAGGGGGAGCTTTGTGTAGAGAGGAAGCATTTAAATAGGGCGAGCAATTACAGTATATCTACGATCAAATACAGTTAACATATTCAAAATCTTAAATATAGGTATGTTATCATCAAAAGGGGGAGATTTTCGAATATGCAATTATACGATTTTTGTTTGATGATAATAAACATATATATATATATATATATATTCGTGTAAATGTATTTGTTAATGTACTATTTTATTTTTCATAGATTAAATAAATATTTTCTGAATAAAAATAAATAACACAAAATTTAAATTCAAACAGAATTTTTATTCAAACAAATATTTATTACAATCTTTGAATAGTACAAAGCTCAAACTCTCACCATATATATACAATTTCAATTACAGTATAATTTTGATTACATCATGATTCACATTTACATTTGACCTCACTACATATCACTCATTCACTCAACTCTTATTTTATCTTCAACTTTATTCCAAATTGAATCCAGCATCTGAGCAATCTGCAAAAATATATGCTAACGCAGTAAAATTGGAAATATAAATTTTTGCAGTGTAAAATAAAAGTGGATTTTGAAAATAATATTTGCCTCAGTTATTTGGGTTGTTTGTCATCATTTAATTTTCAATTCATCATACACGAACAGCTTGTGACATACACAGTGTATCACTTTATATGCCATAAGGCCGTGCACACCGATATATACACTTGATAAATTTACAGGGACAGGTGAGCACAGGTCAAACCCAAAATACCGGATTCAACTCAAGTGCAATAAAATAATGTCACAATTTTCAGCACAAGGTCAAATCCGATCTACAAGCTGAATTCAACACAGGTGCAACTCAAATGAATGTTATGATCAAAGTATGTATATATACATGTCAATCTGGTAGCAAACAAAGTCAAAAAAACATGCATCACATACACGGCAACTTCAAAATCAAACATATGCATCATGCAAATTCTGGAGCAACCACCCAGCAGTCATTGCCATGCTTCAGACAAATTCGAATCATGGACATTCCTAACAAAAAAAACACATGGATACAACTGTTGATACAAACAAAGCTATTGCACCAACTTGAAGATTCTGGACTCGCACACTTTCACATGGTGGCCATCGCCACGCTTCAGACAAGTTTGATTCATGGACAAACTTATGAAAAATGCACAAGGAAGCGAATGCAAGACAAGTTCCAAATGCATTTTCTCAGCAGGACAGTTCATATTAGCAGGAAGTTCTCAATACACAATACATGATTAATTCAAACAACATTTCTCATATTCAGACTTGGGCTCATCCAAAATGTAAAAGACAACCATATAGCAACACGCCTTCTAACGTGAAAAGATATTTAGGACTGCCTTCGTTGCATCAAACTCAGTTTAAAAGACGTGGTATTACACCAGGATATAAATGCAAGCATATATGCAACATGAATAACTCAATGCAACATGACAATGCAGACTCGTGTACACAAGAATCAGGCTCAAAATATGCTACAGGATGATCGAACTTAATGCTACATAGACCAAACCAGGAATCTGACTCAAGCATATGTACACAAGTGATCAAGTGCTCTGCAACAATACCATGGAATCACATGAACAAGCCGTAAGCTACTGACCGGAGTCACAGAAAAAAAAGAACAAAATCAACAAATGACGGAGACTTCAAAACCACGACAATGCTACAGTGAAGTACAACATCAAGATCAAATGCCACCAGAGAACAGAATGCATGAACATAGGAATATATATATGCACCAGAGACAATATCAAAGCAATGGTGATGTTCGAAATTAATACAGAGTCATGGAATCACATACACAATATCCGATGTCGAAGTGAGGAAAGGTTAAGACAGAAATAGGAAATGTTGGTGATGAAAAATTTGACTCTACAGTTACGAAGAATTCAAAAGACGATAATAGTAATGACTGGTAGAAGTAGAAAATGCATTGCCTTTTGATACAACGTGCACAACATCATGCAAAATCAATTTGAAGCCATGAACAACTGACCGTACTCAAGACGAACAAGTCGAAATCGTGCTGGCCAAGAAAATTGACCGAGTCATAAATCAAAACCGTGAGTGTCAAGTATCAATTTATACGAACTTGAAAAATTCAGAGAAATCATCAACATCCAAACGAAATCAAATGGCCGAAGCTAAATATTGAAAATATCAGACGAACGCAAATCTAGGGATTCAAATCCTATATAAACCATAACATCATCGGCAGCGAAAATCATCGTGTTCAAGCATTCAATCAGAAAGTAAAAAGAGCGAAAAATTACATACCGAAGCCATCTCGAACTCGATCAAATTCGAAGCAATCAAAGCAAAAAGGGAAACCATCGATTGACAGATAAGGAACGCCGAATCAATTATTCAATCGAGCATTCAAAGACGCTTCTTCGAATTTCACAAAAAGCCCTAATTTTAATCAGGAGAAACGAACGAAGAAAGCCCTAATTTTGAACGAACAGAGCCGCCATTATCTCAATTAAGGAACGGGCCACAAAAGATATAAAAAGAGAAAAAGGGTCGGCCTTTTATTTTACAAGGGTTATAGTTTTTAAATTAGGGTTTATTTGTTTTAAATTGTTTTAATTGTATTTTCAATTTTAAACCGTTGTAATTTCTAGTCGTGTGACTAGGGGACAAACTACGTGGCGTAGTTTGAGAATTCGCTACTCAATGGCTGAATTGTGGCAGGGTTTTGAGCGTAGAGTTAGGTTAGTCAGTTGCGGGTGTCGCGAGTTTACGTGTGTAAGCGTGTGACTACTTAATTTCTAGTAGAAACCTTAGCAGCAGCACGTAGGCAGGGTTTTGCCGAAGCTGGGTAAATTCTGTGTCGTTCTATTTCTGCATTTATTATTCTGCTATTATCTGTGCTGCTATTATTCTGTGATCTGTGTTGAAATAATTTTATAAGCTTCCGCAATAATTTTTATTATTAATAGTTTCACCCAATTCACCCCCCTCTAGGGTGAAATCGATCCTGCACAAAGTTGAAGGTAATTGTATAAAAAAACAATGGTGGGGCTTCATTATTAAAACATATATACAAGAAAACGTCAAAAATAGATGGCTTCGATCCTAATTGACATCAAATACGTTACCGGCATTATTAACTAAAATAGGCAATATCAATGACTAAAAGTCCCACGGCTAAGAATAACCTCTCTTCGACTTAATCAAAGAGGTATGAAGTGACTTTAACCACACAAGTTAAACAATAAGTCCCTTAGTAGCGATGATTGTTGCGATAAGGCTTTTCTCACCTTACTAAAACTAAAGTTCAATGTCTTCAAAGATGCTATGGTTCTGTTAGTTTCAATTTTGTTATTGTCATGTTTAATTTATTCCTATAATACTAGAAATTTTAGCAAATAGAACAGAAGTTTGGAAATGTGTCATATCGACTTCAATGTCATAACGACATCGATGAGAGCCGAAGTCCATAAAATAAAGAACAAAATTGAAGTCATGTAATTTTATTAACTAACAAGCCTATAATATCCTAAATCAATTCTAAATTAAATTGAAATCTAGTTGAGCAATGCAAAGACATTACGCTAAGGGTTAACAATTATTGAATCATACAACCTACTTTAAATTTGCTAATGATATAGGAATTTCAACACTAAAACTAATTAAAGTAAAAGCAATTATGGATATGTTGCGTAGCCATAAATGCTAGACCCTCAAATCAGAATTATTGATTAATAAATTCGAAGAATCAACGATCGAAATTGGCTATAAAATTAAAACCAATCAAGGAAAATAGGTGAATTCGATGACCGATTTGAAATTAATAAAACCCTATTCACGATTTTAGCACAAAAAATTATGCTTGTAAGTAAGTAGAATGAAAATTATACGTAATCTTTGAATCGATTTAGAGAACGAAATTTCTATAACTAAGTCGAATAATCTGATACTTACTCAAACTTTTTGATTATAAGTTAATGTGGAGTGAAGAAGAATCCAACTGTTTATAGAAGAATGGGGGATGGTTGAACACCATCAATATGTTTCAAATGAACGATTAGATTATAGAGTGGAAGACTAATAGGCGGGAAGATGACTCCGATGATCTGGACCTTAAATGTCAAGGATTAATTATACTAGGGGTCAAATGTTATTGCTATAAATTCCATTGAAGTAGGTCGAAGATCCACAGTTTCGTAGTTGTCAAAGAAGTTCTTGTCGAAGATATATGCATAGCGGCTTGCACATGACATCGGTTGCCAATGTCGAAGTCAGGAAGAAAAGAAAGATAAAGTTTCACTCCTGCAATTAGCATCGAAGACGTAGAGTGGATGTGGCATTTACTAGCTAATGATGAAAAGATAGATACCGCTCTTCGATGTTGAAAGATGATGAACAAAGTTATACGTCATAAAAGAGGCAAGGAAATGAAGAAAACACTTCTCCACAAATCAACAGACACTTTGAAGAGCTTATGTGTGACGCCCCACCTCTATACCCATGCTAGCCAAGGACACTACGGTGTAGTGCCGTCAACTAGCGCGGAGAATAAGGCTGTTGAGGAGAGACCATCCGTGTAATGGCTTTGTGCGAGCACCGATATGTCAGATAGTATAACATGTATTTTCTTTTCAAGAGGAAATCCGACATACCGATGCAAACTCAAAGCTACTACACAGTGGCTATAATATCTTCGGAAACAAACATAGAAATAAACATAACACAAATCAGTCATAGATATCTATATCACAAAGGCGGAAAAAGATATGAATATAACACATGAAAGTGTACGTCAGAGTAGTGGTCAAACAAGATCCACAATATCACAAAAGAATAGCTACAAGTGCTAGACAAAAGAATATGGATACATCAATGAGTCTATATCTCAAATGTATACAACAAAAACTACTAATCTAAGTAGTTATCTAAAAGTCAGGGTGATAATCCCAGATGTGAAGTCAAGCAGAAGCACCTGTAACATCTCGGTCTGACCTGAGTATTATTTAATAAGAAAATAATAAACGGATCAGTCTAGCTATAAATATCAGATGAAATGATATAGAATAAGAGATATGACAAAAACATATGATAACCATAAAGCCATACCGTGATAAGTATGCAAATGAAAATCAACTATGGATTAATCAATATCACAAGAATCTTCTCAATGATAAAAAGGAATGTCATACACTTTATTTTCGTTCACCAAAGCATAAATATTGACAATAATATCAATGCCAATCACAAAAGTTAATGACACACAAATCCACCAATGCACAAATATTGACAAAACTTATCAATGAAAATCACTAAAATTGGTGAAACACAAATTCTAGAAATAATCAATGGAAATCCAGAAATCACAAAAAGGGGGAGGCCTATCACAAAACGGGGGTATGAAAACTCACCAACATGTGTATCAAAAAACGGAACGCTATTCCATGGTTGCTAACCATAAATTTTGAGCCGAAGCTCCACTAAAATGGCCCGAAGACTATGAGCTGAAGCTCCACTAAAACGGCCCCAAGACCATGGGTCGCTACCCTACCAAATTGAGCCGAAGCTCCACAGAAACAGGGTTTAGTCTCCCTCGCAGACAAAGAGACATCGCACATTGCTAGTCTAAATCACAAAAATGATGATCATCGATCATCAAGAAGTGTCAATTACACTAAGCTAGTAAATATATGTGCTTAGCTTCATGTCCCATAACCACTAGCTTAACTTAAATATTTCGAACAAATTGTAGATCTCCACTAGAAAATTGTCACAAGAGATTCAATCGAACAAGTCTAAAAATTAACCGACGAAGTGAACGCAAGCATTTCATACCACTTGTTTTACTAAGTCGTTTAATTAGATTTCTCATAAGAGTGAGATAAAGGTTTGTATATGCTAGTAGATTGGAAATCGGTTTAAGAAACGAACTTTGTAATAAAATAGTGTTGAAATCGTTTTAAATGGAAGAGTTTTGATATTTACTACTAGTATAGAAAACCTTTATATTTTTAAAGTGACAAATCACAAAAATGATTGTAGAAACAATCAATCACTAAAATTCACATACGAAGACGTGAATTAATTCCAAAGAAATCGATATCAAATCCATCAAAATGGATATTGCCAAAAATCCCAAAATAGAAGTCATCAAAGTCGAATAACAATTGATACAACAAGTGGGAATAAACCCGAATCGATTAAATTTGGAAACACAAAAGAAATAGACCAAAATAGGCATAATAGGCATTTGAGAGCAGGTCAGTCGACTGGCTCATTGAGTTCAGTCGACTGAACACAGTCCCGGAAAATTCGCGGGATGTTGGTCAGTCGACTGGACTCAGTACGCCAGTCGACTGGACCAGAACCTGAGATGTGCTCAGGTAGCAGGTCAGTCGACTGGACCAAGAATCCAGTCGACTGGAACCTGTTTACTACACTTCCAAGCCTATCTAATTAAGGCAAATTCCTTCCAAAATGCATTCGGTCGAGCAACGGCGCTAGGGATTTATGCCAATCGGCAACCCGGCCCTATAGGCTCTTCGATGCATCACCAAAAGCATGTTCAATCAACAAAGCTATGATATTTGAAGATTTGAACTCAAAAACCAAAAATTGGAATATTCACAAAACCAATCCAAGTCAAAATCAAATGCACATGAATAAGTGTTAGGAATTCATACCTAACAATCAAAGATAATCATAGACTTAGATGTGAGATAAAAATCTTACCTTTTCACAGAATAAGGAAGGAGAAGCTTGAAAGCAAAGAAAGAATCAACCACACTTCAATCTCAACACAAGAAGCTTGAATCTAAGCTTAAAAGAGAAACATTTCCCAAATTAGGTTTAGGAATTTTCTGAAATCAAAGAGAAAATGAGTTGGAGAAGAAGGAGATGATACTTACCAATAGCTTCTCTTTGGATTTGGAGCTAGAACTTGATTTGCAAATGAAAACTAGGGCTTGGAGTTTTAATTTCCCATTCCTCTCTCCATTTTTGCTAGAGCTTGAGTACTGGGAAATAGAAATGAAGTAATGAAGAGAAGAGGGGTGAAGCTTGGGTCTAATGGGCTGAAATAAAAACCAAAGCCCTAAGTGAAAAAGTAGCAAAATTCCACTAACTCCAAAAATATCAATGTTTATACTCATAAAGATCACAAACAGCATTTTGAACTCAATGGGGGTGGTCTCGAGTCCTAATTCGACTGTTTGCCAAAAGTAGCTTTTCAGACTAAAACCCGACTAACGATGAAATATTTAAATAAAATATTTAAATACTCGATCGAAAAATATGCGGGTTGTTACGTTATGCTACAATGACGAGAATGGTGTTCTTCTGGCAATATCATGGGATTTCTAAGCCACTTCGCTCTTCATTGAGAGAAGACCTCGCATGCTAGTTCTGCACAACACTTTAAGGAAAGCCACTACTTATGCAAAGCAGTGTTGATAAGGGACATTGTCAATATCCATGAAGTCATCATTGCCGCACTAATCGATGTTGCACGCACCTTCTCATTCACTTTGAAGGTTAAATTGAAAGAACGGAACTGATCACTTTGGCTATGACATCATGTAAGTATTCTTTAACATGTACACCACTCTACAAAGAGACTGAGATTAAATTCCTTTAAAGTCAATACCACCGAAGACATATAAGCGAAGAGGTGAGTGCCAAAGAAGGTCGAAGACACTCGTGCATGCGTAGACATTCTCGGGTGTCGAAGATGTTCATGTATATTGCTATCTAGTGACGACTCCACTCTAGACTCATGTCAAAGCGGTCGAAGTCAACACATTAGAAGACATAAGGAATAGAGTGAGGGCCGCAAACCCTTATAAATTTGACCCCGGTGGCGTCATTTTGGGGGCGGAATTTTCCCTTCTCTAATTTCTTATGTAAACCCTAAACCGTTTTGTGGATTTTAAAGCATATTACAACTCAAGAACATTGTACACATAGGATCTTGAATGTAAATAAGGACATAGCATAGCATGTGTGTAACCTATTCAAACATATGACTTTAACATACTTATGCCTTTCCACATGTAAACTATTGCGATTTCGAGGCTGTTATTGCATAATTGACTTCGATTAGGGACTTTGAACTTAAATCTACCTTGCACATACGACTTTGAACTCGAGCTTGCTTCAAATATACGACTTTGAACTTGTACCTAAGTTGTAAATATGACTTCAACGAAAGACCTAATGAAGATTGCTTTGGAAACCTTCCTCAAGCTAATGACCTTGACGAGTCTCTTCAGGGCCTCTTCTTAAATAACCAAGATTTTAAAACACTTTTGGCATTTAAAAATTTATTTTATAATATAAAAAACAAGTCTTTGGCCGCGATACATGTTTTAGAGCATTATAAGAGAATGTATAATAGATATAACGTTGTCACTTTCTTTCAAATGAAAGAAGGGTCCAAAAATAACAACTTGCATTTTTATCTATTTTAATTTATATCTAACGGAATGAACATTATACACAAATTAAATTGTAAGTAAACTCACCCAAGCCCAAGCCAAACAAAGACGTTGAAATCTCTCTACAAGTGCAACGGCAAAGACCACATCTCGATTGGACCTCATATGCAAAACTTATTGATTTTTATGAGATTTCAAATTAAATACATTAACTAATCAACTTTAATTTTAGAATTAATACCTTAATCCATCTTCCCTTTCACTAACACATTTCCTGTACACGCATAGGAACACAACGTGCACAAACCCATGCCTTGAAACTTTCTATCCTCCCTAACTCTTTCTCCAATCAACGAAACGATGCATTAGTGCCTCCAACAAACTCCTCTACACGCGAGCATCGCCCCTAACCCAACCACAAAAACATTGATCAAATCCATTCATTTTCAGCATGCTCATGCCCTTTTACTGTGCAAGTGTTATATCGCACCATCGACTACTACAACAACTTCGACCAACAAAGAAAGATTACCGTTGCCACCGCACATTCAACATGGCTTCAATTTCACCTTTGGCAACCTCTGGCTCATCATGACCCAATACGGAAAGATGACAAAAGAAATGTATCTTACCACTAGCTAGCGCCACATTACCCCAAACCATCACCATCCACTTGTATTCGCTTGAGAAACTCAATGCAACCATCTCCTCGGCCTAATTTAGCTTTTAGCTTCGACTGGACCCAACCCTAGTTCAATTGCTATACCGACGGCCTCGGCCAAATGTTGCCACATGCCCAATGAAATACAAAGATTAGAAGATCTCACCCATACGAACCCAATGGATCCAAGTTCGACTCCTCTCGCCCCCTCTAGCTTCGGAATTAATTGCTGGAAGAATGGCAGCTGCTATATTTGATTACAGAGGAAGAAGAGGAAAAGTGATATAGAGGAGAGTGTGAGGGGGTATATTTATGGTAAAAATATATTATATTTTAATTTTCTTTAATTAATCGTCCTGCATTGCGAGCTAGTACGATCACAGGGGACGTCGCATCACTACGAAATACGTCGG
This sequence comes from Allium cepa, assembly GCA_030765085.1. Taxonomy (NCBI): domain Eukaryota; kingdom Viridiplantae; phylum Streptophyta; class Magnoliopsida; order Asparagales; family Amaryllidaceae; genus Allium; species Allium cepa. The sequence continues at coordinate 431,408,685 of CM060941.1, forward strand.
TGTACATCACCTTATTATTCCAATTCTCGTGGCACTATTTTTGTCGAAACCAAAGACAACGCCCCAGGATATTAATTTCACGAGTTTCGATACCCTTTATTAATAAAACAATTTTCAGACTTATTAACGATATTTCTTCAAACTGTTTATTTTTGTAAACAAACTTCGAGAACAAATTTATTATCATTATTTATTATTTAAAAGGAGGTAAATAAGGTTATTAAATCAATTTAATCGCATTTATTCATATTAAATCAATTATTCAGATATTTAAATACGAAGTGTATGAAATTCTAGGTCGTTACACTACTATTTTCAACCCTTTGGTTTTCGACATAAAGCAATAACTTTGACCAGAGAAGTCGAAAACGAATTGATTATTGGTGATTGATGCAAGCAATGAAAATAGAAACTGTCTATTTTGCCTTTCAGAACTCAAAACGGAAGGAACACAAAATATAATAACGATATAATCCTATGTCATTTCCAAACCGATCCATACATAGTTTCATATGTCATGGATGTATACACACACACATACATAATACAAATCCAAATCCACACAATACTTCAAGTATCTTACTTACACACACATACTAACATGCATACATAACACGTCTTCGTCACCTAAGCCCCCCGCGTCATCATAACCTGACATGTCTCCATCAGCCTATCACATATCATAAACAAGGGAAACATGGTGGGAAGATAGGTCAGACACAAAGTTCGTTGAGTGAATATAACTGAATTCAACATTACTATACATGTTTCATAATATAACACGATCGAACTACCATATCATTATATTTTCCAGTTTATATTCATCTAATATTAAATCGATATACTTTTCATATTCCACAAGTTTCATATAGCCATATTACTATATTTGTTCTAAAATGGGGTGACTAATTTTACACTCATATGTATGTAAGTTGTATCATGGATAAACCAAACAAATCGTGAACCCCACTATATCCAATAACAATTGTGTTACAGCCAACCCGCAACATCCAGAGTTATGACTCCCTTCAATTTTGGCTCTATTCCTATTCAATAACCAAACTAAATCGAATAACTTATAAACATCGCCCCATGAAGGCATGTGATATCTATGCACTAATACACATTGCCACTTAGGCTAAGGTACGTCTTGCACTCCCAAAGAACCTGGATTTCAAGTCAAAAATGAAGGTATGTGATATTCGAATAACCAAACTAAATTGAACAAAAACATGGAATTCAAGTCCAAAAAGGAAGCGAAACATTGCCTAAATACCCCCGAAGAACCCTCGATCAAAATTCCATCAATCTGGGCCTGTTTGCTCAAGAATCTCAACCTGGAGGGTGCCCATCGATGCACATGTGTTGTCTGCTGGTGCACTTACCATGGCCGGCTGAATAAGGGTGGCCTGCTCCTATTGACAGTAATTATATTGTTTTTTAGTATTTTTACTTACTTTACACTCGTTTTTTTATTTGATTCTCGATCCTTATTTTAGTTTTAGATATTATTCTCAACAACCTTTCTACTTCCATTCATAAAAAAAATTAAATCAAAAATATTTCAAAAATGTTGTATAAATTGGTGTTTTTAAAACTAGTTTTTAGAAAATAGAAACATAACTTTTCCACATGTATATTTTCAAAGTACCTTTACAAATCATCCAAAATTCAAAATAGAATATATTTCTTATTGAAATATATCTACCAAATCTCTAGAAATCAAATTATGAATCTCAAGTATTATATCTCTATTATTAATAAAGAGAATTCATCGAATAAGATTTTCATAGTGACTTTTTGAAATTTCGAAAATACCCCCATCCATCAATTTAATTTTAGCACTAATTTGCGACCCGTCCAGCCTCTTCTTCCCAACAACATGTTAACGGAGTTTTACTATCGATTTTTCACCAACGTTACTAACAAAACAATTTGAAATAAAAATATCATGACTACCAAAACATTTATATTTACAACACTCATCCATCCACTCATTTATATATGCATTCATATATACATATAATCAACATTTCTCCACCTATTAAATGCACATACGTGGGGTTTATTACTAGTATATATAATTTATATATGCATTCATATATACATATAATCAACATTTCTCTAACTCGCATATGTAAAAACATATTCTATAATCTCATATATATATATATATATATATATATATATTGTTTATTGTAAAAATATATGTACTAAGTTTATAGAAGTCAAATCCTAATTTTTAAAATATTATATATACATACATGTGCACATGCGCGAGCGCGTGCGCGTGTGTGTATAATCATGTTATATAAACATTTCCACCCAGTATTGTATTTTCACTAAATAAATCATATCACCATATAGTATACCTCTATAAATCTGAAATAAATTTTCTAAATTTATATAAACACATACTTTAAATTCAAAAAATTATTTCATGCCATTTTGATACCATTATATAAACCAAATCATTAATATACAATTTTTGGCCTATTTTCACATATCATAAAATATATACTTATAAATTGACATAAATTGAATTCAATTATGTAAAAATACTTTTTAGACTTGAATTCATCATATCTAATCTTAGAAATTAATTTCATGTCAATTTTATATATTTAAATATTCCAAATCATCAACTTCGTAGTTTTGGACTACCTTTGTACAAACATGAAAAATCACCATACTAATTCATATAAACTGATAAAAAAACATAAAAATTATATTTAGGCCTTATAACATCATATTTTATCTCATAAATTTATTTCTATAATTTTATTTCATTTTACTAATAATTTATCAAATATATGTCTCAAATATGTCTCCAATTTGCCTAATCTTACATATAATAATCACCTATGAATTATATAATTATATTCACCTTTTTAATTAACCAAAATTCATTTATTAATCAGGTTAGGCAAGGTTTCTAGAATTTGCAGAGATTCATTTCAAATTTTAATTACTTAATTTAGGCAAACCCAGTAACCCTTGTTAATTCCTTACAAATTCAAGTCTCTAACCTCATTTTTGCTTGGTATATATAGAGATAGCGCTCCAACGTGCTTGCCCTTGCCTCTCTCTTCGATTCAAGGTTTCAATTTCATAATTTGATTTAGAATTTGGGGATTTAGGGTTAGTTAGAGCAATTAGGAAAGAAGAAAGAGAACAAGATGTTAGTTGTATGAAATAAACTAAGATACACATTCTATTTTTAAGTCCAATAAGTTTGAGAACCGTCGGCTAGCTCAATTTTAATTTGAACACAAACCATGTAGCATTCGTTCGACTCGACAAGATTTCTGGCCATATCTCCTTTATACGAGCTCTAATTTACATAAATAAACATACTATGAAAATCAGAAAAATGAGATGGTCGCAATGGTGCTAGTTTCATTGCCAAAATTCTAATGTTTGTAAAATGATCATTCGCCCCTCTATATTTGTTACATTCTATTAGATACATTCGATTTATTCAATTTAAATTTTTAGATTCCAGTCGTTTCACTTTTCGTTTAGCATATTTCATATAAATTCATATGTGAACAATTTTATAAAATTATTCCATTTAACCTTGTTAAGTTAAATTTATTTTATTATCACTTAGTATTTTAATACTAATATTATTTATAAAACATTTAAGTTTATTATAAACATTTTACAAAATTGCAACTCCTTTTTATTATTATTCCATAATTCAAGTTCATATTAATCCATGAATTCACTTAATTAATTTATTTCATAAATTTAAATCCATATTAATGATTTTACTTTAGTAAATTTTATTTTATAAGTGATTCACTTCATTAGTTTATTTATTAATTCAAACTTATATAGTAATTTTACTTAAGTTAATTTTATTTTACAACTTAAATTCATATTAATAAAAAAAATTCACCATCAATTTTTTTCAACTTCTCTTAAGTTAACTTCAATTTATAATTTATTCCCTTAGCTTATTTTATATTCAATTAGTTACCATCCAATTTTATTAAAACTTATTTCATTTGTATTTAACTTGTTTACATCTAGTTTAAATTAAATTCAACCACTCATATTAATTTTACTTACACTCATTTATTTTATTCAATTTCTTTCATAATTCAAATCGCATTTCATTTTATAATCCAAGTTGTAATCATTCTATTAATTCATTTATAGCTTAAGTGGAATTAATTAACTTTACTAATTTATCTAGTTTCTTTCAAATCCAATTCAATTTATTTCATGTGAAGTTAAACATCATTTCATTTTATTCCATTGCTCGGTTTATTCAACATTATTTAAGTTAGACTTTTTTCCCTATTAATCACATTCAACGAATTTAAAAACAATTATTAGCTTGATATTTTTCAAACCTATGAGTTATACAACTTTACTTATTCACTTAAAACTTCATTTTCTTATTTATCTAATTCATTTCAAGAACATTTCATTTTATTTACGCTTTCTTGAGTTAGACTTCATTTCACTAACTCCATTTAATTAACATTTCTTAGGTTAATTTTTTTTCATATCTTAAGTTCCAATTTTCTTTTGTTTGCTTAACCAAAATATTAAACAGTTTTAAAATTTAATTTTACTTTCCTGTTCAACTCTACAAGTTATATCTTATTTTTATCTATACTATTTTCAATTATAAGTTTGAAAATATTTTCATATATTTATAAAATTATACTTAGAATATTTTTCATAACAAAACTTGTTTCAATCGAAAATAGATTCCTTTTGGTAGCAATTCTCACTCAGAAACTCAAAAATGAATACTGCGATGCTGGAGTCATCTCCAAAATTATTTCCCATCGACCAAAACAAGTACAATGCTTTTATTTCTTTCAAGAATCTTTTCAAAGTATATTCTAGTCAAAATAGTTTCAAATAATATTATTATTAATTTTGAAGGCTTTGAAAAACAAATTTTGAAACTAAAGGATTTAAATTCTAAAATTCTCAATTTTAAAATCCTTCTATTCATAAGCTATATGATAAATAGACTTATATAATTTCATTATCCTATTATGAAAATATTTCATTAATTTACCTCTTCGTTATTGCAACAATTCTTGTTGTAATTAGATTTCATTTCATTAATTATCGAACGCTTCATGAAATAAAATTCAAAAAGTATTCATTTTATTTTAATTCAACTAATAATCGATGATGACTAAATTTTTCATCTCCTAAAAACAACATTCTATAGTACTTAACATTATATGTATATATATATATTATATATAATTTAGTTTAAATTATTTCATTTACCTAATTTTAAAACAATATTATGTCGACTTGTCTCGTTTAAGTGTTTAGAAACTCTTATCGATAACATGGCATCCCACGCACCGACCAGAAATCATAAACAACTCAACGGATAAGTAAACACAATATAAAACATTTTATAACACTAACAGATTTGCGCTCTTATATATCATACACTCAAACAACTCATTCTAGGGTATTACTACCCTATCTCTAATGAATCAAACCCCACAAAGCTAAGGTTATCGCTAAACCAAAGCTTTGATACCAACTATGACGACCCATATTTCGAAAGGTTAAAATCGACAATAATCCACACATGTCCAACTTAAACAATCCAGAACATAGATAAACAATGGGGTTAATTAAGAAAAATAAGAAAAGAAGAAGAAAACAAACACAGAATCTCATAGCGGAAGGATAAAATATAATAATCAAATAAGCAGTTCATGAAGTTGTCTATAATATATATTTGATTATAATATATACAACATTTATCAGAGTTATATATACATCAGGGATAGATAAACAATGCAGCAGAACAGCATGATGCAAAGAATAATAATAGCAACAATATACCAAATCATAGTCTTCGTCCTTCGGAAAAATGATCTTCAATGCGTTGAAAAACTCAGGGCTGACATGAGCATAATGAAAATACAAAACACTCAAGCCAAGACTAAAATATTCTCATGTGAGTCAAATCGATATCACATAAAACATGAGTGCAATAGCGTCAGAGATCTTTACGGGATTTCACATCTCCTATCCAGTGTATAACGTGTGTGCAATAACTCAAGATATGTTACGGGATTTTCCATCTGCTAAGGATCCCTCAAAATATCTATATATAGTAGAATACGCTATAATAAATAGTGTCTATTAGTAAAATAAATATTTTCATAGCACTAAGGCTTTACGTTGATCCTTCTTAATGCGTTTTTAAGCATTGTCATACAGTTTGCATATAAAACACCAGCAAACCATCGGTGAATAGGGATGCGCCGTGATACAACAACACTAAACCAAAATCCTAGTGGTCTCGAATAAGGATAAAATTACGAAATGGAACCTAAGGCAACGCCTAAGGTACGATACTAGCAGTTTACCCTTCCCGGCTGGTGGTAACCCCTAACGGCCCACTGCATCCAACACTCCCAAAATCCGGGGGTGCACACCAATTAACTGCAATGTCAAGATAGCAATACGAAGAACTGTGTCCGCTAGAGGTAGCTTACCTCAATGGTCGGTACAGCTCCTGTTTTAGTCATTTCAAATTGACACAAGTGTCAGGCTAATCCAACATCGTTCTAGCAAACGTACATCAAAACCATCCACTTCATTCTGGATCATCCACCACGTACACAGTTGTTAAAGTGGTTCCAATATTTATAGAGAATATGCCAATAAGAGACCTTGGTCTTTTTAATAACTAAACATCATTTTACACACCGGTTGGTTCTTTTACATTTCGAAAACAGTTCGTACTTGATATCGAAATATCATATTGGCTTCAAAATCAAATCTATTTCGAAATTACCATATTCGCTTCAAAAATCATATTTGACTTCAAATCGGTTTAAATTTCCATTTCGAGTTAATCAATTCAATTCCCATTTCAAGTCGAATTCTACTTCAATTCCAAATTAATTTCAATTTCAATTCCAAATTAATTTCACTTCCAATTCCACATTAATTTAAATTACGATTCCAAATTAATTTCAATTCAATTCTCAAATTTAAACCAATTCGACTTATGTCAATTTCAAGTTCGATTTCCAAAATATCGATTCAAAAACTTAAATCAAATTTACCTTCAGTATCCCATTTAAAATCCAAATCTTCAAACATAATTCAATTCCGAGCTTAATTTCGAAATATCATTTTACATAACATACTTAGCAATATTCAAAGTTCGAATAAAATTCCAATCTTTTAAAACAAATCAATTTCTAAAATTCGCATCATATTTCTATTATTGCTTCAAAATCATAACTTCAATTATTTAAAACATTCTTGTTATCAAACTTAAATTTTAACACTTCAAGCTCAAGCTCGAAAATAGTTCGATTTTCATAAATTCAATTTTTATTTCCAAAATTCAAATCATTTAAATAATTTCAAAATATTTTTTTTAAATCATTTAATTTAACCAATCCGATATCCATATATAACTTTCTATCCTATGGCCAAGTGGATCAATTATTTCAAATTCAATTCTAGGGATGAAGATATATCATTTCAACCTAAAATAAATGTTATAAGTATATATCATTTCAACATATTTCTTAATTTATTCAAAATAATTCAATTTACAATTTTATATAATGTAAATAATATACATGATGATAACATGATATATCAAATTAAATAAACATCCAAATCACCCAAAATATCAATTAAATTTTCATCATCACAACTAACATCCAAACAGTTAAAAATCACAACAATTGACCCATTATCGATAATAGGAAAATTTACTGGCAATTTAATCCTAATTCAATTTAATTGTTAATTCAAATTCTATCAATTAAATTCAAATGTCCATTTAAAATGCCAATTAAATTTATCAAACAAAATCAATAAATTTAAATCACGTAATAACTTCGAATTAACTAACATAATAATATTCTTGTCATACGTGAGCTTATAAAACACTCACCTTATATTTGAAATCGGAAATCTTTCCAGCTTCAAAAATTCCAAATCCACTTCAAGTCGAGGATGACTTTGATAAGATCCCAATGAAAATTTTCTTGCCCAAATCGGACCTCGTACGGACAAGATATGATTTTAGTAGCAAAATAGACAATTAAATTTAATTACCTAACTATTTAAAATAATTAAACAAAATAAATTACTTAAATCAAACTAACCATTTACCCACAGCCGCTCCATCTTCTCCCTACCCAGGAAATCGTACGCAACCTCTTCTCTTCTTTTTTTCGTACGATTTTTCAATGCCCTAACTCCTACCCGCCATCCACCATCGCGCTCCGCCACCGTCACCTGAAACCACGTCCTCCAGGTCATCGAACACACTTCGGCGCTGCGCTGCCCATTGCACAACCACCGAGTGAGCCACCACCTCGCCTAATCACCCACGAGCATGCATCAACAACCCTAGCTGCCATCGCCCAGCCTCGTGCGTTTGTGCCTATTTACGAGTTAAATCGTGAATCCAATCTTCAAAGATATTTTTTCTGAGATTTCGTTTTTTAATTTCGATCTGTTTAATTTGCCCTCCTTTTTTTAGAACAAGATCCGAAAAGGGGGAGATAGGTACGGGAGACAAGGTTGGGCATGGTGATTATATATATATATATATATATATATATATATATATATATATATATTAGAAAATATCTTGCCTATAAACACCTGAAATTCTCGAGCTCCAAGTGAAGAATGCCGCCTGGCGTTCCTAATGTTTTACCCTCATTCCGAACGTAATGAAACTAGTCTCAAGGCCTAATTCGATCGTATGTAGAAGATAGCTTTTCAAAGTCAAATTATTTTATCGAATTACAAAATTTATTTCTACGCGTTTCAAGCTCGCACGGCCAAACGACAAGTCCGATCGCTACGGAACTTGAAATCCCATAATAATTAACCATTATGGATCCAATGAAACAAGTTTCATAAAAATCCGAGGCAGTGGCCATAATGGCTATCTTTACTCGTTAATTAAAATATAAAATATCCAATTTCTATTATTCACTTTTTAATCCAATTTTAAATGTTAACAATCTTCGTTCGTAATTATATAAAATTTAAATCAACTCCTCATATCATTTTCAATCATCTTAATTCTAGAATTGGATTATTCAAATAAATTCCAACATTATATTTAAACAAATTAATTATAAAATAAATCACCATAATTGAAATATAAGTCATTTAAATTATAAAATTTACTTTTAAAACAAATCCCAATAATAACACGTTTATTTCCATTTCACGGTAATTCAACATTATTATTCAATTAAAGATGTTGATTACAACACATTAATTACATAGAATTGCATCTCAATATTTATTATTTCCTAAATTTTTGAAATTGTTTATTTCAAAATTTTATCTAAGTTCATATCAAATGGATTACATAAATGAACATTAAATTTTTATTTTTGACCATATTTTTATTTAATAGTCATATGAAATTCTATAATTTAAAATTGTTAGAAATACGGGTTATCACATTCTTCCCCACTCAAAACTCTTCATCCTCGAAACGAACTAAGTATAGAATTTAACACTTGATATATTTTACTGAAAATAATTAACTTGTAAAACATAAACATCTTATTTGCTAAACTATTACTACGCTTCTACTATGCCACTCCGATATCGGTTTTACGAAATTATAACTTATACATTAACAAGTAATAAATAAATTTTTTTAACTTCAAAATTTTTCGAACCCCCAGATTTATGGAAAATTTTGGCAGACCCTCCTTTGTGCGGCTTGATCGAATTTTTTTTACAATATAATATATAACCTAAATATATATCAAAGATATCAAATATACATCTCATCTCAACGATGAGGCATCTTGTAGGGAAAAATATAGAAGCGTGGTATGTAATATGAGATATGTACCTTTTTATTTTTAATACAAGCGAGTTTGCTCGTACTAAGCAAGCAAAAGCATATAATAATTTGCATGTACGTCCAAACGGTCTTCGTATGTACCTATCTCAACTCAATTTAAAATACTAGCCATTTATTAAGAAGATATCGACATATATGAGTCTAATAGAACCATATAACGTGTATTATGAATCCAAACCATAACATAAGCACGAATACACGATAAACCAAACATATGCAATCAAACAGTTTTAACAAAAATTTACAACCAAAGAAATCATGAACCAAACTATATTCATTTAATTAATTCAAACTATCATAATTTACATTTTCAATATCACTATGTAATTTATACACTATCATTTCTTCTAACATCTAATTTTTATTAACATTTAATTGATTCATTTCAATTTTTTGTATTCAACCAACTTACATTCAATTTGATTCACGTTCAATTGATTTTCATTAAATTTATTTGCTTCTAATTGATTGATATGCACTTATCGACATTAACGAATTCACATTCTATTAATTACATTCGATTCATTCAATTTAATTTGTTAAATTTCAATTGTTTCACTTTTTTAGCATATTTCATATAAATTCATTTATGAACCATTTTATAAAATTATTCCATTTAACCTTATCAAGTTAAATTTATTTCATTACCACTTAGTATTTTAATGCTAATATTATTTATAAACCACTTAAGTTTATTATAAACATTTACAAAATTGCAACTCATTTTTATTATTATTCCTTAATTCAAGTTTATATTAATCCATTGATTCACTTAATTAATTTATTTCATAAATTTAAATTAATATTAATGATTTTACTTCGATAAATTTTATTTATACATGATTCACTTCATTAGTTTATTCTTTGATTCAAACACATATACTAATTTTACTTAAGTAATTACAACTACAATTCATATTAATAAAAAATTTCACCATCAATTTTATTCAACTTCTCTTAAGTTAACTTCAAATTATAATTTATTCCCTTAACTTATTTAATATTCAATTAATTACCATTCAACTTTATTAAAACTCATTTCATTTGTATTTAAGTTATTTACATCCAATTTAAATCAAAATTCAGTTTCACATATTAATTTTTACTTACACTCATTTATTTTTATTCAATTTCTTTCACAATTCAAATCACATTTCATTTTATAATCCAAGTTGTATTCATTCTATTAATTCATTTTTTAGCTTACATGGAATTAATTCACTAAACTAATTTATCTAATTTTATTCAAATCTAATTCAATTTATTTCATGTGAAGTTAAACTTTACTTCATTTTTAATCCATTACTTGGTTTATACAACATTTTTTAAGTTAGACTTTTTTTCCTATCATTCACATTCAACAAATTTAAAATTTGTTATTAGCTTAATATTTCTCAAATCTATAAGTTATATAACTTTTTCATTTAAAATTTCATTTCATTACTTTATCTAATTTGTTTCAGACACATTTCATTTTATTTAAGCTTTCTTGATTTAGACTTCATTTCACTAACTCCATCTAATTAACATTTCATAGGTTAATTTTTTTCATATCCTAAGTTCGAATCTTCTCTTGTTTGCTTAACCAAAATATTCAACAGTTTAAAATTTAATTTTACTTTCTTGTTCAAATCTATCAGTTATAACTTATTTTTATCCATACAACTTTCAATTATAAGCTCAAAATTATTTTCATTTATTTATCAAATCATACTTAGAATAGTTTTCACAACAAAACCTATTTTCATCAAAAATAGATTCCTTTTGGTAGCAATTCTCACTCAGAAACTCGAAAATGAATACTGGCGAAGCTGCAATCATCCCTAGAATTATTTCCTTGTAACCAAATCAAGTTCAATGCTTTTATTTCTCTCAAGAATCTTTTCAAAATATATTTCTGTTCATAAACACTTTCGAATAATATTATTATTAATTTTGAAGGCTTTGAAAACAAATTTTGAAAGCAATGGATTTAAATTCCAAAATTTTTAATTTTTAAATCCTTTATTCTATAAGCAATATTATAAATATACTTATACAATTTCATTACCCTATTATGAAAATATTTCATTAATTTACGTCTTAGTTATTGCAACAATTCTTATTGTAAAAAGATTTCATTTCAATTTAATTTTCGAACGCTTCGTGAAATAAAATTCAAAAAGTATTCATTTTATTTTAATTCAACTCATAATCGATGATAACTAAATATTATCATCACCTAACAACAACATCCTTTATTAATTAACATTTTATATATACATATAAATTTTGGTTAAATAATTTCATTTACCTGATTTAAAACAATATTATGTCGAATTATCATATTTAAGTGTTTAGAAACTCTTACTGATAACATGGTCTCCCACGCACCGATCAGAATTCATAAACAACTCAACTGATAAGTAAATACAATATAAAACATTTTATAACACTTAAAAGTACACGCTCTCATATATTATACACTCAAACAACTCATTCTAGGGTGTTATTATCTTATCTCAAATGAGTCAGAGCCCACAAAGCTAAGGTTATCGCTAAACCAAAGCTCTGATACCAACTAGACCCACGTTTTGGAAGGTTTAAATCGAAATAATCCATATATGTCCAACTTAAACAATCCAGAATATAGATAATCAATGGGGTTAATTAAGAAAAATAAGAAAAGAAGAAGAAAATAAACATAGAATCTCGTAGCAGAACGACAAAATATAATAATCAAATAACCTATTCATGAAGTTGTTTATATTATACATTTGATTATAATCTATACAACATTTATTAGATTTATATATACATCAGAGATAAATAAATAATGCAGCAAAACAACATGATGCAGAAAATAATAATAGTAATAATATATCAAATCTCAGTCTTCGTCCTCCGGAAAATTGATCTTCAATGCGCTGAAAAACTCAAGGCTGACCCGAGCGTAATGAAAAGACAAAACACTCAAGCCAAGACTAAAATATTCTCATGTGAGTCAAATCGATATCACATAAAACATGAGTGTAATAACACATAGATGTTTAAGGGATTTCACATCTCCTATCCGGTGTATAACGTGTGTGCAACAGCTCAAGAGATGTTACGGGATTTTCCATCTCATAAGGATCCATCAAAATATCTATATATAGTAGAATACGCTATAATAGATTGTGTCTATTAGAAAAATAAATATTTTCATAGTGTTAAGGCTTTACATTGATCATCTTTAATGCATTTTTAAGCATTGTCATAGAGTTTTCATATAAAACACCAGTAAACTGTTGGTGGGAAGGGACGCGCCGTGATACGACAACACTAAGCCAAAATCGTAGTGGTGTCGAATAAGGATAAAAGTATGACAAGGCATGTGAGTCAATGCCCAAGGTAGGATACTACCAGTTTACCTTTTTTGAGTTATGGTAACTGCTAATGGCCCATACGTCCAAGACTCCCTAAAATCTGAGGGTGCGCACCGATCAATAACGATGTCATGATAGTAATGCGAAGAAGTGTGTTCGCTAAAGGTAGCTAACCTCATTGGCCGGTTCGGCTCCTGTTTTAGTCATTTCAAATTGACACAAGTGTCAAGCTAATCCATCATCGTTTCTTTCTTCAAATCCAACAAACGTACATCAAAACCATCCACTTCATTTTGGATCATCCCCCGCGTACACAGCTGTCAAAGTAGTTCCAATATTGACAGAGAGTATGCCAATAAGAGGCCCTGCTCTCTTTAACAACCGAACGTCATTCTACACACTGGTTGGTTCTTTTACATTTCAAAAATAGTTTGCACTTGATATCACAAAATCATATTAGCTTCCAAATCCAATCCATTTCGAGATTACCATATTCGCTTCAAAAATCATATTTTATTTCAAATCAGTTTAAATTACAATTTCGAGTTAATCGATTCAATTCCAATTCCAAGTCGATTTTTACTCCAATTTCAAATTAATTTCGATTTCAATTCCAAATTAATTTCACTTCAAATTCCAAATTAATTTAAATTCCAATTTCAAATTAATTTCAATTCAATTCTCAAATTTAAATCATTTCGATTTATATCAATTTCGAGTTCGATTTCCAAAATATCGCTTCAAAACATTTAAATCAAATTTACCTTCAATATCCAATTTAAAATCCAAATCTTCAAATATAATTCAATTTTGAGGTCAATTTCAAAATATCATTTTATACCACTTTTACTTAGCAATATTCAAAGTTTGAATATAAGTCCAATCTTTTAAAACAAATCAATTTCTAAAATTCACATCACATTTCGATTATAGCTTCAAAATCTCAACTTCAATTATTTAAAAGATTCCTGTTATCAAACTTATATTTCAACACTCAAGCTCAAGTTTGAAAATAGCTCGATTTCCATATATTCGATTTTTATTTCTTAAAATCAAATTATTTGAATAATTTCAAAACAACTTTTTTTTAAAATCATTTGATTTAACCAATCCGGTATCTGTATATAATTTTCTATCCTACGGCCAAGTGGATCAATTATTTCAGATTTAATTCCAGGGATGGACATATCATTTCAACCCAAAATAAATGTCATAGTATTATATTATTTCAATATATTTCTTAATTTAATCGAAATGATTCAATTTACAGTTGTATATACTATGGCCGCTCCATCTTCTCCCTTCCCAGGCAATCACACGCGACCTCTTCTCTATTTTATCGTATGATTTGTCAAACTTCGATCAACCATCCACCATCGCGCTCCACCACCGTCACTTGAAACCACATCCTCCAGGTCACCATACACACTTCAACGCCGCACCACCCATCGCGCCACCACCAAGCGAGCCGTTGCCTTGCCTAATCACCCACATGCGTGCATCGAGAACCCTGGCTGCCATCTCCTGGCATCATGCCTTTGGGTCTGCTTGTGCATTAGATCGCGAACCCAACTTCAATTTAATTATTTTTTGAGATTTCATTTTTTTTCCAGTTTCGATCTTTTTAATTCTCCCTTCTTTTTTTAGAACGAGATTCGAATAAAGGGAGAGATGGGTACGGGAGATAAGGTTAGGCGTGGTGAATGGGTGATTTTTTTATATATGTGTAACGACCCACTATTTTGGACCATTCAAATCGACAATAAAACCACACATGTCGGATTTGAATAATTCAAAACAACAGATAGTTAATATAATTTGGAGCAAATAAACCCAATCACATAATCACAGACATAGAATATCAGAATAACTCACAATGGAAATAAAATACCATAGTAGTTCATGAAGCTACTACACACATAGTCTCAAAAAACAAATACAACATACTAGAGTCTGGAAACAAATACAATAGAAGTCCACTAATACATAAGCTGAATAGAAACAACTGAACTAGAAATAGATAGGTAACTAGATAGATAGATCGATAGATAATTTCCAGCAAATCCTCTAGCTCCAGAAGATGAAATCCAAAGCTAATACTCGGGATGACCCAAGCGTAAAGCAAAACACAAAACACTCGAGGCAGGACATACATACTTATATAATGTAAATCAACTCAAGTGAACTGAAATAGAAATGCACAAGTAACTTAAAGGATGCTTGGGATCGCCCATCCTTTAAACTATCTACTATGTAGTAATATACGCTATTATAATAATGTCTAAAGTAAAATAAACTTACTTAAAAATAGCGCTAAGGCTTTACATTTTGCACCTTAACAAATATATAGTGCCAATAGTCTATACAGTACCATCGTACCTCCAGATCGGGAGGCTACCATAAATACTCCATAGGTACGACACAAATCAAACTCGTAGTAAAGCACGAT
Organism: Allium cepa; assembly: GCA_030765085.1. NCBI lineage: Eukaryota > Viridiplantae > Streptophyta > Magnoliopsida > Asparagales > Amaryllidaceae > Allium > Allium cepa. The sequence goes on from CM060941.1 coordinate 431,424,361, forward strand.
AGGGTAGGTGACATAGCATAACTAGGCAATGCCAGGGTGGATATACCAATTACACTTCCGAACTGGTGGTAACGCGTAGCAGCCACTACCGCTCACCTCGATCCACACTCCAAAAAAATCAAAGAGTGCACCCAATCAATCATAAAGTAATAGAGTAGTATTGAAGGAGTGTGTCCGATTAGAGAAGCTACCTCTTTGGCCCGTTAGTTGCTCCTATTTTAGCCACTTTATGCCAACTCATGGGAGTCGGGTCCACGTATATACCTCATATAGGATCGTCGCCACCGTCCTACTTCATTCTGGAATCTCCACCGCGTACACAGTTGTTAAAGTAGTTTTCGGAGTTGGCAGAGAGTATAAAAACTTCCAATCCTGTCTCTTTAACAACCTTCGTTATTATAACCCATGGTTATTATTTCAAATGGGTTATCCTTTCAAATCAAAAGTACACATTTTAAACCCATTTAAGTTCAATGCCATCAAAGTTTTTTCACTTTCAATATTATACACTTATTATAGCACTTTAAAAATGTAATAAGTTGGGAACCATAACAATTTTAAAATGTTACCCCTATGTAATAGCACTTTGGAAAATGTTACATTTTAGAAATAGTAGCACTTTTAAAACATAACCTAAAGTAGCATAGCATTTTAAAAAACATAACTTAAAATAACATAGCATTTTGAAAATGCTACAAATTTTACTACAACATTATATTTGAATTTTAACATAGTTTAAAAATCTATCTAATTATACAAAACATATCCATTTCATAAATAAAATATATCACTATTACTCGGTTAGATTTAAATTCCATATTAGATTAAATTAAATTATCAAGTTGAATTTATATCATAAGTAAAATCTTAAAAATTTGATTTTAGACAAACATTTGTTTACTCATAAATTCTTAACTTATTTAAAAATCAACATACATATTATTTAACTCATTTATACCAAAATTTAAGTTAAAATTCCATATGCTTAAATTTGCAAGATACTTAATAAATTTTATTAATTTAAAAATATTAACCATGGGTCTATATAATATTTTCTAACCTAGGTCAAGTGATACGGATATGTATCATTTCAATCTGTAAAATATAAAATCCTGGGTTTTATCACTTCAAACCCGCAATCCCAAGTCAAAAAAAATAATAATCGCTTGAGCCTATTATTTCAGCTCATAATGAGTTTTTCCTATTCTAAAGTCCGTTCGGGTATGCATCATTTCAACCCATAGTGATTCTATACTAACAGGGAACTTGCAGTGTGAGAAGCAGAATAGAAATAACTGAATAACATAGCATATCATGTCATGTGATAAACAGGTATAACATTTGGTGATAACATCATAAAATATCATATCACAGGCATATATGAAACTAATATCATGATGGCATATCACTACTACACTTCACATGTCATTATTTCACTAATATATAAGTACGAATATCGAGAGTGATAGACTCACCTTCTTAAGCTAGAGATGACAATTCAAGATACAAGAACAAACTCCAAAAAACACGACAAAGCACGAACTAGATTTGAGTAGATGAAGAGCCAAGATCCAAATCTTATACACAAACTAATACAAAACATATATAAGTATATAATTATGCAAAAGAATTAGATTAAAACAAAGCAAAACAATGCACAAATGACCAAATCAAGTGAAGTGGGCTCGGCCACTTTCAAAGTAGGCTAGATCATCACCAAAATTGGCTCGGCCATGACTTGTTTGACGCATGTATGTTCGGCCAAGGCAAGCAAGTGTGCACAGCTAGGCAATGGTTGGATGTGAACGGCTATGGTAAGTGAAGAAATGGCATAGCAAAGGTCATGTGGAAGGAAAAAAGGTATGGCAACATGAAAGGTCAAGTGCACAAGGGTTCGACCATATGGCTAATGTTTTCGGCAAGGGTTGTTTAGGCCTGGATCAGGTCAAGGAATTTAAAGTGGCATGGCCTGGAGGTGGTAGTGGTCACGGCAAGGCAAGGAAAAGGTGTAGTTGGTGGTGGCCGAAGCATGCAAAGGAGGAGAGGTGATCATGTAGTGCTTTGCTAGGATTTCTATGGCAATTTGGTGATGGGGTTTGGATCATGGAAGGTCACAGCAACAAGACGATGGTGGAGATGGGGTGATAGCTGAACATAGGTGATGGTGTGGAGGAGGTGTGGTCGGCTATAGAGAGGAGCATGGTGGCCGAACTATGCTTGAAGCCCAATGGAAAAGAAAAAATGAAAAAGAGAAAGAGGAGATAAGACTTACTGTAATTTTTTGTTCAGGAAGAAGCAAATGAGAAAGAGATGAGAAGAGAAAGTATTTTGCACGGCTTGTATAAATGAATGGGCATTTTTCATCTTGAATAGACAATCATACGTCTATTAGGAAATTCAAGGCCCGAATGCAAAGCCCAGTTCAAAGACAAGCTCAACAACCCAATCAAAAATCAAAGCCCAAACAAGATAGAAAATAGGAAATAAAAATAAAAAATAGAGAATAGAAATACAAAAATATTTGCGTATAAAACGCTGAAATTTAATAGATTTAAAGAGTATAGATCGGAATATGACAAAACGAAAAGCATAGAGAATAATAGCATAAAGTCTAGCTTCAAAGAAAAAGAATATAAATTTAATTAAAATTTAAAAGTTTCAAATGAAAGTCGAAGTTTGACAAAAGGTGACCAAAATATAAAATTTTCAGAAAATCATTATTTCATTATATTTGGAAAAATAATTCTTAACCAAACCCAAAAATTCATTGTAAAATTCCAAATTTACAACTTTTAAATGATTTAAAACCAAAGTTTCAAATTAATTCTATTAAAATATTTGTCAAAAATTATGGGTTGTTACACTCTCCCCCACTCAAAACTTTTCGTCCTCGAAAAGGAACGAGACACGGAAACAAAGAAAGATAAGAAATAATAGCGAATAGCACCTGAAACAAATAATTCCGGATTCGAAGCATGCATGCTCTCCTCCGTCTCCCAGATACAATCCCAATCATCAGTACTCCACTGCACTTTGACCAGGTTGACTGATTTCCTTCTCAACTGCTTCATACCTCTATCAATAATACAAAGTGGCTTCCTCTCGACAATAAGGTTTGGCTCAATATGCAAACTCTTAAGAGCAGGAGGCTAAACAACCAAAGATGGATCATGGAGATATCAGTGAAGATGTGAAACATGGAATACATTATGTACTCCAGACAGCTTCTCAGGCAAATCTAGGCGATAAGCTAAAGAACCAACCCCCTATGAAATGCAGAAAGGACCTATGAACTTAGGAGCAAGCTTCCCTCTCTGACCAAACCAAATCACATTCCTTAAGGGAGAGACCTTAAGGAAAACCCGTTCACCAACATCAAACTCCAAACACCTCCTATTCCAATCGGCAAACTTCTTCTGCCTATCCTAAGCACACCTCATCTTCTTCTTAATCTCCTCAATCTCTCAAAAACTTCCAGAATCATATCAGGATCAAGAACCAAACGATTGCCGGATTCAATCTAGCAAGATAGAGATCTGCAAGGTCATCCGTAAAGAGTAGTAAACGGAGTCATTGCCTGGATTCAAAGACGAAATGAGATAGATAAAGGATTAAGATAAGATTAAAATAGAAGATTTGAGATTATACCTGATAACTGTTGTTATAGGTGAATTCGACTAAATGGAGATGATCTTCCCAAGATCCTCCATAATCAAGAGCACAAGCACCAAGAAGATCCTCTACAATCCGATTCACTCTTTCCGTTTGACCATTGGTCTGTGGATGGTAAGTAGTGCTCAGATTCAGGTGAGTACCCGAAGTTTCCTTAAAAGCTCTCCAAACTGTCTGGTAAATATGAGATCTCTATCACAAACAATACTAACAGGAACATCATGAAGGCGAACTATCTCCCTCATATAAATCTCAGCCAAACCAGAAGCAGAATGGGTAGACTTAACCGGAATGAAATGAGCTGACTTGGTCAATCTATCCACAATAACCCAACTACTCTCATTACCCCTCCTAGTCCTCGGTAATCCCTCAAAAAATCCATAGAAACTTATTCCCATTTCCAATTGGAAACCTCAAGAGGCTGCAATAAACCAGGGGTCTTCTGATGATCGACCTTGGCTTGTTGACAAGTCGCACACCTACTAACAAAGATAGAGATATCTCGCCTCATACCCCTCCACCAATAGAGCTTCTTCATATCCTGATACATCTTCGTTACACCCGAATGAATGGAAGGTCTGGATCGATGATTTTCCCGAAGTAACTCCTTTCTCAATCCATCTACATTCAGGACACAAATTCGATATTAATCCTCAAAATCCCTCTATGATCGATATGAGCTCCACTACCATCAGAAATACTACCACCAACCCTATTACGAACATTCTCCTTAATTAATCTAATAATGATATCCTCATCTTGCTTAGCCATGATACAATCCATAAGAGAAGAAGATGAAACAACAAGCTGACACAACATCTCCTTCTTCCGACTCAAAGCATCGGCCACAACATTATCCTTCCTAGGGGTATAGCTAATGTCGAGATCATAGGAAACAAGGAACTTAAGCTACCAAACCTGCCGCTGATTCATATCCTTCTGGGTGAAGATATATCTCAAAGACTGATGATCCGTAAAGATCTCAAACTTAGTACCCAAAAGATGGTGCCTCCAAAGTTTCAATGAAAAAACCACGGTAAGCAATTCCAAATCATGGGCTGCATAATGGTGTCATGGGTCTTCAACTGACGAGTGGCATAAGAAATAACCTTCCTATCTTGCATCAGAATAGCTCCCAAACCCTCACGACTAGCATCAGTAGATACCGTTAATCCCTCGTTTCCATTTGGAACGGTAAGAACTGGCGTAGAAGTAAGGTTACTCCTTAACTCATTGAATGCAGCTTCACACTTATCATTCCATATAAACCTTGCATTCTTACAAGTCAAAGCAGTGAGAGGTGCAGCAATCCGAACAAAATTCTCAATAAATCTCCGATAATAATCGGCAAGGCCCAGAAAACTACGAATATCAGATGGAGTCCTAGGATTTTACCAATCCTGCAACAGAATGGAGGAAATAAGGACCACAGAAAAGATAGAGTGATTTATTTCAAAGAGAAAAGAGAAGGAAACTTACACTGATCGCAACAATCTTAACTGGATCAACAGAAACTCCATTGCTAAAAACAATATGCCTGAGAAATTGGACTTCATCCTTCCAGAAATGGCATTTCGAGAATTTAGCCTTCAATTGATGATTTCTAAGAGTATCTAGAAAAAATTTCAAATGTGACTCATGATCTTCCCTTGATTTGGAGAAGACAAGGATATCATCAGCAAAGACTAGAACAAACTTGTTAAGAACATCATGAAAAACACAGTTCAACAAATCAACAAAGAAAGCTGGTGCATTAGTCAAACCAAAAGGTATAAATAACCATTCATAGAAACCATTCTCAGTATGGAAAGCAGTGTTGGGAATACCCTTCTCAGCAACATTGAGCTAGTGGAAACATGTGGCAAGATCAAGCTGAGAGAAAACAGTAGCTCCATAGAGCTGATCAAACATAACATTGATACGAGGCATAGGATATTCGTTTCTCATAGTGAGCTTATACAGCTCCCTATAACCAATACACATCCTCAAAGAACCATCGGACTCAGTGACGAAAACCACCACTGCTCCCCATTCGAAATGGTTAGGTCTAATCAGACTCTTAGAGAACAAGTCCTCAATTTGCTTCCTCAACTCAACCTTCTCATGGGTTGTCATTCCTCTAGGAGGAAGAACTACAGGTCGAGCTCTAGGAATAAGATCAATACGAAAATTAATTTTCCGCTTAGGAGGTAAAGCAGTGACTTCACCAAATACATCGGGATAGAGTTTGACCACATGAATCGAGTCAAGATCATTAGGAGAAGAGTCAAGCGAACAAATAAAACTGCTAGCATAATCCTAAGGCAAACGACACTGAATCACCAAAGAATTACCCAAATCATCAACAAGAGAAACAGTTTGGGTTTTACAAGAGATAACGGCTTCATGCCTCTTCAGCTAATCACCTCCAAGCAATAGATCAAAAGCATCGAAACCCAGAACATTAAAATCACCAGAAAAACGATAGCTAGAATAGAAAAGTTTCACTCTTCTACAAATCCTACTAAGGTTCGCAGGACCACCAATAGGATTTTTGACACACAAAGGTTTAGGAGTATACTCGGGAGAAAGGAGATGCTCAAACTTACAAAGATCCATAGAAATAAAGCTATGGGAAGCTCCAGTATCAAATAAAACACGATCAGGAAAATCAAATAGAGAAAATGTGCTCTAAAGAGTACCTTGAGTATCACTTGGAGCTGGTGGAGTAGGTGGAGTTGATGGAGTGGTAGAGGTAATAGCAAAGATACCCAATGGCTTGCCTTTCTGGCGAGTAGGACAATCCTTCCCGAAGTGGCCAGGCTGCAAGCAAATATGATAGAGATCACGCCTGTTCAGCTGAGCGAGAGGAGGAATAACAGCACCAACAGAAGTAGAACAACTATTGGTATAGTGTCCCTTCTGATCGCACTTGAAGCAAGTGACAGAAGATAGGTCGATAGGCTGCCACTGAGAAGGAGAAGATCCCAGACCAGGAGTCTTATTCCAATTCTTCTTCCGCTGAAAGTAAGGCTTTCTCTTCTTAGGGTTACCAAAGAAAGGCTGAGATGAAGAGGCATGAGCAACAGAAGGATCCTTAGAAGTAGGATTCTCATATCTAATGGCCATATCCATCAGACCAGTGAAAGGGCTATGCACATGAGAAATGAGATGATCGTTAAACTCTGGGTGAGCTCTAGCTATAGACTTCTCATTCTTCTTAAGAGGGGTGTCAATCAGACTAGGACCAAACTTGGAAAGTTCATTGAGCTTTCGCTCATACTCAGAAAATGGCATGTCTCCCTGCTTAAGATCCATAAACTCCCTATATAGTTGTGACTTCTCTACTTCGGGTATCCACTTTACCATAAAAGCATCCCTAAAGCACAATATCGAAACATAAGAAAGATTCCAAAAGGAGAAAACTGAACCAAATTCGAAACTAGCACAAAAGGATACCTAAACTGCTCCCAAGAAATATCAACCTCAATAGTCTAAGTAGTAACAGACTCCTACCAATCCAAGGCTGCCCCCCTTCACGGCCAAGCTGCCAATTGATGCTTCTGAGCATCAATAATCTCAACACCGAAGAAAATCCTCTCTAAACCCTTCAACCACTATTAAGCCTCGATAATGCTCTCTGATCCAGTAAACTTGGTACCACCAAGCTCGGTGAATTCCCTACAGAGAGTAGTGAACCTAATGGGTGCAACAGGCTCAGGAACTGGGGCAACATCACGATCCCTACCTCTGGCATTCCTACAATCCATCCTAAAAAATCAAGAATGAATTTTAGGACAAAGGTAAATGAGAAACAAAGACAAGATTCAATAGAGCTCCTAATCAAAGAATTTAATTAACAAGGTGGATAAGGAATGGAAGTAGAATTAGGAAAATTAGATTTTAAAACAAGAAAAATTTATATCCAAAATAATCTTTTAAAAATCCTTTAAAAATCATTTAATACTTTAATATACGTTCTCTCACAAAGAAATGATTTTAGAATTGATTTCACTCATTCTAGGGTAATTCTACCCTATCTCTAATGAGTTTTTACTCCGCATGCTAAGGTTTGCCTAAAACCAATGCTCTGTTACCAAATGTAACGACCCACTATTTCGGACCATTCAAATCGATAATAAAACCACACATGTCGGATTTGAATAATTCAAAACAACAGATTGTTAATATAACTTAGAGTAAATAAAACCAATCGCAAAATCACAAACACGGAATATCAGAATAACTCACAGCGGAAATAAAATACCATAGTAGTTCATGAAGCCACTACACATATAGTCTCAAAAAACAAATACAACATACTAGAGTCTAGAAATAAATACAATAGAAGTCCACTAGTACATAAGCTGAATAGAAACAACTGAAATAGAAATAGATTGGTAACTAGATAGATAGATAATCTCTAGAAAGTCCTCTAGCTCCAGAAGATGAAATCCAAAGCTGATACTCAAGCTGACCCGAGCGTAAAGCAAAACACAAAACACTCGAGTCAGGACATACATACTTATATAACATAAATCAACTCAAGTGAACTGAAATAGAAATGCACAAGTAACTTAAAGGATGCTTGGGATCGCCTATCCATTAAGGATCCTTTAAACTTTCTACTATGTAGTAATATACGCTATTATTATAATGTCTAAAGTAAAATTAACATACTTAAAAATAGTGTTAAGGCTTTACAATTTCCACCTTAACACATATATAGTGCTAATAGTTTATACAGTAACATCGTACCTCCAGATCGGGAGGCGACCATAAATACTCCATAGGTACGACACAAATCAAACTCGTAGTAAAGCACGATAGGGTAGGTGACATGGCACAACTAGGCAATGTCAGGGTAGATATACCAATTACACTTCCAGACTGGTGGTAACGCGTAGCAGCCACTACCGCCCACCTCGATCCACACTCCAAAAAAAAATCAAAGGGTGCACCCAATCAATCACAAAGTAATTGAATGGTATCGAAAGAGTATGTTCGATCAGAGGAGCTACGCCATTGGCCCATCAATTGCTCCTTTTTTAGCCACCTAATGCCAACTCACGGGAGTTGGGGCCACGTATATACCTTATATAGGATCGTTGCCACCATCCTACTTCATTTCGGAATCTCCACCGTATACACAGTTGTTAAAGTGGTTTTCGGAGTTGGCAGAGAGTATGAAAACTTCTGATCCCTGTCTCGTTAACAACCAATCGTTATTATAACCCATGTTTATTATTTCAAATGGTTTATCCTTTCAAACCAAACGTATACATTTTAAAACCATTTAAGTTCGATGCCATTAAAGTTTTAACATTTTCAAAACTATACGCTTATTATAACACTTTAAAAATGTAACAAGTTAGGAACCATAACACTTTTAAAATGTTACCCTTATATAATAGCACTTTGGAAAATGTCACATTTTAGAAATAATAGAACTTTTAAAACATAACCTAAAGTAGCATAGCATTTTAAAGAACATAACTTAAAATAACATAGCATTTTGAAAATGCTACAAATTTTACTACAACATAATATTTCAATTTTAACATAGTTTAAAATTTTATCTAATTATACAAAACATATCTATTTCATAAATAAAATATATCACTATTACTCGGTTAGATTTAAATTCCATATTAAATTAAAATAAATTAAATTATTAAGTTAAATTTATATCATAGATAAAATCTTAAAAATTTGATTTTAAACAAACATTTGTTTACTTATGAAATCTTTACTTATTTAAAAATCAATATATATATATATATTTTATTTAACTCATTTATACGAAAATTTAAGTCAAAATTCCATATGCTTAAATTTGCAAAATACTTAATAAATTTTATTAATTTAAAAATATTAACCATGGGTCTGTATAATATTTTCTAACCTAGGTCAAGTGATATAGATATGTATCACTTCAATCCATAAAATATAAAATCCTGGGTTTTATCACTTCAAACCCGCAATCCCAAGTCAAACAAAATAAAAATCGCTTGAGCCTATTATTTCAACTCATAACGAGTTTTTCCTATTCTAAAGTCCGTTCGGGTATGTATCATTTCAACCCATAGTGATTCTATACTAACAGGGATCTTGCAGTGTGAGAAGCTGAATATAAATAACAGAATAACATAGCATATCATGTCATGTGATAAACAGGTATAACATTAGGTGATAACATCATAAAATATCATATCACATGCATATATGAAACTAATATCATGATGGCATATCACTACTGCACTTCACATGTCATTGTTTCACTAATATATAAGTACGAATGTCGAGAGTGATAAACTCACCTTCTTAAGCTAGAGATGATAATTCAAGACACAAGAACAAACTCCGAAAAACAAGACAAAACACGAACTAGATTTGAGTAGATGAAGAGCCAAGATCCAAATCTTGTACAGAAACAAATACAAAACTTGTATAAGTATATAATTTTGCAAAAGAATTAGATCAAAACAAAGCAAAACAATGACAAATGACCAAATCAAGTCAAGTGGGCTCGACCACTTTCAAAGTAGGCTAGATCATCACCAAAATTAGCTCGTCCATGACTTTTTTGATGCATGTATGTTTGCCCAAGCAAGCAAGTGTGCATAGCTAGGCAAGGGTTGGATGTGAACGGTTTTGGTAAGTGAAGAAATGGCATATCAAAGGTCATGTGGAAGGCAAAAAGGTAAGGCAACATGAAAGGTCAAGAACACAAGGGTTCGGCCATATGGCTAATGTTTTCGGCCTGGGTTGTTTGGGCTTGGATCAGGTCAAGGCATTTGAAGTGGCACGGCCTGACGGTGGAAGTGGTCACGGAAGGCAAGGCAAAGGTGGAGTCGGTGGTGGCCGAAGCATGTAGAGGAGGAGAGTTGATCATGTAGTGCTCGGTTAGGATTTCTATGGCAATTTGGTGATGGGGTTTGGATCATGGAAGGTCACGACAACAAGAAGATGGTGGAGATGGGGTGATAGCCGAACATAGGTGATGGTGTAGAGGAGGTGTGGTCGGCTATAGAGAGGAGCATGGTGGTCGAACTATGCTTGAAGCCCAATGGAAAAGAAAAAATGAAAAAGAGAAAGAGAGATAAGACTGACTGTAATTTTTTTCAGGAAGAAGCAAATGAGAAAGAGATGAGAAGAGAAAGTATTTTATATGGCTTGTACAAATGAATGGGCATATTTTCATCCTGAATAGACAAACATATGTCCATTAGGAAATTCAAGGCGCAAATGCAAAGCCCAGTTTAAAAACAAGCTCAACAACCCAATCAAAAATTAAAGCCCAAACAAAATAGAAAATAAAAATAGAGAATAGAAATACAAAAATATTTGCCTGTAAAACGCTGAAATTTAACAGATTTAAACAGTATGGATCGGAATTTGACGAAACGAAAAGCATAAAGAATAATAGCATAAAGTCAAGCTTCAAAGAAAAAGAATACAAATTTAAAATTCAAATTTAAAAATTTCAACTGAAAGTCAAAGTTTGACCAAATTTGACCAAAATATAAAATTTTCAGAAAATCATTATTTTATTATATTCGGAAAAATAATTCTTAACCAAACCTAAAAATTCATTGTAAAATTCCAAATTTTCAATTTTTTAATGATTTAAAACCAAAGTTTCAAATTAATTCTATTAAAATATTTGTTAAAAATTATGGTTTGTTACACTCTCCCCCACTCAAAATTTTTCAACCTCGAAAAGGAATGAGACACAGAAACAAAGAAAGATAAGATTGAATAGCGAATAGTAGCTGAAACAAACAATTCCAGATTCGAAGCGTGCATGCTCTCCTCCGTCTCTCAGATACAATCCTGATCATCCGTACTCCATTGCACTTTGACCAGGTTGACCGATTTCCTTCTCAGCTGCTTCGTACCTATATCAATAGTACGAAGTGGCTTCCTCTCAGCAATAAGGTTTGGCTCAATTTCCAAACTCTCGGTAGCAGGAGGCTGAACAACCAAAGATGGATCATGGAGATATCGACGAAGATGCGAAACATGGAATACATTATGTACTCCAGACAGCTTCTTAGGCAAATCCAGGTGATAAGCTAAAGAACCAACCCTCTCTGAAATGCGGAAAGGACCTATGAACCTAAGAGCAAGCTTCCCTCTCCGACCAAACCGAATCACATTCCTTAAGGGAGAGACCTTAAGGAAAATTTGATCACCAACAGCAAACTCCAAACTCCTCCTACGCCGATCAGCATACTTCTTTTGCCTATCCTGAGCACTCCTCTTCTTCCTCTTAATCGCCTCAACTCTCTCAGAAGTTTCCACATTCATATCAGGACCAAGAACCAAACATTACCAGATTCAATCCAGCAAGATGGAGATCTGTAAGGTCGCCCGTAAAGAGCAGTAAACGGAGACATTGCAATACTAGTCTGGATTCAAAAGACGAAATGAGATAGATAAAGGATTAAGATAAGATTAAAATAGAAGATATGAGATTATACGTGATAACTGCTGTTATAGGTGAATTCGACAAGATGGAGATGATCTTCCCAAGATCCTCCATAATCAAGAACAAAAGCACCAAGAAGATCCTCTAGAATCTGATTCACTCTTTCCATTTGACCATCGGTCCGCGGATGGTAAATAGTGCTTTGATTTAGGTGAGTACCCAAAGATTCCTGAAAAGCTCTCCAAAACTGACTGATAAAGATGGGATCTCTATCACAAACAATACTAACAGGAACACCATAAAGGCAAACAATCTCCCTTATATAAATCTCAGCCAAACCAGAAGCAGAATGGGTTGACTTGACCGGAATGAAATGAGCTGACTTGGTCAATCTATCCACAATAACCCAAATACTCTCATTACCAGAGGCTACAATAAACCAGGGGTCTTCTGATGATCGACCTTGACTTGCTGACAAGCCGCACACCTACTAACAATGATAGAGATATCATGCCTCATACCCTCCATCAATAGAGCTTCTTCATATCTTAATACATCTTCGTTACACCCAGATGAATAGAAGGTCTGGATCGATGATTTTCCCGAAGTAACTCCTGCCTCAATCCATCTACATTCGGGACACAAATCCGATTATCAATCCTCAAAATCCCTCTATCTTCGATCTGAGCTCCATTACCATCAGGACTACTACCACCAACACTATTATGGACATTCTCCTTAATCAATCTAATAATCATATCCTCATCCTGCTTAGCCATGATACGATCCAAAAGGGGAGAAGAGGAAACAACAAGCTGACGCAACAACGCCTTCTTCCGACTCAAAGCATCGGCCACAACATTAGCCTTCCCAGGAGTATAGCTAATGTCGAGATCATAAGAAGCAAGGAACTCAAGCCACTTGACCTGCCACTGATTCAAATCTTTCTAAGTGAAGATATATCTCAAAGACTGATGATCCATAAAGAGCTCAAACTTAGTATCCAAAAATGATGCCTCCAAAGCTTCAAAGCGAAAACCATGGCAAGAAATTCCAAATCGTGGGCTGCATAATGGCATCAGAATAGCTCCCAAACCCTTACGACTAGCATCAGTGTACACCGTTAATCCCTTATTTTCATTTGGAACGGTAAGAATTGGTGCATAAGTAAGCTTACTCTTTAACTCATTGAATGCAGCTTCACACTTATCATTCCATATAAACTTAGCATTCTTATGAGTCAAAGCAGTGAGAGGTGCAGCAATCCGAGAAAAAATCTCAATGAATCTTTGATAATAACCAGCGAGGCCCAGAAAACTACTAATATCAGATGGAGTCCTAGGAGTTTCCCAATCTTGCAACAGAATGGGAAGAAATAAGGACCATAGAAAAGATAGAGTGATTTATTTCAAAGAGAAAAGTGAAGGAAACTTACATTGATCGCGGCGATCTTAACTGGATAAACAGAAACTCCATTGCTAGAAACAATATGCCCGAGAAATCGGACTTCGTCTTTCCAGAAATGGCATTTCGAGAATTTAGCCTTCAATCGATGATTTCTAAGAGTCTCCAGAACAAGTTTCAAATGTGACTCATGCTCTTCCCTTGACTTAGAGAAGACAAGGATATCATCAACAAAGACTAGAACAAACTTGTTAAGAACATCATGAAAAACATGGTTCATCAAATCAACAAAAAGAAAGCTAGTGCATTAGTCAAACCAAAAAGCATAAATAACCATTCATAGAAACCATTCTAAATATGGAAAGTAGTCTTGGGAATACTCTCCTCAGCAACTTTGAGCTAGTGGAAACCTGTGGCAAGATCAAGTTGAGAGAAAACAATAGCTCCATAGAGCTGATCAAACATATAATTGATACGAGGCATAGGATATCCGTTACTCATAGTGAGCTTGTTCGGCTCCCTATAATCAACACACATCCTTAAAAAACCATCGGACTTAGTGACGAAAACCATCGTTGCTCCCCATTCGGAATGGCTAGGTCTAATCAGAACCTTGGACAACAAGTCCTTAATTTGCTTCCTCAACTCAACCTTCTCACGTTGTGTCACTCTTCTGCGAGGAAGAACTACAGGTCGAGCCAGGTATAAGATTAATATGAAAATCAATTTCCTGCTTAGGAGGAAAAGCAGTGACTTCACCATATACATTAAGATAGAGTTTGACCACATGAGTCGAGTCAGGATCATTAGGAGAAGAGTCAAGGGAATAAATAAAAATGCCAGCATAATCCTAAGGCAAAGGGCACCGAATAACCAAAGAATTACCCAAATCATCAACAAGAAAAACAGCTTGGGTTTTGCAAGAGATAACTGCTTCATGCCTCTTCAGCCAATCAACTTCAAGCAATAGATCAAAAGCGTCGAAACCCAGAACATAAAAATCACCAGAAAAACGATAGCTAGAATAGAAAAGTTTCACTTTTCTACAAATCCTACTAAGGTTCGTAGGACCACTAATAGGATTTTTAACACACGGAGGTTCGGAAGTATACTCGGGAGAAAGGAGATGCTCAAACTTATCACAAAGATCCATAGAAATAAAGTTATAGGAAGCTTCAGTATCAAATAAAACGCGAACAGGAAAATCAAACAAAGAAAAGGTGCCCGGAAGAGTACCTCGCGTATCACTTAGAGCTGGTGGAGCAGGTGGAGCTGATGGAGTGGCAAAGGTAATAGCAAAGATACCCGATGGCTTGCCCTTCTGCTGAGTAGGAAAATCCTTCCTGAAGTGGCCAGGCTGCAAGCAAATATGATAGAGGTCACGTCTGTTCAGCTGAGCGGGAGGAGGAATAGCAGCACCAACAGAAGTAGGACAATTATTGGTATAGTGTCCCTTTTGATCACACTTGAAGCAAATGATAGAAGATAGGTCGATAGGCTGCCTTTGAGAAGGAGAAGATCCCAAACGAGGAGCCTTATTCCATTTCTTCTTCTGCTGAAAGTGAGGCTTTCTCTTCTTAGGGTTACCAAAGAAAGGCTGAGATGAAGAGGCACGAGCAACTGAAGGATCCTTACAAGTAGGATTCTCATATCTAATGGCCATATCCATCAGACCAGTAAAAGGGCTATGCACACGAGAAATGAGACGATCATAAAGCTTTAGGTGAGCTCCAGCTATAAACTTCTCATTCTTCTTAAGAGGGGTGTCAATCAGGCTAGGACCAAACTTGGAAAGTTCATTGAACTTCCGCTCATACTCAAAAAATGACGTGTCTCCCTTCTTAAGATCCATAATTCAAAACATAAGAAAGATTCCAAAAGGAGAAAACTGAACCAAATTCAAAATTAGCAGAAAAGGATACCTAAACTGCTCCCAAGAAATATCAACCACAATAGTTTGAGCAGTAATAGACTCCCACCAATCCATGGCTGCCCCCTTCTACTGCCAAGCTGCCAACTGACGCTTCTGAGCATCAGCGATCTAAAGACTAGAAAAAATCCTCTCTAAACCCTTCAACCACTACTGAGCCTCGATAATGCTCTTTGATCCGGTAAACTTGGTACCACCAAGCTCAGTTAATTCCCTACAGAGATTAGTAAACCTAATGGGTACAACAGGCTCAGGAACTGGGGCAACACCACGATCCCTACCTCTGGCATTCCTACGATCCATCCCCAAAAATCAAGAATGAATTTTAGGAAAAATGTAAATGAGAAACGAAGACAAGATTCAACAACAATAGAGATCCTAATCAAAGAATTTAATTAACAAGGTGGATAAGGAAAGGAAGGAGATTTAGGAAAATTAGATTTTAAAACAAGAAAAATATATCCAAAATAATCTTTTAAAAATCCTTTAAACATCATTTTATACTTTAAAATATGTTCTCTCAAAGAAAGGATTCTAGGATTGATATCACTCATTCTATGGTATTTCTACCCTGTCTCTAATGGTTTTTTTGCTCCGTAGGCTAAGGTTTGCCTAAAACCAAAGTTCTAATTCCAAATGTAATGACCCACTATTTTGGACCATTCAAATCGACAATAAAACCACATATGTCGCATTTGTATAATTCAAAACAACTGATTGTTAGTATAATTTGGAGCAAATAAAACCAATCACAGAATCACAGACACAGAATACCAGAATAACTCGCAGCGGAAATAAAATACCATAGTAGTTCATGAAGCTACTACATATATAATCACAAAAAACAAATACAACATAATAGAGTCTGGAAACAAATACAATAGAAGTCCACTAATACATAAGCTGAATAGAAACAACTGAAATAGAAATAGATAAGCAACTAGATAAATAGATAATCTCCAGCAAATCATCTAGCTCCAGAAAATGAAATCCAAAGCTGATACTCAGGCTGACCCGAGCGTAAAGAAAAACACTAAACACTCGAGTCAATGCATACATACTTATATAATGTAAATCAATTCAAGTGAACTGAAATTGAAATGCATAAGTAACTTAAAGGATGCTAGGGATCGTCCATTCTTTAAGGATCTGTTAAACTATATACTATGTAGTAATATATGATATTATAATAATGTCTAAGGAAAAATAAACTTACTTAAAAATAACGTTAAGTTTTTACATTTTCCACCTTAACACATATATAGTGCCAATAGTCTATACAGTACCATCATACTTCCAGATCGGGAGGCTACCATAAATACTCCATAGGTATGACACAAATCAAACTCGTAGTAAAGCACGATAGGGTAGGGACACGACACAACTAGGAAATGCCAGGATAGATATACAAATTACACTTCCGGACTAGTGGTAACGCGTAGCAGCCACTACTTCTCACCTCGATCCATACTCCAAAAAAGTCAAAGGGTACACCCAGTCAATCACAAAGTACTAGAATGGTATCGAAGGAGTGTGTCCGATTAGAGGAGCTACCTCATTGGCCCAACAATTGCTCCTATTTTAGCAACCTTATGCCAACTCACGGGAGTCGGGTCCACGTATTTAACTCATATAGGATCGTCGCCACCATCCTACTTCATTCTGGAATCTCCACTGAGTAAACAGTTGTCAAAATGGTTTTTGGATTTGGCAGAGAGTACGACAACTTCCAATCCCGGTCTCTTTAACAAACAATAGTTATTATAACCCATGGTTATTATTTTAAATGGTTTATCCTTTCAAATCAAACGTATACATTTTAAAACCATTTAAGTTCAATGCCATCAAAGTTTTAACACTTTCAAAACTATACACTTATTATAACACTTTAAAAATTTAATAAGTTAGGAACCATAACACATTTAAAACGTTACCCTTATATAATAGCACTTTGGAAAATGTTACATTTTAGAAATAGTAGCACTTTTAAAACATAACCTAAAGTAGCATTTTAAAAAACATAACCTAAAATAACTTAGCATTTTGAAAATGCTACAAATTTTACTACAACATAATATTTCAATTCTAACATAGTTTAAAAATATATCTAATTATACAAAACATATCCATTTCATAAATAAAATATATCACTATTACTCGGTTAGATTTAAATTCCATATTAAATTAAATTATTAAGTTAAATTTATGTCATATATAAAATCTTAATATTTTTATTTTGAACAAACATTTGTTTACTTATAAAATCTTAACTTATTTAAAAATCAATATATATATTATTTAGCTCATTTATACGAAAATTTAAGTTAAAATTCCATATGCTTAAATTTTCAAAATACTTAATAAATTTTATAAAACTATTAATTTGAAAATATTAACCATGGATCTGTATAATATTTTCTAACCTAGGTCAAGCGATACAGATATGTATCATTTCAATCCATAAAATATAAAATCCTGGGTTTTATCACTTCAAACCTGCAATCCCAAGTCAAACAAAATAAAAATCGCTTGAGCCTATCATTTCAGCTCATAACGATATTTCCCCATTCTAAAATCCGTTTGGGTATGTATCATTTCAAGCCATAGCGATTCTATAATAACAGGGAACTTGCAGCGTGAGAAGCGGAATATAAATAACTGAATAACATAGCATATCATGTCATGTGATAAACAGGTATAACATAAGGTGATAACATCATAAAATATCATACCACAGGCATATATGAAACTAATATCACGATGGCATATCACTACTACACTTCACATGTCATTGTTTCACTAATATATAAGTACGAATGTCGAGAGTGATAAACTCACCTTCTTAAGCTAGAGATGACAATTCAAGACACAAGAACAAAATCCAAAAAACACGACAAAACACGAACTAGATTTGAGTAGATAAAGAGCCAAGATCCAAATCTTGAACACAAAAAAATACAAAACATATATAAGTATATAATTATGCAAAAGAATTAGACCAACAATGTAAAACAATACACAAATGACCAAATCAAGTCAAGTGGGCTAGACCACTTTCAAAGTAGGCTAGATCGTCACCAAAATTGGCTCGGCCATGACTTGTTTGATGCATGTATGTTAGGCCAAGGCAAGCAAGTGTGCACGACTAGGAAATGGTTGGATGTTAACGGCTATGGTAAGTGAAGAGATGGCATAGCAAAGGTCATGTGGAAGGCAAAAAGGTAAGGCAACATGAAAGGTCAAGTGCACAAGGGTTCGGCCCTATAGCTAATGTGTTCGGCCTGGGTTGTTTGGGCTTGGATCTGGTCAAGGCATTTGAAGTGGCATGGCCTAGAGGTGGAAGTAGCCACAGCAAGGCAAGGCAAAGGTGGAGTTGGTGGTGGCCGAAGCATGTAGAGGAGGAGAGGTGATCATGTAGTGCTCGGATAGGATTTCTATGGAAATTTGGTAATGGGGTTTGGATCATGGAAGATCACATCAACAAGAGGATGGTGGGGATAGGGTGATAGCCGAACATAGGTGGTGTGGAGGAGGTGTGGTCGGCTATAGATAGGAGCATGCTGGCCGAACTATGCTTGAAGCCCAATGGAAAAGAAAAAATGAAAAAGAGAAAGAGGAGATAAGACTTACTGTAATTTTTTTGTTCAGGAAGAAGCAAATGAGAAAGAGACGAGAAGAGAAAGTATTTTGTACGGCTTGTACACACAAATGGTGTGGCAAACTAGAATTTTTAGATATTCGAAATTGGAATTTTTAATCGATTTTAAATATTTGGAAGTTGGTTTAACTTGAATTTCTAATATCATTATTATTTTGGCAATTAAATTATTGAATTTAATAATTTGAAACTGGGTAAAATATTTCATCTTCAGTTTTGAGCTTATTAAAAATAATTTGAAATCTTGTAAAATCTATATTAATAATACTGAAGATAATAGAAGTGTTAAATTTAAATCTGAAAATGTTCTGTTCAGTTTTGAAATTTTATTGTTCAAATTGATACTAAAAAAATTGCCTTCCGAGGCACAGTCTTAGAATTCGACGAAACAAATTCCATTGAATCCGTAATTGTGTATTATTACTGGATTTCAATTTTTGTAATGTTTGGAGTGATCGTTTGATAGTACGGTAGATAAACGCGCTGAAATCTATATCGAAAATTTAATATAACTGGGTCCAAAAAGCTACCTTCTCCATACGATCAAGTTAGGCCTCGAAATCTTTTCCATTATGTTTGAAATAGGGGTATAACCTTATAAACGCCTGGTGGCATGCCTCGATGGGATGTAAAGATTTTAAGCTACATTTTCAAGACAATTTAAATTTAAACTTGAATTTAAATATAATATTTTTGCATTTAATTCTATGGCAGACCTTGGAGGACGCATATTCTATTTTTTTAAACACGTCTCCTACATTGTGTGACACGTGCAATCATTTTTCTTCTTTCTTGTTTCTTTTATATTTTTAAAAGAAACCGTAAAATGAAAGAAAGAAAATAATAGAATGGATTAAAGAATAGCAGAAAAGTTTCCTTCTTCTTCAATATGAATCAGAGTCGTGCCCTCCTTTTTATTTTCTAATCAAATCGAAGTCGAGTTCTAATTCAAAGCAGGGATAGAGGCCGCGTATTCGATACGAGATGGGAGGTGGGGGAAAAAATTTCAATTCGTTCGAACAGAGAGCGGCGAGTGCAGTTGAGGAGGAGGATGGTGGCAAGGAGCTCGCGATTGTGGAGTTCGACGTCTTTGTCGAGGCGATGGATTGCTGCTTGATTTTGGGCTCGCAAGGTTCAAGGGGTGCAGGTTTTCATGGAAGCTGGGTTCGTGATTCGAAGATTCACGTGAGGTGATTTCACAATCGACAGTGAGGTGGAGAGCTGGCTTGCTCGATTAGGAGGTGGAGGGTGTTCTTTCTTTTGGTCGCAAGGCATGGTTTGAGTAGGCGGTATCGTGGTTGGTCGGCGCAATTCTGGTCGTCGAGTTGAGGTTTGATTTTTATTGGTTTTCCGATAACTTATTAAACCTAATTTATTATTGCTATTGAATGTTCAGAAAAAAAGATTATTTTTTATTTTATTGAATTATATATATATATGTATATATATTTACAGATTTAAGAAGCAAAAGATATATACATAGAAAGGATTTTTGGATTTACAGGAAAATACCAAAACAGAAAATGTATATATTCTGCAAGGCATAAGAAACAGCTTATTTTCAATTAAAAGACTCATAGACATATATGTATATATATGCAGTAAGAGAAAAATGTTTAAACCAGAAAATTATTATGGATTTTGGAAAAATATAGGAGTTATATAAAAATTAGGTTTTTTTTTAAAACCTATATAATTTTTTTTATAAGTTTATATGTGTGTGTGTGTGTGTAGTTTTAGAATTAAAAATAAATATACATATATACCTATTTTTACTTTACTAGTCTATTTGAAAATAATATATTAAAGTGGTTAATTAGAGTAATTAACTTTTAATTATTTTAGTTACTAAGATTTCAAGGGAAAAACTAGTATAAATCAAATCATTAGTTAAAGTTAAGTAAGTGAATGGTGATTAATTGTTTGATTAATTCAAATCGTAACAAATCGTGAATTATTTATACAAGGTCAAAATCTGAAACGAAGCAAGCCGGATTGGAAATATGTTTCATGCGTAGTCAAAGGCAAGTTAATCTCACTCATTCGGATTGCCATTTAAATCTAAATAGTTAAATTTAAATTATTGGATTGGTTGCTTGAATTGATAATTGTTATTAGTCTGGATTGATATTATATATAGTAGTATATATATTGGAGTGATTGATTTCCCGCATTATATAGCGGATGAGACCCTATACGCCCTGCATAATAGCGAATGACCCGATATACTGCGATATTCCACCTCGAAGTGGAATTGTATTTAAATTATTGTGCTAACATCTGTGGATGCAGGGAAACAGGCTGGAGGGTCCAACTGGATTCCTCAAAATTATTTAGATTGATTAATATTTTGTGATATGGTTTATTTGATAATCTATTGGTAATTGAAAATATTGGATGTTAATGTTTGATTGAATATATTTGGGTATATTGAGTTAATAAAAATATATAGATTGGATTTTTGAAAGGAAATAAAAGGGAGAATTCTCATGTAAATAATTATAGAGGTTTGGATAAATAAATTAGAAAAGGATAAAACTTGATTTTAAAAATTATAATAAATAAATTTCATTATGGGAATGGAGATTTTAAATACATAGGAATAAATGAATTTTTAAACTTAAGTTATATTATTTAAAGGAATAAAGAATTTATTTTCAATTCAGGTTTTGAATTTGGAAAAGATATAGAAGAAATTTGGAAAAGTATGAAGTTTGTATTTCAGTTCAAAAAGAAATTTTAAATGATAGTAAGGAAGATAAATCTGAAATTAGTGGGTTTGAAATAAATTAAGTAAGCAAGAGGAATTGTTTTTTAAAATGAAGTAAATTTGGAAATTGATTTCATGTTTGAAACTGTGTTTTAAAAGAAGATGAGACTATGGAATTTATAAACTGGGTTTATGAAGTGAAATATTTATCAGGGGATAATTTGGAAATATAAATTCAGAATGAGAATTTATAAAGGAATGGGTAATTTGTTTTAAAAATAAATAGTGATTTATTTTTAAAGGTGTAGAAAGGAAAGTGTATTTCCTTGGAAAGCCAAGTATATTTTCAAAGAAAGATTTCCAAGTATAAGATAGAGATTTAAAGGTGGTTTTAAAAAGGATGTTTTAGAGAAATTTTATATTTTAAATTATTTTAGAATTTTAAAGAAAATATTTATTTAAATTAATTATAGTAGTAATTATTTTAAGGATTTAGCTAGTATTATGATTTAAAAGATAATTATTTACTATTTGTACCTTATAGAATAATTTTTGTTTTGGCCTTAGTTTTACATGAGAGATAAGTATATACTTTAAATAAAGTGTTTTAAATAGTTTTATTTCAAGTGTTTTAATGTATATTTTTAAATAAGTGTTTAAAATAGTTTTTTATTATAAGTGTTTAAAATAGTTTCTATTTAAGTGTTTTAAATAGTTTTATTTTAAATGTTTTAAGAATATGTATATTTTGGATAAAGGGATTCAAATTATTTTAAAAGTCTAAAATATTAATGCTAGGTGATTTTCAGTGGAAATGAAACAATGGGGTGGAATTTTCTTCCGGTAGAGAAAAGTGATTTGAAATCTATTTTTCAAATGGTTGAAGAGTAGAAATATATCTTGCGAGGATATTTTGAAATAAATAATTTGGAAAATTATTTAAAGTCAGATGGTTGTTTGTTAATGTTATTTAATAGTTAAATAACCGACTATCTATATTGGCCAATGCGCTGATTGTTTCGAAGAGACCGGGATCGTGATTTATTTTCCTGAAAACCACTTCGATCCAGTTTAAACGTTTTCGTGAGGAAGACAAGAGCTTGGAGTCTAAGATGGAGCAGCGAAGTGCACGGGCTAATCGCTACTAATCCTGAGGGTGATTCCAAAATGGATGTAGTTGGAGTAGTGCCTTCGGTTCCGTTCGAACCCGGAACGGACTTTTATGGACGAATGCTTTCAGAACATCGTCAGGAGGACGATGAGCATTCTAAGTGAATATGTGCTAAAAAGGTAACGCATAGCCTCGAGCATCATCAACCAGGAATGGCTAAAACAGGGGAGGTGCACACAAGGCTAAGTCGCTTGCAACCAATTAGGGTAAAGTCCCCCATGTCTAGATGTTCCTTATTTCGGCTGTGTGGGCGGGTGTTGATCCCAATCGTGGGGTAAACTTATTTAGACTATCCAGTAAGGGGTAGCTCCGCTCTTGTGATGCAGGGGATCCGGGTGGATCCTCGGTACGGTGATCTAGACCACGTACTGTGACGGGCGGTACCCCAGTAGCCCTGCCATTGATGGAAATCCATTCTCCCTACGTGCCTCTACGGTTTTGTTTGTATACCTATTAGCTGGAATTTAATAATGTAATAATTTCGGCTATTTGAATAAGTATTTGTATATCAACATTATTATAATATCAGAGGATTTTATAAGAAAAGTTTTGGTTATCGTAAGGTAAAAAACCGGAATGTTTATTTGTGGCGTTGTCTTACAAGATACCTTTGATTTCAAAGGATTTAGAAAACTTTAATAATCCAACCGAGTGTGCTTTTTCATGTTGGTTTCCAGACTGACTGGGTGTTATTTAACTATAATGCTCAGGTTAGACCGAGTATTATAGAATACATATTCTGGATGGACTACTGTGGAGCTCAGGAGATGAGTTGGATGACGAGGCATATTTCCGTAGATTCGTATTTCCATTGTGTAGTGTAAGCTGTATATTCAGCTTTGGAAGGACGAGATATTATAGCCGTCCTAAATTGTGATGTTGATTGTATTGTACTTTATGATGTAACATATAAAACAGATATAATTCTTTTGTTTTAAAAGATTAGTCGTTTATCTATTATATATTATTCCACTGCGTTTGTGAGATTCTGATGTTGTTTTGTTTTCTCTTCTTTTACCTCTTTCTTCTTTAACGCTAATGGTTTGGTTTTTCGGCATTCGATTGTTCGGTATTTGATACAGCGGGCATATTGATGCCGATTTTCGGGCGACAAAAAATCAGGTCGTTACAGTTGTATCAGAGCAGAAGGTTAAGCTAGAACCTTAGCTCTGGTGGGAATTACGCGAAAGAGTTCGTAGTACTCTAGAATGAGTTTGAGTGTATTAAAAGATATGAGCGCGTATTTGTTAGTGAATATAAAAATAGTTTTTATATTGTGTTGACTTATCGGTTGAGTGCTTATGGATTCTGGTCGATATGTGGGACGCTATGTCATTGATACGGGTTTCTAAACTCTTACAAGATAAACCGATATAGTATTATTTTAAAATAGGGTAAATGAAATAATTTTTCCCAAACTATTTTTGTTTATAAAGAAATAATTTTCCATAAATTATTATAGTTATATATGGTTGATTAGTTGTTAGGAAGTAATTATACTAAATTATTATCATTATTGTGTAAAATTGAATAAGAAATTGAAATCATAACTAAAAGCTAAGAAATAAATTCATATACAAATGGTATTTGTAAATGTGAATTATGAATGTGATTTATAAATTGAAATAAGATGCCAGAGTAATTGTTGTATAGGGATTAAAAGGATTAGAAATTTTAAGATTTGGAAAATTTAAACCTTTTGAATTTGAAAATGATTTTCAAAGGTTTTGGAGGAATAACGGCGATAGTATTTGAGAAATATTTTGAATTGGATTTGAAATCTGATAAGATTTGGAGTTTAAAAATATTTGAAATGTTTTGAAAAGAGTAAAAGCATTGAACTCTCTTCTGTCGCTGGAAAATTATTTCGGTGATGACTGCAGCATCATCGAGATTCATTTTCGAGTTTCCAGGAGAGGAATCGCTGCCAAATTGTTTTGAAATTGGGGTTTTTTGCAAAAATTAGGCTTGGATATGAAATTCAAAGAGATAAGTGAATTTACTGAAGGATTTTGGATATAATTGATTTCAAAGATGATTTTGAGATGTTGAGTAATTGTTTAAAGGACTCTGAAATCTTATTTATTTTTGTATAGAATAATAAAGAAGTATGGAAACTTATAAAAAATCGAAATTTGTTTAGAATAAAATTTAACTTAAGAAGAGTTAAATTAAAATAAGAATGAAACAAAATGATCTAGTAAAGTAAATAAAAGTAAGTGTGAAAACAAAATAAGCTGAGAGGCAAGCTAATTAATTGAAGTGAATTAAAAAAAATTAGCAAAAAGAAATATTTAATTCAAGTGGAATTGAAAATGAAAATTTAAATAAAATTATTGAGATTTGAAAATCTATTTGGTTGTAACTAAATGAAATTGAAAAATGAATATTAAAATTTAAAATTAGATTAAGTAAAGTAAAGTGGTAAAATTAATCGGTAAGTAGAACTAATTAAAGAGATGGTTAAATAAAAATGGTTTGAGATAAAAAGAATTGAAATTTGAAATAAGTGGAACTAATTTAACATAATAATAAAGGTTTGGAAACGAAAGTGTTGAGATATGAATAAATTAGTAAGTGCAACTAATATAAGAAATGGTTAATTAAATTCGTAAGGAATTGAAATGTAAATTGAATAAAAATAGATATAATGGCTTAAGTGATAAAGTGAAAACGAATATAAGAAGTATGTAAAATAGTTATATTGAACTTAAGAAGGGGTGGTGAAATTCTTAAGTAAAATTTGATATTGAGAAAAATGTTCCAAGTTAACATTTGAAAAAGCTTATGTAAAGTGTGAAATGGGATAATTGTGAATAGGTGAATGGAAATTCAAAATAAGTGTGAATAAAATAGAATTGATATAGCTAATAATCAATTAGGGTAAATACGTAGGTACGTATATCATTTTATTCGCATAGAGATTTGATCTAGATTCGAGCACAGAATTTCGAGATATTTATATCGTTCTGAGTTGGGATTTTTCACTCAATTTTCGATGGCGAACCCTGGATATAGAATTTTGATTGATTCTATAAATTCTTTATCATAGTTTGTGGCTATATAAGGAGAATGACGATTTCTGATCAAGAAACCAAGTCTGAGTCCGCACAAGAGAGACGGGTGGACGATATCGGTTCGGAAGTGAAATTGTGTGATCGAGTGATCAATCGAATTTGAAATTGCATACGAATGATATAGGTACATCGTATGGGCTTGAATGAAATAGATATTTAAACTTTTAAAGAAGTGTATAAAATGATTTTGAATGCGGTGATTGGACATTATTGCTTAGTAGTACACAAGCGTTTTAAAAGCAAAAGGAAATTGGGATTTTTGATTTCAGAAGATAAATGAAATTGCTCGACAAAAAGGTATGTATTTAAATTTTTGTATGAAATTTGTTGATTTTCTGGTCTAGCCACTCGGCGTTTTGGTTTTCTTTTGTAATCTAGGGGATCGTGGGGGCATTTTGTAGTTGTACCGAGCTAGCCGCTCAAAGGAGACGCTAGCGAAATCTTTCGCATATTTAGAGAGTTAGAAAAACTTTGAGAAATTTTTTGAGAATTTAAAATTTGGACTTAAATTTAAATTTAAATTGTTGAGTAAGTAATGTTGTTTGAAAATATGGAAGAGTTTGGAAAGTTAGTAGAATGATAGTGTGTCTAAAATAAAAGATTGTTTGGGAAGTTGTTAAAAACTGTTTGGTTTGAGAAATAATAAGCGGGTTATGGACCATTCTTCTTAACTAGTAATTTCGAGGACGAAATTCTTTTAAGAGGGAAGGAATGTGATAACCCAAAATTTTTAGATATTTGAAATTTGAATATTTAATTGATTTTAAATATTTGGAAGTTGGTTTAACTTGAATTTCAAATATCATTATTATTTGGCAATTAAATTATTGAATTTAATAATTTGAAACTGGGTAAAAATTTTCATCTTCAGTTTTGAGCTTGTTAAAAATAATTTGAAATCTTGTAAAATCTATATTAATAATATTGAAGATAACAGAAGTTTTAAAATTAAATTTGAAAATGTTTGGTTCAGTATTGAAATTTTATTGTTTAAATCGATATTAAAAAATAGCCTTCCGAGGCACAGTATCGGAGTTTAATGAAACCAGTTCCATTGGATCCGTAATAGTGTATTATTATTGGATTTCAATTTTCGTAATTTTTGGAGTGATCGTTTGGCCGAACGGTAGATAAACGCGTTGAAATTTATATCGAAAATTTAATATAATAACTAGGTCTAAAAAGCTATCTTCTCCATACGATCGAGTTAGGCCTCGAAACCTTTTCCATTGTGTTCGGAATAGGGGTTTAACCTAATAAACGCCTGGCGGCATACCCCGATGGGATGCAAAGATTTTAAGCTACATTTTCAAGACGATTTAAATTTAAACTTGAATTTAAATATTATATTTTTATATTTAATTCTATGGCAGACCTTGGAGGACACGTATTTTGTTTTTTTCAACACGTCTCCTACATTGTCTCGTGCAATCCTTTTTCTTCTTTCTTGTTTCTTTTATATTTTTAAAAGAAACCGTAAAACGAAAGAAAAGAAAATAATAGAATGAATAAAAGGATGGCGGAACAATTTCCTTCTTCTTCAATTCGAATCAGAGCCATGCCCTCCTTTTTATTTTCTAATCAAATCGAAGCCGAGTTCTAACTCAAAGCAGGGGAGAGAGGCTGCGTATTCGATACGAGATGGGAGGTGGGGGAAATGATTTCGAATCGTTCGAACAGAGAGCGACGAGTGTAGTCGAGGAGGAGGATGGTGGCAAAGAGCTAGCGATTGTGGAGTTCGGCATCTTCGTCGAGGCGATGGATTGCTGCTCGATTTTGGGCTTGCAAGGTTCTAGGGGTGCATAGTTTTGTGGAAGCTGGGTTCGTGATTTGAAGATTCGCACGAGGTGATTTCGTGTTCGACAGTGAGGTGAAGAGCTCGGCTTGCTCGATTGGGATGTCGAGGGTGTTCTTTCTTTTAGTCGCGAGGCATGGTTTGAGTAGGCAATGTCGTGGTTGGTCAGCGCAATTCTGGTCATCGAGATGAGGTTTGTTTATTTTCGATTTTCTGATAACTTATTAAACCTAAGTTATTATTACTACTGAATGTTCAGAAAAAAGAGTATTTTTATTTTATTAAATTATAAATATATATACAGATTTGAGAAGCAGAAGATATATACATAGAAAGGATTTTTGGATTTATAGGAAAATACCAAAACAGAATATATATATATATATATATATATGTATGTATGTATGTATGTATGTATGTAAGGCATAAGAAACAGCTTATTTTCAATTAAAAGACTAATATACATATGTATAGAGTAAGAGAAAAATGGTTAAACCAGAAAATTATTATGGATTTTGGAAAAATATAGGAGTTATATAAAAATTAGATTTTTTTTTAAAACCTATATAATTTTTTTATAAGTATATATATATGTTGTTTCAAAATTAAAAATAAATACACATATATACCTATTTTTACTTAACTGATCTTTTTGGAAATAATATATTAAAGTGGTTAGTTAGAGTAATTAACTTATTTTAATTATTTTAGCTACTAAGATTTCAAACGAAAAACTAGTTTAAATCAAATCATTAGTTAAAGTTAAATAAGTGAATGGTGATTAATTGTTTTATTAATTCAAATAGTAATAAATCGTGAATTATTTATACAAGGCCAAAATCTGAAAGGAAGCAAGCCGGATTGGAAATGGGTTGCATGCGTAGTCAAAGGTGAGTTAATCTCACTTATTCGGATTTCCATTTAAATCTAAATAGTTAAATTTCAATTATTGGATTGGTTGCTTGGATTGATAATTGTTATCAGTCCGGATTGATATTAGATATAGTAGTATACATATATTGGAGTGATTAATTTCCCGCATTATATAGCGAATGAGACCCTATGCGCCTCGCATAATAGCGGATGACCCCATATACCACGATATTCCACCTCGAAGTGGAATTGGTATTTAAATTATTATGCTAACATCTATGGATGTAGGAAAAACAGATTGGAGGGATCCAACTGGATTCCTCAAAATTATTTAGATTGTTTAATATCCTGTGATACGGTTTATTTGATAATCGGTGATATTATATTGGTATTGAAATATTGGATGTAATGGTTTGATTGAATATATTTGGGTATATTGAGTTATCAAAAAATATAGATTGGATTTTTGAAAGGAAATAAAAGAGAGAATTCTCAAGTAAATAATTATAAAGGTTTGGATAAATAAATTGGAAAAGGATAAAAGTTGATTTTAAAAATTCTAATAAATAAATTCCGAGTATGGAAAAGGGGATTTTAAATAAATAGGAATAAGTGAATTTTTAAACTTAAGTGATATTATTTAAAGGAATAAAGAATTTATTTTCAATTCTGGGTTTGAATTTGGAAAAGATAAAGAAGAAATTTGGAAAAGTATGAAATTTGTGTTTCGGTTAAAAAAGAAATTTTAAATCATTGTATGGAAGTTAAATCTGAAATTAATGGGTTTGAAATAAATTGAGTAAGTAAGGAATTTTTTTTAAAATGAAGAAAATTTGGAAATTGACTATAAGTTTGAAACTGTGTTTTAAAAGGGAATAAGACTATGGAATTTATAAACTGGGTTTATAAAGTGAAATATTTATCAAAGGATAATTTGGAAATGTAAACTCAGTATGAGAATTTATAAAGGAATGGGTAAATTTGTTTTAAAAATAAAAAGTGATTTATTTTTAAAGGTGTGTAAAGGAAAGTGTAATTCCTTGGAAAGCAAAGTATATTTTCAAAGAAAGATTTCCAAGTATAAGATAGAGATTTAAAGGTAGTTTTAAAAATGATGTTTTAGAGAAATTTTATTATTTTAAATAAATTTACAATTTTAAAGAAAATATTTATTTAAATTAATTATAGTAGTAATTATTTTAAGGATTTAGCTAGTATTATGATTTAAAAGATAATTATTTAATATTTGTACCTTATAGAATAATTTTTATTTTGGTCTTAGTTTTACATGAGAGATAAGTATATACTTTAATAAAGTGTTTTAAATAGTTTTATTACAAGTGTTTTAAAGTATATTTTTAATTAAATGTTTAGAATAATTTTGTTTATTATAAGTGTTTAAAATAGTTTCTATTTAAATGTTTTAAATAGTTTTATTTTAAATGTTTTAAGAATATGTATATTTTAGATAAAGGGATTTAAATTACTTTAAAAGTCTAAAATATTAAGGCTTGGTGATTTTTAGTGGAAATAAAACAATGGGGTGGAATTTTCTTCCGATAGAGAAAAGTGATTTGAAATCAATTTTTCAAAGGGGTTGAAGAGTAGAAATATATCTTGCGAGGATATTTTGAAATAAATAATTTGAAAAATTATTTAAAGTCTGATGGTGGTTTGTGAATGTTATTTGATAGTTAAATAACCGACTATCAATATTGGCCAATGCGCTGATCGTTT
The DNA here is from genome assembly GCA_030765085.1 of Allium cepa. Classification (NCBI taxonomy): domain Eukaryota; kingdom Viridiplantae; phylum Streptophyta; class Magnoliopsida; order Asparagales; family Amaryllidaceae; genus Allium; species Allium cepa. The sequence goes on from CM060941.1 coordinate 431,454,801, forward strand.
CGAAAATACCGAGATCGGGATTTATTTTCCCATAAAACCACTTCGATTCGGTTTAAACATTTTCGTGAGGAAGACAAGAGCTTGGAGTCGAAGATGGAGCAGTGAAGTGCAGGTGCTAATCGCTACTAATCTTGAGGGAGTGCCTTCGGTTCCGTTCAAACCCAGAATGGACTTGTATGGACGAATGCTTTCAGAACATTGTCAGGAGGACGATGAGCATTCTAAGTGAGTATGTGCTAAAAAGGTAACGCATAGCCTCGAGCCTCATCAACCGAGAATGGAAAAAACAAGGGATGTGCACACAAGGCTAAGTGGCTAGCAACCAATTTGGGTAAGGTCACCCCTGTCTAGATGTTTCTTATTTCGGCTGTGTGGGCGGTTGCTGATCCCAACCGCGGGGTGAACTTATTCGGACTATCCAGTAAGGGATAGCTTCGATCTTATGATGCAGGGGATCATGGTGGATCCTCGGTACGATGATCTAGACCACGTACTGTGATGGGCGGTACCCCAGTACCCCTGCCATTGATGGAAATCCATTCTCCCTACGTGCCTCTATGGTTTTGTTTTATACCTATTAGCTAGAATTTAATAATGTAACAATTTCAGCTATTTGATTAAGTATTTGTATATAGACACTACTATAATATCAGAAGATTTTATAAAAAAAGTTTTGGTTATCGTAAGGTAAAAACCCAACATGTTTATTTGTGGCGTGGTCTTACGAGATACCTTTGATTTCAAAGGATTTTGAAAACTTTAATAATTCAATTGAGTGTGTTTTCTCACGCTGATTTTCCAGACCGACTCGGGTGTTATTTAACTATAATGATCGGGTCGGACCGAGTATTATAGAATACATTCTAGATGGACTACTGTGGAGCTCAGGAGACGAGCTGGATGACGAGGCGTATTTTAGTAGATTCATATTTCCATTATGCAGTGTAAGCTGTATATTCAGCTTTAGAAGGATGAGATATAATAACCGTCCTGAATTGTGATGTTGATTGTATTGTACTCTGATGATGTAATATATAAAACAGATATAATTCTTTTGTTTTAAAAGATTAGTCTTTTATCTATTATGTATTGTTCCGCTGCGTTTGTGAGATTCTAATGTTGTTTTGTTTTCTATTCTTCTACCTCCGTCTTTAACCCTAATGGTTCGATTTTCCGGCATTCGGTTGTTTGGCATTTGATACAGTGGGCGTTTTGATGTCGATTTTTGGGCGTCGAAAAATCGGATCGTTACAAATGGGCATCTTTCCATCTTGAATAGACAAACATATGTCTATTAGGAAATTCAAGGCCAAAATGCAAAGCCCGGTTCAAAAACAAGCTCAACAACCCAATCAAAAATCAAATCCCAAACAAAATTAGAAAATAGGAAATAAAAATACAAAATAGAGAATGGAAATACAAAAATATTTGCATGCAAAACGCTGAAATTTAACTGATTTAAAGAGTATACATTGCAATTTGACGAAACGAAAAGCATAGAGAATAATAGCATAAAGTCTAGCTTCAAAGAAAAAGAATAGAAATTTAAAATTCAAATTTAAAATTTTCAACTGAAAGTCAAGGTTTGGCCAAAGTTGACCAAAATATAAAATTTTCAGAAAATCATTATTTTATTATATCTAGAAACATAATTCTTAACCAAACCCAAAAATTCATTGTAAAATTTCAAATTTTCAATTTTTAAATGATTAAAAACCGAAGTTTTAAATTAATTCTATTAAAATATTTGTTAAAAATTATGGGTTGTTACAATATATATTTATATATATTATTATATTAAAAAATATCTCGCCTATAAACACCTGAAATTCTCGAGCTGCAAGTTAAGCGTGCCGCCTGGCGGTCCTACTGTTTTACCCTCATTCCGAACACAATGGAACTACTCTCAAGGCCTTATTCGATCATATGCAGAAGATAGCTTTACAAAGTGAAATTATTTTTCGAATTTCGAAATTTATTTCTATGCGTTCCAAGCTCGCACGGCCAAACGACAAGTCCAATAATTCACCACTACGGATCCAATGAAATAGGTTTCGTCGAAAGCAGAGACAATGGCCAAAATGACTATCTTTACTCGTTAGTTAAAATATGAAATTTCCAATTTCTATTATTCACTTTTAAATCTAATTTTAAATGTTAATAATCTTCATTCGTAATTAAATATATTTTAAATCTACTCCCGATATCATTTTTAATCCTATTAAATTCTATTATTCAAATAATTTCCAATATTAAATTTAAACAATTTAATTATCTAATAAATCACTATAATTGAAATATAAGTCATTTAACTTATAAAATTTACTTTTAAAACAAATCCCAATAATAAAACAAATATTTCCATTTCACAGTAATTCAACGTTGTTATTCAATTCAAGTTATTGATTACAACACATTAATTACATGGAATTCCATTTCAATATTTATTATTGTCTAAATATTTGACATTGTTTATTTCAAAATTTTATCTAAGTTCATATCAAATAAATTACAGAAATTAACATTAAATTTTTATTTCTAACCTTTTTTTAGTCGATAGTCACATCGAATTATATTATTTAAAATATTTAAAAATACGAGTCGTTGCAATTTACATATATATATATATATATATATATATATATATATATATATATATATATAGCCAATAAGTCTTCATCTCGGATACCGTCTCATTTCTAAACTTCATCAACCTATATATATATATATATATATATATATATATATATATATATATATATGAAAGTTAGAGTGGATCAGACGTAAGTCTAGTCAGTAAGCTGTACTCTACTCTTGATATACTACAAAGATAGTACTATAATATGATATGATTCTATCATTGTGCAACCATACATTCCATTACTACACGATGCCTAACTATCATATAAGTCTAGTCATATCGCATCACATCTATGTAGACTCATTCCTGGACTCGCCTTATGTGCTACTGGATTGCCTATTATCCATTGTCACATTAATCGCATATATGACTCATGCGTTGGACTAGTGTGACGGCATGCCTTTTCGACCTTCGAAAGTCGATACAAATATGCCCATTGTATAACATGCCGAACGATCGAGTTTCGAAAGACAGATTGTTGAGGGAAAAGATAGTAGGTAGAAAAAAGAAGAAACCAAACAAAAACAAGATCTCATAGTGGACTGAATAACATATAATATAAATAGTTCTTTACACAAATAAAAAACTGTAATATACATATCTCACATCAGAGTGCACAAATCTATAATTACCAACCTGTACAGTTATAACAACCCGCCCTCACAATTGCCGGTAATTTCAAAAAAAACACTGCAGTGGAAATAAACAAGTACGAGTAATACATCTTCACCATCCAGCTCATCTCCTGAGCTCCATATCATCAAAACGTGAACCTGAAATACTCGGTCTGACCCGAGCATTATAATGAAATAACACCCGAGTAAGTCTGGAAAACCAACATGAGTAAACACATTAGATTTGAATTATTAAAGTTTGTCAAAATCCTTTGAAAATCAAAGGTATCTCGTAAGTTCACGGCACATATAAACACGATGGGTATTTACCTTATGAGAACCAAAATATTTCATATCAAAATCATCTGATATTATAATAGTGTATAAGTACAAATACTTATTCAAAAAGCTGAAATGTTTGCATCTTACGTTCCAGCATACAAATACTTAATCAAAACCTTACGTCGCTTATTGGAGAATGGATTCCATCTGAATGACTAGGCACTGGGGTGCCACCTATCACAGTACACGTCTATTATAGCGTATCGAGGATCATGCCAGGATCCCCTACAACACAAGATCGGACTATCCTGACCTGGATAGGCCGAATATGATATCACGCCGGCGTTCCCACCCTTTTCCGATTTCCTTCCATAACTGTTGTAATAATATCCGAGGGTATCTAGAAAGGTGATAAACGTACCCTAATGGGGTACAACCCACTTAGCCTTGCTGCATTTCCCCTGTTTTCTGTCATTCCCGGTTGATGATGCAGGAGGCTACGATACCCTTTTAGGAATTTTCACTTAGAATGCTCATTGTCCTCCCATGACAATGTACTGATGGATTTCAACCATACAAGTCCGTTTTCGGTCCAAACGGAATCGAAAGGCACTATTCCTACAGCATCCATTTTTGAATCTCCCGTAGGAGTAGTAGCGATTAGCCCTTGCACTTCACCGCTCCATCTTTGACTCCATGCTCTTATCTTCATTTCGAAAACGTAATCATTGGATTGAATTGGTTTTTGGATAACAAATCTGATCCCGGTCTCTTCGAAACAATGTTCGATATTTCCCAGTAAACTCAACCCCAGTTCTTTAGGAAATAAACAGACGCAAATAAGATTGGAGATCACCTCCTAACTGCAAGTGGACGGATTTCCTTAAAAACATCCTAGAAGAACGAAACGAGTTTATACGTATAGTAAAGCACTTCGAAGGTAACTGTACCATATAATTCCTGTACCTCTACCTGATATTTCCAAAGTTAAATTTTGGGTCCAGATTTGATAGTTGGTTATTTAACTATCAAATAAACAATCAATTCAACCAAACACTTCATTTTCACTGAAAAACATCAAGTATTTAAATTAAATCTCTTTTATCCAAAGTTTGTACAAGTCTTATAAAACTTAGTATATTCACAAAGTATCTTTTTCAAAAGTATTTGAAAACCCTTTTTAAAGTAATGTGGAAAGTGCCATTGGGGTATCAAACCATGGACCACAGCTCGATGGTTACGTCTATATCCCAAAGAAATCCAAAACTTAAGTGTAGGCACTCACTGCCTCCGATTACGCCATGTGAGTATACCATTACTTTCCGAAAACTTTATTTTAAAAGTTATCTCAAAATAATGCTTGTAAGTTCTAAAATAAATATCAAGTTTAATCTAGGCAAATGTACTTAAATTAAAGTTATTATACCAAGCTATATTAACATTTATAAATTTATCCTTTAAAACAAAAATGCCAACTAGTTCTTAAATAAAAATAAGTCTTTAAAAATCATTTTTAAGTAACTATTAATAATTAAATATGCTTTAAACAATTTAAAATACTTAAATAACTATTTTCTAGAGTGTTTTTAACACTTTTAAAATCACCAATATAATAACTAAAAATCCTCTATTTAAAACAAGTCAAATTCCTCGATTCTAGTTTCACTTCTTAAATTTGGAAAAAATCTTGTCTGAACTCCAATATAACCAACTTTATACTTATTTCTAATTCACTCCTATTCTTCCGGTTTATTTCAAAATCTCGATTTGTAAACCTCCTTTATTTTTAAAATGGTGCCACTTAAGACCTTATTATTTAAAAATCCTATATGAACTTCTTTCCAAAATTCCTGTCTACAATATCCCAAATTCATTAAGTATGCATTTTCAAAACATTTATTCTATCCAATTGATTAAACCAAAGTTCTTTATAAACATTTTTCTTAAAAATCCTTTAAATTTTATTTTCCAAGTTAAAATATATTTTACTAGTATTTAAAAATACCAAAATCTAGGTCAAAACCTACCATAGGATCAAATCAATTCAAATCACACAACAATCTATCATAGATTATTCCAACCGAACATATATCACTATACATGAAATTAAATTCAACACTTTTGAGGAATCCATTTGGATCCCTCCAACCCGTTTTCCCTACATCCACAGATGTTAGCACAATATAAAAATACCAATTCCACTTCGAGGTGGGGTATCGCGGTATATAGGGTCATCCGCTATTATGCGGGGCGCATAGGGTCTCACCCGCTATATATATGCGGGAATATCAATCACTCCAGTATATATATATATATATACACACACACACACGCACACACTATATATGATATCACATCCAACTAACAATACTTTATCAATTTAACCAATCAATCACTAATTGATTTTAAGTATTTAAAATTAAAGCCAGCAGTCCAAAATTGAGTGAGATTAACTCACCTTGAGTTTTTAATTCTCCAAACGCTCAAATTTAAATTAAATCAAACACGTTCGATTTAACCTAAAATTTTTGCTATCTCCAACCAACTTCAGATCTGAACCGCAACGTATTACTCGTCGCCATGATTCCGTCGTCGGTTGTTTCATCCAATTTCGACCTCGTATGGCCAAAATATGAATTGTTAAACATTTGAATATAAATTATATGAATTGATTTCTTTTTTTTATTACAACCTAATCGTGGCCGTAGGATTTGCTTTCGAGAAATCATCTCGGCTCATCTTTTCTTCCATTTGCACTCGTTCTCATGGTTTAGAAACCCATCGGTCGCCTTCGCTTTCACCGTTTTCGCGGCCACCGTGGCCATCTTCATGCCCATCCCAGACCCTCCAACGATGCGCCCACGCAAGCTTTACCAATACCTAGAACCACGCAATGCTCGGTCATCCCATCAACTCGACAATCACCTACGAAATGGCACACTTTATGGCCGATTTCTCGACAATCTACTCTACGATATTCGATTATACCCGTTGAATAGGTAGATATCAGTGCTCTCTTCGATTCCCAAGTTGAAACTTTTTGCTAATAGTCGATGGATCGAGAGAGATTTGAGGAGAAAGATGATAAACTTTCGGCCATTGAATTTGTAAACGGCGGCTATGAACGACTCGGTTAGGGTCTCACTATACATTGCTGTTGAATATGCGATTATATAATTTTGTCTGATGATAATAAACATATATATATATATATATATTCGTGTAAATGTATTTGTTAATGTACTATTTTATTTTTCATAGATTAAATAAATATTTGCTGAATAAAAATAAATCACACAGAATTTAAATTCAAACAGAAATTATATTCAAACAAATATTTATTACAATCTTTGAATAGTACAAAGTTCAAGCTCTCACTATATATGTATAATTTCAATTACAGTACAACTTTGATTACATTACGATTCACATTTACATTTGACCTCACTACATATCACTCATTCACTCAACTCGTATTTTATCTTCTACTTTACTCCAAATTGAATCCTGCATCTGAGCAATCTGCAAAAATAAATATTGACGCAGTAAAATTGAAAAGGAAATATTTATGCAGTATAAAACAAAATGTGGATTCTGGAAATAATATTTGCCTCAGTTATTTGGGTTGTTTGTCATCACTTAATTTTCAATTCATCATACACGAACAGCTTGTGACATACACATGTATCACTGTATATGCCACAAGGCCGTGCACATCGATATATACCCTTGATTGATTTACAGGGACAGGTGAGCACAGGTCAAACCCAAAATACCGGATTCAACTCAAGTACAATAAAATAATGTCACAACTTTCAGCACAAGGTCAAATCCGAGCTACAAGCTAGATTGAACTTAAGTGCAATTGAAAATCAATCCAAATGCAATAAAATGGTCGGGAGCAACATATCATAGATAGTACACATGCCCAGTCTTACGCCAACATGAAACAAGATCAAGTCCAGCTACCACATAAAGGAATAAACACATCAAACATCAATGAACCAACTGTGTATTGAAGGTCACAATAAAGCATGAAGCAGCTCATATATAGAACAAACACAGAGGCAACTGACATCAAAACAGAGTTCAATGTGACTTGAAGTACAAGTCGATGCAAACATACATGAACACATATATAAGCAGTGCACATGTAAAGCAGACTACAAGTGCTACATGAAACAAATATCCAAACTGCCTCAAATGGTCAAGACAGCTACAATGTAGCTGCAGTAACTCGAAGCAACTAATCGACACAAATCAAATCAAAATGAACCAGTGGCTATAAACAAAGTGATGCACAGGAACCAAAGTCCAAGACCAGTGAATTGAAATGGTCATGTGTATTAAAGGCCAATGATCAAGGAACATCAGCAACATTGAAATGATGATATCAAGTCAATGCAGCAATCAAAACCAAGTGCACCAAAGATATGGAAACATAGCAACAAAGCACAAAGGCTACAGGTCTGAAACTCTAAGGAAAGCACAACATGAAGTATATAAATGACCTAACCAACATATCAGCAACAACAACAGCCATGTCAAACACAGTGCAACTTGAACTCAACAATCATGCAACATGAAGAAGTTCTGGGTTAAGCTTGCAGCAATTGCAGATGAGTTTGTGGTCTCTGAATGCAGTAATAAACATGGATCTGAATCATGATGTAGGAGTTACAGTACATGAGTAGTATAGTGACTGTGTTCTCTTAGTGTCTAAACATGCTAAAGTCATGGAATCGCATAAACATAGTCAAAGTCGTGGGTCGTCACGAAATCAACGCCTTGGCAAGGTCAAGTACAAGTTAAAGCCAAAATCGTCACAGCATAATCATCAAGCTGTGGAAAACAAGAAGTCGAACCAAGTCAAAAATCAATACCGTGAGAAGCAAGTATCAAATTATATGAATTTGATTAAGTCAGAGAAATCATCAACATCCAAGCAACATCGAATGGCTGAGCAAATCAATTGACAATTTCAAACAAATATATACGAACGCAAATGAAGGAGATCGAACTCCTATATAAACCACAACATCATCAGCGAAATAAATCAATCGAGTTCAAGCATTCAATCAGAAAGTAAAAAGAGCAAAAAATTACTTACCGAAGCCATACGACAAACTCGATCAATTTCAAAGAGCCGTGAGCAAATCAGAGAAACGTTCGATCGGCATAGCAAACAACGTGATAAATTATTCATTCGATCGAGCAACTAAAGTCGGCCTCTTCGAAATTACAAAAGCCCTAATTTTTTGAAGGAAGAAGAACGAACGAAGAAAGAAGAGCCGCCGTTATCACAAACAAAGGAACGGGCCGATAAAAGATAAATAGAGAAAATAAATTTTTGGGCTGGCCTTTATTTCTTGGGTTTAAAATTATAATAAGGCTCATTAGGATTTAGTTTTAAATTTTAATTGTTTTTTTATTTGTAATTTCTTTTTAAACCGTTGCAATTTCTAGTCGTGTGACTAGGGGAGAAACTACGTGGCGTAGTTTGAGAATTCGCAACTCAGTGGCTGAGTTGTGGCAGGGTTTTGAGCATAGAATTAGGTTAGTCGGTAGCGGGTGTTGCGAGTTTACGTGTGTAAGCGTGTGACTACTTAATTTCTAGTAGAAACCTTGGGGGCAACACGTAGGCAGGGTTTTGCCGAAGCTAGGTAAATTCTGTGTCGTTCTATTTCTGCTTTTATTATTCTACTATTATCTGTGCTGCTATTATTTTGATATATTTGTGTTGGAATATTTTATAAGCTTCCGCAATTAATTTTTAATGAATAGCATTACCCTATTCTCCCCCCCTCTAGGGTGAAATCGATCCTACAAGTGGTATCAGAGCTAGGAATAGAAGTCAATTTTTGTTTTAAAAACTCGTTTTTCAAAAACTAGTTTTTGTTTTAAAAATTTGAACTTTTAAAATGGCTTCTTTTAATAATGCTTTTGCTGAGGGTCAGTCCATAGTTAGACCACCAATGTTCAATGGTGAATATGCTTACTGGAAAAATAGGATGGAAAATTTTCTGAAAACCATTGACGCTTGGAATATTGTTGAGACAGGTTATATAGCACCAACTATAACTGTAGATAATAAGGAAATAGATAAACCAAAGGATCAATGGACAGAACTAGAAAATAAATTACAAAATGATAATGCTAAAGCTATGAATTCTATTATCTGTTCATTGGATCAATTTGAATTTAACCGTGTCTCACATTGTCTAACTACGCAGGAAATATGGCATACACTAGAAGTGACTCACGAAGGAACATAAGTCAAAGAATCTCGCCTTGCCTTGCTAAGCAGCGAATACGAGAACTTCACAATGGCGAAGGAAGAAAATGTCAAAGAGAATGGACGATTTTCCAATATCGTATACAAATCAAAAGCTCTTGGAAAATCATACACGGAGTTGGAGATAGTTCGAAAAATCCTCAGAGTCCTTCCGTGAAGATTTGAGGCAAAAGTGACTGCCATTCAAGAATCGAAAGTTTTAAAACAAATGAAAGTTGAAGAACTCATCAGAAATCTCACCACTTATGAGTTAGAAATGAAATTCAAGGAAGAGCGTGAAGGAGGAGATACTCGAAAGAAATCAATAGCTCTCAAAGGAACAACCGAAAGTGATGATGATAACGATGATGATGATGGAGCAGCAGAGCTGGCACTTCTAATGAAGAAATTCAAAAAGTGGAATCACAGATACGGAAATCCAGCTCGAAATCAAAAATTGAAAAGCATAATTGCCAAAGCACTAGACTACTCAGAAGAACAGAAGATCATCTGTCACAAGTGGAACCAACTCGGACATATCAAGCCCAATTGTCCTCAAAATCAACGCGACTTTGAAAAGAAATCAAAAGGGAGAAGTTTTGCAGCCACGTGGAATACAAGTGATGGAGATAATCAAAGTACTAGTAGTGAGAGTGAGAAAGCAGATATGTGCCTTCAAGGAAATATAACTGATAGCGACGATGACGAGCCAAGCGAGGTATCAAAACTCACTCACTCAGAATTACTTATATATTTCCACGAAGTAAATGGCTGTTTTGAACGACTTAGGGAGAAGTATGCCAAACTTGAATCACAAAAACTTGACGAATTAGTTAAAACCTATCTGTTATCCCACCTTTTGGTCAAGGCTGGAATATCAACAAATTGACAAGGAATGATGGATACTGGGTTCGGAGATTGATTGGAATCAAGGCCGCAATCGATGTCGTCAAAATTTGGTTGAGCTCCGATCGGGGCGGAATCGATTGGAGATGATGATGAGGGCTAGGAGAGGATATGTTTCAAGTTTCAGGTTAATCGGAGTTCGTATGAAGGAGATATAATCGATGCAAGATAGGAAGAGCATGATGTTCGTTTCCATCGGTGCACAGGAATTGTTTCGTATCGATGCATTTCGCATCGATCAGGAAGATGGTGGTTCGAATCGATACACTTCGTATCGATCAGAAAGTGAGGATTTCGCATCGATACCGTTCGTATTGGTCGACACAGGTTCGACTCAGTGACTTCGTATCGATCGGGCAGGAAGGGTAGATGGACTTCGACTCGATGGTAACACACCAGATTGGTAGGCAAGCATGCGGAGGTTTGTTCGAATCGATACATTTCGTATCGATCAGGATTGGGACAGGTAGTGTATTTCGAATCCATGGTCTCGTATAGATCACCGGAGCTCAGTTCGACTCCATCAGGTAAAATCTCGCTCGTATCCATCAGGTAAGGCTTCGTTCGTATCCATCATCGAGTTTGGTTTCATACCCATCTGTTGGCATTTTATTCATATTGATCAAATCCAACATTTCGTATCGATCCGATCGATACGAAATACTCTTCTGCGATCGATACGAGAGGACATGCAATGCAAACAGTTGAGTACGTGGAGAAGTAATGGACATGTGCAAGCGAGAAGAGTGGATACGTGCGTGTCTCCAGGAAAGGAGCGTTCAACTCGGAGCGCAGTGTGGATCAACCCAGTCAACACGCCACAAAAGTGGAATCGATCCAGGAGAGTGGCGCCACGTCATTGCACGCGCGTGCTTCTATCGAGTCGAACGGAATGGATTCGAACCGATGGATACGAACGCAACAACATACGAAGATGGCAATTTCGTATCGATCATATCTCCTGAACCGATGATCCAAATGCAACGAAATTTTCACAGTAGCTTGCATACAAGGTAAAGAATGTTCCTGCCTAGTTTCAGCTCGATTGGATCATTTTTTGATGGATACGAGATCACTTCGTATCGATCACAGATCGGTTCGAAACTTAGTGGGGTCGGTCGCGTGGGCCCACTCGCATGCCAGAAGAAGTCTCCCGAAGTTTGAGCGCGGTCTCAGCCTCCTACGCCTATAAATAGCACCCTGAAGCCTACATAAAAAGGATCTTTTGGCCATCAGACGTCTAGACTCTGCCGGATACATTTCTACACTTCAATATAACTATTGTATTCAAAATTCTTCATTGTAACTACTGTAATCATCTGTAACCAGCAAGGATCATCAATAAAAGGATAAAAATTTGGAGCGGACGTAGGACGGAGATAGCCGAACCACTATAAATCTTGTGTCTCTATTCATTATTTCTGGATTATTGCTTGTTGTTTGCTGTGATTTGTGACTTGTGTTTGGAATATTGCTGATTTATATTCGTACTCTGGTGCTTTCACGGTATTTGGGGTTTGTGACCAATTTTGGCGCAAACACTTTGGTGCTTTCACTGAGAAGGACTAGCACCCGCTGCATCGGATTGAAGTTTAGATTTGAAAAGTTTGAGAAGTTTGGATTTGAAGACAATGACTAGGCAAAATAGTAGATGGAAAAGGGCGGAGAGAAGCCAACAAGAAGGAAGCCAGGAGGCATCATCCGGAGCTAGAGAAGGGCAAGCTTCCATCTACATCACCAGAGACGAAATGGAAGTTATAACAAATTCACTGCAAGAGAGGTTGTTGAAGAGTCAACAGGAAATGATGCTGACTTTCTTCGAGCAGATGAGAGCTGCAGGAACACAGAACTTAGGAGCAGCTACAGCGGCTGTGGATGCAGGACAAGGGACTAGGGTTGTGGAACCCAATGGAGGACGGGATACGGAGCCAGAAGGCGATCAACAAGGGCTTGGGGGCAGGCCCGGAGGATCCAACACAGGAGGACCTTTGGAAGGAGTTCAACAGGATAGAGCCAACGTTGCTGCTAATGAGCCACATGAAGAATATGTGCGGGAGTTTCCTCGGGGGCATGGGGGGCTACCCCTGACAGACAATACTGGATTAGTGGGGATCACAGGAAAACCATGCGTAGAGGCTTGACCAATAGAGACTTGGAAGGAGTGAACAGGAGTCGGTTCGCTCGGGAAATAAGGATGGCCCAGAATCCACCTAAGTTTAAGTTACCTAGTGTGGAGGTATATGATGGCAAGGCAGACCCAACTGATCACTTGATGACGTACACCAGACACATGGAGGTGCTGGGGGCATCGGTGGAAGTGATGGCCCGATGCTTCCCTTTGTACTTGACGGACTTAGCTGCAATGTGGTTTAGGAAGCTGGTAGAAGGTTCTATCAGGACTTGGAGGGAATTGGTGGATAGGTTTTTGGGACAGTTTCGGGTCCATATCAAGAGACCGAAGAACGTGATGACATTGACATCGGTAAAGCAAAGAATGGATGAATCGCTTAGAGCTTTTCTAACTCGATTCAATGCGGCGGTTGCTTCGGCGGATCGGCCTGATCCATCGATGGTTTTAATGGCGGCAGTATCAGGAGTCAGGGAGGATTCGGACTTTAAGGTATCTTTGATACGAGATCCCCCACAGGATCTCGAGGAATTCTCTCACGAAGCCGAAAGGTTCCTTCGGCAAGAAGATGCAAGTATGGATTTAAAGTTGAAGGAGGTAAATGAAACTGAGGGTGGAGGACCATCCAGCAAAGGTTCGGATAAAGACAAAGGAAAAAGGAAGTTGGACGATGATTCTGGAAAAAATAGGAAGCGATGGAAGGATCCAAAGTTTTCTACATACACAGGATTGAACGAGACGCTGGAGCGGATATACCTGGATACTCGGAATCGCCTTCCCTACCGAAGGCCGGCTAGGAGAGAACCATCAGAACGGGAGAGGACATCAGGAAGGCAATGTCTCTTCCATGATTTGGATGGACATGATACCAACAGCTGCAGGCACTTAAAGGATATAATCGAGGAGCATGTAAGGAATGGACAGTTGCGACAATATGTCGGAACTCGAAATGCGGCAGTGGAACAGGAGCAACCACCATCAACCTCACACCATGACAATGTGAGGCCCAGGAATGATGGTCGATTGATTATCCATTGACCAGGATAATATGAAATAAGTAACAAGCTACTGGCAAACGACAAAGTCATTTACACATGTACTGGAACAGAGATAGCCCCTAGGCATGCTCTGAATGATGATAAACCGCGATGCTATGGTTTGTGAAATTTGTTTTATTTTTTTTGGATTGGACACTTGGTTTTTTCTGGTTTGGTTTTGGAGTTTGGATTGAACTCCTAGTTTTGTTTGCTTTCTGATTTAGATTTTCCTTTGGATGATTGTTTTCGGTTTTGGACGCTGGTTTGGATTTCTGATTTTCTGGTTTTGATTTGGATTTTTGGATTTGGATTTTGGATTGTATTTTGATTGGATTTTTATCTCTTTTTTGATAAAAGGTCGTCGGGTATGGATTATGCCCGGCAAGGGGTGAGTCGCTTTGCTCGAACGTGGTAAATTGACTCATTTAGGTCGTCGAGTATGGACTATGCGCGACAAGGGTCCGGAGAGACCAGGATTCGGCATAGGACTTAGGCCCTGTATTATCAATTGTTATTTTCAGGTCGTCGAGTATGGACTATGCTCAACAAGGGTCCGGAGGGACCAGAATTCGGCCTAGGACTTAGGCCATGTATTATCAATTGTTATTTTCAGGTCGCTGAGTATGGACTATGCTCAGCAAGTGTCTGGAGTGACCAGGATTCGGCCTAGGACTTAGGCCCCATATTATTGATTATCGTTTCAAGTCGTTGATCATGGACTATGCTCAACAAGGGTCCGGAGAGACCAGGATTCGGCTTAGGACTTAAGCCACGACATTGTACAACGTCCAGGGACACTGGACCACGGTCGTCAAGTGTGGATTGCGCTTGGCAAGAACTCGGAGAGGTTATCTCAACGTCCAGGGACACTGGACCATGGTCGTCAAGTGTGGATTGCACTTGGCAAGAACCTGGAGAAGTTAGCTCAACGTCCAGGGATACTGGGCCACGGTCGTCAAGTGTGGATTGCGCTCGGCAAGAGCCCGGAGAGGTTATGGATTTGGATATCGACCCGGAGAGGTCCTGGATTCGGTTATTGGCTATTGGATAAAGATGGATTACGACTCGGTTGTCGAGTTCGGATGGATATGGAATTGGCTAAGGCTTTGGTTATTGGATTTGGAATTGTGCATCGACTCGGAGCAGTCCAGGATGACATACTTTAGCTATTGACTTTGGATATCGGATTCGGAACTATTCAAAACACGCCTTCTTATCACAAGGCATGTTTTGGGGGGCAAATGTTATCCCACCTTTTTGTAACGATCCCGGATTTCAAATAAGTTTAAATTGATAATTAATTTAATTTCTGAATAAAATTGTAAATTTAATTGGTTAATTGATTTGATTTTTCTCCAAAATTTAAATAAGTATATGTATTAATACAAACAAAAATGTACTACAAAAATAATAAAAATAAATACACCTAGTTAAGATTCAAACAAATAAAATACACTTAAGTATTTAAGTTAGAAAATAGAAATTAAAATCTATATATAAGATAAATTATATAGTTTTGTAAAATAGTAAGTAAACAAATTAGGTAAATTATAAATTATAAGTAAATACATTAACTAAAATCTAACAACATATTAAAAATAGAAATATATTCAAATATAAGTATGAACACTTGCAAAATGAAGCAACAAAAAGAAAAAAAATCTAAGTATCTTTGTACAAATAAATAAAAGGAATAAGCAAAAGCTTATGAAACAAGACAAAGAAAATTTATAAAAAAATAATAATCATTAGCCACCAAAGATAAGTTTGCAGCCACCAAACAAAACTGCATAGTCAACAAGTATAAGCAAAAATATTATTAAAAATGCAAACAAATAAATATATGTGTAAACAAAAAGGACATGCAAGTGTAGGCAAGATAAAAAAATGAAAAAAAATATACATATATATTCAACTATGTATAAGCAAATGAAGACAAGTATGTAGGCTGAAGACATAAAAGTACCAAGGCAATTAATGCCACATCTCTAGCATCAAACCAGCAAAAAAATTAATGCAACATACCTCATACATTTGATGCAAGCATACCAGCCGTGCCTATTATACTAAAATATATAATCAACCTGTACACATCTCCTTTATATCAGCCTTCTCCTCTCATTTTAATTCAGCATCATCACTGAGTAAAATCTAAAATGAACACCATTTCAAACTTGAACGAATTCAACATAAACAAAGATACAAAAAAATCAAACCAGTGGATTAAAAAAACAAGGATTCCGACTTACAGTTCAAAAGCCTGTTTCATCATAGACTCTGTTCATTTTTTGGAAACACAGGTGAGTAACTTATGTTTTTTAAAATTTAAAAGTTGAATTGATTGCATATATGTGTCTGTTGCTATATGTATAAGGATCCTCTGGATATATTTGGAAACTGGAAAAATTTGTGTACAGGTTATTGTTATACATGTGTTTTGTTCTAAGATTTTCAGGTATCAGACTTTGATTCAAAAATCTTTTTCACTTGATATACTTGCTATTTGAGTTTAGTGTTAAGAGAAAAATTGTTGATTATAGTATAAACCAATGATTAAAAATTTATTTGAGTTTAAACAACTTAGTATTCTTTCCGAAAAACAAGATAATCTGAGCCAATTCTAA
The DNA here is from genome assembly GCA_030765085.1 of Allium cepa. Classification (NCBI taxonomy): domain Eukaryota; kingdom Viridiplantae; phylum Streptophyta; class Magnoliopsida; order Asparagales; family Amaryllidaceae; genus Allium; species Allium cepa. The sequence continues at coordinate 431,471,307 of CM060941.1, forward strand.
ATAAATCAAAATTCAAACTTCATGATTTACGAATTCAGGTGTATAAATGGAATTCTTATACTTTAATACGATTTTTAAAGCATGAATTATAATTTTTAGATAGTGAGGGAAAGAGCAGTTTATTTTTGTTCAAAAATGTGATTTCGATCAATTTCTGGTGATCGACCGGTTTGTGGTGGTCGAATTCGTGGCTGGAGAAGGAGTACCCTATGGGGTGTCGGAGAAAAATAGTTGGAGGTGGCGAAGATGACTGTGACGTCGGTGGCGAACATTTAAATTTTTTTAACCCTAGTTTAATGAGGGGCCACATTTTTTTCTCGTTCGTCCTCCATAGTGCATCGAGTTGCTCGCGCCTTTGGTTGATGGAAGCTGGGGCGTAGACGAAGGTCTGGGCGGAGGTGCGGCGCGTTCTGGTGGTCAAAATTTCGAAGGCGACGTGTTGACACGTTGTGGAGTCTGGTGGTAGTTTTGGGTTCCAAGTTTGGTTTGAACTCGAATTTGACTTCGAGTTATGGGGTGAAGGATTTGATGCTTGTATTGGGTTGTAGGGGGGATGTCGACTTGTCAGAGGCCGGAGGGGAGTTCGCCGACGACCGGCGTCGTTGTACACGTGCACGAGCCTTAGTATTTTCCTGGGTGTTTTGTTTGCCTGGGAAGGAGTAGTGTTTTTCACGCGTTATACTCGAGTAGTTTACTCGAAGCGGGGGTAAACGACTCGAAGCAAGTTTTGTGCTTTCTCGGGTCAATGTTTGTTCAGGTTTTATAAACAGAACCTGTTCTGTTTTTTATTTTATTTTAAAGTTTAATTTTAAAAAACAAAGCTCAAACAAGTGTAAAAACAGAAGTTTAAATATAAAACTTAAGTTAGTTTACAACATAGTTTTGGGTATAAATAAATTTTAAGTTTAAATTGTTTTAATAACAATTAAGTATAAAAAAAGGAATTGAATTTAAGATTAGAATTTGATTTGTAAAGAAAAGTTTTAAGCAAAGTTGAAAACAAATCTGAAACCTGGACTTGAACATACCTTTGAATTTCAGATTTTGGAATGAAAGAAAGTGATAAATGTAAATATTTTAAATATTTTAAATAAGTTTAAATATTTTAGGAATTTATTTCAACTCTTTAAAATTTCTTCTAAAACCAAAGTATTTGAAATTAATGTTTTCAAACATAAGAAAGTGATAAATAAAATCATTAATAAAAATAAATTTTCTTTAAAAAAATTTATGAAACTTATTGATTTGTAATTCATAAATTAGTAAGTGAATTAGAATGATTGAAAAATTAGGATTAATTTATGGATTATTAATAGTTAGTCAATTTTAATGAATAATGATTAATGCGAGTAATTTCCTTAGAAAAGTAATTAAAGAATGATTTATTTTGTTTATAAATTAATAAATTAAATTAATTAGAAATGATTAATAATGATTTAAATCTAAGAAATTTCCTTAAGTAAGTAATTTAAGAAATATTATTCGTTAATGAAGATAATTAACTAGAGATTATTAAGTAATTAAATTAATGCAATTAATTAATTGGATTTATAAATTAAGATAATCAAATATAAATTGTTAATTACTTAATGAAAGTAATTAAGGGGTTAATTACGAATTGTAATTATAAATTGGATATTTTGATCAAATTATTGATAAAGGTTAACCGGTAATTAATGATTTATTTGTATGTGATGATTGCTTAATGATAAGAAATTAAAAGATTTAATTTCTTTAAATAATTTATTAAAGTTAATTAATTAGGAAATTGGTATAAAATATTCATTTAATTAATATGATAAATTAAGAATAATTAATTAATGTGTTTGATAAATTAATTTATATCAAACGATTTGTGATTTATTCATCAGGATTGGATAATTATTTCATATGTAATAATTTAATTGGAAATTAAATTGAATTAATTAGGATTAAACAAATAATTAATCCTACTGGTAAATGACTACTGGATGTTTGGCCTTACTTATGAATGATTGTATTGTATGAGATGCCTTGAATTGATTGTCCTAACTGATCCGTGATATTTTGTTCTGTGATTTGAGCTGTGTATGATTCATTGATTGATTTACATTTGTATATTATCTGTGAATCTGTGAATAGACGATAAGCGTTATAGTTATATCGCTTATCAACTATATTTTTGTGTTTGATCTGTGATGATTGAATGATGTTGCACTATTGTGTTAAACCCCTTGACCACACTTATACACACACAAATATGGATTTCACGAGGAAATCAATTAAGTCGCCGATTTTTGAAATAGTTTTAAATTTGAATATTTGAATTCAAATGTTTTGGAAATGGATTGGGTTAAATGTGAAAAGCTTTTGAAATGGAATTTCAAAGATGAAACTTATTTCAAATAACTTGATTAAGTTTTGAATTTAAATATTTTGATTTAAATTTGAATTCAATACTTGAAATTGAATTCTATGATTTGAAACTAGGGATTAACGATATTATACTAGTTATATATGAGTCAAACCATTTTTAAAGTGTTGTTCTTTTGGGAATTCAAATTAACCCAAAGATTGTAACTTGTATAAATGAAATAAGGTTTTTCCGAAATAACACTGTCGTTTCTAAATGATAAAAAGCTTTCATAGGAGAAATGAATTTCAAATTGTATTAAAGGGATTTCAAGTAAACCAAAATATTTTCCAAGTTATAGATGAATATTTGGAAACAAATTTTTGTGTGGATATTTAGGAATGATTTGAAAGCTATGAAACAAATCTTTGATTTAAAGATTTAAATGAATTAATCCAATTGAGATGGAATTGTTTTGAAACTTATGAATGAACCTTTGAGAAACTAGGTGAATTTTTGTGAAATTAATCTTTTTGTTTAAAAGATTTGAAATGGTAATTTGTTTAAACCATTTGAAAGAAAAGCTTTGGATTTTTTAAGTTGTGACTTAATTGAAATCTCATATCCATATGTTTTAAATGTTGCGCTCCCTATTCAAGTTAGCCGGGAAAGGACCTTTGGGTCGTATAACCCATTCCGAATATGTGATACATCGTTATGGATAGCATTTGAAGACCGGTGGTGAAGACCGGGTATTTGTGAGAATGATAGGATGAACTATTGATTGTCTTTGCACTGAGTTGCTCCGGTATAGAGATTCCCTAAGTGATGGGTAGTCCAATCGGGATTGTGGATACCCGGATTGCAAGGACTTCTTTGGAAGTGCCTTCGGTTCTGTTCGAACCCAGAATATACTTGTATGGATTGTATGTCTGACATTACAATTTGAGATATAAAGCAGATTTCTTTTAAATACATTTCTGTTGGTAGCGGAGAATTTATTCTCTTAGCTTAACACCCTTCTCTGAGACAAACGAGCTCAGAGATTATGTAGTTGAAGGTTATCAGCGATATATTCCCATCTTGGTAATGTGGCATGTTGAGTGATGCTGATCATTTTTTGATCAAAGCATGGCTTGTGAAAGCGTAGCTTTGTGGACGAAGCTTCGTCGGACCTCACACCCCGGAAATGGTCAAAACAGGAAGGATGCGGCAAGGTTCTAGGGAGTAGCGCCCCTTAGTGTGTGTCATTGCCTTCTGGATAGAAGTGGTATCATGGTATGGGAGCCCAGATACTTAACTTATGTGAATGTTGCAAATTTATATGACTTTGTGATTGATGTTGATTGAGGATCCTCAGATAAAGGTTGTTACAACCGGGGGATGGCATACGCGCGTTAGTAGTTACCTATTTTTGCAGAGGTAACCCGACCTTGTGTTGGCAGAGATCCGTTTAGGTTCTCGGGGCGTCTTTCCAGAGGCGTTTCCATGTGGCAATGGGAAGTTCCTTGGCCTGACCATTTGTTGGAAATCCAAAGAAACAATACGAACCCTGTACGGCTTTAGTTGTATAACCTGCCATGGAATGTGGCGGTAATCTGCTATTGAACATGGTAGGTATAGTAGGCATAAGTGCGAAATGCCTACGCTGGCTAAGATTTATATCTTTACTTTCGAAATGATTTTTTCTACACTATGCACTAGTAATAATATCAAATGTTCCTTTTTAATGCGTGTCAAGCATCTTTGACTATCATAAGGAGAAATCTTCTCCGATTTTGCGTTTGCATTGCGTGTGTGTGCGGGAGGCCTTATGGTAGTCTCATTTCTAAAAAGCATTGCGAATTGATTTTAAAATATTTCGTTGTTTGTTTTTAAAGATAAACTATTTTTGTTGCTCACAGCAATCTCATGACTGATCCAGAGTTTATTATTTCTTTCCTAAACTCTGGGTGCTCAAAATTTTCTACACGGGCAGTCTAGAGTTGGGTTTTTCAGATAGTCAGATTAGTAGGTTATCTGGAGCTAGTTCAGTCTTTGGATGTTGACGAGACTTGCTTGTCTTGGTGAAACGTGATGTTGGTTCGAGCTGCTGCTGGAGTTCTCTTTTGAAGACTATTTGGAGTTATTTGTTCCGTTGCTAATGTTATCTATTTTCTTTTCCGCTGCTATTCTATTGTATCTCTGATGCATATTGATATCTATCGGATCATATGTTGTATCAGATATTGTATCAAAGCTGTATATCAATGTATTATTCTTTTATTCCGCTGTGTTGTTTACTTAATGTTGTTATAAGCTCCGACGACTCGGATTAGAACGCCCAAATCTACGGCATTCGAGTACGATGTAAAGTATGGATGTCGATTTTCAAGCGTGAAAAATCCATCTCGTCACACTTTTGGTCAAGGCTGGAATATCAACAAATTGGCAAGGAATGATGGATACTGGGATTGGAGATCGATTGGAATCAAGGCCGCAATCGATGTCGACAAAATTTGGTTGAGCTTTGATCAGGACGGAATCGATTGCAGATGATGATGGGGGCTAGGAGAGGCTATGTTTAAAGTTTCAGGTTAATCGGAGTTCGTATGAAGGAGATATAATCGATGCAAGATAGGAAGAGCATGCTGTTCATATCCATCAGTGCACAGGAATTGGTTCGTATCGATGCATTTCGCATCGATCAGGAAGATGGTGGTTCGTATCGATATTCGTATCGATCAAAAAGTGAGTATTTCGTATCGATACCGTTCGTATCGGTCGGCACAGGTTCGACTCAGTGACTTCGTATCGATCGGTCATGAAGGGTAGATGGACTTCGACTCGATGGCAACACACCCAGATTGGTAGGCAAGCATGCGGAGGTTTGTTCGAATCGATACATTTCGTATCGATCAGGATTGGAACAGGTAGTGTATTTTGAATCCATGGTCTCGTATAGATAACCGGAGCTCAGTTCGAGTCCATCAGGTAAAATCTCGCTCGTATCCATCAGGTAAGGCTTCGTTTGTATCCATCACCGAGTTTGGTTTCGTAACCATCTGTTGGCCTTTCATTCGTATCGATCAAATCCAACATTTCGTATCGATCCGATCGATACGAAATACTCTCCTGCGATCGATACGAGAGGACATGCAATGCAAACAGTTGAGTACGTGGAGAAGTGATGGACACGTGCAAGCGAGAAGAGTGGATATGTGCGCGTCTCCAGGAAAGGAGAGTTCAACTCGGAGCGCAATGTGGATCAACCCAGTCAACACGCCACAAAAGTCGAATCGATCCAGGAGAGTGGCGCCACGTCATTACGCGCGCGTGCTTCTATCGAGTCGAACGGAATGGATTCGAACCGATGGATACGAACGCAACAACATACGAAGATGGCAATTTCGTATCGATCATATCTCCTGAACCGATGATCCAAATGTTGCATACAAGGTAAAGAACATTCCTGCCAAGTTTCAGCTCGATAGGATCATTTTTTGATGGATACGAAATCACTTCGTATCGATCACAGATCGGGTCAAAACTTGGTGGGTCGGTCGCGTGGGCCTACTCATGTGCCAGAAGAAGTCTCCCGAAGTTTGAGCACGGTCTCAGCCTCCTATGCCTATAAATAGCACCCTGAAGCCTACAGAAAAGGATCTTTTGGCCATCAGACGTCCAGACTCTGCCGGATTCATTTCTACACTTCAATATAACTATTGTATTCGAAATTCTTCATTGTAGCTGCTGTAATCGTCTGTAACCAGTAAGGATCATCAATAAAAGGATAAAACTTTAGAGTGGACGTAGGCCGGAGATAGTCGAGCCACTATAAATCTTGTGTCTTTATTCATTATTTCTGGATTACTGCTTGTTGCTTGCTGTGATTTGTGACTTGTGTGTGGAATATTGCTGATTTGCATTCATACTCTGGTGCTTTCACGGTATTTGGGGTTTGTGACCAATTTTGGCGCAAACACTATCAAAGTAGGATCCCGAAGTGTGATAAGTGTCCAACATTGGAAGAAGAAATTAAAAAATCAGAAATTAATATAAAATCACTTGAAAATGAAATTCTGATTTTGAAAGAGAGTGAAAATACTAGAAGAGAAAATTCTACTAAAAAGTGCACACAATTGTTAAACGAAAATGAATCTCTCAGAACATAAGTCCAACAATTGTCAACAACTTTAGATAAATTTTAAAAAGTGAAAAATCATTGAATATTTTATTAGGGAAGCAAACTGTTAATACAGTTAGACAAGGACTTGGATATAATCAATCTAAAAATGTTAGAAATAATCAAGTCAATTCTACGTGCACAATTTGTAGAAAATATGGACACAGTCATAATAATTGTTGGTATAGGCCCAAACACGTGAAAACTATACCAATTTGGGTTCCAAAAGGCACAAATATAAAATCTCTCAAAGTTAAGGAAATCTGGGTGCCGAAAGGAACATATATAAATAGTTTTAGGTCTCCACAAAATTATTTTTCAAAATATTCTGCGACTAACAACCATGGACCTGTAAAAACAAATAGGTCACAAAAATATTTCATCGTGTAGGTGTGGTGGCAGGCTAAGGAACAAGAATAGTGTTACTTGGATTTTGGCTATTCCAAGAACACAACGGGCAACAAAGCAAAGTTTCTTAGCCTAGTATAAAGGTGATAGAATCACAGTGGACAACACCGAAAAATATCATAAAGGTAAAACAGGTAATGGTATATCTATTTGAACGATATATTAAATGTGATAATCTGCACTGTAATCTAAGTAAAATCAGAAAATAATGAGATGATGAAAAAATGATGATTTTGATTCTGACTTATACAAAATTGTTGGCCAATTATATTCTAATGCCACAAACACTATAAAAATCTCTAGATTCTTTGAATTACTTCATATATATTAGTTTGGATTAACAATAGTGTTTTGTTGGATGATAATACATTTGGTTATAATATGACTAACTCTATATTCACGATTTTCTGATTATTTAAACGGCTTCAATTCAAATTCAAGAGAATGTCATTTAAATTGCTATTAAAATTGAGTTTGAAATTTTTGGTGCACACTTCATGGTCTATCAAATTTAATTAATGATAATTTTGAGTGAAAGAAAAATTCAGATGCAGTTTACACTGGTAATCTAGTTGATAGAAAAATTACTAGAGGAACGTGATTTTTGTTGAGACATTTAGTAACTGCATCGTTTTTCAAAGAAAATATCTGCAAAATTTTCATTTCAAATAATTTTCAAATAACAGAAAATTTTCTTATAAAACCCCTTCTAGAAAATCACTTTTGACATTGTTTTCAGATTGGTCATTTTTAGAAAAATTGATCTTATAATTATTTTTGAATTTGATTTTAAACGATTACATTGACTAATCGGACTCCCTAATGTTTATCGAAAAGATGAATAATGATTGAAAAAGTGATGAGTGTTAATATTAATTATACATTATAACTCGAGATGGTATAATTAGTAAATTTCTTTAGAAATTTAAACAAGAGTTATAAAACTTTTGTTGGGAAAAATTCCATGACCATCTCTATTTCTATCATATTTCTAACGACCATCACTCATCAAAATTCTATATAGTTTGTCAAAATGTGGTACTTTAAACAGGAATCATTCATTTTTCATTTTTCATTTTTTTAAAAATAATAGAAAATTTTATATAGTAAAAACTAATAATAATAAAATAAAATAAAATAAAATCCTAAGTATTCACTCTCATCTAAATGTCCTTATGGTTATGCATGGGTGAATTACTTGGAATTTGTTATGTGCTTCCATGCTCATTTATAAGTCCTTACGGTTATGCATGTATGGAACGCATATCAAAATTGATTTTTAAAATAAACAAGTTGATTCTAATCCCATTTAAAAGTCCTCACGGTTATGCGTGGTTAGAAGATATTTGAATTCATTTTTTTTAAAATAAAATTGGAATACTACTAATCTCATTGAAAAGTCCTAACGGTTGTGCATTGTTAGTAGATATTCAAATTCCTGATATAAATATACCACAAATAGACACAACTGTATGGTTTTATATGATGACATCATTCCCATCACTCTAAAAGTGGAATATGCGCCTAACGAAGTATTTATGATTTTTGTTTGATTTTTATTGAAATTTAATATTTAAATTCAATTGAGTTTTAATATTGGATTAATATCGATCACTTTATCTCTATTTTCTCTAACACTATTACTCTTTTGCTGATAATAAAAGGGGGAGAGAAAAGTTAAGATTTTGTCAAATAAAATCAAGCAAAGGTCAAATATTTTCCATTTGCATCTAGGCTCATTTGCATATTTTTAATTATATGCATATATGTAGGGGGAGCTTTGTATAGAGAGGAAGCATTTAAATAGGGGGAGCAATTGGAGTATATCAATGATCAAATACATTTAACATATTCAAAATCTTAAATATATGTTTGTTATCATCAAAAGGGGGAGATTGTTGAATATGCGATTATATGATCTTTGTTTGATGATAATAAACATACATATATATATATATATATATATATATATATATTCGTGTAAACATATTTGTTAATGTACTATTTTATTTTTCATAGATCAAATAAATATTTGCTGAATAAAAATAAATCACACAGAATTTAAATTCAAACAGAAATTTTATTCAAACAAATATTTATTACAATCTTTAGTACAAAGTTCAAGCTCTCACTATATATGTATAATTTCAATTACAGTACAACTTTGATTACATCACGATTCACATTTACATTTGACCTCACTACATATCACTCATTCACTCAACTCGTATTTTATCTTCAACTTCACTACAATTTGAATCCAGCATCTGAGCAATCTGAAAAAATAAATATTGACGCAGTAAAATTGAAAAGGAAATATTTTTACATTATAAAAAAATGTGGATTTTGAAAATAATATTTGCCTCAGTTATTTGGGTTGTTCGTCATCATTTAATTTTCAATTCATCATACACGAACAGCTTGTGACATACACAGTGTATCACTGTATATGCCACAAGGCCATGCACATCGATATATACACTTGATTGATTTACAGGGACAGGTGAGCACAGGTTAAACCCAAAATACTGGATTCAACTCGAGTGCAATAAAATAATGTCACAACTTTCAGCACAAGGTCAAATCCGAGCTACAAGCTGGATTCAACTCAGGTGCAATTTGAAAATCAATCCAAATGCAATAAAATGGTCGGGAGCAACATATCATAGATAGTACACATGCCCAGTCTTACGCCAACATGAAACAAGATCAAGTCCAACTACCACATAAAGGAATAAACACATCAAACATCAATGAACTAACTGTGTATACATGAAGGTCATAATAAAGCATGAAGCAGCTCATATATACAAAAAACACAGAGGCAACTGACATCACAACAGAGTTCAACATGACTCGAAGTACAAGTCGATGCAAACATACATGAACACATATATAGGCAGTGCACATGTGAAACAGACTACAAGTACTACATGAAACAAATATCCAAACTGCCTCAAATGGTCAAGACAGCTACAACGAAGCTGCAAAAAATCGAAGCAACTAATCGACACAAATCAAATCAAAATGAACCAGTGGCTATAAACAAAGTGATGCACAAGAACCAAAGTCCAAGACCAGTGAATTGAAATGGTCATGTGTATTGAAGGCCAGTGATCAAGGAACATCAGCAACATTGAAATGATGATATCAAGTCAATGTAGCAATCAAAACCAAATGCACCAAAGATATGGCAACACAGCAACAAAGCTCAAAGACTACAGGTCTGAAACTCCAAGGCAAGCACAACATGAAGTATATAAATGACCGAACCAACATATCAGCAACAACAACAACCATGTCAAACACAGTGCAACTTAAACTCAACAATCATGCAACATGAAGAAGTTCTGGGTTAAGCTTGCAGCAATTGCAGATGAGTTTGAGGTCTCTGATTGCAGTAATAAACATGGATCTAAATCATGATGTAGGAGTTACAGTACATGAGTAGTATAGTGACTGTGTTAGCTTAGTCTCTAATCATGCCAAAGTCATAGAATCGCATAAACATAGTCAAAGCCATGGGTCATCACGAAATCAACGCCTTGGCAAGGTCAAGTACAAGTTAAAGACAAAATCGTCATAGCATAATCGTCAAGCCATGGAAAACAAGAAATCGAACCAAGTCAAAAATCAATACCGCGAGAAGCAAGTATCAAATTATACGAATTTGATTAAGTCAGAGAAATCATCAACATCCAAGCAACATCGAACGGCCGAGCAAATCAATTGACAAATTCAAACAAATATATACGAACGCAAATAAAGGAGATCGAACTCCTATATAAACCACAACATCATCGGCGAAATAAATCAATCGATTTCAAGCATTCAATCAGAACGTAAAAAGAGAAAAAATTACTTACCGAAGCCATACGACGAACTCGATCAATTTCAAAGAGCCGTGAGCAAATCAGAGAAACGTGCGATCGACAAAGAAAACAACGTGATAAATCATTCATTCGATCGAGCAACTAAATTCGGCCTCTTCAAAATTACAAAAGCCTTAATTTTTTTAAGGAAGAAGAACGAATGAAGAAACAAGAGCCGCCATTATCACTAACAAAGGAACAGGCAGATAAAAGATAAACAGAGAAAATTTTTGGCCGGCCTTTATTTCTTGGGTTTAAAATTATAATAAGGCTCATTAGGGTTTGGTATTAAATGTTAATTGTTTTTTAATTTGTAATTTCTTTTTAAACCGTTGTAATTTCTAGTCGTGTGACTAGTGGACAAACTACGTGGCGTAGTTTGAGAATTCGCAACTCAGTGGCTGAGTTGTGGCTGAGTTTTGAGTGTAGAATTAGGTTAGTCAGTTGTGGGTGTCACGAGTTTATGTTTGTAAGCGTGTGACTACTTAATTTCTAGTAGAAACCTTGGGGGCAGCACGTAGGCAGGGTTTTGCCAAAGCTGGTAAATTATGTGTCGTTCTATTTCTGCTTTTATTATTCTGCTATTATCTGTGCTGCTATTATTTTGATATATTTGTGTTGAAATAATTTTATAAGCTACCGCAATTAATTTTTAATTAATAGCATCACCCTATTCACACCTCCCTCTAGGGTGAAATCGATCCAACAATTGCTTATATAGGATTATATATATATATATATATATATATATATATATAATTTTAATATTATTTCCAATTTTAACATGCTTTTTCAACGATCTCCAAACGAAACATGCCACCCGACGTTTATAATGTTTTACCCCTATTCCGGACACAATGGAACAAGTTTCGTAGCTTAAATCGATCGTATGTGGAAGATAACCTTTTGAATCGAAATAAAATATTAAATATTCGATATTTATTTCAATGCATTTCTCTCCCGTACGACCAAACGGTAACTGCAAACGCTATGAAATTTTAAATCCGATAATACGAAACTATTATGGAACCAATGGATCTAGTTTCGTCGAATTCCGAGACTGTGCCTCAGAAGGCTATTTTAACGCGTCGATTAAATCGAGCGATTTTCAAAATTGTCGAAATCGTTTTAAAATTTCAACTTTTAAAACATACTGAATCACTATAATTCAAATAGAATTTATATCCATATAATAAATCATTTTGATAAGTATTAAATCAAAATTCGATTATTTACACTATCTATATATATATATATATATATATTAAATTTCACTATTAAATTAATATATAAATTTCCAATTTTAACTTATCGACTTTTTAAACCCATTCAAAATTCCAATATTTAATTCTAATTCCAAATAAAATTTAAAATCAACTTTAGAAATCTTTTCCATGTACAATTACTTCAAATTCACATTTCTACCCAATTTCAAATATTAATTTATATTCACCAAAACCAATTAATTACTATATTTGGAATTTTAACCCATTTAACTAATTCAAATTCAACATTCAAAATAAATTAAATGTTCAAAACTAACGACCAAAATTCCGGGTCGTTACATTCCTCCTCCCTTATAAAAATTTCATTCTCGAAATTTGCTAAGGTAGGAAAAATTCTTCCAAACCCATTAACTTACCCAAAACCCACTTTGTTACAGTCCTACATTCACCCCTACCCCTTTTAGTTTTACCCAGAACAATTTGTTTCCATTCCTAATTCAAAACCTTTAATTTCAACTTCAATTAAAAAAACGTTTTCTAGTTAACCGAATTTTTTCAAAATTTTTCTAGCTCCATAAAATTTCGAAAAACAAAATATATAACAATATATTATAATTTCTTTATTTTATTGCGTAGGCGTGCCTTATATTAGCGTCTTTGAGCGAGGTGCTTATTTTATATGCATTTATGCAACTCAAAAATATCCAAATAGCTTCCTGTACCTATACTTACTCAAAATAGGCACATAAGTTTCATAAACATGAAATTTTAATAACATTTCATTTATTTAACTAGACAAATGCATAAACTTCATAATCCCACATGCTAATCACATATTACAAGCAATTTATAAGGTTCCAACACTAATTTAATTTCTTTCCTCGGATCCATATATCATTTATATTATTTTCCTCAATTCAAAATGATTCACAACCAAATTTGTTGCATTTAATTCATATTGACAACAACCAAACTCATATTCATTCCAAATTGATTTATATGTGCCTTACGTACATAAATTCACCTTTATTCAATTTCAAATTGATTTACAATCAATTTACTTGCATTCCATTCACTATTCACTTTCATTATATGCAAATCTATTTTATCAATCTGAATTTATTCCTTTTAAATTGACTCTAAACCAATGTTTCTATTTTCCATCTGATGCCTATTCAAGTTGTTCACCAATCTGATTTGCTTTATTTACATTAAAAACATTCCAATCCATGTTAATTTTATTTATAAATCGTTTCACAAGTAATCATTTAACTTAAATTTTCCATTGCAACTATGTTCTAATTCATTTCAAATTTATCTCATTCAATTTATTTGCTTCCTTTTACATAGTATATCCAATTTATATTATATCATAACATGGTTCCTGCATTTACATTTCCACTAACTTTACTTCCAACACGTTCTACATTTTTCCATTCAATTTATTTAATTTACTTAGTGTTATCCACTTCATTTTATAGTGAACGGAATTTCATTTTATGTTAATTTTATTTATAAACCCTTTTCACGAAATTATTTCCAATGTTTATTATAAGCATTCCATATCACTGCTTAAATCATATTCATTTTTAAAACTTAAGTTCATACTCAAACTTATCCAATCCATATTCCAAATCATATTTAATTTATTTACTCTTACATTTAATTCATTCTTGTTATCAACTACTTAACCTTTTAACTTAGTTATACTTTTCCACTCCCTCAGTTTAATAAGTTGTACAACTTACTTATTCACAATTCACTTAATTTCCACTTAAGTTTATTCACATTCCATATTTATATCATATAGTTATATAAACACTTCACGATTCATATTTATTTAATTTACTAAATTTCAATTTATCCTTCATTTAGGTTTGCTATTTCATTTCTCAATTCATAAGTTCAAGAGTTTATTTAATTAATATCTCCCATTACTTAATTAAGTCCATTTACATCTTACAATCATATTATGGGCTATTCACATAACTTGATAGCTTAAGTATATCCATTTCATTCAATAATACAACTTACAAAATATAATTATACTACATTTCAACTTAGTATCCTATTCAAAACAATCCAATTTCAATTTTATTTATCTTATCTTATGTTAAATTCCAACTTATCTTGTTCACTTAAATTTACTCAAGTTAAATTTAATTTCAGGATTAAAATTTTCATTCCCCTTACTTAACTATATCGACATGAATTTATAAGTTCAATAACTGATCTTCTTAACTTTTCAAATCATTTACATAGAAATCCCAGAATTAAATTACTCGGCTTTATTTCAAATCATTTTGAAATCATAAACATACATATATCACTTTTGTATATCAAATCATGCTTCTGGATTTTCAAAACAACTTGGTTTTACCCAAAACAGCTTCCCTTTGGAATTTCTAAAACAAACTTGTCTATCAAACTAGTCTAGAATAAATAATCATACCCAACCATCACGGTAGAAATCCATCACTTAGAAACTCGAAAATGAATACTGATGATGTGGCCATCGTCACCAGGATTATTTTCCAACGACTAAGGTGAGTTCAGTGCTCCCTTGCTTCCAAGAATCCATTTTAAAACAATTTCCTGTTCCAAAAACATTTTTTTCCAAAATAGATTACTATCAATCCTCACAAACCATTTTGGAAAACATTTCCAAAATTCTCAAGATTTAAAATTTCCAAAACTTAGTTCAAACTTAATTTAAAACATTTTGCAAAATTTTTGGGATTTAAATTCTAGCTTAAATTAAATTTTAGTTATACTCCCTTTATATAAGTCATTCTTATACAATTTCTATTTGGTTATATATATAAACCATTTCAAGTTTATAATCTTGTTTGATTATAGTATTAATGACCAAACATCCAAATATATATAATATTATTTAGAAAATTATCTCTTTTATGTCAAAATATAATTTTGGGTAAAATTTCTTAATTTACCATTTTAAACAATACTATGTCGGTTTACTTTGTTTAAGAGTTGAGAAACCCCTATCGATATACTGACCAGAATTCATAAAAACTCAACCAATAAGTCAACACAATATAGAAGCATTTTATATTCACTAACAAATACGTGCTTATATCTATTAATACACTCGAACTCATTCTAGAGTACTACTGACTCGATCTCTAAGAGTAACCCCCACCAAAGCCGAGGTATATTGCCAGCCTAAGCTCTCTACCAACTATGACGGTCCACCCTTTCGATCCCCAAAATCGACATAATACGCCCATTGTATAACATGCGGAACGATCGAGTGCCGGAAAGACATATTATTGAGGGAAAAGAAAGTAGGTAGAAGAGAGAAGAAACCACATAAAAATAAAATCTCACAGCCAACTGAATAACATATAATATAAACAGTTATTTACACAAATGAAAAACTGTAATATACATATCTCACATCAGACTACACAAATCAATAATTAACAACCTGGAAAGTTACAACAACCTGCCCTCCCAATTGCCGGTAATTTCAAAAAAAAAACCGCAGTAGAAATAAACAAGTACGAGTAGTACGTCTTCGCCATCCAGCTCGTCTCCTGAGCTCTATAGCATCCTAACCTGAACCTGAAATACTCGGTCTGACCCGAGCAATATAATGAAATAACACCGAGTCGGTCTGGAAAACCAACGTGAGGAAACACACTCAATTTGAATTATTAAATTTGTCAAAATCCTTTTAAAATCAAAGATATCTCTTAAGGCCACGCCACACATAAACACGACGGGTTTTTACCTTTAACCAAAACATTTCATATCAAAATCATTTGATATTATAATAGTGTCTAACTACAAGTACTATTCAAATAACTAAAATGCTTGCATCTCACGTTCCAGCATAGTTTGGCACAATCAAAACTGTACATCCCTTATTGAAGAATGGATTCGCTCTGAATGACTAGGCATTGGGGTACCACCTATCACAGTGTATGTCTACAACAGCGTACTGAGGACCACGCCGAGATCCCCTGCAACACAAGACCGGACTCTCCCTGACCTGGATAGGCTGAATATGCTATCATCTTGGGTGGTCCCACCCTTTTTTGAACTCCTTCCATAACCTTAATAATAATATCCGAGTGTATTTAGAAAGGTGATAAACCTAGCCTGATTGGGTGCTACCCACTTAGCCTTGCTACATCTCTCCTACTTTTCAGTCATTCTTGGTTGATGAGGCTAGAGGCTATGATTACCTTTTTAGGAATTTTCACATAGAATGCTCATTGTCCTCCCATGAAAATGTACAGAAGGCATTCATCCATATAAGTCCGTTCTCGGTTCGAACGGAACCGAAGGCACTATTCCTACTACATCCATTTTGGAATCACACTCAGGATTAGTAGCGATTAGCCCTTGCACTTCACTGCTCCATCTTCGTCTCCATGCTCTTGTCTTCATTTCGAAAACGCACTCATTGGATTGAAGTGGTTTTCGGATAACAAATTCGATCCCGGTCTCTTCGAAACAACGTTCGATATTTCCTAGTAACTCAACCCCGGTTCTTTAGGAAATAAACAGACGCAAATAAGATCGAAAATTACCTCCTAACCGTTAGTGGACGGATTTCCTTATAAACATCCTAGAAGAATGAAACAAGTTTATACATACGGTATAGCACCTCGAACAGTAACTGTACCATATAATTCCCGTACATCTTTCAGATATTTCCAAAGTTATATTTTGGGTCCAGATTTGATAGTCGATTATTTAACCATAAAATAAACATCAATTCAACCAAACACTTCATTTTCATTGAAAAACACCAAGTCTTATTTAAATTAAATCCTTTTTATCCAAAGTTTGTACTAGTCTTATCCAACTTAGTATATTCACAAAGTATCTTTTTCAAAAGTATTTGAAAACCCTATTTAAAATAATTTGTAAAGTACCACTAGGGTATCAAGCCATGGATCACAGCTCAATGGTTAAGTCTCTATCCTAAGGAAATCCAAAACTTAACTGCAAACACTCACTGCCTCTGATTATGCCACACAAGTAAACCATTACTTTCCGAAAACTTTATTTTAAAAGTTATCACAAAATAATGTTCTAAAATAAATTTCAAGTCTAATCTAGGCAAATGTACTTAAATAAAAGTTACTATACAAAGCTGTATTAACATTTAAAAATTTATCCTTAAAAAAAATGCCGACTAGTTCTTAAATAAAAAGAAGTCTTTAAATCATTTTTAAGTAACTATTAATAATTAAATATGCTTTAAAACAATTTGAAGTACTTAAATAACTTATTTCTAGAGTATTTTTAACACTTTTAAAATCACCAATTTAGTAATTTAAAAACCTCTTTTTAAAACAAGTCAAATCCCTTCCAGTTATACTTGAACTCTAGTATAACCAATTTTATACTTATTTCCAAATTCACTTCTATTCTTCCGGTTTATTTCAAAATCTCGATTTGTAAACCTCCTTTATTTTTAAACAGGTGCTACTTAAGAATTTATTATTTAAAAATCCTTTATGAACTTCTTTCTAAAATTCTTGTCTAGAATATCCTGAATTCATTAAGGACACATTTTCATACCATTTATTCTATCCAGTTGAATAACTCAAAATTCTTTACAATAATTTTACTTAAAAATCCTTTCAATTTTCTTTTCCAATTTAAAATATATTTTACTAGTATTTAAAAATACCAAAATATAGGTCAAAACCTGCGATAGCATCAAATCAATTCAAATCACACAACAATCTATCAAAGATTATTCCAACGGAACATATGTCACTATATATGAAATTAAATTCCATATTTATATGGAATCCAGTTTGGATCCCCCTAACCTGTTTTCCCTACATCCACAGATGTTAGCACGACATAAAAATACCAATTCCACTTCGAGGTGGAATATTGCGGTATATAGGGTTATCCGATATTATGCGGGGTGCATAGGGTCTCGTCCGCTATATATATACGGGAATATCAATCACTCCAATATATATATATATATATATACACACACTATATATATATAATATCATATTCAACTAATAATAATTTATCAATTTAATCAATCAATCATTAACTAATTTTAATTATTTAAAATTAAATCCAACAGTCCAAAATTGAGTGAGATTAACTTATCTTGAGTTTTTAATTTGCCAAACGCTCAAATTTTAAGTTAAGTCGAACACGCTCGATTTAACCTAAAATTTTCTCCAGCTTCGACCGACTCTAGATTACCGCTAGCGTAGTACTCGTCACTACGATTACGTCGTCGTTTGTTTCGTCCAATTTCGACCTCATATGACCAAGATATAAATTGTTAAACATTTGAATATAAATTATATAAATTATTTTTTTTATTTTTTTTATTACAAACCTAATCTGTGCCGTAGGATTTGTTTTCAAGAAATCATGGTCACTCTGCTTTTCTTCTATTTGTGTTCGTTCTTAGGGTTTAGAAACCCATCGGCCACCGTCTGCTTTCACCATTTTCGCGGCCACTACGACCATCTCCATGCCCATCCAAGCCCCCCCCCCCCAACGACGTGCCCATGCAAGCTCTACCAACGCCTAGAACCATGCAACGCTTGGCTATCCCATCTACTCGAAAATCACGTATGAAACGGCACCCTTTGTAGCCAATCTCTCGATAATCTACTCCACGAGATTCGATCATACCCGTTGAATAGGTGGATCTGAATGCTCTCTTCGATTTCCTAGTTTAAACTTTTTTCTAATAGTTGATGGGTCGAGAGAGATTCGAGGAGAAAGATGATAAACTTTCGGCCATTGAATTTGTAAACGGTGGATATGAACGATTCAGCTAGGGTTTCACTGTACATTGCTTATATAGGATTTTATGTATATTATTTTAATATTATTTCCAATTTTAATGTGCTTTTTCAAACGATCACCAAATGAAACGTGCTGCCTGGCGTTTATAATATTTTACCCTTATTTCGAACATAATGGAACATGTTGCATGGCCTAATTCGATCGTATGTGGAAGATAGCCTTTTGAATCGAATTAAAATATTAAAATTTCGATATTTATTTCAACGCGTTTCTCTCCCGTATGACCAAACGGTGACTCAAACAGTACAAAATTTGAAATCCGATAATAATAAATAATTACGGATCCAACGGAGCTGGTTTCATCAAATTTCGAGACTGTACCTCGGAAGGCTATTTTAACGCGTCAATTAAATCGAGCAATTTTCAAAATCGTCGAAATCATTTTAAAATTTCAATTTTTAAAACTTACTAACTCATTATAATTCAATAGAATTTATATCCATAAAAGAAATCATTTCGATTCTTATTAAATTAAAATTCGATTATTTACACTATTTCTATATATATTAAGTTTCACTATTAAAATAAAATATAAATTTTCAATTTTAACTTAAGGACTTATTAAACCCCATTCAAAAGTCCAATATTATAATTCTAATTCCAAATAAAAATTTAAATCAAATTTAGAAATCTTTTCCATGTACAATTACTTCAAATTAAAATTTCGACCCAATTTCAAATATTAATTTATATTCAGCAAAACCAATTAATCGCTATATTTGAAATTTTAATCCATTTAACTAATTCAAATTCAACATTAAAAATAAATTAAATGTTCAAAACTAACGACCAAAATTACGGGTCGTTACAACTAGCCTCATTCCCTATGGGATCGTCTATTTTCCTCGTGCTACCTAATGGATTCACACCCTGAACTAACCTCATGCTCTATAAGGTCACATAACATCCAGTCCTCCAACAAGTCTGGTGTAGCACTACAAGGAAGTGAATCGTCATGCTTGGACCACCTACTTATTTCACAAGATTGCATTTGTATCTACATACACACTCTGGGCTGTCTATCCTATGCCCTAGACTCATTCACGTCCGCATCCATATTCGTATCACATTACCTTATCAACTTTCATATACATATCCTCTTCGAATAACAACCAAACCATCATACACATCTTTTCACTCCACAGCATATCATCTACGTTATCTCTAGCCTCGGATTATCTTCCAAAAAACAAGAGAAAAAAGAATCAAATCGTTTGTTAATTATTTATATAGGCCATTATGAACCAGGTTAAGACTGATAGGAAAATAATGCACCATTGGGCCGGTTGGCACAGACCGGTGCATCGGTGTATGTTATTCTCACAGTTTTAGGATTATATCTTTTCTTCATCATTTTCGCCTCTGACCACCACTGCTTCGCCTCTGATCATGAGTGAATATACCTATACCCTAGCTCTATGTTTTTAAATTGGATTTTTGTCATTTATTTTCACCAATTTATCTAGAAAGTCACCACAACAAACCTAGTTTCTAAGCATTATTATCAGTTAAATCCCCTTACTTTCTTTTAATTCTAGGTTTAGGTGTTCGTAATGTGTTCGTTTACTCTACTACAACCTACATATCATAGTTATAATGTTATAATTGCATTATATAAGGAGGAAAGAACATATCACTCACCAATCTGCTTATTCATGTCCATATCCTTATAGTTTGGGCTACTACATCTCATCTCTTCAAATTTCTACCCCAAACCACTACCAGGTTGTAGCCTTGTCCGCTAGCTTCATGATGCTTTTGGTTTTGTTCAATTTGATGGAGCTTTGAGTGAGTATTTGAGTATGATTGGAAGTTGTTTTAGAGAAAAATGGAGGAAGAAGGAAATGTGTCAAGTAATTAGTTTCCAAAGCATTGTGCATGTTTGTTTTAAATAGTGCGAGGCAAAACCATATGCCCTCTAGTTTTTAAAATTCGATTCAAACTAATCGGCACCTACCCGACTCGAAGACGTTTTACCATAACTCCTCCATATGAACTCCAAAGGGGGCAAATCAAGATATCATGCAAACTGGAAAAATGAGATGGTCGTAATGGCGCTAGTTTCGTCATCAAACTCCAAAGTCTTAAAAATGACCATTTCCCCATCTGATATTTAATTAATTCATAAATTCCAGTCATTTTAGTATTATCATATTATTAATATTTAATTAATCTGGGTCTTTATCAAATCAGAATTTCGCCTCGAATGCAACGGCAAAACTTTCATGGTCAAATCCCAACTTTGCGAAAAAATTCACTTTTATCCCTATCGTTTTTGATTTAATTTATCTAATTATTTATAGTTGATTTTATGGGGTGTTACATTCTTCCCCTTTTAAAAAGGATTTTGTCTTCGAAATATTTTCTAAGGGATGAATAGTGTAATGTGCACTAAACATCCAGTTATACAACCAAGTTATGTATACATCCATCTAGTCATCCAAAAGTTCAATGGGATTATGTATTGCAGACATGCTATAAGTTAGCTTAATTCTAGCATGAGTCGTGACTGTGACATATAAGTATGTATTCGAAACACCACAAACATGCATATTTACGTAAGTGCAAGTGACTGTGAAATGTGTAGCAACCATCTCCTACAATCCAATTTAGCAAACACAATAGAACCAAAATTTTAATTTTGGAGAGAAAAGATTACCACTGAAATGCTCATGATGAGGGAACCTTATCTTTTCTTTAGTCTTCCATTTGCTTTCCAATGGGTCAACTCCTATTGTACTCGAACCAAGCTAATTAGTATTTTACGGAGCTTTCTATTTCCATGCTTTATAAAGTGTGCGATGGCACGGGATGTTATTGGCTCCACTTTAATATACCCCAATTCATCGGGCTCTATGAAAGTAGTTGTGTCATGAAGGCATTACCTGAAGTGCGAAACGTGAAAAACGTCTTGGACTCTTTCTAATCTATCAGGTAGCTGCACATGGTATTCCACAACTCGAAAATGCCAAATGAATCTTGGTGCAAACTTTTCTGAATTTTTGAATCTCACACCTTTCCTAAGAGACGAGGCTTTTATAAACACCACGTCGCCAACCTCAAACTCCAATTCTTTCCTTCTCCTATTTACGTAGGATTTCTTGCGATCTTGCGCTGCCTTCGTTCGCTGCCTAATCTACTCTACCTTCATCGAAGTTTCGCAAATCAAATCTGGCCTGAGTAATATTTTGCTGGTGGTTCCACCAACATTTGGCGATTTATATGGCCTCCCATAAAACGCTTCAAAGAGTGTCATACTAATCGTCAATTGATAACTATTATTATAAGCGAACTCTATTGAAGGTAGGTGCTGCTCCCAATGCCCTTCGAAGTCCATGATGCACGCTCTCAGTAAATCCTCCAAGATCCTATTTTCTCTTTCCATTTGTCCATCTTTTGTGGGTGTTAAGAGGTACTAAGACTCAACAATGTTTCTAAACTTGTCTGCAAAATCTTCCAAAACTTGCTACTAATTGAGGGGTCTCTATCACTTATGATACTAATCGGAATTGCAAGAAGACGAACAAGTTCCTTAACATAAATCTGTTCTAGAGATGTTGCGGTCTTATTGCTCCTAATGGGAACAAAATGGATGCATTTTGTGAATCTATCCACAATGAACCAAATTGCTTCATTGCCTTTTTGACTCCTAGGCAACCCATCCATGAAGTCCATTTTTATGTGTTCCCATTTCCAAGTCAGGATTTCTAATGGCAGTAATAATCCTTCGGACTTCCCTTGCTCATCTTTAACCCTTTTACATGTCAAACACCTAGAAACAAATTTAACTACTTTCTTCTTCAACCCTAGTCAGTAGAAGATCTATTTCATATCCCTATACATCTTATCTCCTCTGGTGTGAATAGTTAATCGTAATAGTGACATTCTGTAAGCACTTCCTCTAATAAGCTATCAATCCTTGGGACGCAAAGGCATCCATCCCTCCTCAAAAATCCCTTCTCGTCAACTATATATCCGCTGATGTGGATAAATCATTATATTTACCTTTGCTTATCCAAAATATCAACTATCCCTTCATCTTTATTTTTTTTCCAAGGCTGATATAGTCCATTAGTGTTGATCTAACCTACATTGTTGTCAAATAGTTTTGAGTAGGTACTATTGGTGGTTGGAACTTGAAATTTGAGAGAAACTCCAACTGCCTCCACTCATATATAGAACCCAAGGTAGCGTGCCTCCCGCTAAGGGCATCGGCGAGGACGTTACCATTTTCGGGGGTATACTGTATCTCAAAGTCATATGATGCTATAAACTCCATCCACGTCTGCTATTTAAGATTTAATTTTTTTTAGGAACATGGATATTTGAGTGATTTATGGTCAGTAAACAACTCAAATCATTCCTCCAAAAGTTAGTGCCTTCACATCTTCCAGGCGAAAACAATGGCTGCCAACTCCAAGTCATGCATTAGGTATATCTGCTGATGATCTTCTAATTGGCTGCTAGCATAAGCTATCGCTCTTCCTTTTTGCATAAGAACTGCTCTCAATCCTTTGCTACATGCATCTATATAAACAGTAAAATGCTTTGTTCCATCGGGGATGACGAGTACTAGTGTACTTATCAATAGTTCCTTTAGCTTCCCGAATACCTCCGTGCATTTCTTATCCCAAGCGAAGACTAAATTCTTTTCGGTCAAATAGGTCAAAGGAACTACTATCTTTGCAAAATCCTTTATGAATTTCCTATAATAACCGCTAATCTTAGAAAACTTCTAACCTCCATGGTATTCTTTGGAGTCTTCCAATTTTGAATAGCTTCCACTTTTGTGGGGTCCACCGCCAATCCATGTTACGAAACAATATGCTCAAGAAATTTCACTTTCTTCTTCCAAAAGTGGTATTTTGAGAATTTGGCTTTAAGATAGTGCCTTTTCAGGGTTCCTAGTATCTCCCTTAAGTGATTTTCATGCCCATTTTCACTTTTCAAAAATACCAAGATCTCATTTATAAAAACTTCAACAAATTTGTTTAACTGTCGCCTAAATACGCTACTCATCAAATCTACAAAGTATGCAGGGTCATTTTTTTAATCCAAAAGGCATCATTTCCCATTCATAGTGTCCATATGGTGTGCGAAAAGTAGTATTTGGTTTAATACCCTCTGTGATCCTTAGATGATGAAATCTAGTTTTCAAGTTTAATTGGGAGACGACTTCAGCTCCTACAAGTTGATCAAACAAATCATCTTTTCAAGGTAAGGGATACCTATTCTTCTTTGTAAACTTATTGAGTTCTCTATAATCAACGCAAAGCCTTAATGAGTCGTCTTCCTCAGCGGCAAAGACAATAAAGGCTCCCCATTCTGAGGTACATCGTCGAATGAATCTTTTCTGCAGTAGCTTCGAGATATGCTAATAAAATTCCTGCCTTTCCTTAGGGCCATATGGCTTAAAGGTAGAGTGACTGGTCTAGCGTCCTTCTCTAGATCAATCCTAAACCTAATCTCTCTTTCGGGAGAAAGCCCCGTAACTCCTTCAATGTCATCCAAGAATTCGCAAACCATAGGTACGGATGAAAGTTCAATCTGCGATAGATTCATAAAATATATATAACTCAACTTAACTGAATTTTAGGATGTACAATGATCGTCTAGGTCTTACCCTTTATAACTTTTAAGCCATACTACCCTATTATCACAGTCTAAGACTGCCTCATAGTGTTATAACCAATCCATATCCAAAACAAGTCCATACCTCTCAAAATTTAGAACGTATGCATTGCATATTAAATCAACATCACAATTGTCTTTGACAATTGAGAAAACATGTGTTATTCCCCAATAGGATTTGAACTACTATTGGGTGTGCGACAGTTTAAGTTTGAAGATTTAAGGAGTTAATCACATTCCTAGCTATGAATGAATGTGATGCTCTAGAGTCAAATAGAGTATGAATTTTATTCCCAAAAATAAGAGTTATACCATCCATAAGAGTATGTTTATTCCCAAAAATAAGAGTTATACCATCCATAACTGCCTTTCCTTGGTCTCTTGGGTTAGTCTACTTGAAATAGGGGAAGCCTAAATGGCATAGGCTTTCCCATCCTGCCCTTCTTTCACCATCTTTGAACATTGATTGTTGAAATACCCTTTCTCATAATACCGGTAACACTTTCCCTTAAAATCTTGCTTTAACAAATTCACTGTACAATCCTTTGCAAGATCTCCTTTCCTTTGGCATCTATTACACACATTACCCACATTTTTAAATTTCCCTTTTGACTTCTTATTTGCTCAAAAATTTCCTTTCTTGACCCCTCTTTGATTTTATGCGGGTCCAGCCTTCTCCTTCTCTATTTATTTCTCCTCGACATTAGTCGTCTACAGTAAAGCCATCTCAATAAGCATTTCTTAGGTAGCTCTAGTAGGTGTTTGAGTCAACAACCATTCCCTAAGTTGGGAGTCAAGGCCTTTGACAAATTTTGTGGCCTTTCTCAAGGGCGTTACAATCAAACTCATTCCAAACTTGGCTAGTTCTGTAAATTTACTAATGTATTCCTTTAGAGTGGAGTTTCCCTATCTAAGCTGTATAAATTTCTCTTGTTATAGCTCAGTTCTGCTCTTTACATAAACTTTGCCTCAAATTGGTTTTGAACTCATTCTAAGTGACAATTCAACTGACGTCCTCCTCAACCACCATCTTCCACCAATCTATGGCTTCCCCCTTGAGGTGCTAAGCTACCTTTCTTTACTTCACTCGATCCTCCCAAGCAATCTCTCGAAATATCCTCTTGGAGTGATTTATACGTGCCTTAGTCTCCATGAAAATCCTTCCAACCAAGCACTGCTGGTATAATCTGTTGGGGAACAAGGACTTGTCCAACGTTCCAAATGTACTGTTTAAACCATACGAGCGTTCCTTGAACGGTGGGCATTCCTCTGGTGGGGTTCCCAATCTCAAAAGAAGAAGGATTTTCAGTCATGGCCTGCTATTTATAAGTTAAACTTGTAGTTACAATTTCTTAAGACGGTTTTATACGCTAAAAGAAAGATTTGCCTAGTGTATATGCGTATGTTCATAATTAAGAGTGTGTGTGTGTGTGTATAACAGGGGTTTTTGGAAAATTCTTTTCAAAAATAACAAGTATATCTCTCATACGTATGTTTTTTCTCATTGATCAGATAACCAAGCTCTGATACCAAATGTAACGAACCGTCCTAAACAGGGTCTATGTTCCGACCTAGAAAAGGCCCATCAAAACTTAAAACCATCTCAAAGCTAGTTGTTGTTGTTAAAAGAACAATACAGAGCTATTTATCTACACATTAAGAATCTCACAGCAGAAGGATAAAATATAATAATAACAACAATACTTATTTTATTCAAATTTCAAAATGTCATCCGAAATCATAACAAAAATATCCATATTACCAAAACCCAATAACAGTCGTAACATATTCGTGATACAAAATTCCAAAATTACAACGTTTCTTTTTCATGAGTACATCAAAAAGTTTAGAAAATAACAAGTCAATAAATAGACTATTATCGTAAGTCTCATCATCATCTCCGCCATCAACATCGCCCTTCCTAACCTGTGATGTAATGAAGAGGGAGTCGGAACAATATATGTCCGGTGAATAAAAATCTCGAGCCTTTCTATATTCATAATTGGGTGGTATAATTCAAATAGAAATATGTCTTACATTTTATACCTACATCATAAGTCTTTTCAAATGTAAGCCTAAAGGCTTTTCTCAAACATAAATAAAAGGGCTTTCAAAATATAAGCCCATAGCCAACATGCTATCTACCCAATAATCCATGTCTTTCGTCCAGAATATCATATCAATGTAAGAGATAATACTCAATTCACTTAGTCCCTTTTAATGGGAATTAGGCAGACTCTAACCATTTAATACTTTATTTAAGGTAGGTCCTCGTCATTTACTACCTATAATCCCAAGGCGACTTTTCACTAGTAACTATCTAGCTGAGATTGCATGGAAGCTCTTCAGCCACTCAATATTTTACATTGAAGTGAGCCCTTTCCCGAGATATCTTCTACTGTGCCTAACCCATAATCGACCATTTACTACTTCCTACATGGAGAAGAGGTTGGCCCTCAAATAACCACTTATTACTTTCAATCTTTAAAGCAGGTCTATTGTATTATGACCCGTATCCCATGGTGACGTCTCACATTAGCCTGACTATTCCTAGATACTAATAGCCAGATTAGCTGGGCAGGTTTACCCTACAGAAGTTAGGACTAACCTCAAGTCATCATGGTTACTTATTATAGGCGATGTCCCACATCAGCCCCAAAGTAAACTGCTGGTTGTCAGATTAGCTGGGCAGACTTCTATGTACTTTTGACTCACCTTGCATCCATATAAATTACTCATCATCTATATCACTCACTATATATATTATCACACATCTCACCATTTCAATAATCAAGGTATTATAACAAATCTTCCTTACTTTGCCTCTTTAATGTTAATAACTTCTTATGGGGGATTTTAATAAAATGAATAACCTATTTAACTGTGCACTTATGCATTAATTATGCTAATATATGTATAGATACACGCCTAGAAATTTCTAAGCGTTTGGATTATGCCTAAAACTTGCGTTTAAATGTCAACTTTTTCAATAATTATACAGGTCTTATCCCATATTGTCAACAATACCAAAATTCCAATATTCATATCCAAAAATTTCAAACAATAGACTTGCGTACAACAAAAATTTGAACTCAACTTATTACATCAAAATAATTGAATATATTGATACTAGAAATTTACAATTCTAATTTTTATGCTCTATCCAACTCCTTTTTTACATAAAAACAAAAAAGGAATTTCTATTTAGTTCATGAGAATAAGTAGAGCAAACTACGAATAAAATTCGTACCTTACATATTATTCCTCAATCAAAACCCTTTAACCAAATTCAAAGAAAAGAATAAGAAGTGAAATAGAAGGTAAAATTATCAAAATTGCAAATCTACACTATTTCCAATATTCTTTCATAAACAATTGAGATTGCAGCATAAAAATTAACATATCGCATTGAAGGAGTTTTTGAGGTATATAATATGATGTTTTTGCAAAGATAAATTCCCCAAGATTCAAACCAAGACTATAATAACCAATTACTAAAAAAGAAAAGCTAATATTTCCACTCACGATATATCCTTAGCTTTGCATTATTTGGATTTGACATACCTTTGACAATCTTTATCAAACTCTTCTTTTTGATATATATATACAGCAAGGAATTTGTGCATACAGATTAGATTCATAAATGGAAGGATTAGAGGAGAATAGATCGAGAAAATAAATAATAAAAATAAATAAATGTATGGGATTCTTATTGGAAATCTTAATAAAGTTTTTCTAAATCTATGGAGAGACAAACTGACGGATCTTTGCTAATAATCCCAATATATTTGTAAACAAAAGTGAAGGGTTTGGGGTCTTATTTATAGCGTTTGAAATGCACCAAAACTGCTGGATGAAGGTCGGTTGAAAATTATAAAATTCGAAACGTTCAAATTCAAATACCTCAGCCGCCACTTGACAGTCAATGGTCAACCATCCTACCCTATTGGGCGACTGCTAACTGTCAACCAATCCCAGGTTGCGGTCGACCGTGACGTTTGTTTTCAGAAGATTTTTATGCCACTTTTTTTCATCCTTACTTATCTTTTAATGTTAACATTGTTTTTAACATTTACTTAACCCCCAAGTCTAATCATTGTTAAATTTCAAATTTCAAATTCAATTATTTATTTGAATTTGAATTCTGCTTAAATTATTTCAAACTTGAGAACTTCAAATGTCCATAGCTTTTTCGTTTGAGCTCCGTTTTCAACATATTATATAAGGAAATTGATCAAAATTTTGCCACGAACGTAAGGACATAAATTTCATGATCAAATCCCAACTTCTACCGAATTTCTATTTTATCCCTATCTTGTTTGATTTAATTTATCTAACTTATTTATGGTTGATTTTATGGGGTGTTACATTCTCTCGCCTAAAAAGGATTTGGTCCCTAAAATATTTTCCAAGGGCGAACAGAGTAAGGGGAACTAAATATTCGTGTTATAAACAAAGTCATCTACTCGTCCAAAAGTGTAATGTTATTATGTATTACAAACATACTATAAGTGAGCTCAATCCTAGTGTGAATGTGTGGCTATGACATATAATTATGTATGCAAAACACCCTAAATTTGCATAAATTTTGTACATAAGTGATAAAGTAACGGTGGAAAGTATGGTGACCATCTCCTACAATCTAATCTAGCAACCACGAAGCAACCAAAATCTAGTTTTGGAGAGAATAGTTACCGGTGAAAAGCTCATGGTGAGAGATCCTCATCTTTTCTTTGATCTCCCATATGCTTTCCATCGGATTATTTACCCACTGTACTCGACCCCCTATCACCCTAGCAATCCCAAGCAACCTGGTTTTATGGCCAACCTCTTCAATGCCCAGGCCATTCACCGCCAACCCACATTATCGGGATGTGTAGGGATAAGAGACAAAGCTTTGCCATAGTTCACAATGCAAGAAACCTCTATCACGCTACATCAACAAGCAACTAGGTATGATGAATAAAAATCTTGAGCCTTACTATATTAGTACTTGGATAGCATAATTTAAATATGGATATGTCTTACATTTACTACCTACAACATAAATCGTTTTAAATTTAAGCCTAAAGGCTTTTCTCCAACTTAAATAAAAGGCTTTCCAAATATAAGCCCACAGCTAACGTGGTATCAACCCAATAACCCATATCCATCATCCATGATGTCCTATTAGTTTAAGAGATAGTACTCAATTCACTTAATACCATTTAATAGTAATTAGGCAGACTCCAACTATTTAATACCTTGTTTAAGTCAGGTCCACGTCTTTTACTACCTATAATCCTAAGGCACACCCCTCAGTAGTAATCATCTAACTGACATTGCACGGAATCTCTTTATCCACTTAGTACTTCCTATTATAGCGGGCATTTACCGATATATCCTCTACCAAGCCTAACCAATAATCCCGACAATTTATGTAACGATCCAACTTCCAAACTCCAGGAAGTCGCATCGTTAAGAAGAAAGAAAGGGATAGAATAGAGAAAAGAAAGAAGAGAAAGAAACAGACAAGATCAGAATCTCACAGCGGAACGAATAAATTATATTATATCACATAATACTTTACATAGTATCATATACATCAGAGTTTTACAACCAATACAACACAAACTAGACAGTTATAAACATCTGTCTAGCAATTACAATTCAAGTACATCAGAGAAAAGCAGATACAACTCAAACACAGCGGAACCACTATATATATCTACACGCTGAAGGCTCCTGCTCCATTATCTCATCCAGAACTCGTCAAAGCAATCCTGAATCACTTGACTACTCATACGTAATATGAGTACCCAAGAGTTTAAAAAAACAGAAAATAAACACTCGGGTCAGACAGGGGTCTGGTGTGAGTAAAGGGTTAAAAGTTGCTTAACTTTTAGAAAATCCTTTGAAAACAAAAGGTATCACGTAAGACTTCCCACACATAAACATGGAAAAAATTTACCTTACGCTAACCAAAGCATTTGATAGGAAATCCAGTGATATTATAATAGTGTCTAGGGTTTTCAAAATAAAATACAGAAATAGCTGGAATGCTTACATCTCACGTTCCAACATAGTTGGGCACAATCAAAACCGTACGGGCACTTATTGGATTTTGGATTCCATCAATGGCAGGGCTACTGGAGTACCGCCCGTCACAGTACGTGGCCTAGATCACCGTACCGAGGATTACTCCCAATCCCCTGCAACACAAGGCCGAACCCATTCCTTACTGAATAGTTCCGAACAAGACAACCCCGACAGTTGGAGCTCTCAACCGTCCACACAGCCGAAATAAAAGGGACCTCTAGACATAGGTAAATCTCACTCTCAAGTAGGGGCTACCCACGAAGCCTTGCTGCACCTCCCCTGTTTTAGCCATTCCCGGTTGATGAGGCTTGAGGCTGAGATTACCTTTAAAGAACACATCTATCTTAGAATGCTCATCGTCCACCTGACGATGTTCTGAAAGCATTCAATCCATACAAGTTCGTTCCGGGTTCGAACGAAACCGAAGGCATTATCTCGTTACACTCGTATTGGAATCACCCTCAGAGTTAACGACGATAACCCTTGCACTCTAAACCACCATCTCGAATCTATAAGTACTATTCCGTCAAACTCATTATGGAATCACCCACAGAGTTATACTGACGTACAGCCCTTACACTTCGAGTCTTCACTTGCTCCACTTGGATTAACGACCTAACGTTTAATTGGAATCGATGTGGTTTTCGGATATTCAAATATGGAAACCCGATCCCGGTCTCACCGAAACCAAACGCCATCTTAATGTCCAAGTTGTACTTAAGGGTTTTTCTAATTAACTCATTTCATTAGTATCTATTTCACACAGATAGATAAACTACATTTAACAGATAACCCATAACATTATCACCACAGATAATCATCACAATAGTCAATCATCACAACCAAAATAATCCATCATACTATAACTAAGCATCCATATCCTATAGATACTACTCATCTCATTTCCTGAGATCACAACCATCCAAAGGTATATTAGTCTCATCCATAAGCAATGATATATTATCCATCATTTATAATTAATTTAAAATGAATTAAATTAATTACTTCTATCCTTAATTAATTTAAAATAAATTAAATTAATTACTCACCTATAAATCTTGCTTATAAACATATTGATTAATCAACCTAGTTAATTAATCATTCATTAAGTATTCAACTTGATTAAACATCTATGATTAATCATTCGCTAATTACAATAAGTAATTAGTCTTTAATTAATTTTCACAAATTAATTAACCTTAATCATAAGTAATTAACATTTAATTACTTAATTTATTAATTAACTATAATTAATTATATTTATCCTTAATTAATTACAATTAATCAATCACTTAATTAATTAATTAATTAATACTTAATTAAAAAATCATTAATTATAATAATTAATGATCTCTAATTAATATTTGAATTAATTACCCAATTAAAAAATAATTACATTTAGTAATTAATCTAAAATTAAAATACAATTATTAATCACCTTGATTAATATTTAAATCCAGTAATTAACTACTCTTAATTACTTATTAATAAATTAATTATCCAATAATTTATTATCTTTATTAATTAATCCTTTATTAATTACAAAAGTAATTATTTAAATTACTTTATTAAAATAAATCACCTTTCCTTAATTACATTCCAGTAATTATCAATTATCGCTTCTCTAAGAAATCCTGCTCCATAAATTACATTATGTAATTGTTATCATTAAATTATTTCTTAAATTAATTAAACTAAATTAATTAATTTAACAAAGCACATTATCAGAATTAATTACAAAAAGTAATTAACCCTTAATTACTTTTATAAAGTAATTATACTTAAATTACAATTGATTATCTTAAATTATTTAATCTAATTAATTAATCAAAATTAATCACATTAATTAATTAATTAATTATCCTTAGATAATTATCTTATTTAATTAACAACATTTTCATTAATTCCTTACTTAAGAAAATTACCTTAGATTAATTATTTATTAATCATTTCTAATTATAAATTAATCCAAACATTAATTAAAATCAATTTAATAAGTAAATTTTTAATTATCTTAATTATTTCCATATTACTTATTAATGACTTATTAATTATTCAAATGTATTTAAAACAATAC
Source organism: Allium cepa (assembly GCA_030765085.1). NCBI lineage: Eukaryota > Viridiplantae > Streptophyta > Magnoliopsida > Asparagales > Amaryllidaceae > Allium > Allium cepa. Next base: position 431,503,933 of record CM060941.1, read on the forward strand.
TTTCCTAAAATTAAATTCATCTTCCATTTTAAAATTTAAGATTTAAAAATGTTTAACCATACAAACATTATCCAAATTTAAATAATTTAATAAACCTAAAAGTAATAACTAACATTATTATATAAGAAAAGTTTAAAAATCAATATTACTAAATTTTACTAAGAAATCAAACATTTGAAAATAGATAGATTATTTAACTTTTCAATTTAAAGTTAAACATATCATAATTTTATTTCAATACTTAAAGGAAAGAATTCTTTTAAATTTAAACCTTCATTTGAAATCATATTCATATTTAAATTCTACTTAAAAACATTTCCTGTCCAATATTTAAAAAAGTTCAAAACTGTTTTAAATTCAAACTCATTTCAAAGTAAAACTGAAATCACATTCAAAACTTGATTTCAAAACTAAATTTTAAATCTTGCTTAAAATTTAAAAGTTTCATTTTTAAACTTTGAATTCAAAAGTACTTTTAATCCAATTCAAACTTATACCTGAATTTAAAGCCTATTTTAAAAAAAATTGAATTCCCTTTTAAAAAAAACAAAAAAAAACAAAACTGGTTTTAAATAAAAACTGGATTCAAAGAATCCTGAAACCTATATTACACTTGATTTCAAATTTGAACTTAAACCTTATTTTAAATTTAAATTCATCATTTTAAACTTTTGAATTCATAAGCTCACTTGAATTCAATTCAAACCTATACATTAATTTAAATCATAGTTTTTAAACATATTTGGGTTCCAGATTTTAAAAAAAACAACACTGCACAGATTAATCTCCTGCACTCAACCAACCCGAGACTATCATCAAAATACTTCGGGTAAAAATCCTACTCACTTCGGGTCATAACACATATTACACAGGAGTGACTTCGAGTCACCAAAACCTGCACCAGCCAAAGTTCACCAGAGACCACAAACCACTGTGCAAATGCGTCCACTACTCCGGCGACTTCCAGCACCCTTCACCAACTCTCCAAGAAGCCATCCACTCCTCGACTTGTTAACAATCATCAACAAAATTCTTTGTTGCTTGAAAATTTGAATCAAGCAAATCAAACAGCCTGAAAAGAAGCTTCACCAAACATGCCAACCTGTCAACTCTCACTTCAACCTACTCCTGCCATCCTATGACCTCCAACTCCAGCCAATGCTCCACCTATATCCCCTCTGCCAAACCCCAAATCCACAGACCACTCGAACTTCCATAGAGTTCAGGCAGTTCAAGACCTCTTCTACTAAAAACCATGAATTCAAACCTAAAAAAAAAACCCACTGTCATCACCTTCATTCTCTGATCAACTATTAGGAATTTTTCCTCCACTCCCTAGTCCACATTCCACCTTCAGCTAGAATTTCAGATTCCAAAATTTACTTTATGATTTGATATTCCCAAATTCCCATAATACTGCACAGTCTTAAATTCCTAACTCCTCAGTTGTTTTAAAAAAAAACTGATGCTTGTTTTAATAATCATGGTTTTAAACATGTATTAAAGCTTTAAACTTGTTTTGAATAATTTTAAGATGTTGACAAACTTACTTTTTTTTTAAACTATTTCTGTTGTTATTTATTTCCAGCAGTAACAGATTTTATTTTATTTTTAAAATAATTTTTTTTTACAAACCTGAATCTATGCTACACAAACTCAAATTTGATTACATAATAATTCCTAACTAAGATTCATACATAAGGAAGTGGATTTGTATTTAAATCCAAGTAATAGCAGAAGCATGTCTGTAGAAATTCACATCACACTTCTCTGCATACTCAAGCATAATCACCCAACATTCAAGCATATACTCAAACTCATGTGCAGATAAATTTTTAAACAACCTATACATATTGATGTTTCTTACTAAAAGAAAGAACAGAGCAGTTCTTTTTTTTGTACTAATCACTGTTTTGATTTTCTTATTTGAACAACATTTTAAATTGAACTTTAATTTCTGCAAATCTTGATAGCTTGATTTTAAAAAAAAAGAAACTGTTTTTAAAACAGAAATTTACTCACCTAAAATTGAAAAGCAGAAAAGTCCAGATGCAATTCATTTCCCCGCAGCCTGAATTTCCATTGTAGATTGAATCTGTGCTAACATGCTGTTTGAAATTGATTTTAGCTTGATGTTTTGCAGGCTTTTGGAACTGCATTTGATGATGATTTTGGTCTGCATGCTTCCCCTTTTTCATCTTGCTTGAGTAAATCATACAGGTTGCAGAAATTTGGTTTGTTTGCAGGTTAACAGAATTTCCAGATGTATTTTCTTTTTGCAGGTTTTAAAACCTTGATTGCAGAACTAATATGGTTTTGATATTTGCAAAACATTGATTAAGTTTGGGCTGTGGATTTTTTAGAGTGGAATGGGATTTCAGTTTTCATAGATCTGAATTTTGATTCATTATAGAAGATAAAATGTTTGAAACAAAAGATTTGTTTTAAGTTTTATCTAAAATAATAAATTCAATAATGTTTTAGTATGCCACTTATTACTTAAGTATGAAAATAAATTACAAGCGTCCAATTAAAAACATGAAGCTTAACACATGTATGATAAAGACATAAAGATAAATGTCTTTGTTTATAAATGTTTCAATTTGAGATAAAACCATTCTAATTTAATTTAAGATGTTTTGTACGTTTATTTATATTTAGTCTTTAAATGATTACAAATGAATTATCTTTACATATTTAAATATTTTCTTGAATATTTTGAAAAATTATTTAAAACCATTTTTCACAAGAGAAACTTTTTAAAAAAAAAGAACAATGTTGAATTCATTTTATTCCAAAGATTTCAAATCAAAATATTATACTTTAAAATAAATAAACTAAATTTATTTCAAAACAATTTTAAGATAAAACAAAATAAACTTTATTATAGAATACAATTTTTAACTATATATATATTTATAACAAAATATTTACTTTAATTTCTTTTTGAAAATATAAGATAGATTTATAAATTGACTGATGAAAAGTTTCAATACTATTTTCAATTTAATTTAATCAATTCATAAATTATATACCTATATATATTATAAATTTGAAAATATCCCTTATTAAATTTAAAATTAAAATCAAAACTCCTGTTTACAATGTATACACATATATACATTATAAATAAAATATTTTTAAATCAGCTTAGAAAGGAAATTTTATCATTTAAACATTTTTAACATTTTAAAACAATAAGATCCTCAAATTCAATTATTATTATAAATTATCAAAAGAATATCATTTATCAAACAAAATAATTATAAATTTTCAACAGAAAATTATGTTTGAATTAGATTATTAAATCAGTATTTCACATTTTAAAATAATTGTTAATGAAATTATCAAATAAATATTGCCCAAATCTCCGGGACATCACATTCCTCCCCCCTAAAAGAATTTCGTCCCCGAAATTTAAAAGCAAAGGTAATTTAATAATCTCATTAAAGATTTTATTTAAAACATAAGCATGTATCAAACATATGCTAACAACAAAACAACCAATTCAACCAATCAAACAAACCTAATTATCCAGACAAATTCTGAATAAAATTTTATCGAGTTTCCCCAAGTATATATATACCGGGATACTCGCTCTAGAGAATCCAAACTATCAATACTAAGAAGCTCCAAAACTCCTATTCACAACTATCTACAACACAAGACAAGATATCAGACTGCAGACGAGTCTGACTCAACAATCAAAACTCCAGAACTGCTGGTTCCGCAAACAGGGATAGATCATACACGTATTCCCTCAGAGATACGTGAAATACATCGAATCCCAGTTATCCAAACTGGCAATCCAATCCTGTAGATCAATTACTTAACCCTTGAGAGAAAACAGAAAGGTCCAATCTCTTATCCATAAATCTCTCCTGTTGATCCTGGGCTGCCTTCAACTTCTAGATCAATCCAATCCACCACACAAACTCTAATACATATATCAGAAGACTTCAGACAAACTATACTTATTGGGAAAACAGAACAGATGCACAAGACATCCAAGTCTCCAGATTAAAGTGAATTTCCTATAGAAATCCTCTGATCCAAAACAAAACACAAATTCCCAATGAATCGGGTGTTGCTTCTATTCTGGAATAGCTGCCACCATGCTTCCACTGCGCAACTCTGATTCGAGAATGCTGTTGATGAACACAAGTATAGACTTGATCAACTTATCCCGGAAACATTGTTCATCAAATTCCATAAAATCTGTAAAAAACCAAGTCGAAACAGAACTCAATCTCCTGATGCAGATGCAAAACTTAACTCCTTCGAAGACATCCAGAAAATATCAAACCACTTCGATAACTCAAACATCTTCTAGAGATGCTTCAATCCAAACAAAGGTTACTCAGAAAACTTTCGGATCATCGCAAGTCACTTTTGCGATTCTACTCAGTTCAGATTCCAAGAAATCGTTCTTCCTTAAATAATCAGAACAGCCAAAGCCCTCAAATCAAAAGGGAAACTAGTGGTCCACCTTCCACCAGAAACATCACTCCCAACTGAGCTTCCAGAAGAAATGGACAAGCTTCACCATCTGCCCGGCCTACTGACAAAAGAATCACAGAGACTTCAGAACCATCAAAGAAATAGGCCACTCACTGCTGCTACTGCTGCCAAAACTTCCTTACTCAAAAGCTCATCGAACCTCAAAGCTACACCAACCACTTCCACAAGAGAGCCTTCAGAAGACAAATATCCCTCAGGAAACTCGACTTCAAACCAAGAACAAAAATCTCTGTCAGACTGAGTCTCAAACTCAAATACAGACAGAACTCCTTTCTAAGGTTGCCAAAATTCCATTGCTGGCTATAGTATTCCAAACTGATCCAGACTCAAGAAAATCCACTCACACGAGTGAAATCAAGCTTAAAATCCAAAGATACACTCCGAATCTTGAAAAGATTTTCCTTCAGAGATCAGTGAAATCCTTTACACCAAACTGCCAAACTACTCAAGATGCCCAATACTGCCCTAGCAGATCTCTTCCAAGCTCAAACATTCGGACTCCCACTATTGGTAGTTGTGTTACACACACCACTACCCTATCTACCTTTATTACTTATATTGGAAAACCTGAACGGGTAACCCAACCGATAGGTAGAATTAAATATATTTATATTTAAAATTACAAGTACGCTCTCTCAAGAAAGACACTACTACAGAGCCTAGGTATTCACTCAACCTAATGCTCTGATACCACGTTGTAACGACCCAACTTCCAAACTCCAGGAAGTCGCATTGTTAAGAAGAAAAAAAGGGATGGAAAAAAAAGAAGAGAAAGAAATAGACAACATCAGAATCTCACAGCGGAACGAATAAATTATATTATATCACATAATACTTTACATAGTATCATATACATCAGAGTTTTACAGCCAATACAACGCAAACTAGATAGCTATAAACATCTGTCTAGCAATTACAATTCAAGTACATCACAGAAAAACAGATACAACTCAAACACAGCGGAACCACTATATATATCTACACGCTGAAGCCTCCTGCTCCATTATCTCCTCCAGAACTCGTCAAAGCAATCCTGAATCACTTGACTACTCATACGTAATATGAGTACCCAAGAGTTTAATAAAACAGAAAATAAACACTCGGGTCAGACAGGGGTCTGGTGTGAGTAAACGGTTTAAAAGTTGCTTAACTTTTAGAAAATCCTTTGAAAACAAAAGGTATCACGTAAGACTTCCGACACATAAACATGGAAAAGTTTTTACCTTACGCTAACCAAAGCATTTGATAGGAAATCCAGTGATATTATAATAGTGTCTAGGGTTTTCAAAATAAAATACAGAAATAGCTGGAATTCTTACATCTCACGTTCCAACATAGTTGGGCACAATCAAAACCGTACGGGCACTTATTGGATTTTGGATTCCATCAATGGCAGGGCTACTGGGGTACCGCCCGTCACAGTACGTGGCCTAGATCACCGTACCGAGGATTACTCCCAATCCCCTGCAACACAAGGCCGGACCCATTCCTTACTGAATAGTTCTGAACAAGACAACCCCGATAGTTGGAGTTCTGAACCGTCCACGCAGCCGAAATAAAAGGGACCTCTAGAAAGGGGTAAATCTCACTCTCAAGTGGGGGCTACCCACGAAGCCTTGCTGCACCTCCCCTGTTTTAGCCATTCCCGGTTGATGAGGCTTGAGGTTGCGATTACCTTTAAAGAACACATCTATCTTAGAATGCTCATCGTCCACCTGACGATGTTATGAAAGCATTCAATCCATACAAGTTCGTTCCGGGTTCGAACGAAACCGAAGGCATTATCTCGTTACACTCGTATTGGAATCACCCTCAGAGTTAACGACGATAACCCTTGCACTCTAAACCACCATCTCGAATCTATAAGTACTATTCCGTCAAACTCATTATGGAATCACCCACAGAGTTATACTGACGTACAGCCCTTACACTTCGAGTCTTCACTTGCTCCACTTGGATTAACGACCTAACGTTTAATTGGAATCGATGTGGTTTTCGGATATTCAAATATGGAAACCCGATCCCGGTCTCACCGAAACCAAACGCCATCTTAATGTCCAAGTTGTACTTAAGGGTTTTTCTAATTAACTCATTTCATTAGTATCTATTTCACACAGATAGATAAACTACATTTAACAGATAACCCATAACATTATCACCACAGATAATCATCACAGTAGTCAATCATCACAACCAAAATAATCCATCATACTATAACTAAGCATCCATATCCTATAGATACTACTCATCTCATTTCCTGAGATCACAACCATCCAAAGGTATATTAGTCTCATCCATAAGCAATGATATATTATCCATCATTTATAATTAATTTAAAATGAATTAAATTAATTACTTCTATCCTTAATTAATTTAAAATAAATTAAATTAATTACTCACCTATAAATCTTGCTTATAAACCTATTGATTAATCAACCTAGTTAATTAATCATTCATTAAGTATTCAACTTGATTAAACATCTATGATTAATCATTCGCTAATTACAATAAGTAATTAGTCTTTAATTAATTTTCACAAATTAATTAACCTTAATCATAAGTAATTAACATTTAATTACTTAATTTATTAATTAACTATAATTAATTATATTTATCCTTAATTAATTACAATTAATCAATCACTTAATTAATTAATTAATTAATACTTAATTAAACAATCATTAATTATAATAATTAATGATCTCTAATTAATATTTAAATTAATTACCCAATTAAAAATCAATTACATTTAGTAATTAATCTAAAATAAAAATACAATTATTAATCACCTTGATTAATATTTAAATCCAGTAATTAACTACTCTTAATTATTTATTAATAAATTAATTATCCAATAATTAATTATTTTTATCAATTAATCCTTTATTAATTACAAAATTAATTATTCAAATTACTTTATTAAAATAAATCACCTTTCCTTAATTACATTCCAGTAATCATCAATTATCACTTCTCTAAGAAATCCTGCTCCATAAATTACATTATGTAATTATTATCATTAAATTATTTCTTAAATTAATTAAACTAAATTAATTAATTTAACAAAGCACATTATCAGAATTAATTACAAAAAGTAATTAACCCTTAATTACTTTTATAAAGTAATTATACTTAAATTACAATTGATTATCTTAAATTAATTAATCTAATTAATTAATCAAAATTAATCACATTAATTAATTATTTAATTATCCTTAGATAATTATCTTATTTAATTAACAACATTTTCATTAATTCCTTACTTAAGAAAATTACCTTAGATTAATTATTTATTAATCATTTCTAATTATAAATTAATCCAAACATTAATTAAAATCAATTTAATAAGTGAAATTTTAATTATCTTAATTATTTCCAAATTAATTCCATATTACTTATTAGTGACTTATTAATTATTCAAATGTATTTAAAACAATACTTTCCTAAAATTAAATTCATCTTCCATTTTAAAATTTAAGATTTAAAAATGTTTAACCATACAAACATTATCCAAATTTAAATAATTTTATAAACCTAAAAGTAAAGAACTAACATTATTATATAAGAAAAGTTTAAAAATCAATATTACTAAATTTACTAAGAAATCAAACATTTGAAAATAGATAGATTATTTAACCTTTCAATTTAAAGTTAAACATATCATAATTTTATTTCAATACTTAAAGGAAAGAATTCTTTTAAATTTAAACCTTCATTTGAAATCATATTCATATTTAAATTCTACTTAAAAACATTTCTTGTCCAATATTTAAAAATTTTCAAACTGTTTTAAATTCAAACTCATTTCAAAGTAAAACTGAAATCACATTCAAAACTTGATTTCAAAACTAAATTTTAAATCTTGCTTAAAATTTAAAAGTTTCATTTTTAAACTTTGAATTCAAAAGTACTTTTAATCCAATTCAAACTTATACCTGAATTTAAAGCCTGTTTTAAAAAAAATTGAATTCGCTTTTAAAAATAAAAATAAAAAAACCAAAACTGGTTTTAAATAAAAACTGGATTCAAAGAATCCTGAAACCTATATTACACTTGGTTTCAAATTTGAACTTAAACCTTATTTTAAATTTAAATTCATCATTTTAAACTTTTGAATTCATAAGCTCACTTGAATTCAATTCAAACCTATACATTAATTTAAATCATAGTTTTTAAACATATTTGGGTTCTAGATTTTAAAAAAAACAACACTGCACAGATTAATCTCCTGCACTCAACCAGCCCGAGACTATCATCAAAATACTTCGGGTAAAAATCCTACTCACTTCGGGTCATAACACATATTTCATGGGAGTGACTTCGAGTCACCAAAACCTGCACCAGCCAAAGTTCACCAGAGACCACAAACCACTGTGCAAATGCGTCCACTACTCCGGCGACTTCCAGCACCCTTCACCAACTCTCCAAGAATCCATCCACTCCTCGACTTGTTAACAATCATCAACAAAATTCTCTGTTGCTTGAAAATTTGAATCAAGCAAATCAAACAGCTTGAAAAGAAGCTTCACCAAACATGCCAACCTGTCAACTCTCACTTCAACCTACTTCGGCCATCCTATGACCTCCAACTCCAGCCAATGCTCCACCCATATCCCCTCTGCCAAACCCCAAATCCATAGACCACTCGAACTTCCACAGAGTTCAGGCAGTTCAAGACCTCTTCTACTAAAAATCAGGAATTCAAACCTGAAAAAAAAACCCACTGTCATCACCTTCATTCTCTGAACAACTATTAGGAATTTTTCCTCCACTCCCCAGTCCACATTCCACCTTCAGGTAGAATTTCAGATTCCAAAATTTACTTTATGATTTGATATTCCCAAATTCCCATAATACTGCACAGTCTTAAATTCCTAACTCCTCAGTTGTTTTAAAAAAAACTGATGCTTGTTTTAATAATCATGGTTTTAAACATGTATTAAAGCTTTAAACTTGTTTTGAATAATTTTAAGATGTTGACAAACTTACTTTTTTTTGAAACTATTTCTATTGTATTTATTTCCAGCAGTAACAGATTTTATTTTATTTTTAAAATAATTTTTTTTACAAACCTGAATCTATGCTACACAAACTCAAATTTGATTACATAATAATTCCTAACTAAGATTCATACATAAGGAAGTGGATTTGTATTTAAATCCAAGTAATAGCAGAAGAATGTCTGTAGAAATTCACATCACACTTCTCTGCATACTCAAGCATAATCACACAACAGTCAAGCATATACTCAAACTCATGCACAGATAAATTTTTAAACAACCTATACATATTGATGTTGCTTACTAAAAGAAAGAACAGACCAGTTCTTCTTTTTTTTTTTTTACTAATCACTGTTTTGATTTTCTTATTTGAACAACATTTTAAATTGAACTTTAATTTCTGCAAATCTTGATAGCTTGATTTAAAAAAAAACTGTTTTTAAAACAGAAATTTACTCACCTAAAATTGAAAAGCAGAAAAAGTCCAGATGCAATTCATTTCCCTGCAGCCTGAATTTCCATTACAGATTGAATCTGTGCTAACATGTTGTTTGAAATTGATTTTAGCTTGATGTTTTGCAGGCTTTTAGAACTGCATTTGATGATGATTTTGGTCTGCATGCTTCCCCTTTTTCATCTTGTTTGATTAAATCATACAGGTTGCAGAAATTTGGTTTGTTTGCAGGTTAACAGAAATTCCAGATGTATTTTCTTTTTGCAGGTTTTAAAACCTTGATTGCACAACTAATATGGTTTTGATATTTGCAAAACATTGATTAAGTTTGGGCTGTGGATTTTTTAGAGTGAAATGGGATTTCAGTTTTCATAGATCTGAATTTTGATTCATTATAGAAGATAAAATGTTTGAAACAAAAGATTTGTTTTAAGTTTTATCTAAAATAATAAATTCAATAATGTTTTAGTATGCCACTTGTTACTTAAGTATGCAAATAAATTACAAGTGTCCAATAAAAAACATGAAGCTTAACACATGTATGATAAAGATATAAAGATAAATGTCTTTGTTTATAAATGTTTTAATTTGAGATAAAACCATTCTAATTTAATTTAAGATGTTTTGTATGTTTATTTATATTTAGTCTTTAAATGATTACAAATGAATTATCTTTACATATTTAAAAATTTGCTTGAATATTTTGAAAAATTATTTAAAACCATTTTTCACAAGAGAAACTTTTAAAAAAAAAAAGAACAATGTTGAATTCATTTTATTCCAAAGATTTCAAATCAAAATATTATACTTTAAAATAAATAAACTAAATTTATTTCAAAACAATTTTAAGATAAAACAAAATAAACTTTATTATAGAATACAATTTTTAACTATATATATATGTATAACAAAATATTTACTTTAATTTCTTTTTGAAAATATAAGATAGATTTATAAATTGACTTATGAAAAGTTTCAATACTATTTTCAATTTAATTTAATCAATTCATAAATTATATACATATATGTATTATAAATTTGAAAATATCCCTTATTAAATTTAAATTTAAAATTAAAATCAAAACTCCTGTTTACAATGTATACACATATATACATTATAAATAAAATATTTTTAAATCAGCTTAGAAAGGAAATTTTATCATCTAAACATTTTTAACATTTTAAAACAATAAGATTCTCAAATTCAATTATTATTATAAATTTTCAAAAGAATATCATTTATAAAACAAAATAATTATAAATTTTCAAAAGAAAATTATGTTTGAATTAGATTATTAAATCAGTATTTCACATTTAAAATAATTTTTAATGAAATTATTAAATAAATATTGCCCAAATCTCCGGGACATCACAATTTACTACTTACGATATTCTATTTTATGTTAATTATTGGAAATTCCTAGTTTATTAACCATTATTATTCCTGAGGTAGTAGCGAAGCTCTGCTATTTATTCTTTTCCACTTTCTTTCTAAATTATAAACTTATATCTATATTCATATAGATTGGATAAGAATAGAAATTAAATAAAAAGGAGAAGAGAATCAACTATACATGTATTTAAGGTAATTTATATATTTGTATTTGTTTTCTCTCCTAATCCCAAATCTCTTCTCATATCTGTAAATCTAGTGTATTTATGTATTTAAGGTAATTTATATACGGGTAAATGTTTTTATATTAATTTCTCACGCCCATAGGCCAACCCGTTATTAGGGCCGGTCGGCCCCCATCGGTTAACCGATGATCCATAAGCGGTCGACCGTTGGCGACCTAACGGCTACAATAAACCAAGGTTGCAACGATCCGGATTTAATATATTTAGATTCGGATTCTAAGGCTAAAACAACTTTTCCCTTGTCATCGCTTGCATTTATCGCATTATGGATCCTAGTACACTGATAAATTCACAAATTCTAACTCTGTTTGCCTTCTCCACGCTTAACATATGGCCTTCAAAATCAAATATTTCTCAAAAATCTTTCTCGCTTTTCAAATTTTTAAGTCAATATAAAATCTCAAAATATTTAGATGTACATTTTCCATTGAAATCAAATTTTTGGACAAAAAATTCTAAAAATAATTTAAGGGCAAAAATAACTAAAATACAATTTTTTTCGACAGAGATCCTTTTTAAATCAAGATGAAACTTTTCAAAATATTTTACTTGATAAATCAAGCCACAATTCAATGTAATCGAAAGTTGGTTGTGCGCTAAATGCATAAACCAAATTCTGAAATTCTATAGCTAATCTTTACCCACAAAACTTGACATTTTATTTAAAAATGTCATCATGCCCAATCACCTAAAAAATTATCTTTTAGGGAACATGAGCAATGACCTATGATACCAAAATAACTTTACCATATCCTTTTTTAAAATTTTCCAACTATTCAAAATATCCAGTGTTATATTGCATTTACTGTTGGTTAAGTGTCTTTTATGAGATTCTCGTATTTACACTATTTCTTTCATATGCATAAATAAAAGCTATTTATATGACTAGAAATAATAACACAGTAAATAAACAAAAACATTCTCATAACATCGTACGTGCATTTTTAAGAGACAACCGGTAGTTTTACAACCCAAAACAAACCTAAAAGGAAAGAGCAAATGCTGGAAGGGAAAAGATAATAATACCATATATCCTAAAATAATGCCTATAGACTATGAGATGCCTTCCTCCGTGGATGGAGTTCATCTATTGCTGTGACCCTTGAGTGGTCATAGCATGGCGGCAATAGATCGAATCTCATGCCGCTAGCACTGTTGATGCTGCCCAATACTCCGGAATTGCCATCTTCCTAACAAAGGATAAAATGATGGAAGAAGGAACCTTCTACTAAACTGCTCTCCATGGAGGTTCGCTCGTATTACCTAAAGACAAGGGTGGATAGGTGAAAATATGGAAAGTGACTCTAGGAGTGTTAATCCTTGATCAATAAATTCATCATAAGGGTGTTAGTCTAATTGACGGCAATGCCGCCAATACTAGCATAGGTGGTCTTCTGCACCATAGGATAAATCAGATCATGACTTCCCGTCTTAGGTATGATGTTACGCCAAATGATTTGCACAACCTGATGGGTAGTTAGATGTGGATTATCAGTCTTCCAAATGCTAAATGCGAAAAGATCTAATGTAAAAAATTTGAGTCGGTCACTTCAAAATCATCCAAGTCTGCATCCTTCAGCCTATAAAATCTCAGCGACATCATCATTAGTTGGCACCAATAAGACACCCTTCACCTCCAAACGAATACAACTGTTGCCTCCATCAAAATTCTATTCCAACAGGACATTGTAAAGGCAGATGTAGCATGGGTAACATTCCCACTGAAAGGTCTTGAAGCAGAGGATCGGTGCAGATCCTACCACGACAAATAGCTCTTCCAGCCCAAAAGAACAAAACCTTCTTCTCATTCCGATCCACCCAAGTACCCTCTTGAGGGTTGAGACTATAATGGTGTGAGGAAAAACCGACAGTGCGGAATGGTGTTTTCGTCTAAGAAGTGGTCCGAGGGAGGAAATACGATTTGGATCTAGAGTGGTGGTAGGGCAAGATCTGATGTGTAAAACCAGTACGAGGGAGAGGCGAGGTTGCTACTTTTAGGGAAAAACGGGATTGTCTAGGGAACAAAATTGTCTAGGGGAGGAAAGGAAGAAAGAAGCTAATACTTGGAGGAGGAGGAGGAGGAGGATGGAGATTGGGTTCGGCTTGTTGAAGAAGATGGAACAAAAGAAGGCAACCCAAGGGGAATTCGAACGCACCTTTTATAGTCCCGTTCTAAGTTTAAGTTGTGGCAAAACTCGTTAACTAGCATACAACTCTAGGTCTGCCACTAGGTGGTCAACCGCTAGACGAGCTTTGGGCGTTAATTGAAGCTAGACCAAATTAGGGTCGGATTAAATAATAATAACCGTTTCAGGCTATCTCCTTCGATTTGACACGATCCGAAAAATTCCCATCCTCATCATGGTGGTGTCAAAGCCTACATTGTAGTCCGGAACCATGCTTCAGCAATTCATAGTAGTCCCAACAAAACTACTACAATCAACAACAATTCCATAAACCCGAAAATATTCCAGCCGCTATTTCCTGCCTACTTCACAAGGAAATATTTCATCTAATAGTTGATGGTACAACAACACTTTAAACTACATACCCTACTAAAATTGAACGTCATTCCTATTTTATCTTTACCTTGAAGAGAAGATTTTAAAAACCTTGATTTTATAAACCGAAAAATCAATGGGCTAAGTATATGCTCATTTGTACTTATTTCTAAAGAATAGAAACTATTTCGTAAAAAAACTTTCCTTAAAAATCAAACTTATATATATTTCAGGGTTTCCAGAAACTTTTTTTAGTTGCAAATTTCCCAAATCGGGAAATTATTTCATTACTAAAAATCAAAATCAAGCCTCCATTGATATATGCATATAAATATTTAAGTATTTAAAAAATAATTCTTTTATAAACTAAAAATTCCTTAACACGACCAACGTAGTAGTATACATGTTTCTTTGAAAATTAAAATATTAAAACTTTCCCCAACACGAAATTTCAAAAATAAATCATTGAGGAAAGAAATCCTTTGAAAATCCTTATTTCCAAAATCCAAGGCATTCTTGAAACATACTTTATAAAAATTCTCTCATAGGTTTTAGACTAAGGAATTAAAATTAATTATTCAAATAAATGTCTGGTTTGCAATCAAAGATGTGATCAATGAATGCACCCTAGCAAAAACTTGCCTTTGGACAATTGTAATATATAGACTCTAATTTCCCTTCCACCTAGAATAAATGTGTCTCTCCAATTGGAACTTGCAATCAAAATCCAAAATCACAAGGTAGCTGGAATCTCAACCATCATGTCGAACACCTCCAGTCTCTAGGATTCTACCATACGTCGTACTCATGCTCTTCATCACCAGCGCCTTACGCATCACCAGCGCTCCGTGGGTTACTTTGAAGTCGGGATGGAAATCTTAACTCTTAGATATTTCCATCCAATTGTTACTTTTCACATCCCTTCGGAGTGGAACTACAACTACTTCAGTCGAAATTCTTAGAAACTAATATAAATATAATAATATTAGATAGGAAAGTATGAACGCGTTCTTCCAGTTTGTCCTAATTCCTTTAATCTACTAACCTAGGCTTTAATACCAAATGTAACAATGCAGGCCTTAATAGGCCTAAATATTGACAAAAAACAATCCCAAGTCAATCAAAGCACAGATTGCTAGATTTGGTACATGCAAATAAGCATGAGCATTATCGGAGATTGAGAGATATCTAAACTCACGGTGAAAACAATAAAAGGGTAAGAATACTCATTATGACTACTACCTTGGAATTAAGGGTATTCCTTGGATAGCAGATTTTCGTATCTGAATCTAGCATGAGAAAAAGGAAGACTTCTCCAACAACTATACACATCTAACTCTAGCGACATGTTCCTTTAAATCTATCCTATGGGTTGAAATGAGGAGGAGGTCAGAACAACGTTTTGGTAATTGAAAATTTTATAAACCATCCATAACATAAATTTATACTGATTGGTTTTCATTTAATTGTTATGTCTATTAAGGTTAGTAATTCTAATCTAACCTTGCATTGCACATATGATAAATTATCTACAAATTCCCAAGATACAAAGTACTGACGAAGCCTTATCAACCACCGAATACTTCCATACCTATTTGCCACTTCATACTTCTAAATATGAAGCGGGCTTCTACTATCAACACATAATACTTAGGCATACACTTTCATTTAAGACCTCAATCGAGGTAGACTTCATCATTTAAGACCTTTTCCAAGGTGGACCTCTAGCATCATCATTATTGGTCTATTGGTCCTAGATACAGAGACATTTGACCATTATCTGGCCTTGTAATTTATAATAGCCATACCACTAGCGCATCAACCGTTATTAATCTCTTAGCAATGTGAGAGATTGTACCCAAGCTACTTAATACCTCACTAACAAAGACTAGGCTGGCCTCTGACCATTTAACACCTATTTATAGGTGGGCTTTTGCTATTTAATACCTAAGCTTAAAGCAGAATCCTCATTGATACTATCTAGCTAACATTGCTTGGAAATCTCATTGGGCTACTTAGTACTTCTTTCATATGAGAGAGGCGAACCCTAGATCAGTCGCCTGGTACCTCAAACCCAAAGTGAACCCTTCACGAGATGTGCATTATCACTTTTAATTATAAATGTGGAATCTCATTAGTTACTTCTTTCGGTAGAGAGGCGCACCCAAAAATAGTCGCTTAATGCCTCAACACCAGACTAAACCTTTTTAGAGACATCCGTATTTATTTGGAATCTCACCGGGTTACTTAATACTTCCCTTTTGGAGAGAGGCGGACCCTACATCTGCTTAATATCTCAAACCAAAAGCAAACACCTATGGAGATATCCCTCACCGCTCCTACCTCCAAATTAGGACCATTTGATACTTTTTAATTATGAAAGAGGCGGGCCATTAAACAACCACTTAATACCTCTAACCCTAAAGTAGGTCCTATCTATTGCAAAGCCACGGGTCCTAGGATTAATGATATCTCACAGTAGTAGTAAGTGCACCGGGCTACTGGTAGCCTTAATGTGAAGAGCAGTCTTCCATCAAGTGACTCTACTAACCTCGCATCACTAACCTACTAAATTCGATCAACTATCCCAAGTCTTTACTTATACTATCTTAGGTTGACATTGGACTTAGCCTACTAATTTCCTTTTAATTTAAGGCAATAACAGTTACCTTAAATACTTACCTATCCATAAATCCCCTTTTAATGCTTGTAAATGTCAATTTGTTCGTAAAATCCTAACGGACATTTCCTAAGACATTTATATATGATTACTAATTTCAAGTTAGTAACCTTTTTATATCTATTCCATTTTATAAGTCTCTTTTTATCAGTTTGTCCCTATTAATTGTTTTTCCCAAATTCATTTTATTTGATTACCTATTTATTGGGGTTGCAGTCTTTAATTCCTCATACTAACTAATTGTAACCCCTAATCTAATCCTATCGTTATTTCCCACTAATTGCCCATTAATAGAGGTTACAATATATTATTTTCTATTAATTATTGGCATTGTCTAATTTATTACCCATTAATAGGAATTACTACATTTACTAATTCTACCTATTCGCTTCCCTAAATATAATAATAACTAACAAACGTTACACACAAACAACGCACGAATAAACGTTGTTCTTCTTATTAACGCAATAAATATGTATAAACTACCTAATAAAACTACTTATTCCTATCCAAATATATTCTAGTCATAAATATTTAACTAGAATATGATTTCCATATATAATATATTTGAATTAGATTCCTTAGGAAGATTTTCCGCCATGACTTCCATAAATTAGTTTAACACAATAAGGAATGATTCGTTCCATTTAATATTATAAGGAATGGGTAATTTGGATATTCCTTGTTAAATCCAACGTCGCCTTTTGAATGAAAAGTGGAAAAGGTAAACTAATTTATAAAAATCAAACAGATGTTCTTTCTAGAAACTAAATTATGGAAAATCTACAACCTAGCATAAATTGGGCAATAAGCCAAAATTCCTCTTTTACACCCAAGTAAAGATCTGAAATATAAATATACATCATTCTGATTTTTGATACTGAATTCTAAATCTAGGTGTAAACGTATTTCAAATTAGATCTAAACAAAAATATGTAGGCAATAGTTCTTTACGCTAATTTAAGCCTATAATTCACAAATAAAATTGATTTAGGCATAAAAATCAAACATATTCTAATAGAATAGATTTAAATTCATAAACAACATATAAACTTTCCCATTCACCTTTGAAAAGAGATCCAAACCTCTAGATCTAAAGAAGAACCTTAAATTCATCTGCAAATCCTTTTTGATACAAGAAATATGTATAAATAGGGTATATGCGTATATTAAAATTATATATCTCATAGGAGATTTGGTATTGGAAGAGAAAATAAATACAAATATATATATAAGTATATGAATTACCTCAAATACGTGTATAGTTGAATATCTTCTCTTCTTTTTTTATTAGATTTCTATTCTTCTCCAATTTGTATAAATATAGATATAAATATCTTATTTTTATAATTTAGAAAGAAAGTGGAGAAGAAGAAATGATAGAGCTTCGCTACAGCCTCCAAAATAATATGAGACGAGAAATGAGGGTAAGGTCTAAGTTTATAGGCGCAAGAATCAACCAGAACCATTAGATTGAAATAAATTAAATCTGGGATGTTGCGGGCAAGGTTTATTACAAACGCCAAGTCGCCACCGGTTGACCGCCAATGTATCATCGGTCGGTCGTTGGGGGTCGACTGGCCCCAATAACGAGTCATCTTGTGGGTTAGGGCAATTAGTATAAAACATTAATTTTCTTATTCGAATTATTTCCGTTTTGAATTTGTTTTTCATCTGTAGTTTCTTCACTTTGGACTCCGATCGAAAAACCTCAAACATGAAAGTTGCTTAGTATTTTGCCGCGAATGAAATGGTGCAAGTTCCTTGGTCAAATTCCATCGTTTGCACAAATTTCAATCTTTGAGCCTAATTAATTAACTAACTCATCAATAAAATGACTAACACCAAAGTATAGGGTGTTACACCTGTCTTCCTATTCTTTCCACAACTTGAAAAGGACTAACGAAACTTGATGCCAACTTTTTTGATTTTTTCAGATCTCACGACTCTTCGAAATGTTCAACTTAACAGTCAGCGCTCGACTACCCTACCCAACGAGTCGATCGCAAGCGGTCAACAGGTCCTAAAATGCGGTCGACCGTGAGGTTTGTTTTGGGAAATTTTTTGTGCCATTGTTTTATATTTATTTTTTTCCTTAATTATTATTTAACATTAATATTATTTTTTATGTATACTTAACCCACAAGTCTAATCACTCTTAACTTTCAAATTATAATTGATTTGGAATTTTATTTAAATTATTTTAAACCCGAAGACTTCAAACTTCCATAACTTTTCCGTTTGAGCTCCCTTTTCAACATATTATATATAAAAATTGATCAGAATTTCACCACGAACACAAGGTCATAACTTTCACAGTCAAATCCCCATTTACATTTTTGTTCCTATCTTATTTCATTTATTCAATTTATTTATGGTTGATTTGATGGGGTGTTACATAACCCCAAGTGCAAGTGAGAGATTGATAGAGTTATAGGTAATCCTAGGGGAAATTATGTAATTTATTACATATATCTAACTTGATGACCAATCTTGTTCATAAAAAAGTACTTGCTTTCTAAAGTATACTTTGTCAGATAGTGAGATAATTAATTAAGTAACTAATTTAAGGTATACTAATTAGAAATTCTTATATAATACGCTATGTGACAGTAGTTATAAAATGTTATAATCATGAGAAATTTATCACATCGTATAATGACATATTGATTTATATATTCCAGTTCAAGATGTTTCAAGAAATGATATTGATACATCCTTTGTGACCAGAGTACATAACACTGCCTGTTGGGTGCATCAAGGGGTTAGTACTTATATTTATTGGATAATTATGGAATAAGTTATCCAAGAGTTTCTAGTTGGTTAATAATAATTGGGTCGAATAGAAAATCTCAAGTAACGATATTACACGATTCTCTCAGCTTAAGAATATTATTGAACTTCAACGTGGAAAATCCCCTTCGGTTATAGTTAAATCGTGGCACGACATCTACCAAACAACTACAGTTGGGTTTACGTTGAAGCATTGGAAGTAAAATAATATTTAATAGAGAACTCGTCTCCTCGGTTTTATGATGTTAGTATCATAATCAACTATTGTCAACTCAAAGTCAAAATCTCAAGTCATAGTAGTGCAATTAATAATAAATGTTATTATTGAACTAATGACTTTGTCTATAGTCTAACCGATTTGAATGTGGATGATAATTGAACTTTGAACAAAACCAGATTCCATAAGCCCTAAAGTACTATAGTGGACGAAGAGAGTTAGTGTAAATAATCTTTGTTAAAAGGCACCACTTGAATTTGGAAAATTGGATTTTAGTGACGAGATTTGTAAGTGATGAATTTACTCAAACTTTGACACCTCTACATAAGGTGACGTATGAACATTAGTTCTTAAATTGATTAAATATTAACTGTCTAATCTATTCAGTCTCTCGAAACAACACATGATTTAATTGATTTATAAAAGTTATAAATTAATTAATATTTGTGAAATATTAATTATTATTGTATTTATTGTATGGTGTTTGTTTAGTAAAATAGGGATGCCTGTAAAATTGTTTGGGTGTGTTATTAGTAATTTATTGGGTGCATATACAAAAGTTATACAAGTGCGTATCAATATACGATATCAGTAAGGATTTAACTTAGATTTAAATTAAATAAATTGCTAAATGGATTGAATGAGCTTTGATAAATGGCTAAGAGGAGGTCACTAATTTTGAATAAGTAAGAGGGATTTGAGGAGATATTTCTCTAATATCTCTCTATATATTCGTATCATTAGCCTACACTTCAGTTGACTTTTTAATTCCCCTCTTTACTATCATAGCCACAAGCTCTTCTTCCCTCATCTCAACTTTTCTTACTTTAGACATATCTATTCAATGAAATATTATTTATTTTTTGTTTGCATGTCTCTCGTATAAAGAAGGATGAAGACCTAAGAGATCGAGGAGGTTGTCTAGTTCTAGGTGTAAATCAAAGGTGATGCTTCTTAAGTAAAATTCCATTTATTCTAGATACTAATGCATTGTATATCATATATCACCGTACATACATTTATATGCATACTCACATACATACATGCATATATACATATATATAGTCGCTTGTCAAATTACATATGTTTGATTTTTTCCTTGATCTATACAGATCATTTTATCATCATGATATGCTAATATAAAAAGAAATGTTTTATTATATTTATGCATGTTTGTTTTAGACAAAAAAATTTGTTTGTTTAAATTCAAAATTTATATGTTCATATATATAATATTGTTCATTTATTTCAAACATTATTCATTTCCAAATAACTTGTTTGTGAACTAAAAACTAAATTAAATATTATTTAAATATTTTTATTATTTTATTTCTATTAGAAATTAAAAAATGTTCAGACGAATTATTTTTATTTCAAATACACACACACACACACACATATATATATCTTATGTGTGTTGGATTAATATATCGTTTAAAATATGTATTTTATAAATAATACAAACTTTTCATTTCATTTTGGCTTAGACATATATGTACAAATATACATATGTGTGTGTGTGTGTGTGTGTTTTTGTGTGTGTATCTCTGCATATTCAAGTATACATATTTACATACATATATTAAAAAGCGAAGGCGTAAATGAGGCTTTTTAGGTGCATGAAGCGAGGCGTAAGCCTCGAAGCGTTGTGGCATAAGCTTTTGGTTAAAAATTAAACGCAAACATATTATGAAATTTGACATTTTAAATTAACCTATGCAAAATATGAAGAACAACTAATTCAGATCTAACTTTAAACGAGTATATATCCTTTTTTAGACTAAAAATAAATAAATGGATTCCATATGATTCTAGTTTCGATTGCACAAAACTATCTAGAGATTCCACAAAATTCCAGTTCGGTTCCTTCCAACAATTCAAATCGATCTACAAAATTTGTTCAAAAATTTAGCAAAACCTATTAAGAATTTTCTTTAAAAAGTAATGAGACAATTCATTACATAACTCTTGATGGTTGTTTCAAAAACAATCTTACATAATCGTATCGATATTGAAAATGAAAAGTAAAAAACACAAACTTTCGTTTTCTTATTTTTATCTTTTTTGTTTTTCATTAGATAATTGAAATTTAATAACTTTAGTTATTATTGTTAATATTTGAAACGAAGGATAAAAAAATTCTTGAGCCGCAAGCCTTTACAGTTTGAGACATGTAATGTGTATGCTTTGTATGTTTCGCATGCCTCAAGTTGTTAAAGCATAAGCTATAGTGGTTAAAAGCATTTTGGAAGAAATCTCAAGGTGTTTTATCTTCCATTTTCTCGAGGCACTCATCGAGGCAAATATCGAGGTGGTTTTTCAAAACATTGATGTATATATACAAAAATATCTATTTTATGTACATATTATTAAATTAGTTTAAGAGAATACACAAATATTTTAATATTCTATTTTCAAATTTTAATTTACATATTTATATTATTTAGAATATTGCAAAGATAAAGTCATGATATTTAATATTTGAATTTTAAATCTCAGATCTTGTTTTAGATTAGGATCATGTACTAAGTCAAATTTTGATATTTTAAATCTAAAATTCGAAACTAAATACTTATTCAAATTTACATTATATATATTTATAAACAATATTGTTTATCAATTATGTCGATGGCCCATAATAAAGCCAACTTACTTTGCTAAAAAATATTGTTTAAATTTTTGAAATTTCATATACATACATATACATACATACATATATATATATATATATATATATATATTATTACATATATAAATATATATATCTCTACTACTAATAAAGAAAATTTGTTGAACTAATTTACTCGGTATCTTTTTGAAATTTCAAAAATGCCCTTGCTTTCCGTTTACATTTTTGCACTCAAGCAAAATGTTAACGTATACAATAACACAAACAGCCCGTGTGCAAAGCACGGGCCCATACGAGTATATATAGTAAGCCATGTCTACACATAGTTAGTGAGAATCCCAACATTTATCTATGTACATATTTAACCATGTACACCTTATGATATGTTGCACATACACGTTATACACAAATAAGTGTATAGTGGTATACTTATAAGTTGTTAGCATAGCTCTGGTTCCTTCAGTGTTGTCATCCATGTCCAATGGCTTACCAATTAAACTTGCGATTTTACTTTTTCCACTAGTGTTCCATTGTGCCAGATTTAAGCTGCTTAGTTTGATTGAAATTGGATAAGTTGTTAGCATAGCTCTTTCAAAATTATAATCCACATCCCACTTTCGCATAAAAATAAGCTTACTGTCCATAACCCATTTACCCCCTTTTAGGATTTTTCATAATAATCTTCTCTTCCAAACTTAGCAAATAAAACTCATTATCTCTTGGAAACACATCCCATGAATTATTTTGATGTATGCATTAAAATAGACAAATTAGGGTCTTTTACCTTCCATGTATAAAAAGATTGAATTTTTCCATATAGCATTGGCCTCCTTGTAATCCTTATTATTAATAAATTGATATTTTTCTTCTACATCTCTAGCCTACGCAAGTAGGCTTTTTTATAAAAAAAACATGTTTCCCCAATGCATCAATCCAAGATCTTGGACATTTCTCTATGCCTATCATTTCTAATCATGTTTTTAAACCCTTAGGGTCAGAGCGAACAACCAAATGTCAATTTCCACTTACACTTCACCTCTATCCGACCTCTACCGTCATCATCTTCTTTTCCACTTAGTATTTTAGGTGAGGGAGAGCTAGACGTCATTTAATTAAATACATATACACACAAAATTTGACATAACAAGTAATTGAATATTTTTGTCTTTACTTTGTAGGTGAAAATTAAGAGAAGGTCTAATGATTAAGATATCTTTTGTCACATGTAACGACTCATATTTTTAACCATTTAAAATTATTGAATTAAGTAATGATTTTGAATAAAAGTAATTAAAGATTAAAACTTTATGAATTAATGTGCTTTAATAAGTTTAATTTGAAAAGAAGGAAGAAAAAAGAAAAAAATTTAGTTTGTATATTTCGAAAATCTATTATGTTCCAATTTTAATTCAAAATCAGTCAATATTTTAGTGAAAAATATTAGTTTTCGATATATAAATATTTTTACATGATAATGTTCTAAAAAAATTCCGAGTAAAATGTTAAAGTTCATTTGTTAAATTCTGATCTTTCAAGCTCTGTTTAGTGTAAACTGAAGTTTGTTATACGTTTCTAGTTGGATTAATTGGCGAATAGTGAATTTTTGATGCAGTTACCATATCACATATATTAACATGTCATATTGTTCGTCTTTTCTCAATGATTGCCACGGTATATTTATTTTTGTGCATGGATACCCAGTTTGAAATTTATAGTTGTTACACTAGAGAGTATAAGGCACGCTATAATTCGAATAAAGGTCGGTACCCACATATGTATGTATGTTTGGGAGGTAGGATTTGGTCTTAGCACATGATCCAATATTTTGAGAAATACCTATTCTCTCTCTCATCTTTTTAAATAATTCTTTCTCATATTTTATTCGAATCCAAATGAGACTACAAAGCATACTAAATTTTCTCTATAGCCTATTTTCGTAATCCTTACACCTCAAAACTCACATACCCATATTCATGCACCTTCCCCTCACCACGGCAAAATCCTATCCATACCTAGACCTTCATGTCACCCAATTCATCCACCATTTTCATTACCACCTTACGCCTCACCTCCCGTCTACACCCCATCCCGCACCATCTCCCTCTATCGATAACAAAAATCATTGCACTTCAACTAGACTGCTACCTACCACCCACCACCAACCTCCCTCCTTCCCAAATCCACTTTCGGCCACTTCCTCTTCACTCACGTATCCATTGCCTACCCAGCAGTGCATCTGCCATAACACTGCAACCTACAACCTCATTATTGTTGCCCTAACATAAGTCATCGCGTCCATCCACATTCAACTTGCCACATCACCTCCCTATTGCACTTTCTCTCTCCTCTTCACCGTTGTCTGTTCGCATCGTGTTCTTCTCATTGTTTATATCCAAAATGTGTTAGATCCGAGTCCGAAGCATTCGTGTGTGTTGAGAAACGGAGTAGTATAGTTGTTCGTGTCGAGGGGTTTTTAGAATTCGCGTACGAAGGTGAGTGTTTAAACTCACAAAATATTATAAATTCTATTGCAAGTTAAACCAAAGTCATAATGTGATAAATTATATTGGTTTGCTGTTTGTGAATTTAGATTGACAATATAATGGGAATATCATTGCTAGCTGAACATCCCGATATGAGATAGTCAAAAATAATTATGAAATATGTATTGTTAAGTTAATAAATTTTTATTGCATGTGTAGGCCTATAATATGTCAATAATGGAAGAAATTCTTTTAGACCATTGACTGTGATATACACCCGTTACAACCCTGTTGAATCATTGAAGCTATATTAGTTGTCATGTGAATATTGTGAACATCTTATAGTATGATAAAACCCTTAGACATCTTATATTGGTGTATGGAAAATTTTAGAATATATAATTTTACCATTTTATCCAAAAATGTGATTTTGACAAATAAATTACAGTTTTGTCTTTATTTGAAATTTTTTTGCACATAAAAGTATTTAACTCTGAAATTTTTATATGTTATAAAGTTTGAAATTCTGGAAATTTTGGTTATTTTTTTTTCAAAATATTATTTTGAAATTTTTTTATAAAATTTTGAATTCGAATGGAGAAAATATATATTTCTAAAAAGTATATTAAAATGACTTAAGAAATTTTTTGTTACTTCATTATATGTAATAAAAAATATTTCATAACTAAACTTATATTAAATTCGGTCATATAGATATTTTTATAGTTTATTTTGGAAAATAGCTCTATTGGGAAATGTATTTTTATAAAAATTATTATTTTGACTTGAAATTTTTCTATAGCTTATTTATATTATAAGAAAAATATTAAATGAAGGAACCCATATTTAATTAATCATTTAAAGTATTTTATGATTTATTTTCTAAAACTAGCTTTTATATAATTATCGGGAATTTATAGAAATTAATATGAGAATAAGATAAATTTTCATTGTTTGGAATTCAGATATGAAATTATATGGATTGTTTATAGATGTTCGTTGATATGGCTGCATTGTAGAATGGTTGATATGTTTGTATTGCAATGTTTGTGATTTACTATTTATGTCATTCCCATTTAATTGATTATTAAGATACCATATTGACATTGTATTACAACTTATCATCATTGACTGTTTATGCATATTATATTTTTAACTGTATTGTTAAATAATATAAATTAAAAACCATTGACATTTGGTGTTGAAACAAAAGATTTGAAACTGAAAACTTACTGATTTGGCTTTAGAAAAGAAAATCTAAATTTAGCTCTGTTTTGTCCTTATTTGAAAAATTTTCATAAATGAATGTATTTAATTATAATTTTCTGATAATGTTAAAATAAATGATATTTTGGATAGGATAGTCTAAAACTGTGTAGAAAGTTTGCGTGTCAATTTTTTCAGAATAAATTATTAATTAAATTGAACAAATAAGCATTTTGTAACGTGGTGTCGTTTTAACTTAATTTTTTTTCTGTAACTTGGTTTCAGTAAAAGAAAAATATTTTGGAAGAAAGGTGTATTGAATTCTATCATCTACTAATTTTTATATTTTATTCTTTGAAAATGGGATTATGAGAAATGTGAAGATTTGTAAAATCGTTAAATTAACTTGAAACTTTTTCTTTAGCTTTTGCATATTATTTGGATAAAATTTTATATAGGGGCCTATATTTATTTTGGTCATATAATAATTCTCATAATTTAATCTATGAAATTAGCCGTTTGGAAATTCGGAAAAATCATTACATTGATTTGGAAAAATATAAAACTTATACTACAAATTCAGAAATGATATTTTAAAAACTGTGTAATTGAATTTGGAATTTTTATGAAAATGTTGAGGTTTTTATAATTTAATTAGTAAAATCTAATGTATTTCGACTATGAAATATAATAAATATTACTGAAATTTTTTTAAACTTTACTTGTAGATGCTTGATTTAAAATAGAACCTTTTATGTTAAAAACTTTCTAAAATTCTATACGGATATTTCTATAAAATTTAAAATGGACAAAATAACATACTTTTATAAAAAGAATGACTAGTTTTTAAAGAGACTAAGGCTGGATAATGGTACACTCTCTGTCATTTACCGAAACCACTTTTAATAACTATATATGTGGTGGATGTTATCCAGAATGTAGGGGTTGAACTAACGAACGTATGTTCGAATGTAGTAAGAGAACGATAATGGATGACCCCAACACTTGTTTCAATTTGAAATAACTAAAATAGGAGCTATATCAGCTACCTCTAGCTGACAACATTTCCTCATAATACTATTTAGATTTTGAACTTGATTTGTGCGCCTTGATCTTGCATTGATGGATGCAGTCAACCATTAGGGGTTACGACCAGTTAGGGAATGCAAAACAATCATAGTATCCTATCTTGGGCAATGCCTCACGTGCCTTGCCAGATGATTATCCTTATGCGAGACCACTATCATTATTTTTAGTACTATACCTAAAGGGGACTCACTAGTTACCGACGTTACTGGTTGTGTTACAAGACCTGCATATGCTACATGCTTGCAAAATGTGTAAAGGCGGGTTAACGTAAAGCCTCAACATTATTTTAATATTTACATTACTGATAGACATTGCATATGTATCTTATCTATTGAATACAGATAATTTAACGGATCCTTAGGAGTTGGAAAGTCCCGTAACATCTCTTAAGTTATTTGCATCCATATTTCACATGATATTGAGTTAACTTACATAAAAAAATTAGTTTTGACTCGAGTATGTGTTTTTCATTATGCTCGGGTTAACCTGAGTTTGTTCTGGTGTTTTGAAGAATATTATTTTATGCAGTCGAAGATGGCTTTGACGACTTTTGTACTTACTAGTCATTTTTTTCTTTTGAAATTGGTATTAGTATACATTTGTTTATTCCACTACTTTATTTTATTATGTAAAACTCTAATGTAATAATTTTAATTAGCAACTACATGAACTTCTATTTTACTATATCTTTTATTTCCGCTCTGAGATTCTGTATTTTTATTCTTCTGTATTTTATTTCTTTAGAATAAAATCCACAATGATAATCTTTCATTTGGACCAATGAGTTTGCAAAATGGCGGGTCATCATAGTTGGTATTAGAGTTTTGGTTGAGCGAACACCTAAGTTTGTCATTGTAAACTCATTAAGAGATAGGGTAATGGAATGCCTTATTATGAGTTGAGAGTATATTATGAGAGAACATATTCACATTTTTTAAGTATCTTCTAATAATAATCTTAAGAGAAGTGTTCCAATAATTGAAAATAAATATTTAAGTGGATATTCTATAAATTATTTATGAAAGATTTGAAAATTTTGTACTCTTGATTTGAAGTATAATTGTTACAAAAAATTGAGTATATTATGTCTTAATTTAATGATTAGAACTGACTAAATACGTTTTCAACATCTTTGAGTTTAGGCCAATTTAAAATAATGAATTTAATAAATCCTAGGATTTTAACGAAATTTTATTATAAAGTTTGTTTTAAAATGTTTTGATAATACTTTTTCTAGTATTATTAGTATAAGATATTATTTTAAACCTCTTTAAAAAAATTTAAGTCAAGAAATCATTGCATGATATTGTAAGAATATTTTTACTATATATATGTTTATTTTGAAAATAAATTTGAGTATAAAATGATATAAGTCATAAAAATATATTTAACGAGTTTGTTGTAGTAAATGCCTTCAATAGTAATTATTTTGAAACTCCTCATATTTGAATTTGTGAAACTTGGTTTAATAAATAATTTATGGTAATATATATACTTTGATTTCGAGTATTTTCCATTTGAATCTGTTACATGGAATATAGATATCATAAAAAGATAAGGGTTTATCGCAACATATGTTTTTGTATACATCTATTTTTAATCCCTTTTAAATATATCTTTAAGTTAATAATCTTTGCTTAATAATTTATGAATGTACTTATATCTTTAATAAAAAGTATTTAAAAGTAAAAATAAGTATAAAATAATCGAAAATAAATGGAAAAGAAATTTAGAGATAAGAATGTTTTAATAACAATTGTTAATATCACCTATCTTCTATTAACTATTGATTCTGAATGAAATATTTTGGTATATACTTATATCTTTAGAAAAAATGATATTTTTAAAAACATCTAAGAGTATAAAATAAATTAGGAAAAAGATTGTTAAATAACTGAATATTTATGAAGTAGTTTCATAAAGGATATTCTATGGTGTTTTAAAGTTTTTTACAAAGGATATGTAAAGTATTTATCTATACAATTCAAGGATGTTATATGAAGGAAATTTATATAAATATGATTTGTATGATGAAAATTTATAAATAAAAGATAGGAAACAAAAAAATGGTATTTTTAATAGGAAATGTTTTACATAAAATGTGATTGAATATTACTAGGATTTATAAATTAAAGTTTTTAAATAAAGAGGATTTTGAATATATATATATATATATGTAGTAGTCTTATTTACAGATATTTATGAGGAAAAATATTTTAAAGGAAATTTTGCTTTGAACAGTTCGAGGGAAACGTCTCGATTGGTTTTGTAATGATTTGAATAATATTTTAAATGATGATCGGATGATTGCCGAGGCAACCATTGTAGTATGCTTAGTAAATTATTCTCATTTTCATTGTACGATTGAAATGAGTTTGAATCTGAGCGAACTTGAAGCAAGTGATAGTAGAAAATTGTTAAACTATTTTACATAAATATATATAGTAATATTTCAAAAGATTTAAAATAAAACCTAGGTATATAATTCTAAATGTTCATAAAAAGAAACAAAAAAAAGGTATTTTATTAATGTGTTTTAGTTGTACAAAATTTTGATATAAGTTATGTAAATTCCAAATTTAAGATGAATAATTTAAACTTATTTAAAATATATTAACTTAAACGAGAAGATTTTAACAAACATTGTCGTATTAAAGTAATGTCTTTATTTTACATCTAAATTGTATAAACTGTTAGATGCTATTGGGCCTTCATCTGGATTTAAAAGAAGAAAAATTAAAACCGATATTTGGTATATACTCTTGGGACATAATAAAGTAGTATATGGGTTTAAACTTATGTTATATTTATGAAATATTTTGGTAAATAATGTTGGTAGTGAAAGAGATACATTTTGTATAAATAAATGTGAAGAGAGAAAAAAATTATGGAATAACTTCTAATTTTATTCTGAGATGGTTTTGGTAATCTACCAAGTAGTAACTAAAGGTCGATGAGCAAAACGGTATGCTTAGGAGGTTTTCTCTACTTTGAGCAATCCAAAAGGTTGTGAACCCGAACAAACATCAATTTTTGATTGGTCATTAAATTTCTTGAATAATGTTAAGTGTTTGTTTCTTTGTTGATTGTTGTGATGAATTTCTGAATCGTTATGTCCTTACACTCCGTTAAAAAAATTCCCAAATTTTAAAATAATGGATTTAATAACTTAAATAACGCTCTTTCTAAATGTAAGTAATGATGTTACTAATAATTTTCAAATATTTTACATATGTTTATAAGGATGTCTAAGGTGAATATTTAAATGTTATTTATAAATGAGATTTACCTTATGTGAGTAAGAAAATTTATAAATGAATTTTTGTAAAGTATTAAAATATTGAAGATTATTGATTTTGGCATGAATGAGATTATATAAATTTTCTTTAGGTATAAAATTTGGAGATATCATATAAAAGAATTATACATTAAAAAAAATTCCGTTTTGAATTTTATGATATGGAAGAAATGATTTTGAAAGTTATTTTATGGTATAATATGTATGGAAAATGTATGAATATCCATTTTTTTAAAGAAAGGGTTTATCATGTATTCCACTAGGTGTTAAAGCAGTCCACCAAGTGCTTAGAGATTTTAGGCATGCATCTGACCAACATATGAACTAAATTCTATAAGAACGAGGATAGATGTAATATCCCTTAATTGACTGTTAATAATAACGGATCTCATTTTTGTCCCTTGAAAATGATTCTGATAATAACTGTAGCATCATCTATGTTTATTTTTGGGTCTCCAAAGTGAGAAATGTAAAATAAACCTATTAAGACATCAAACGTTTTAAAAAAGTATTTTGAAAGGTACTTTGGAAAAAAAAGAAAAAGGAGTTTGATTATTTTCAAATATATAGTAAAAACCTAAGTAAGTTTAAATGTTTTATAAAGTTGATTATTTTAGTAAAATATATCAAAATGTAGATTCTTTACTTCGTTTCTTTTCGAGCATGAAAAGTTTTGAGTGTTGGGGATTGTAATGACCTGTATTTTTAACCATTTAAAATTATTGAATTAAGCAATGAATTTGAATAAAATTATTTAAAGATTAAAATTTTATGAATTAAAAATGTGTTTTAGTCAGTTTAATTTGTAAAGAAGAATTTAGTTTGTATATTACGAAAATCTATTATGTTCCAATTTTAATTCAAAACCGGTTAATATTTTAGAGAAATTTTTTATCTTTCGACATATAATAATTTTCACATAATAATGTAACATCAAAGTTCGTTTCATCATATTCTGATCTTTCTAGCTCTATTTATTGCAAATTGAAGTTTGTTATAAATTTTTGACGTGGTTGATGAAGCATAGATATTAATGCATCATATTGTTTGTCTTTTCTCGTTGATCACCACAGTATATTTATTTCTATGTTTGGAAATCCGATTTAAAATTTAAAGTTGTTACTCTAGAGAGCATAAGGCACACTATAATTTGAATTAAGGTCGTTACCCTTGTAGGTGTGTACGTTTGGGAGATAGGATTTGGTCTTATCATGTCATCCTATATTTTTAGGAAATACCTATTCTCTCTCTCCTCTTTTTAAACAGTTCTTTCTCATATTTTATTCGAACCCAAATTAGATTGCTAAACTTTATTTTTCACTGTTCATTACCGATATACTAAATTTTCCCTATAGACTCTTTTCATAATCCTTACGCCTCAAAACTCACATACCCATATTCACGCACCTTCCCCTCTCACCGCCACCAAACCCTATCCACGCCCAAACCTTCACGCCACCCGATGCCTCCACCACTACATTACCACCGTACGCGTCATCTCCCCTCTGCACCCTGTCCCGCGTCATCCTCCTCTGCCGAGAGCAAAAACCGCCACACTTCACCCATACTGCCGCCTACCACCTATGCCAACCACCCACCTTCCCAGATCCACTTTCGGCCACCTTCCTCTACACTCATATCTCCATTGCCTACCCGACACCACACTGTACCTACCACAACACTGCCACCTGCAATCTCAATACCATTTCCCTGACCGAATCACCGCCTCCATCCATCTTCGGCTTGTCACATCACCTCACCCATGCACTTTCTCTCTCCGCTTCACCATTGTCCGTTCACATCATGTTTATCTCATTTTTTGTATCCGAAGTGTGTTAGGTCCGAGTCCAAAACATTCGTGCGTGTTGAGATACGAAGTGGTATAATTGTTCATATCGAGTGGTTTTCAAATTCATGTATGAAGGTGAGTGTATAACGTCATGAAATATTATAAATTCTAATGCAAGTTAAACCAAAGTCATGATGTGATAAGTTATATTGGTTTGCTATTTGTAAATTTAAATTGACATTAAAATTAAATATAATTGCTAATTGACCACCCTGATATGAGATAGTCGATAATTATTATGACATATATATATATATATATATATATATATATATATATATATATAGTCAAGTTAATAACTATTTTTGCATGTGTAGGCCTATAGTATATATGTTAATAATGGATGAAATTGTGTTAGACCATTGACTTTGATATACCCCCATTAAAAACCTGTTGAATTATTGAAGTTATATTAGTTGTCATGTGAATACTGGAAACATCTAATAGTATGAAAAATCCATCGACTTCTTATATTGATACGTGGAAAAAGTTGGAATATATAGTCTTTACCATCTTGGCTAAAAAATATGGTTTTGACAAATAAATTATCGTCTTGTATTTATTTGAAATTATTATGCAAATGAAAATATTTAACTTTGAAATTTTTATATGTTATAAAGTTCAAATGCTGGAAATTGTGGTTAAATTGGGTTTTCAAAATGTTTTTTTGAAGTTTTTTCATAAAATTTTCAATTTGAATGGAGACATATATTTCGAAAACGTATACTAAAATGACTTGAGAAATTTTTTGTGGCTTTATTATATAAAATGAAAGATATTTCATAAATACACTTATATTACATTCATCATATAGATATTTTTATAATTTATTTAACAAATAGCGCTATTGGAAAATGTATTCGTATAAAAATAATTATTTTCACTTGGAAATTTTTCTATAGCTTATTTACATTATAAGAAAAATAATAAATGAAGGAACCTACATTTAGTTTGGCATTTAAATTATTTTATGATTTATTTTCTAGAACTAACTTTTATGTAAATTTCGGGAATTTCTAAATATTAATATGAGAATAAGATAAATTTTCATTGTTTGGAGTTTAGATGTGAAATTATATGGATTGTTTATAGATTTTGGTTGATATGGCAATATTGTTGAATGGTTGATATAATTGTATTGTGATGTCTGCGATTTACTATTTTACGTTATTCTTATTTAATTGATTATTATGATACCGTCTTGATGCTTTATTACAAGTTATCATCATTGAATATTTATGAATGCTATATTGATTAACTGTATTGATGAATAATATAAATTAAACACCATTGACATTTGGTATTGAAATAAAAAGATTAGAGACTAAAAATTTATTGTTTTAGCCTTAGAATAGAAAATCTAAATTAAACGTTCTTTTGTCCTTATTAGACTTATTTTCACAAATGATTCTGTTTAATTCTAAATTTTCGGTATGTTAAAGTAAATGATATTTTGAATGGGATAATCTAAAATTGGGTAGAAAATTTACATGTAGATTTCTTTTGAATAAATTATTTAATTAAATTGAACAAATAGGTATTTTGTAAAATGGTGTCATTTTAACTTCACAATTTTTTTGTAACTCCATTTCAGTAAAGTAAAAATATATTGCTAAGAAACCTATGTTGAATTTTGTCATCTCATAATTTTTATATTTTGTTCTTTGAAAACGGGACTATAAAAAACTTGAAAATTTGTAAAAACGTTAAATTAACCTAAAACTTTTCTATATCTCCTATGTATCATTTGGAGAATATTTAATAAAGGGACCTATATTTATTTTGGTCATATAATAATTTTAATAATTTAACCTTTTAAATTAACCATTTGGAAATTTGGAAAAATTATAAGTTGATTTGGAAAAATCTAGAACTTTACTAAAAACTCTAAAACATGTATTAAGAAGTTTGAAATTTTATTTGAACTTTTTATGAAAAGTTTTAGGTTTTTATATTTTAATTAGTGTAAAATCTGATGATTTTCGACTATGAATAATAATAAATATTTCTAAATATTTTTGAATTATTTCCTATAGACTCTAATGTAAAACGAAGAGCTTTCTATGTTGAACACTTTCTGAAATTCCAAAAGAATTTTTGTATAAAAATTAAAATGGACAAAATAGAATATTATTATAAAATTAACGTTTGGTTATTAAAGAGGCCGGGGTCAGATAATGGCATATTCTCTATCATTTACCGAAACTACTTTAATAACTGTGTACATGGTGGATGTTATCTAGAATGTAGAGGATGAATTCACGAACGTTTGCTGGAATGAAATAAGAGAACGATAATGGATGACCCCTACACTTGCGTTAATTTTGAATGACTAAAATAGGAGTCATACCTGGCCAATGAGGCTAGCTACCTCTAGCGAACAACTTTCCCTCTTATTACAATTTTAATTTTAAACTCGGTTAGTGCACTTTGATCATGGATTGATGGACGCGATCAGTCATTAGGGGTTACGACCAGTATGACGCCCCACCCGTGACCCATACTAACAAAGGATATTGTAGAGTAATATCGTCTGCTGGTTTAGAGAACAGGGCTGGTTAAGAGCGACCATCCGTGAATTTTATTTTAAGATAACATGGATAAGTCAATTAGTATGCTATATTTTTTTCGACATGAGAGGAATCGACATAAACAATCTTGGCTTAAACAAAACTACAGTGGCAAAAATAATAATCCAGAACAATATATAATAAAAAAAATCAAAGATCACAAAATCTACACAGCGGAACGCAAATAGATATAAGCTGATCAAATCGAATAGATACATAATATAAAATACAAAACTGTTGTCAAAATAATCCATATAATACATCTATACAACATTTTCTGAAACAAATATGTACACAAAAGAATCTAGGCTCAATAATATATACAACACCACATGAATATGTATACATATACAAGATGAAGATAAGAAGAATGATAACTAGACAGCTGGAGTGAAATCCTCTCTAGAACTATCAAACTGGAGTACCTCAAAAATCTCGGTCTGGCTCAAGTATTATAAAATAATAAATGGGTCAATCTAGGCTACAATAAATAGGTTAAGCAAGACAAATAATGGATGTAATGATATAAATCTCAAATACGAACACAAAGCCAGGAATTAGATAACAACAAGAATGCTTCAATAGAGTCCAAGTATGTAATCATCAAATATCAAAACCCAAAATAGGTTCTAAAAGAAAAATCCCTAAAATCATTTGGTGATAACACAAATAGCATTGAATGTAGAAATCATAACAGAAATAAAGAAAATCACATAAAAGGGAAAAGGCACCAAAACTCCAAGATAGATGTATAAACCTATACACAACAAGATAGGAATGAGTCGTATAAACATCAGGATATGAACGAGTCCTATAAATATCAAGATGGTAACAAGTCCTATAAACATCAAGATAGGTACATGACATATAAACTCCAAGATAGGAATCAGTCCTATAAACTTCAAAGGCGAGTCGTAAACTCATCGTTAATAGTTATATACCTCCGAATAGTAATGGAATAATTAACAACCGTGTGTCCCATACCACACAGATTTATTTAAAAATTTACTATAAGTTAGTAAACTCCACTCATGTTATGAATGGCTCGATCGAATAAGTTCGAGAATTAATCGAAAACATAAACATGAGCGTTTCATACCACTCGTTTTATCAATCCGTTTAAGTCGATTTCTAATTAGATTGATGCTATGAAATTTTATAAAATAATTTACTTTGAAATCCCTCTTGAAAATATTGTTTTGTAAACGAGAATGTGTGTGTGTGTGTGTTGGAAAGCCCTTGCTAATACATATATGTATATAAGTATAATTTTTAAACCACTATTCCAAATAAACTTTAAATCCATTATTATTATAAATAAATATATTCTATATATATAAATATTCCAAAATCCTTTGTAGAAACATATTTTCATATTAAAGATGATTTGAGGAAACGGTTCGGACGGAAAATTATTCTTTTGAAAACTCTTGTTGAAACGTGCGACGGAAGTTGTGTGTTGCATCATGGACCCCTAGAGCAATTTTAAGATATAAGAAACTCCAAGATAAATTCAAAAATTCATAAACTAAAATCTGAAAATAGCATTAAAATCAGCATAGAATACAACCAAATCAAGCAAATAGGTTCAAACAATCAAACTGACGAATAGAGGAGCAAACAGACGCAAATGGAGCCCGAAACGACGTGACTTGGCTCGCAGCTTAGGTCATGACCAGTGCACCAGTCGACATGCCAGGGTTGAGTCCCAATCGAAGCCGGTGGTGGTTCGGTTGTTAGTTTGTGGTGGTTTCTTCTGTGACTTGAACCTGGACATCTACTAGACTGAATAAGCTATCATGCAAACAACCAAACATGTACAGTTTGATGTAAATCATTGTCATAGGATATGGGTTTCAGCAAAGAAGTGAATGAAATAACCAAATATGTGAATATCACAACCAATTTGAGAGTCATTTCAACATAGATTCAATCAAACAATGAGATAGCTACTTGCCATCATACATAGTTTACAAGTGTGAGATAAACTTACCAATAAAAGGTCGAATTGATGGAATAAACCCAGATTCCCTTAGGCCAATGACTTTCAGTAGATAATCCTAGGTTAATTGTAAAAAAATAGGCAAATGGGATTACACTCAAGAGCGAAGAAACTAAAAGCAAACCCAAATGAATGCTAGATAAAGTGGAAGAGATTACCTCGTTTTGATTTCTTTCTTTATTAGTGAAAAGCCACTTTGTTTACAACTTGAATTCGGGAAAATTATGATCTAGGGTTTTGAGACTTAAGATAATTTTGATTTTTCGGTTACGGTAATAAGAATGAGAATGAGAAATTGTAACGACCGTGAATTTTTGACCCTCGAAAATCGACACTAACACATCCTCAGAATTCACGTGCCACAAATCCAAGTGCCGGAAAACCCGGTTATTAGAGAAATAGAAAATAAGGATAGAACAAAATCTCACACGAATGGAATAACATATGTCATTTCAATATAAAATCTTTATAGTGGAAATTTAGAATATAATTTCAAAGTTTAACCTAGATTCAGCCCGGACAGCTATAAATCTCTGTCCTTATAATTGCTGAAAAATAAAAACAAATGCAATAGATGTAGCGGATAACAAAATACGTCCATACGTAGATGAAGATCTCTAGCTCTTCTCTAGAAACTCCAAGCATCTTCAACCAAACCTAGAACTACTCAGATCTGACCCGAGTATTAATAATACCCGGATCAGGCTTAATAAACCAGCATGAGAAACTCGAAATTTTAAATGTTGATGTCTATCAAAACCTTTAAAAAAAAGGGTATCTCATAAGACCACGCCCACACATAAATACAGACGGGTTTTTAACTTAGATAACCAAAATACTTATACCGAAAACACTTTGATATTATCTTTAATGACATTGGTTTGGAAACATTTTCAAGTAAATATATATAAAACAAGTATCAAAGCTCGAACTAAGCCTATGGTGATATATACGGACTAGGTCAATGTAATATACCGGACGAAATATATAATGCCAAAGAGGTAGCTGAAATGTTTGCAAAGCATTACAGCTATTTTAGGACTATAATCAAAACCGTAAAGCTCGTATTGGAATTGGATTTCCAACATGATAGGGAAATAGTGGTCTTTTCCTTCAATCCACGTATAGCAACATAATCCCAGCGGTGCCTTTATCGCTTTTCTCAAGCAAGTCACTTGGAACTGCACTCGCTACACTCCCAATATCCGGGATTCTTATCGCTTTTCACAAGCAAACCGCTATATTAACTTTAATGCCTTAAGGATCCAGATTTCACTGGACTCCTTTATACTTATACACCCGATAGCCTGAAATATATGTCTTGCAGACCACATAATTACCTACATCATCTCCAGGATATAAGCACCGTAAGGCTAAGCTCAATTTTAACAAAGCCTTGCTTTATTCTTCCACAAAGCACATTCCACTTAGAATGCCACATTGCCATTCCTTAATCACACAACTGATTTCTACCAACGTATAACTTCTGAACTTGTACAACTCAGGAAAGGCTAAGAGAAGTTGCCTTCTCCACCACCTAGCAGATAATACGGTGACAAAGATCAATTAATATGGTTAGAACTGCACCGACAGACATTCATCCATACAAGTTTGTTCTAGGATTGAACGAAACCGAAGGCACTCCTTCTACTACCATTAGTAGGGAGTAGTCCTTGCAATCTGAAGATTCCAAAACATGATAGGACCGCTACTATATAAATGTATCTATATTAGGAGCTACCCAGGGGAAGTCAACAAGCAGTCCCTCCGCTATGAAGATCTCTGGTCTTCAACACAATAAGGATTTCGGAATGCAGACACCACTGCTATATAAATATAATATGGAGTAAACCTTTGGGACTCGTGACAGCAATACCTACATTCTAAAGATCTTTGGTCTTCAATAATCATTATTTTCATCATGTTTTCACTTCCGAAAGTATATATTGGTTCAAAGTGGTTTTCAGATAGAAATTACCAAAATCCGACCCTGGTTCCTCCGAACCAATCATAAAAAAAAAGATGTTAAGGTTATATGTGATTATCACTCATCAATCAATTTAATTCATCTTTTTTCATTCATTTGTAGATATCTCTTAGAGATATATTCATTAAATCATTTCTTTAAATTTTCAAATTATATGGAATCATTAAGCCTCATTTATCAAATCATTTGGCTAATTTTAAGGCCTTTTTAATATTGGAATAATTTCAAATCGTTTCACCTTTTATTTAGGAAAACATTTCCAAATCATTTCTATACAATCCAAGCTATTTAAGAAATTTTTATTTGAGTAAACCAGATTTACCATCTCATCCATCGGGTCAGTCTGGATAGCGAGAGAGAGCGGGAAACTAGTTTTCCAAACTCAAGCCCAGACACTATCTCTCTATCACGCATAAGGCGGTCAAGTTATTTGATTGACTCAAAATTAGTTAACATTTAACCATTCCATAAAGTATTCAAATTATTTCAAAATACATTATTAATCATTTGAAAATATTTACAAAAGATTTAGAAAAGAACGGTTGCGTTTAAAACTATATTTCAAAAGTTATAGAAAAATGCTACGAAAAAGTGCTGCGAAAAGTGCTTTTTAAGCTATATTGATCAAAACGACTTTTTATCATTTGAAAATTCATGTTTATAACCCAAATTACTTTTAAAAGATTTTAAAAGATTTTCAAGATTTTTTCCATTTTTAAACAGTTTAAAATATCATTTTCAAAGAAATCCTTTTCAGGGTTCCGAACTACAAAACCGCAATTTTTCCAAAAACTTGTTTTACTCATGCTTCAAAATCTACTTATCGAAATCTCGATTTTCTTTCTTTTTTTGAAAACTATGGATACAATAGTTCGAAAAATTATTATCTCAAAGAAATCCGAGCTATATTCTATTCTATACACTCATTTGACTTTTATGGCTCGAAATCACGAACTATCGTTACACGACGTGCTTATTTTTGACTCCAAATTCATTATTTGTTAAAACTTCTCCAAATTAAATTTTAATGTTTACAAAACATTTATAAATTTAAATATTTAAACCAATATTTTTCCATATTTAATGTTTTTTCCACTTTTAAATAATCTCATATAATATTCATTTTCAACCTTTTTGTATTTTCAAAACCATTAAGAGGCTAAATAAACTTCATATACATATCCATATGGATTTATTTTTCATTAACTATACATGATTAATTTCTTTACCATTTTTATTATGATTTCTCATAATTTATCACAATCAAGTTATCAACCATATCAACATTCGTATAATCAACCATATAATCATTCAAGTTATTAAACAGGCTTTTAAATTTATATTTAAATATTCATATAATTAATTTCTAAATGCAAGTAAATCAAATACTCACTTATGGCTCCACTCCTCCAAATTTTTTGTAGATTCCCAAATTGATTTTGGCGGCACTCCTTCTCTTTTTCTTGCACCGAATCTTCCCGATCTCTTTCTTTTCCTCTTATAGGGCTCGGCCAAGGCCTAGGAGTGTTTGGGCATGCTCCTTAGGTGGTGGTGCTCTCAGATTTGAGGTGGAGATGGGGTGGTCATGAGCTTCTAAGGGATGGAGGAGGAGATTGAGTAGATTTTTAAAGTGTTTATGTATATATACATATACTACAAATATTTAAATATTATTTTTATAATTTTCTCCATAATTTTTCTAAAATGAGAAGCCATTAAAGAGAAGGAGAAATCCTGAGAAAAGAGGAAGAAGAAGATTGAAAGTTGTGTGAGAATATGAATGAATGTATGCATGTATTTATAACCAAAATTTTACAAAATATCCCACATCACTTCACCTTCCTTCCATCACACATGTGCATCACTTCACCTCCATCATTTCACATGCCCACATACTACACCAAATAGGCCATTTTGTCACACTTTTTTCGTTTCATTTTGTCACGGTTATTATTGTTGGAAATTTGTAACAGTTATTATTGTTACATTGTATTATCACGGTTATTTCCGTGACAACATTTGGGTTTTTCATAAATAACTAAATGACATTAGACAGAGTCGTCATTTATGTTCCAATCCTTGCTTCAGATGTTTGTCACGCTTCTATCTTTCTTCCTTAAATCTAATTAGGTTAAAGCCATCGCAGCCTTCCTTCGTTGCGAGTCGCCCGCCTATCGCTGTAAGTTCAAAACCGCAGCCTTCTTCTTTGCGAGCCACCGTCGCAACCTTCCATTTCTTTCGCCAAATCCACCCATCTCTTTCGCCAAATCCGCCCTTCTTCAAAGCCAGGTAATAATTTTCTTTTTTAATTTGGTTTTGTATGTTTTAAGATTTTTATTTAGGGTTTTGTATGTTTTAAGGGTTTCGTCTTGTTAAAGCTTTTTCATACATTTGGTTCTTCTCATTTTATTTATGGATTACAGCTTTTACTTCCTCTGCTCTATTGCAATTAATTTAGTGCTTGGTGCTCTTCTTCTCCTAAGCGCTCTGTGTAATGTTGGATGGTCAATTTTTGTACACCATTGATATGTTTATGTTGACTCTATTTTGTTAGATAATATATCTATGTTGTTGGATACCTGTACTGTTAGATTAGTGGTGCATGTATTATAAAGTGATTAATTAGAGATCATCGCACCCATTATAATGTGTACACGAGAGTCTGAATCATAACCTAACGAATTCAATTCAATATGTGATATTTTTGTAGCACTTTATTGTGTGGTTTTTTTTTCAATATCAGGCTCTATAGTCATTCATGTGTCTTAGCTCCCCACCCTTCCCCCTAACCAACATAAGAAAATTTTATATGTCATGGAACGAGGTAGTGGTTATTGTTTTATTTCCAGTTTCTAATTCATTCATCTTTTATTGGTGGCATTTTGAGGTTTCTGGAAACACTTTTAGTTTAGTTAGGAACTTAGGATAACAGATTTTATCCAAATTTAAGTTTGAGATAGTTGTTCCTTTTTTTAAATTTTATTGACTTAATATAGTCTGTATATTTTGACTTCAAAATAAAACTTATTCCATGTTTTAATTGCTCTCCATGCTTTAAAGAGTGATTAAAAATATTTAAAAACAATGAAATACTAGTTTTAGTTTTATCTTTATAGTTCTTTTTAATACTATGTCATTACAAAATACTTTTTATTAACAATTATTTGTAAATTTAGGTACTGAATCGTGGATGAATATACTACCGAGTTTTCAGAACAATTCCTTTTTATGTTTATTTATACCATTCTTTTTTATGTTTAGAACAAATCTTATTTTTTGCAATTAAATACAATATATTGGCAGTGGACATATGGACACTCTGGAAATATTTGATTTTGAATGACCTTAGTTGTGTTTGGGGAGGATTGTTTATTTGCAAGGAGGGACTTTGGGGGATTTAGGAGTGTCTGTTGAGTGGTCATTTGGGGATGTCTATTGAGTCTTGAAGTGTGGGGGGAGTGTTTGTTGATGGCAGATCGGTTTGTCAGTAGTAGTGCAGCAAGGAATGGGGATTAAAGTCAAGGGTCGAACTGTTTGTTGAGCAGAGGGGATGGTTCTGCTCAGTTTGATGACATTTTT
The DNA here is from genome assembly GCA_030765085.1 of Allium cepa. Taxonomy (NCBI): domain Eukaryota; kingdom Viridiplantae; phylum Streptophyta; class Magnoliopsida; order Asparagales; family Amaryllidaceae; genus Allium; species Allium cepa. Next base: position 431,546,429 of record CM060941.1, read on the forward strand.
GAAGGTGGAGTTCGGGTTCGACTGGTTACTGATTGCAATGTTGATATCCCGGTAAGGTAAGGAATTGCTGTTGATGTTGGTCTGATTTGTTTGTTGTGTTTTGTGATGAGGTGTTTGTTGTGTTAAAGTGTTGCGTGACTGAGTGGGGACCGAGTGGTATGTCAGTTATAGGAAGAGAATGATGGTAATAATTTGTGGTTTGAATGGTTAAAGTGGAAGATTGGAGGTGTGCGGAGTAGAACAGTAAGGGGTATGTGACAGGAGCAAAGACTGATGGGTGATTGAACGTAGTGATTGTGGAGGAAGTATTGGTAGTGAATTGTGGTTCGTAATCGAGTTGTCATTTCAATTTTTTTTTCTAGTTGGGAATTGGAGGTTGATGTGAAGTAGAGCTATTGCTTTGGTGGTTTTGAAGTGAATGTGGTAGCTGAAGGTAGGACGCAGCAGTGAGGATGTATTGATGGGTATGGTGAAGAGTAGTTTTGTGGTGACAGTGTATCAGTGAAGTGCAAGTGTTTGTTATATTGCAGTGTGCAATGGTCGGGGGGCAGGAAAAAGGTGAGTAGTCAACTGATTGTAGTGGTAGCAATGGCAGCAAGTTGGTTAGTGGTGTTTTAAGTGGTGGTATGGTGATGGTCTGTAAAGCAATAGTGATGTTAGTCGAGTGGAAGCACGGGGATGTTGAAATGAGTTGAAACAGTTTGTGAATTATAGTATTGTGATGGTGGGGTATGTGAATGATGGTGATGTAGAACTATTAGGTGGAAATATATGTTTGCATGGAGTATGATAGGCACAGGCAGTTGGAAGTATGGGTTGTGGCAGTCTACTGAACAATGTTGCAGAAGTGTTATGTGGATGTTGTGATATTGTTGGTGATTGATAGAAGCAGTAGTTTGGAAGAAAGCAAGTGATGATCAGTGGTTGAGTGGGCGATGGCTTGTTGTTTAAGGTAGAGGAAGAACTGTTGTTGGTTCGTATGAAATATGGGTGGTTGTCAGTGAGGTAGAGAGCAGTTTTGCTAGAGTTGAAATCGTATGTAGTGGGAAGTGTGTTGTAATAGTGAAGATTGGAGGAGAAGCAGTAGGTGGTCAGTGTTATGATGATTGAGAGGGGTATGGTGACGTCTGTGCAATATAGTGGAGCAGCAGTTTAAAGGGGATATTGGCAGAAGTGTTTATCTGAGTGATTGTTGGCAGAGTACCTTAGTCTATAAACAATATTGAAGCCTAGAATTATTTTTATTGTTATTACTCTTTTCATTTTCTGAAATATTGACTATTAATTTCATAAAGATATCTAAGACAACCCAAACCTTGAGTTGTTCATGTATTGTTTTATTTATATTAGCATGTTGTTTAATGCTTCGTTTATGTATTATTGTTGTATTTACATAAAATTGTAGGAACAAATAAATTTTCTTGCTAATGTCGAAGCCTACATCGAGAGAGTGGCTTAGAATTCGGCATAGGAATACCAATGAATATACACAAGAAGTTCGATATTTTATGGAATTCGCGAAGAGTCATTCACCACCGGACTTTGGACTATACAGCTATCCTTGTATAAAGTGTAGGAATTCAAAAAAGTTGGCTTTAAATTAGTAGAAAAACACTTGATCATTCATGGTATGGATCCAACATACGACGGACGGTTTTTCCATGGCGAGAGAAGCGACAATGATGTGGTGGTCAATAGTACTCGACATAATACCTATGAGGCTTACAACTCTAATCAATTTCAGGAACAGAACTATGTAGGAGATGCGCTTGAAGACCTTGTTGATGATGCATATAGAGTATATGGTAGCGTTGAAGGCGTCGGTGATGGTAACCATTGGAAAAAGTATCAGGAATACAAAAGAAAAGCAAATGAAAAATTATACCCTTCTTGTGAAGACGGTCTTACAACATTAAGTGTCATTATAGAGCTTCACAATTTAAAAAAATATTTTAATTGGTCAGCAAACAGTGTGACCGAGTTGTTGATACGATTGAAGCGTTGGCTTCCAAAGGAAAATACAATACCGGAGAAGTACTCGACAATGAAACAAATGTTAAAGGATTTGGGAATGAAAGTAGAGTGTATACATGCTTGGGAAAATGATTGTATATTGTTTTGGAAAGAATACAATGATGCGTTGGAATGTCCATGTTGTCATACGTCGAGATTTAAAGTTAAAATCAAGGGGAAGTGGTAAAAATGACAAAACAATCTCGAAAAGTTTTGAAATATTTTCCAGTAACTCCGAGATTAACAAGGTTGTATACTATACCATGGATAGCTCGAAAGATGTTATGGCATAGTGAAGCAAAACCTTGCTGGAATTCCGTGCGTCATCCTATTGGCTCAGCCGAATGGAGATCGTTGAAGAACAAGTGGCCAGAGTTTGGTAAAAATGGGTGAAATATTTGGTTTGGTATTGCTACTGACGGGTTTAACCCTAGTGCAACACAATCAAGTAATTATAGTTGCTGGCCTGTGTATATGGTTTCTTATAACTTACCCCCTTCATTTGTTTGAAGTCGAAGTTTCCAAATGTTATGCTTGTTAATTCCTAGACCAAGAGCACCTAATAAAGATATTAATGTGTATTTGGAACCCCTTGTCGATGAAATGACGCAGCTATGGACAAACGGAGTGCCTGCATTTGACATGGATAAGAAAGAGCATTTCACTTTGTGAGCAATGCTATTATGGGGAATTCATGATCTACCTGCATTTGGAAATTTATCTGGTTGTGTAACACATGGTTACAAAGCATGTCCTGTTTGTGCTGTGGAGACTGAATCAGAACGCATTGGAAATAAGATTGTTTATACGAAGTATAGAAGATTTTTAAAGAATGGTTGTCCATATAGGGCATTGAAACATGGATGGTATAAGAATATAGAGGATAAGGAACCTCCAACACGATTGACGGGATCAACTCTTTTAGAAAAGCTTGCTCATATCAATATGTACCCGGTAAAATAACAAAAAACAAAAAACGCATAGTAGATGATATCGACCTTGACGATGAACATTTTGTAAACGAAAATGGCGATGATGAAAGACCGGCATAGTATAAGAAGTCGATTCTTTTTGGCTTAGAGTATTGGAGTAGTCATAGAGTGCGACATACTATTGACGTGATGCATACTAAGAAGAATGTATCGGAGCATTTCATTAACTTGCTGTTTGATAGATACAAACAATCTTCCAAATTTGCATTTGATAAAACATACAGGATGCAATGTTGTCAAGTTCTAAAAGATGCAAAACTTCCATCATGCTTTGGGACTATGTTAAGCAACTTAGTAAATATTCAACCACGCAGTTTGAATATTAGAAAGTCATATGACTATCATGTTATTATCCAGTATTTTTTGCCTATCATGGTTCAACATGCTTATCCAAAGTGTCGTGACTTAAGACGTGCGATATTACAAGTATGCTTGTACTTCAATATTATTTGTTCGAAGGTTTTAATTCGAGGGCATGTCCAAGCTGCCAAAGATATGATTGCCGAGGCATTATGCGTGTTGGTGCATTATTTTCCCTCTCAATTTTTTGACATAAGCATACATCTAATGGTGCATTTAGCTAATCAGGCACTACTATGTGGACCGGTTAGTTATATATGGATGTATCCATTTGAAAGGTGCGACATTTTTTAAAATATAATTAACACATGATTCTTTTTCAATAGTAACGTAGATGATGTATTTTTATATTAGATCTATGAAGGAATGCAAAGACATACCAAGCAATAAACGCTATGAGAGGGATCAATTTTCGAAGCATATCTTGTTTCAGAATCCGTTAAATATGCCATGGAATATATGAGAAATCCACGTACTGGTAATCATAGCTCTAAACAAGCACCATTTTTAGATGAGAACGAAGATGACATTTATGAACGTTCCATCATTGAGGATAAAACTATCAAGTTATCCGGCATACAACGTACTCAAATTCGAAGGTGGATACTTTTTAGGATGAAAATTCCAGACCGAGATGATTATTATAGGTTTGCATTTTTTTCTACACGCTATAAGATGTTACTATAATATTTACTTACGCCACCATATATTGGTTTTAGCGAATACCGCTCCATGCAAGGACGGAAGTAGTAGTTGTTACCTGAAGTTTTGTCCAGGAAACTAGTCACTCGGCATTTATATACTGGTCGGCATCCAAAGTGGTCGGCACCAATAGCTGTTTGGCATTCCGGAGCGATCGTCATTCCAAAATGGTCGGCATCCAAAGTGGTCGGCACTCATAGTTGTTCGGCATTCCGAAGCGAACGGCATTCCAAAGTGATCGGCATCCAAAGTGGTCGGCACCCATAGCTGTTCGTCATTTTGGAGTGTTCGGCATTCCAGAGTGTTCGGCGTTCCGAAGTGGTCGGCATGCAAAGTGGTCGGCACCCATAGTTGTTCAGCATTCCAGAGCGCTCGGCTTTCCAAAGTGATCGGCATCCAAAGTGGTCGACACCCATAGCTGTTCGGCATTCCGGAGTGTTTGGCATTCGAGGTTGTTCGGCATTTCGGAGTGGTCGGCATTCCAAAGTGGTCGGCATCCAGAGTTGTTAGGCATTCCTCCAATCTCGACCAACTCCAATTATTACTCGACCTACACTCGCCACTCAGCACGTCAGACTTCGTTCGGCATGGCAGAGTCGACCGGCATTCCACACTACTCGGCATCTAGGCCCCGTTCGGCATATGTTGTTCGGGATATATGGTTCGGCACACAAAGTTTACTCCTTTTGGGCCGAGGTGTTCGGGCCCCCAGAGAAGACCAACCCATCTTCATCTATAGATAGAGGGGCAGGGCACAGTTAAAGGGATCTTTTTTCCGAGAACACCGGGGAGACTCTGCCGCATTCGAGACTCATTCAAGACTTATCTTTTTTGCTTAGCAATTGTATTCAATATAATCGGTATACGGATTGTATCTGTAGTCGATTAATGAGAAAAGTAATAAAGATTATCCTCAAAGTGGACGTAGGCAATTACGCCGAACCACTATAAATCTGGTGTTCGTGTTTTCTGCATTTAAATCTGCATATTATCCTCTGTTTAACTTACTTCCTTCATTAATCTCTCCACACAATCTCTCTTAAGGGTGTTAGTGACCAATTCTGGTGCTAACATTTTGGTGTTTCCACTGAGAATCGAATTCTCAGGACGATAGGATCTACTTTGCAGCTACTGGATTGAAAAATACCCTGAAGGAGATCCAAATCATTCACAAGACATCTGTAAATTCTACTCAGAGTTACGACCGACAACTCTACCATGGGAAGACCACGAACTAGATCGGCCTCTCACAATGCAGATATCCACGAAACTGCTCGTGTACAATAGATATGACCTAGCAACCAACCAGTAATTCAAGGCGCAGGAACCTCCACCCAAAACCAAGCGGAGGTTGTTTCCCGAACAGAGTTCAACGACTTGATAAGGGAACTCAGGGAAAGTAGAAGGCAACTTGCTGAGCAGATCTAAGCCAATACTAATCTCATGACTCATCTTGCCCAACAGCAGCATCAGAATGTTGGAAGTTTTCATGCTCCTTATTCTGAATCTGATAGCTCGACCTCAGCTGATGAACCTGCTAGGCATAGACGTCATAGGGATGAAACTCCAAAAAAAGGTGCTACCGATCGATCCGTCAGGGATTAGACACGTGATGAGACCGGACGCCACGATCACCAAGACCTAAATCAAGTGGGACATCAACCTGCACGGTCCCGTGGAACGGAACCCAACCTCCCACTCTCCATACAAACTCCGGACTTATCATCCATGGTCAGACAGTTGATAAGAGAGAACCAAGGCCTAACCAATGAGGATTGGGGAGTGTCCAGAAGTCATACTCCTTTCACAGATGTTATCCTACAGGCTGAGTAACCCAAGAAATTCAATATGTCGACTATTCCAGCCTATGAAGGGAAGGCCGACCCTAGGCAACACGTGATGAGGTACGAATGGATGATGGATTCGGCAAGTGCGAATGACACAACTAAGTGTAGGTGTTTCCCGATCACTCTGTCCGGAATTGCCACTATGTGGTATACTCGGCTCCCTCCACGATCTATACCCAACTTCGACGAGTTAGCGAAGAAATTTGTTGAACAATTCAGGATACATGCTACCCGTCCAAAGGACGTTATGTCCTTATCAAGCGTAATCCAAGCTCCGGAAGAGTCTTTGAAAGCATACTTACAGAGGTTTCATGTTGCCGCAACTGAAGTTAGCAATCTAAACGACCATGCAATTTTAATGGCGATAATGCGAGGTGTAGATCCAGACTCAGAGTTTGGAGATTGGTTGGCGGGAAAGCCCCCAGCTACATTGGAACGATTCTATTCCAAAGCTCATCAGTTCATACGAAGGGAGGAGGCTCGATGGACGAGACGAGATAAGGCACCAAGGCATGTTCAGGAGACTGTGAAAAGTAACATCGCCGTGAAGCAGTCCGACGATAGTTCAAGAAAGGTTCAAGTCAACGTCCAAAACAAGCCTGGGTCGTCCAAAGGATCCAGAGGTGGAAATGCCGGAAAGAAAAGAGAAGCAGGGAAATGGAAGTCAAGGATTCCAACCTGCAATGAATACACCCCGCTGAATACTTCTCTTGAAAACATTTATCTATCTACCTGTAACACCTTTGAATACAGAAAGCCACGCCCAAAGGAGACCACTGAAGAACATAAGCGAACAGGGAAGTACTGTCGCCTCCATGAGACCCATGGGCATAATACTGAGGAGTGTAGACATCTCCATGACGCCATAGAAAAGTTAATCAGACAGAAAAAATTGCAGGAACTTGTCAAAAACCCGCAAGATGGAAGGCAAGGAACGTCAGACCCCGGATGCAGACTGTGGGTAGATTGATTATAAACACTATTGTCGTAGGACCTCATCCTATAGACAAGAATTGGCAGGAGATGGAACGATATGCTACCTCCTTAAGGCATGCGGATTACGAATGTTGTTCAAATGTGGAAGATGGAACCCCCGCAAAGCAACAACGCATGATGACCGACGATATAGTGTTTAGGAGTCGAGACGCGGACAAGGTAGAGGGTCCTACTATTGACCCGATGGTTATATTTGCAACAATCGGGTCAGCTTATGTCAAAAGAATCTTGATTGATTGTGGAAGCTCTGTCAACATCATCTTTAAGAAGGCTTATGCCCAAATGAAGTTGGAAACGAAAGATTTGAAACCATGCAAAACCCGTATCCACTGCTTTAACAGTGCTGCAACCGATGCAATGGGGTATATAGTGCTACCAGTTGAACTGGGAGAAGGTGAACGTAGGAGAGTGCGAGTCCTACCGTTCATAGTAATGGATGTTGACTCTCCATACAATGTCTTTTTGGGTCGTCCAGCCTTGGCAGAGTTTAGGGCTACTTTAACCCCATGGTGTCTGACTTTAAAATTTCCAACAGACAAAGGAGGCGGTGTTGTACATGGCGATCCGGCGACCGGTCGCGCATGTTATGTGGCGGAATTGAGAGAATCTCAGCCGAGAGAGAAGGGAAAGGTTGTGGACGGCTCCTTCGCATCCTAAAGACTGACGATTGAAAAGTAGTGCCCGAGCCCTGGCTCGGGCAGCATTCTCGGATCCTTAAAGACATAGATCCGAGAGTTGGTGATAGGGAACCCAGGGAAACGAATGCTGCACCGGCTAAGCTAACGATCGACATCCCAGTCAGCCGGAATGACCCATCACGAGTTCTTAAGATAGGATCACAACTCGACCCCTTAGTGGCCGAGGATCTTACTGATTTCCTCCGAGAGAATCTAGACGTTTTCGCTTGGACACATTCTGATATGTGTGGGATTTCTCCAACAATTGCGAGTCATATGTTGAACATATACCCAAAACACGTTCCCGTTAAGCAGAAAAGGCGTGGTATGGACCCGGAGAGGTCTGCGGCTCTCAAAGAGGAGGTGGACAAACTATAAGCCAATGGGTTCGTCCATGGCGCCCTCTACCTTGAATGGGTATCTAACCCAGTGCTAGTGAAGAAAGCAAATGGAAAGTGGAGAACCTACATTATTTACTCCGATCTAAATAAAGCATGCCCGAAGTATAGTTTCCCTTTACCTAGAATCGACCAGCTCGTTGACTCTACCACCAGACATGAATTATTGTCATTTATGGATGCGTGTTTAGGATACAATCAGATCCCGATGCATATTCCAGACCAAGAGCACACCAGTTTTGTCACAAATATTGGGCTATATTGCTATGTAGTAATGCCCTTTGGATTGAAAAATGAGGGAGCAACTTATCAGCGTCTGGTGAATCGAATGTTTAAAGACCAGATTGGTAAGGCGATGGAAGTCTATGTGGATGACATGCTCGTGAAGTCACGGCAGTCAAACGACCACATTCGAGACTTAGCAGAAATGTTTGATATACTCAGACATTATGGTATGAAGATCAACCCCTTGAAGTGCTTTATTGGGGTGGCGTCAGGAAAGTTCTTGGGTTTTATTGTGAATGCATGTGGAATTGAAGCTAACCCGAAAAAGATTCAAGCTATTCGGGACATACAAGTGCCCAGAACTATAAAGCAAGTACAAAGCTTGAACAGAAAGGTGGCAGCGCTGAGCCGATTCATATCCAGAGCCACGGATAAATGCATTCCCTTCTTCGACGTGATTAAGAAGGGAAAAAGGAATTTCGAGTTGACGTCCGATTGTGAGGAAGCATTTCGAGCTCTAGTAAGGCATTTGGAGAGCCCCCTGGTGCTATCGAAACCAATCGACATGAAGTGTTGTATGTATACTTGGCAGTATCCCAGCATGCTATTAGTACGGCTCTGGTTCGCGAGGAGGACGAGTTCAAAAGCCGTATTATGTCAGTAAACGCTTGACGGGGGCAGAAAGAAATTATCCCAAGATTGAGAAATTTGCTTATTGCTTAGTGATTGCATCACGCAAGCTTCACTCATACTTCCAGGCACACTCAATCAGTGTTTACACTGATCAACCCTTGCAACAGGTACTCTAACGACCAAAAACTTCCGGAAGGATGTTAAAGTGGAATATCGAATTAAGTCAATTCGATATTACTTACCTACCGCGAAAGGCCATAAAAGGACAAGCCCTAGCGGATTTCATCACTGAATTCACCATGACAGACGAATTTAATGGCCGCGATGTCATACCTCCCATCCGATGGAAGATGTACACCGATGGGGCATCTAACGACCGTTGTTCGGGGGTTGGCATAGTTCTGGTAACTTCTGAATACCGATCAGTTTGCTACGCTATGAAGTTTGAATTCACGACAACAAATAACGAAGCCGAGTACGAAGCATTGATTGTCGGCTTAAGACTCGTCAAAGAACTGGGAATAAGGTCGGTTGAAATCTTTTGCGACTCGCAACTGGTGGTGTATCAAGTGCGTGGAGACTACCAAGCACGGGGCAGAGACTTGCCCATATTTGGCCCAAGTTCAGGAGCTACTAGCGAATCTCGAATATTATGATATTTCACATGTTCCGCGCGAACGGAACAGGGCAGCTGATTCATTGGCAAAATTCGCAAGCACCGGTGATGCGCAACAGATGGGATTGTTTCCTGTCGAAACCTTACACGTTCCGAGTATAAATAAGATGGAGGTAGATTTCATGTTAGAAACAGAAATCGAAAGGGAGTCATGGATGACCCCATTCAAGCAGTACTTATTACACGTGGTCATGCCCGAAAGAAGGAGGAAAGACGACAAGTCATTCATAAGGCTTCTCGTTACCTAATGCCTGATGGAATAATGTATCGAAGGGGATTCTCGACCCCATTACTCCGATGCATTGCCCATGATGAGATAAAACGAGTCCTGAAGGAAGTCCATGAAGGTGAATGTGGCGACCATACCAGAGGGCAGACGTTAGCAAAGAAAATCCTCCGATATGGATACTATTGGCCAACTGTAAATCGAGATACCACAGACTACGTGAGAAGATGTGACAAATGCCAGAAGTATGCGAAAATCCTAAGATCTCCGCCAACGGAACTCACACAAATGGTCAGTCCTTGGTTATTTCTAATATGTGGAATCGACATAGTCGGTTCCTTGCCTCTATCCAAAGGTGGTGCAAAATTCGGATTGTTGCGGTCGATTACTTTACCAAGTGGGTAGAAGCAGAACCTTTGTCCACTATCACCACCAAAAAGGTCATTAATTTCGTTGTACGAAATATTATATGCCGTTTTGGCCTTCCAGGAACCATCGCCGTAGAAAACGGAACTCAGTTTGAAAGCAAAGAGTTCAAAGAGTTTTGCCAAAAATATAGTATTGAGAAAAAGTTTGCAGCAGTTGCTCACCCGAAAGCTAATGGACTAGTGGAGGCCGTAAACAAGATAATCAAATCCGTATTGAAAAAATGTTTGGAAAAGGCTAGAGGCAAGTGGGTTGATGAGCTTCCAATAGCACTTTAGGCTTACAGAACCACCCACTAGTCTGTGATTGGCCACACTCCGTTCGCATTAGCATATGGCATGGAAGCTGTCATACCCGTGGAACTTGAAGTCCCATCACATCGGGTAACTTATGACGACCCAGAGTCTAACCAAGATCTCTTGCTGGAATCTTTGGACTTCATTGATGAAAAACGCGAAGAAGCTAATTTAAGTGCGACCGCGTACAGGCACCGAGTTGCTCGATATTATAATGAAAAAGTCCGACCGAGAATCTTTGGAGTGGGTGATCTCGTTTTGAAACGAGTTTTCCCAGTTCTGTCACACATGAGCCACGCATGGGAAGGTCCATACGTCATTGAACGGAAGCTTGGAGAAGGAACTTTCAAGCTAGCGACCGTTGATGGTGCAACACTTCCCCGAGCGTGGAATAGTGAAGATTTGCGGAACTACTACACTTAGTTCATTTCTATCATATTTTAGTTGCATTTATTTCCAGTAAGTTTTTTATTCTTAGCTTACGACATGTGAAAAGAAAATTTATCTTATTTACATTAATAAAGGCTTGAAGCCGTTTCCTTTTCCCAATGAATTGTCAATGTTTCTGTGTATGATAACGCTGTAATAAACGACTAAGAGATACATTACTTTATTTGACGTATGAACGAGTATAAATGACTCGAAACCTCCAAGTCCCCGGAGTGCGGACTGGAGTACTCTAAGTCCCCAGAGCGCGGACTCGAGTATAAACGACTCAAAACCTCCAAGTCTCCGGAGTGCGGACTGGAGTACTCTAAGTCCCCAGAGTGCGGACTCGAGTATAAACGAATCAAAACCTCGAAGTCTCGGAGTGTGGACTGGAGTACTCTAAGTCCTCAGAGCTTGGACTCGAGTATAAACGACTCAAAACCTCCAAGTCCCCAGAGTGCGGACTGGAGTACTCTAAGTCCCCAGAGCGCGGATTCGACTATAAACGACTCGAAACCTCCAAGTCCCCAGAGTTTGGACTGGAGTCCTCTAAGTCTCCAGAGCGGGAATTCGAGTATAGACGACTCAAAACCTCCAAGTCCATGGTGTGCGGACTGGAGTACTCTAAGTCCCCAGAGCGCGGACTCGAGTATAAACGACTCAAAACCTCCAAGTCCCCGGAGTGCGGACTGGAGTACTCTAAGTCCCCAGTGCGCGGACTCGAGTATAAACGACTCAAAATCTCCAAGTCCCTGAAGTGCGAACTAGAGTACTCTAAGTCCCCAGAGAGCGGACTCGAATATAAATGACTCGAAACCTCCAAGTCCTCGGAGAGCGGACAGGAGTACTATAAGTCCCCAGAGCGCGGACTCGAGTATAAATGACTCGAAACCTCCAAGTCCCCTGAGTGTGGACTGGAGCACTCTAAGTCGCCAGAGCGCGGACTCGAGTATAAACGATTTAAATGTCCAAGCCCCCTAAAGGCGGACTGGATATAAATGACTTGAAGTCATCGAGCCCTTGGCATACGGACTAAAAAATATTCTAAGTACTCGGAGCGTGGAATAAAGAATGTTCAATGCCAAAAGATTATTAACTTATTTGGAGTTGAATCGAGAAGCTTATGTAACCCGTAATAGCTTAGGTTCCGACCATGATTATACAGAAAACCGAACAACAGAAATCTTCCAAAAGGCAAAAAGAACTAAGTTTTATTCATCAAAAATAAGTTTTTACTACAACTCCTCCGAAGCTCGGAGTCAAAAGTTTATTTACATAAACAAGGAAAACAAAAATAATTACATAATCTAAATTATCTCTTGTTGAACAAGAGCGAAATCTACTTCTTTGACTTCTTCGACTTTTTACCCGATGACTCCTTCCCGTTACGTTTACCCTTGACATTTTTCTTTGACGGGGGAGTGACAGCCGAAGAAGTATGAGGAACATCCATGGGTTTGAACCCGCCTGGGAGAATGACCTTCAATGGCTTGTTCAAAAGGTCATCCGGATCCACAGCTTGACGTTCGACCTTGATCTTGATCGTCTTTTCCTTCTCTTTATCAAACTGCTCCTTCATGCTCAGTTCGGACGTGTGCTCGAAGATGCCGGTAATTTCGACTTCATAACTCCTATCGATGGGGGAGGAAGTCTACGATTTGTCCTCGTCGAGCTCCCCGATCACCTGAGCATCGGGACCGCTCCTGCATGAGTGGCTTCACTCGTTTTTCCCCTAACCTCCTTGGCGACATCGCTCCTCGGAGTGGGCTTAAGATTAGGACGGCCTGCATACAATCGCGAAAAGCAAGTATTAGAATACGATAGCTTCTGGTGAAAAACGAAAGCTCTTGGAATGTTAAAGCAAAAGAGCTGCCTACCAGGTTTCGGCTGGCTCTCAACCGTCAGAGGGGTCTTGCCCTCTGGAATAGGTGACAAAACATGGACTCCAAGGCCGGGGTCCTTCGGATCATAGCCGATGTCCTGTTCAAAAGGATCGAGTATCGGCTGACTGATCGGCTGGGTAGGCACACGAGTTGGAGACTCAATCCCGGATGGACCGGCGATAACTTCTTTCCCTTTTGTTGAAGGGGCGCCTTTGCAATAAATAGCTTTAGCCGCTGATAGATCCGAAGGCTCATTTCCCTTGAGGAATTCTTTTATCAAGGCCCCCTCATCAACCTCCTCGATACCGTGTTCGGCCTTTTTAATTATGATTAAACTCTCACACGCCTCGGCCAAAGATTCGAGATAGCCCTCGCCCAGAAGAGTTAAGTCCCGGTGCATGAGAACGCGGGCATTGAATTCGGCAATAAGCGGGTCGAACATGGTTTAGATTTCTTCTCTACCCTCCTCCTTGGCCGCCTCAAGACGGGAGTCGATGTCCGTAGAGGCTATCGTTTTGCCCTCTTCGCGGACTTCATTCTTCAGCGCCTTAACTTTACAAAGCTTGCCCTCAAGTTTCGCCTTAAGGAGTCGCGTTGCATCAATCTCGTCGCAATACCGTTGTGACTCTTCTTGGGCAGCAACCTTCTCCTCTTGTTCTTTGGGGAGTCGCTCCTCAAGTTCTTTAACCCGGAGAAAGAATGCATCCCTCTCTTTTTGCACTGAATCTTTTTCTAAAGCCAAAGCCCCACAGCATTATACCGCCTTGTCGAGTTCTTTTTATGAGTCGATTCCAGACGAGTCACGGCTTTGGCGGTATCCTTGGCGTTCTGCCGGCCGGCCTAAACTTCAGATTTATAAGACGCAATCTCTTCGTCCTGAGCCTTAATGATATCTTTGTCGTGGATTGCCTCAAGCTTTAGGCGATCGATCTCATGTTGGCACTCCATGGAGACTTCTAAAAAATTTTCAGCCAAATGAACAAACGCGTCATGTTGAACATAGACGTCGTTGGTGCAGGCGATGACGCTCTGTTTGACATCTCCAAGTATATGGTGGATCGCCGGGAGGAACTTTAGACCATCAAAGCAAATCTTTGGAAATTTAGCTTTAAGCTCGGCCAGTCTCTCCGATACTGTTGGATCTTTTACGGGAACAGGAGGAGATGGCCTTGAAAGTTCAGCTCTCCTGTGAGGATCCTGGGATTGTCGGGTTGAAGAGGAATCAGAGTGTTGGTCTCGGGAGACATCGGATTGCGATCCCTTATAGCCGTGCTTATCTTTGCTTTGTTCCGAGTGAGAGTAGGGATGTTGGTGGTACTTGGGCTGGTAGTATGTTTTCTTCCGAGATGATGAATCCCGGGAATGATAATCCCTATCTCCATCATCGTTTCTGTCCCGATGTCTCCCTGAACCTGAGTAACATCCGGAGTGATGAAAGACAGATGACCCACGGAGGCGATCAATTCCATGTGTACGCCTTATGTCACCTGCATAAAATTTAAATAACAACGAATCAGCAAAGAGCAATGTGACGACGGAAAATTAAGCGCAAGATGAAGTGCATGTGTATGTGTGTGTGTCCTAGTGTTTCCCCCCGATGGACCAATTTCTTTACTAATGGGTGTTTTTTCTCCCTGAGTGTGGGCTTGAACGCCTGCATCGCTTCTGATGGGCGAGTGAAGTTTAAGTGCATCTGGATCATCGAAATCGTAATTAAGTAGATCGTCAAGTATCAAGAGGTTCGAGAGGCCCTTTAAAGCACTTTCTAAACGTTGTGAGGAGGCCTCTTTCTCTGTCGGAATAAGAGTAATTTTGAGGTTGCACCAACTTATTCCCTCCTTATCTTGTATGTCAGTTTCTTTTTCTTCTTCGAAGGGGAGGATGACGTTTCGATGTCATGAACTTCAACTGGCGGGTCCTTAGTAGGCCCAACGTTCTCATCTTGTGCTTCGGGTGTTTCCTTTTCTTTTATTTCTCCTTCTTCTAGTGCACCAGGAGCGCCGCGTGCTGAAGACTTAGCTTGTTTTTCCCTTTACCGGAGGCGGGCCTGGGCATGGAAACACCCTTAGAAAGGCTTATCCGACGACCTTCTGCTAATAGTCCAAACCTCGATAGTGACTCATTTGAAATGAGAGTTCGGATGTTCCATTCGTCGGCAGAAAGGTCTCTAATGGCTTTGATGGCTTCAGAATACCCACAACGTCAGGACTTGGATTGATGCGTGAAAAGATGGAAAAAAGAATTAGAAGAGGCATGGCTTTGACCAAGTATGAATATCGATCCAGAGAAAAGAATTAATTGCTTCCACCCATCTCCTTGCGAAACCAGGAGGGCAACTCACGTAAAACCATTCCTGTTTGTACATGGAAAACTTGTTGCATGCTCTAGTTAAGATTTGGCATTTGTTGTGCGACTCAAGAAACATGAATAAGGGGCTATCTCTCCGCTTCTTGATCGTATATATATATATATATATATATATATATATATAATGTCACTCGGGGTTGGAGGCCTGGAGAGAACGGTCATGAAAATTATGTAGGTACTGTAGATGAAGGCGTGGCCTTTCGGGTGCAATTGTGATGGGGCAATATCGATGTATTGCAGCACGTCCCAAAGAAATAAGTTAAACGGTGGCACACTGCCGACCCAGCATATAAACTTATTACAGGCAGTATATCCAACTGGGGGCAGGTGTGGACGATCGTGCCCTGATGGAACTAATACATCGTCGAAGGGGATTCCATGGACGGAGCATATCCGACGGAGCATATCCGACGGAGTGCACTTTCGTTGATCCTCGAAGCCTGTGAATCGACCGGGTTGCCAAGAAAATTGATGCCTCCAGGGCATCGGGAGCTAAGTTATGAGCAGGGGAAGTTGACGGGTTAGAAGTATCTACGACCCCTTGTTTAGAAGATGGCCCAGGTCTATCTGAGATTGTGGTGGAGCTAGATTTCTTAGACATCTTTGATAGAAATTGAATCCAGCAGAGTACCTGATTGAACTATACTTGAAAAACAATCAACGTCAGACTTAACAACACAAGTATTCCCCCAGTGTGGTGTGTGAACTAGTGCGATCATTCGTGTGTAAGCGTTGAAAAATTGAAAGTAACGGAGTTAATAATATAAAGTTGAGCTTCGAATCGTCGCCTTCGAAGACCTTCATCGCTGACCGTCTCCAAAATCCCGCCTTATGGTGTTTACAATTTCGGACTCAAACGTTGGCGCTAAATGTTAGAAGAAATTATCCGTTTTTGTCAATTTAAGTTCAGGCTTGTGACTACTGAAACTAGGAAGTTATTAGTCCAGATCAGTTCGATATGCTAGTATGTTGGGGTCCTTGTCCTTGTTTTGTTATATGATTAGGCAAGGTGAATAAATGTTCGGCCTAAGTACTGTTCGGCTAAAATATGGTTCGGCATTCATAAGTGTTCGGCCTAAGTACTGTTCGGCTAAAGTATGGCTCGGCATTCATGATTGTTCGGCCTAAGTACTATTCGGCTAAAATATGGTTCGCATTCATAAGTGTTCGGCCTAAGTACTGCTTGGCTAAAGTATGGTTCGACATTCATGATTGTTCGGCCTAAGTATTGTTCGGCCAAAATATGGTTCGGCATTCATAAGTGTTCCGCCTAAGTACTGTTCGGCTAAAGTATGGTTCGACATTCATGATTGGTCAGCCTAAGTATTTTTCGTCCAAAATATGGTTCGGCGTTCAAGTCGTTTGGCGAGTCATGTCGGACAATGTTGTTCGGCATTCTAGCCGATTCCCGCTCCTCCTCTATTTTCCCTCCAATCTTGTTCGGCATGAGAGAACCGTGCCGAACCACAGAATACCTTCCAACAACTCCCTCGTGTGCTCACCTCTGGCCACTTCTCTCCTCCACATCATCTAGCCCCAAAAAATATCCTAATCGCAGTTCAATTCTTCCCCCCACGCAATGCCTATTGGCCATGGTTCTAATTTACGAACTTAAGCCTCGTATTAAGTCAAGGAAAGCATTTAAATAAAGGGTTCGATACCTAGTGAATGGAGTGAAACTTGGCATAAATATGGAGTTAAAGGCGCGGTTTTGATTAATCTCGAATGATTTGGGAAAAGGAATGATGTTAAAGGAGGGAAGAGTAGTTAAATTCTTGGAGTTTGTTAAAAGGTGAGGTTCATGAGTACAAGATCGCAGAGGTAAAAGTGAAAAAGAGGGGAAGAAGGAGGATGCCAGGTTTTAAAGGGAAGAAGGGAATTCGAAGAGACTATGGCCGGTAGAACCTGTCAAGACGATATCGTTCGGAAACGGTTATCTTGGTTCGTTCGGCATCCCGAGCGCTCGTCTTCAGCTAGGTTGTTCAGCATTCGCATGACGTTCAGCATACATCATCTCACCCAGTATTCAAAAGAAGATACTGTTGAGGAAACTAAGCCATGGTTTGGAGCAAAGCACACTGGACTCGTGGTTCAGAGCACATCACGTTCGACAACATGATGCGCTTTGGGGGGCAAGTGTTACCTGAAGTTTTGACCAGGCAACTAGTCACTTGACATTTGTATAATGGTTGGCATCCAAAGTGGTCGGCACCCATAGCTGTTTGGCATTCTAGAGTGATCGGCATTCCAAAGTGGTCGGCATTCAAAGTGGTCGGCACCCATAGCTGTTCGGCATTCCGAAGCGATCGGCATTCCAAAGTGATCGGCATCCAAAGTGGTCGGTACCCATAGTTGTTCGGCATTCCGGAGTGTTCGGCATTCGAGGTTGTTCGACATTCCGGAGTGTCCGGCGTTCCAAAGTGGTCGACATACAAAGTGGTCGGCACCCATAGTTGTTCGGCATTCCGTAGCGCTCGGCATTCCGAAGTGATCGGCATCCAAAGTGGTCGGCACCCATAGCTTTTCGGCATTCCGGAGTGTTCGGCATTCGAGGTTGTTCGGCATTCCAGAGAGGTCGGCGTTCCAAAGTGGTCGGCATCCAGAGTTGTTCGGCATTCCTCCAATCTCGACCAACTCCAATTATTACTCGGCCTACACTCGCCACTCAGCACGTCAGACTTCGTTCGGCATGGCAGGGTCGACCGGCAATCCACACTGCTCGGCATCTAGGCCCCATTCGGCAAATGCTGTTCGGCATATATTGTTCGACACACAAAGTTTACTCCTTTTGGGCCGAGGTGTTCGGCCCACTAGAGAAGACCAACCCATCTTCATCTATAAATAGAGGGTAGAGGCACAGTGAAAGTGTAACGACCCGTAATTTCGCTACTTCGAAAATGTGAAATTTCGTTTATTTTAAATTTAAAAAGGTTTAAAACTTAAATAAATAAGTTATATATAATAGATAATAATAGAGAAATTATTTATTCTTGTAGTTGATAATGTAAATTTGGATTTTACAACAAACCAACAAACGTTAAGTTTTGCTAAAAAGAAATAAATGCTTAAATAAATTGGTTTAAATGTTTATTTAAAAATATAAATATCATTGAAAACATCTAATAAAGATAATAAAAGTATATTAAAATACTTATAAGTATGTTAATAATCGTTTTACAAAAATAACCAAAATTTATCGCATTTTGTCAGTTTTACATACACCGTAAAATTGGAGATTTTAATGTAATTTAAATATGATTTTAAAATATAAAAAGACATGTTTTGATTTATTTAAAGAAGTTAAAAGTTCATTTTTAAATTTGGTTTACATAAATAAATAGTTTAACTAAAACGTCAAAACATGACCGTAAAACATTTTGTCGAAAAACGACTTTTCGTCGACTAAAAGTTGTCGCAACGTCGTTGAACCTTTATTTTCTTATATAGGAACATATATTCAAATAGTATAAGTATTAACTAATTCACTAATCAAGTTTACTTTTACTAAACAAGGTACGAAACTTCTAGAAAACAATTAAGAAAAAGTAAGCACAAAAGGACAAAACAAGTACAAAAGTCAAAAAGCAAAACATCAAATTAAAGAAACATAATTATTACTTACTTTACTTAATATCTAAGTGAAAATGACATAAAGTAATGATTTGGAATGTGATGTTAAGTGTTGAAAAAAAATAAGATTACTTTATAAGTAAGTAAGGTTATTTTGGTAATTTGGTAAAGGGATATTTTGGTAATTTACCAGTTCATTTCTTTTTCTATAAATAAGGCCACCATTCTTCTACTTTCTTTTACACCATTTTCTATCTTCTTCTTCTTCCTCCTTGAAGCTCTCTTTAATGGCTTCTTCTTCTCTTCCAAATGCTTACTAACTTTTTCAAAACCATATCAAATCAACTCCAAACACCACCAAACTTTGCCAAAGACCTTAGAATACCATTAGAACATGATTTAGCATCTAAAAAGTGAAGAAATGAAGGAGGAGAAGGAAGAATAGGAGGAGGCCGAACTTATGGAAGAAGGAAAGCAAGTTGTGAAGCTTCGGAGCGAGAAAAAGAGAAGGAAGTGCTGCCGGAATCAAAAGGAAAGTCTATGAAAAAGATTTGGTGAAGATAATAAGATTTAAGAGAAGTGTTGTTGCATATGAATGTTGGTAGGAAGAATTGGTTAAGTTAAAGGTGAGTACTCAAATCTTAGTTTTATTTTAATAAAACTTAAGTTGATAATACACATGTTAAATTAGAAATTAATAGGTTGAATATTAGTTGATATTGGATGATAACTTGGTTGATATTATGTTTGTGATATGGTTGATAACTTGTTTGATAAAGATAAGAGAAATGGTTAGTAACCATAGTTAATTAAATGAGAAGTAAATTCATACAAATGTGTATATGAAATTTATTTAGCCTCTTAATGATTTTAAAATAGTTTAAATGTGGTTTAAATCATATTTGAAGTGTTTCGGACAAGTTCCGAAGCAATTTTCAAAATTGGTCAAAACCGAGCTTGTCGCGTAGCGGCAGTTCGTAAATTTCGACCCGTAACTTCAAATTGACGTAGAGAATGATTTATAAGTCAGATTTCTTCGAAATAAAACTTCTTTGGTTCACAATGATAATAGTTTTCCAACGAAGAAAGAAAACTAAGATTTTATTAAGTAGATTTTGAAATATGTCCAAAACAATTTTCTAAAAACATCGCGGTTTTGCAGTTCGGAATCCAAAACATGATTTCTTTATAAATGATATTTTTTAAAGGATTAAAAATATGGAGTAAATTTGATAAATCTATTTAAATGATTTAAAAGAGATTTGGATTAGAAAATATGAATTTTCAAATATTTAAAAGTTGTTTAAATCAAATAAGCTTATATAGCACTTTCTACAGCACTTTTATGCTGCGAATTCTATAACTTTTGGAATATGAGTTTAAATGTAAAGGCCCAGAATCAATTGTGAATGTTTTAAAAAGGATAATTTAGCATTTTGAAAGATAATTTGGAATATTTATAAGCAATTCCAAAATAAAGTTGAAAATCTGAGTATGTGGAAACGACTAGTACATTTGTCCCACCTATGAGATTTGAGAAGGTAAACAAGGTGTTTAACTAAGGTTTGGGATGGAGCAACTAGTGACCTGAACTTACCTGGCCTATGTTTTCTCTTTTTAGGCGAGGGGTGGAACAGATCGAAAGGAAAGCCCGGATGCTCTAAAAGATCATATTTAAGTTTTTTTCATGTTAAAAGACAAAGATATTCATGATGTAGGATTACTTGCCATTAGTCCCTGGTGGTGAAAATTGCCATTAGTTCCTAGAGGTGAAACTTGCCATTAGTCCCTAGAGGTGAAACTTGCCATTAGTCCCTAAAGGTGAAATTTACCATATTTAAGATGGCAGTAGTGCTTTGTTATGAAAATATTTGATTTGCAAGAATATGATTTGAAGTTAAGAAGAAAATCTTTGATTAAGATTTAATGAATGAATTGGGAATATTTTCCCTAAGTTTAAAAGTTATAACTTGAGTATAAGAAAATCTTTGATTAAGATTTAATGGATGATTTGGGAATATTTTACCTAAGTTTAAAAGTTATAGCTTGAATATAAGATATCTTCGATTAAGATTTAAAAGAATGATTTGGAAAAGTTTTCCTCGGTGAAAGAGAAGATGATTTGGAATTATTCCAAGATTTAAGAAAGGTTTAAATAAACCAATGATTTGATAAATGAGGCTTAATGATTTCATATACATTTGAAAAGAAAATGGAATAAATTGAAAAGATTATATCTAAGAAAGATATTTGATTTAAAAGATGAAGTAATTGATTGATGATTGATATCCACGTATGAACTTAACATCTTTTATAGCGATGATTGGCTTCGAAGGAACTAGAGTCGGATTTGGTTGATTCCTATCCGAAAACCACTTCGAACCAATGTATACGTTCGAAAGTGAAGACATGTTGAAGATGATGATTATTGAAGACCGTGGATCTTCATAGCGTGAAGACTGCTTGTTGAACATGCTCTAGTTGGCCACCATTATAGAGTTATTTATAGTAGTGTCTCCTCGTGATGGAGATTTTTCGGATTGCAAGGGCTTCTCGCCTAGTAATGGTCGAGGAAAGTGCCTTCGGTTTCGTTCAGTCCTAGAACGAACTTGTATGGACGAATGTTCGACATTGCATTTCTGAGACACAATGTTTGTCTTTTACAAATGTACATCAGTGGTGGCGGAGAATGCAACTTCTCTTAGCTTAACACTCTCCTTGAGACGTACAAGCTCAAGGGTTGTATTTTTGTGGGAGTCAAATAGTGATCAAAGGAATGGTAGTGTGGCATCCAAAGTGGAACTTGTAATGATCAAAGCGTGGTTTTGTATGAAATATGAGGCTTTGAAGAAATTGATTGTAGTTTCGCGAGCCTCACACCCCGGTTATGATGAGATTCTATGTGGTCAGATGTATGCTCGCATTTCAGATAGTAGTGATTTAGGTTATCAAATGTTTTGAGCCCTAGGTAACAGATACGTCTGGGCCTCAAGGCATTTATTGCCTCATGAGGATAAAGTGGTTAGCTTGAGAAAAGCAGGGAACTACTGGTTATCATTTGTAGTGTAGCAAGTATAGTTTCCAAGTGACTAGTTTGAGAAAAGCGATTATGGCACCGTGGGAACTATGTTTGTTATGCGTGGTTTGGAAAAAAGGTCACTAGTTTCCTATTATGCTGGAAATCCGAACCCAATACGATATTTACGGTTTTGATTGTATTCCCAAAATAGCTGTAATGACTTGCAAACATTTCAGCTACCCTTTCTGGCATTATATATTCCGTTGGTATATTCCGTTGACCCAGTCCGGATATATTACCTTAGACTTCGTCCAGATATTGATATCTTATTTGAATAAGTTTATTTGAAAAGTTTTTTCAAAAGAATATCATAAAAAAAAAATATCAAGTGTATTTTGATATAAAAGTGTTTTGGTTATCCTAAGGTAAAAATCCGTCCGTGTTTATGTGTGGGCATGGTCTTATGAGATAACCTTCTTTTCAAAGGTTTTGATAACATAGTCATTTTAAATTTTGAGTATATCACGCTGGTTTATCAAGCCTGATCCGGGTATTTTTAATACTCGGGTCAGATCCGAGTAGTTTCAGGTTTAGTTGAAGACAGTTAGAGTTTCCAAAGGAGAGCTGGAGATCTTCATCATCGTATGGAGTATTCTATTATCCGCTGTGGTTTGTTAGTTTTGTTTGTTGTTTGTCAGCATTTGTAAGGGCGGGTGTTATAACTGTCCAAGCTAAATTTAGGTTAGACTCTGATATTGTATTTAAAATTTTCCGCTGTAAAGATTATTATTGAAATAATACATGTTATTCCATTCGTGAGAGATTCTGTTCTGTCTTTATTTTTTCTTTCTACCCTTAATGATCTGTCTTTTCGTGAAGTTTGAGTTGGACATGTGTGGCTTATTGTCGATTCAAAGGGTAAGGAAAAACGGGTTGTTACAGAAAGGGACTTTTTTCGAGAACACCGGGGAGACTCTGCCGCATTCGAGACTCATTCAAGACTTGTCTTTTTTGCTTAGCAGTTGTATTCAATATAATTGGTATACGGATTGTATCTGTAGTCGATTAACGAGAAAAGCAATAATGATTATCCTCAAAGTGGACGTAGGCAATTACGCCGAACCACTATAAATCTGGTGTTCGTGTTTTCTGCATTTAAATTTTCTTATTATCCTCAGTTTAACTTACTTTCTTCATTAATCTCTCTACACAATCTCTCTTAAGGGTGTTAGTGACCAATTCTGGTGCTAACAGTAGTGCAAACTGAATTCATTGAGTGGTTGTACAAGAAGGTTTGTTAAATTCCACAAAGATCATAATTCGATAATCAAATTAACATTATTTAACATAATTAATTTATTTTAATAGTTAATGGAAGAAAAATGCATGGATTCATGTTATGGTATTACGTTAGTGGACTACAGTGGGAAGCCAAAACTCACCTTAATTATAGAATAAATGGTTATGTATTTTCTCCACAGCGCTATGATGACACCCTTTCAACGCAAGATAGCGGTGTTTGTATGAATGCAATAACAACATTTGTTGCAAGTCCGAAAGATTTGAATCCTACAAATGATGACTCCACTTGGCATGGTATTGTCAAGCAAATCATTGAAGTTGATTATTATGAATTTTCACATGTAGTATTCTATTGTGAGTAGGTCAATATTGTTGATAAAATGCATGGTTGTAAGATTTGTCCGGACTCTAATTTGTTGATGGTGAATCTAAAAAAACTTAAAAGCAGCGGCGGAGAGTATGATGAGCCTGCAATTCTTGGATCAGAAGCAAGTCAAGTATTTTACATACCAGACATACAAAATCCCGATTGGTCCATTGTACGACGTTCACATAAACGCTTGACTGATAGCGTGGATGATTACGAGATGCCAACAAACTTCCGGTCAGTTTTAAAGGAGCAATCTAACTTAACAACGTTGTTGAAATATATTGAATCCAAATAAATGAGCTTGATTGAAGTAGTAGTTGCTTGTTCTGTAACTTTATTAGTATTCTCAGTCATTATTTGACATTTATCATGTTGTCATAGATCAGAAATTTCAAAAAATTTAAAGTATAAAGGCATTTCTTTCTTCCCTGTATACTCATTTGTTATCATTCATTAAATCTTTACATGGCATATAAAATCATCCTTCTAAATGCAGAAGAGATAGTATATTTCAATGCAAATGCAGGTGACATGCAAGTATGCAAGTATGTGTGAGCTTTTAAAATGCGTGAAGCTTTCCATTCATATGAATTGAGATGTAAAAATTCAAAATTAATGAATATGAACAGAAAGCATGGCAGGCTTTTGGAAATATGTGAGATTTAAGTGGCAGTTTTAAAATGTATATAGTTCTTTATATAATTTTATGGCATTATATTTTGTAGATAGGCTGTTATATCTCTTGCATTATATTTTGGCAGTATGTCGGCTAGTTGCAGTAGACATACAGAAAGCAGAGAAGAAGAAGTTCATCCTCCCCCACCAAATAAAAAGTACTCGATAATTGTTGAGACGGATTGTGCTAAAGGCAGCAATGCAACAAAGTGAACTTCCCATTGCGGCACTCTAATTCGAAGGCATATTCCCATTAGCTATGACGATTGGAGGAAAGTTGATGGGTTTTTCAGGGATAATTTATGGAAATCAATCATGGTATTTGAATTTACTATTTTTACAAGCATGATTTTTTTTGTGCATATTTGAAGCACAAAATTATAATTAGAACATTTATTTTACTTTTCTATAGAAGGAGTTTGATATGAATATAAACCCCGATTTAGCTCGACCTATTTTAGAGAAGGCATTTTCACAGTACTTCAGAACAGCAAAAGCGAAATTGAGAAAGCTATATCTTAAAACAAAAGAAGGAGAGTTATTGCCTAAGCGTCTTGCGATTGATAACCGACCCGAAGACATTGATGAAGTTCAGTGGGAGGGGTTCATCGACATTGAGTATGCTGATAAGAAGAAAAAACAATGCAAGGCGAATGCTGATAATAAAAGAAAGAACACCATAAATCATACATTGGGAAGAAATCTTATAGTAGACTATAGGAAGAATTGCTACGTAGTAAATCTTTCACAACTAATCATGATAATATTGTATAATTATTTAATACATTTACATTTATTCATGTAGGAAACTGATAATCCCGAATGTAAAATTACACGAGCAAAGGCATGGAAAGTGGCGCACACAAGTAAAAAAACCGGATAGGTGCTTCCTTGCGCTACTGAAAAATATGTAAGTCTTTGATTTATATCTTTGATTTATAGTTGAGTTTGTATTAACACTGAATTGATTATTTAAATTTTTTAGTTTTTTTAGTTGGGGTTGCGTGTTTTTTTTTTATATGTGACACAACTTTAGTTTTTTTTTTTACAAATTTATCTAAATTGATTTTCATTAGGAAGAGAGTCCAAATAGACCATACTGCATGATTTTAAGCTGTAAGAAGAATATTCCATATTTAAATCATGGTGTTAGACCATACTGCATGATTTTAAATTTTTTTTGTTAACATTAGTCCTGTGAGAGTTCACGTTTTTCAATAATCTGCACTTATCCATTGAGAATGAGAAGACTTCATTGGCCTTTCTAACTTGCTATTGCTCTCAGGCATATTCAATTTAAATCATTCGCTATTTCTAGGTCACTAATAGTAATTATGTAGTAATTCGCTATTTGAAAATGGATTGAACCAAAAAAACCGTTAATGTAAACAAAATTAATGAGTGGGCATATTGTTCATTGTATTTATATTTTCAAACAACATATACAGTTACATTTGTATTTCTTGACAACTTCTATGTGCATTTTTCATTTTCCATTTTGTGCACTTCTCCGTTTTCAGTTTACCATTGTATTTACAATTGTATGTCCTGAAAACAATCACAACAGAGATATGACAATCTCACGGCACCTTCCACTGCCCACAGCAAACAACCACCTACCTCCAACAACTTTTCTTTATCATCAACTACACTGCCACTACCATACAACCTTACTTCAAAACATCCCTGTTGTTGTGCATATCTGTGCATTTCTGTGCACATCAAACACCTTGCAACTTCCATTGTAAACTACTAAAAACTTTCACTTCCATCTCACTGCACATAACATCAAAACTTCCTTCTGCCCAAAACCATTAACATTACAACAACCAAACTGAATTTCTGAATAGGATATGTTTTGTTCTTTTTTACAATTACATTATTGCTTTATCTGGAAATTGAGCTAGTAAATAAACATGTATTTATATATATGTGGCTATTGATTGATTTTGTTTTGACTATTGAGATTTCTTCTGGTTAAAGCAATTAAAATGATATGAGTTTCAAGTGCCAAAATTTTGTTTCTAAAAAACTTGATATATTAAAAATTTATTAATAAACATAGTACTTATTGGGAAACCAAAAGAATAGGCCATATTCTGAGCAGGATTTTCATAAAGTTCAATACAGAGTTCCACAACCACAAAACATAGAAGAATTTCCAGAGTAAACTCTATTTTAATATGCTTGAAGATTAAGCTCCAGTTACTGTGGTTTACAACAGGATGTTATAATCGTTGTCAAATTGAAATTACAAAGCATTGTCTGTAGGACTATATACTACTTTTTAATAATATTGTAAATGATGTTCCCAAAGGGTACTTAGAAATTGAAGACAATCTTTACAGGCCTGAGATTTTTTCGGGAGGTATAGTAGTATGTAATTAGTGTTCTTGTTGCTTATAGGATATGTTTTGTTCTTTTTTACAATTACACTATTGCTTTATCAGGAAATTGAGCTAGTAAATAAACTTGTATTTATATATATATATATATATATATATATATATATATATATATGGCTTGACATATATCTGAACAATATAACTTTAACAATTTATTGATGACTGTAGGCAAGTGTATCCATGTTTTGATTGTTTTGAGTCAAAACTGTCTTTAATAATATTAAGGACGTGCCTTCCAGAACATTTCCTTATATAGTTCAGCAAGTATATATTTATCTATAGTTTGGATTAATTGAACTATCTTTACAATTGACAAGTACATATGTTTTAATATGTTTTTTAGGAGTCTTCAGGTTTCAAGTCAGTGGTATTAGTTATAAGTTCTGCCACTTGCTATTGAATATGAATTAGATTTATTATATAGATTGTGGTTTTGGACTACTGGGATAGCTTTTTATGTTCTTGAATATATTGCTTTAGTTGTTTGAATATGGTGTTTCAACTTGGTATTTATATTCATGCAGCAAGTGATCTATTATGGATGTCCTTTTCCTTGCTCAAAATTCATGCTTTCATTAGTTGTATTAGAGTTTCTAAGGTCAGGCAATTGTAATCTATTGTTTGTATTAGTATAGTTTTTTTTCCTTTGCTAATGAGTTGTTATTCTTAGAATTAATGTTTTATATGCTAAGTTTTTAGGTGCTGCGGTGGCAGCATATGCTCAATATGTAATAGCTGATTGCTAGCAATTGTCCCATGCTTGTTGGTGTTTGTTATTTTACTTGTTTATCATTTATATGGACATGCATATATTATTTATGATTTTGTATACTTAATATTTTCAATCTAGGATTATTTTCTTTAGTAGTTTATATTGATTGGCTTTAGTAGCATTTTGTTACATTGGATATAGTCTTCTTATCACATGCAAGCAATAGTATACAATCAAATGTACATGTAATTTATGAATATGATTACGAATGAAAATTGACATCTGCTAGTTTCGGTTTCAATTATATATTTAACCTCTGTTATGTAATTTTACATCTTTACAAAATTATGAATTGTGTAGGCATTGATAGAAGCAGTCGAAGAAAGACAAAAATCAGAAGCTAGTGTTAATGGAGAAGATGGAATAAGAAGTTTAGAAGATTTTGAAAAAGATCCTGTTGCCGAAGCTTTTCGGGATGATAAAAAGCAAAGCTATTGCCGAGCTATTAGCTCTACGTCTAATGTAAAGCAAGTAAGACTCTCTCAAGCTTCAAAAGCCATTACCAATTACAAAGAGAATGCAAATCAACAATGGAAAACAGAAATGCGTGAAGAGATGAAAACAATGAGTTTAGCTATAAATGATATGAGACAATGTATAAAGATGCTTGTTAATCATATTGGAGGAAATATGCCGACACCAAGAGGAGAAGCTGCTTCTAATACAGAGCAAAATCTCAACAGTCCTCGAGGTAGCTTAGGTGCTCCACTAAATGGAATAATGGGATCTTCTACTAGAGAGAAACAACCAGTAACACTATTGTCAGTAGATTTGACGGAAGTAACAAAAGGACACATTGGGATGCAAAAGATATGTCATGGTAGAAAGATGGTTGAAGGAGAGCAAGTTGTTTGGGTGGAGAATGTTTACGATCCAGAAGCTTCAATTTATGAAGCACCACAAAATGGCCATTACACGCTATCCGAATTAGTTGAAGCGGGTTTTGTAATTTGGCCCGAATATCGTTTGCGTTATCAGTAAGTTACTAAACACTATGTAGTTATATTCTGAAACCGTGTTTTAAAGTTTGTTATATATACTATGCTTGTATGCTATAATTTGTGGTGTTTGTATAAAGTATCCTTTGTGGTGTTTGAATGAAACATAAATGTTTGGTGTTGTTTTAATTATTGATCGTGTGTTTTCTTAATGTTAATACTATATATTTTTTGTATAGATTGTTTGAAGCTGTAATAAAATTTTGGTGCTATATAGTTTGTTTGATACTATTTTAGTTATTACGGTTATAAGTGTTAGAAAATAACCTTTCGTAATGGTTATAACTGTGATATAATTTGCATTTGTCACGGTTATAAGTGTTAGAGTTTCCTTTTTGGTAATGGTTATAAATGTTAGAAACTATTGTTCTGTCAAGGTTATAAGTGTGATACTATCTAAATTTCCCACGGTTATAAGCGTTAGTAATAACCATTTTATCATGATTATAACCGTGAACTGTTTTGTCACGGTTATAAGTGTGATAATATCTAAATTTATAACGGTTATAAGAGTGAGAAATTACTATTTTTACGAGCAAAAGTGTGACAGAATTTGCCCACAATACCTATTTTCACGGTTATAACCGTAACAAATTAGTTTTTTCATGCTTATAACCATGAGGAAATTGCCTTTCTGGTGTTATGACACCCCCCTTCATCATCATCCATCCTCTCAAATCACTTCATGTCCTAGTTGTTGACTTTACGAAATTTAAGGGTGAAGTTTCCAGAAAATATCTTAGATATTTTTAACATATGTATATATAATATGTATATATGTGTCCACGTATATGTCAGCGGATGTATTTGTATATTATATGTGTCACATGACATATAAACAAGGTTGGAACGACTTTCGAACAACTTTCGTTCGTTAAATCGTTGGAAATCGGGAAACCGATTCCCTGTCACATTTTCACTTATAATTTAAGTTACATGTATATGTAAACAAAATTTGAAAATAAATTTCTAATCATTTTTAATTAATTAAAATGATCTCATTTTATTTATAAAACCATATAAATTTGTATTAACAATTATTTACGAAAAGTGCATTTATACCGATAAACAAATATCGATTTTCTTCATAATTTCAAACTAATTATATATCTTTATAAAACTATTATAAATTATTTATTATTGCTTTATAACTATTTAAAATCAATTATTATCATTTAAAAACAATTACTCGAACAATTATTAAATCATTAAATCTTAATTTAAAATCATAAATCAATTATTAAATATAAAGGTATCATTAAGGATGTCATACATATTTTTAATTTCCTAAAAATAAATTAAATAATTTTATTTCATATTCTTGTTTAATTATAAAAATAAGTGTATGTATCCAGCTCCGTGCACGTCGTTTTACAATTATAAAGCTTTTTATAGGTAAAATGGTTTTCGGCCATTTTATTGGTATTTTCCCAAAGTTTATATTTTTGTAAGTACTTATTAACAAAAACATCATAACTTGTGTTATGAAACCTTATATTGGAATATTTTGAAATTAAATATAATTTATCAAACTGATAAATTTGCGGTTCATTATAGAAATACTATACGTCGTTTGTTTCTCATCTCCTATTTTCTTCTATTTGGGCCAAGAGAGTTTCATTTAGATCCGAAAGCAAGATGTTGATAATTTTTCTAAAAGAAAAGTGTTACTAATCTATTTAGTTCTTATCACTTTATATAAAACTGATTTATAATAAACGATGTATTATTTTTCAAACATGTTTTCCTTTAAATTTTCCCAAAAATTAACGTGTCTAAATTATCATTCTTGCCGGTATTTAAATACCATATTTAAAAACTAATATTTTAAATTTTAGTCAATGTTTCATTTAATACGTTATGATTTCATAATATTTCAACAAATGTCAAAATAACAAAAGTTACTATTTTATCAATATTGAAATGCACTGAAAAATAGTCAACAAAATTTTTGGCGAATAAAAGTTATTATTATTATTTAAATAAAATAAAGTAATCGTTGCCAAAAATCTCCTTTTCAACAATAAATATAAATATTAACATTTTTATTGAACTTACCACATTTTTGTTAAAATAATTATAAAGGGGAAAAATCCATCACCAATTTCTGTTCAAATAAACAAGTGATTGTAATATCTCTATTCTCATCTTAATAATAAAATTATTTTTTTATATAATTTATTAAATTCTAAAAAAAAATTCCAGATTGTTCTAATATTAGCAATTGTAAGATTTAAGTTACAAAAAGGATATTTTATGAAGTATCCAAGTTAATTAATTCCAAATCTATTTCCATTTGATAATTAACAATTAAATTTCCCAACTTACCTTAGAATTAATTAATATAATCCTACATTGTATTTGTGTTTAGTGTCACACTATCCCTACCAGGGTTGTTACAGACTCCCTCCTTACAAAAATTGCGTCTCTGCAATTCCTTAAGGGAAAAATCTATAACAAACTACTATTAACGGATATTTTAGAAGGAGATTGAGTTATAATTGAGGGATAAACCAATCCTTATTAACTCCACATTAATAACTCAAGTACATAGTATGCATTTTCTCGATAAACTCTCTAGTTCCACAAGAATAGTCCTTAGGCTCATTGGGCCATTGGAATTAGATAAGCGAAACCACTATATCCCGAAGGCATTCCACCTCTGAGGTAACAAAACGAATTGAGCTCTGATCATAAGTTAGATTTTTGTAAAATCTTAAGTGCAACAAGAATTGTTTGTCTAACAATAGAATCATAACTCCTTAAGTGTTTCCAAGGATGAAACACATGAAGGAAACTACGAATGCCGGCGAATTGGACAGCTAAGAAAGCTCAATAAGCAACAAGGCCAATACACTCAATGGTTGGATAGGGTCCCAACATCAAAGAGTCAATATCCAAATTGATTGAAATATCAGTCATTTGACAAGAATGGAACACGAATAAATATTCGATTTCCAATGGAAATTCCTAAATCTTACTAAAAGAATTATAAATAGAGTCAAGACCTAAGATTAATTTCTTTCCTCAACTTAAGCTAACAAGAGGGTGGCTGATATGATTCCCCAGATAAAGTTTCAAAAGGAGTCATACAGCTTTTATATTAGAAACTATGAATAATGGAAAAATTCAATCAAGGTAGATATAATCCTCTTAGCTTCTACCCGATTCAAAATACTAGAATTAGGTAGATTTCTAAGATTCTATCTACATTTAAATCATTAAGAGTTCTCTATTTAATTTAATTTTTAACGTATTTTTCAAATCTCAATTTATCAATGGCATTTTCCCTATTCAAAATACTTACTAATCCTAATATTATAAAATATTGCTTAACTAATGCTATTCAAAAGTTGTGGGTTAATTCTAGGATTTTTCCTTTATATAACTTCTTGATTCATAATGTAATTTTAACTTATCACAAAACCCGTTTACAGATTATATTCTTTCAAAGTCTAGAAAAATCAAGTCTGACCTGATCACAAGGATTGTGTAAAAAAAACCCAAGAATGTACTTCTTGATGATCTATTATCCTTAGCCAAACATGTAAAGAGAGTAAACTTTAAAGTACCAAATACTCTCACTCTTAGTAATCACAAAAACTTAACCAAAACGTCCCATACTGTTTGGTGAGATTCGAGTATTTATTAGAAGCTGGTAAATCTTACATATTTCGAATATCACTAGAAAACCTGAAATATATTCTCTTGAAGATCCATCGGCCCTATGTCGAACACCACAAGAGAATACAACTCTAAAGTGTTAAATACCTTCCTATAAGCAATCATAAGAATTTAAGATAAGTATCTCATACTACCCGGTGAAATTCATGTATCCGTATATGGGTTAGTAAATTCCACTCAAACATTCAATTCAACATGTTATACCACATTCGACAAAGCATTACTAGAAAGCATTTAAACCAATCAATAACACTAAATCGGTTATTAGTATTCCCCGTATTATAGAATTAAGGTTTTCAAAATATTTATTACAAAAAGTTTTCACCAAATCCAAAAGGTCACACAAAATTGCCAAAATTGTTTTTAAATAGGCAAAGGCTAAGTTTAATAAAATCTAACAAAAATTTATAGTTTGAAAGCAAATAAATTTATTTTTCCATCTAAGAAATGGTTTCTCAAATACTTTATATATGCTTATTTACTTTCAAACTCCTTATAGAACAAAACTACTTATTTTGTTCTAATTAGAAAAGTTCAAATTATCTAACCCATTCAAAAGAAATCATGTAATTTATTTACGTTTCCAAAAAAGGTTTTCATAATTTAGTCCCTTGTAGGTCTATTACTAATTTATTATACAGTAAATAAAGTAAAAGAATTCATTGATAAGATTTATCCTTTCAAATGGTTGGTTTTATCTTTTTCCAAAATTTTAGATGGGTTTTATATCATTTCAACTATGCTTATATTGGGTAACATCCAACATATAAATATAGTCTTATTCTTAACTTCGATTTTTCATTTACACTTTCTCATCTTTTGAAATTTCAAAACATTTTACAAATTTGGATTAGTCTAATTTGAAATCATAGGCATTACTTAATTTAATATAGAATCAATATGTATATATACACACACACACACTCGATGTGTGTGTGTGTCTCAAAGATTATTATTAAGTCTCTCACCCCTATTTAGGAATACATCAAATTTTCATTAATATCTCAATATATAGTTAGAAATGGTATCTCAAAATTTTATATTATTTAACATAAGCTTATTTCTAAGCTTACAAAATTTGCTTCCAATTATTTCAGGTAAAAGAAACATACTTCTATTTAGCCTATGAAGATCTGGCTATTCATAGATTTGCAGATGTGTGTATTTACTTAGATTGTAATGGTTTTTTCATAACTTAGCAAAACTTTATATCAAATTCAATTTTCTAAAACAAATCTTAAAACAATGTAACGACTTGGATTTTTCAACGGTGAATTGTGAATATTTAAATGGTTTTAAATATTGAATTTTTAACATGAAAATTTGGGTTTTTATTTATAAATTAAATACGGAATTTAAATATAGCGATTTTTTGGATAATTTAATTATTGAATTTAATAATTGAATATTGATTAAATTATTGTATCTTGAGTTTTGAGCCCGATGAAATAATTTAAAGGCTTGTAAAATTTATACTAATAATACCGAAGATAATGCAACTTTTAAAATTGAATTTAAAGGTGATTTATTCAGTTTAAAAATATATCTTTTAAATTGACATTTAATATAGCCTTCCAAGGCACAGTCCTGGAATTCAATGAAACCAGTTCCATTGGATTCGTAATAGCGTATTATTATAGGATTTCAAATTTCATAGCGTTTGGAGTTATCGTTTGATCATACGGGATAGAAACGCATTGAAATTAACATCAAAAATTCAATGTAATAATTGGGTCCAAAAAGCTATCTTCTCTATACGATCGAATTAGGACTCGAAACCTTTTCCATTGCTTTCGGAATAGGGTAAAACATTATGAACGCTTAGCGGCATGCCTCCATAGGAGACCAAAAATTTTAATTGTTAAATTGAGATATTTATAAATAAAAATATATTATATCTGGTCAAAATCAAATCATAGCCTCCTGGTTTCATTTAAATCACGTTCGTTTCAAATCGTTCAAATCATTTCCCCCTTTCTTTCCCTACTGTTCAAATCATGTTTAAATCAAGTCGCAATTGTCTCCTTCCATCCTTCTCCCTTACGATAAATTCATGTTCCTCTTCATTCTCAAATTCAAATTAACCTCTTTCATTTTCTAAAATCATCATCGACGAACAGAAAAAAAGAAATCGACACTTGGTAATATCGCAATTTGTTTGGTCGAACTCGAAGGCGTCGACCGGGGTAATGGGCAATGGTGGTTAAATTCGCGGGGTGGCGACGTGCTGTCGAAGGCGGCGATGTCGCGTGTCTGCTCAAGCACGGCAGCGTCACGCATCGAAGGGAGGTCGGACTCAGGCGATGGTGGCGATAGTAGGCGGCATGGAGGACTTGCGTTCGTTTGAGCTGGGTTTGTCGCGTTCGAAATTTTGGAATCTCGAGCTCGAGCTCAAGTTCTAGATGCACGAGCAAGATTGTACGAAGATAGGCACAGGGAGGATCGTCGCCTTATGTCGAGTCACGAGCGAATTCATGGGGTTTGGGCCAGGAAAGGTAGTTGAAGTCGGCGAGTTAAGGATGGTGGTGGAGTTGAGTTACGGAGAGAGGCAGTGAAGATATAACTTGCTCATTTTAATTAATTTTAATCAGAGAGTAATTAGTTTATTAAAAAAAAATATCGTCAATATTACATAACTCATATTTTTCTTACGAGGTTTAAATCGAGGGGAGGCTATGTATAAATATAAAAATTTGGTGACGGATTGCAATTTAAAAATCAAAGGTGAGAATTTCTCACTCATTTGGATTACTGTATTCAAATTTAAATGTTTAAATTTAAATTATTGGATGTTGATTGGATTGATAAATCTATAATTATCTATTGGATGACAATATATGCATATATAGTAGTATATATATTAGTAACTGGAGTGATATTCCCGCATACTATAGCGGATGAGACCTTATGCGTCTCGCATAATAGTGGATGACCCTATGTACCGTGATATCTCCCTCGAAATGGGATCAGCATTTTTGTTGTCGTCTAACATCTGTGGATGCAGGAAAATAGGTCGGAGGGATCCAACTGGATTCCTCAAGTATATTAGTATTTTTCCATATATATAAAATGTTGGACTGTTGTTGTAAATTTAAAATGATATACTGGCACGGAAATTAATTATGGACACATTAAATATCTTAATATTATTTTAAAATTTTTAAGGAATTAAAAGGAGATATTTATGTTAAATTATATATACCAAAATTTAGGTTGTTTAAAGGAGGCTATTTGAATAAGCAACGATATATTTTTATCATACAAAATAATGTGGGAAAAAAATTTAAGTAGAGAATTTAAAATAAATTATACAAAGGAATTTTTTAAGACAGGATTTGAAAATGATATTTGGGAAATATGGAAGGAAATTGAATTTATAAAAATGGAATTTTATTAGTGAGACTATTTTTAGTAAAAACTCAAGGAGTTGTAAAAATTTATAAACGAAGTTTTTAAATAAAAGGAAAGTGATATCAGGTGATAAATTGGAAATATAAAAGTATAGGAAGAATTTTATATTTGAATATGGGAATAGGGTAAGAAAAGTTAGTGGATACTATTTTTAAAAGGGAAGATGGCAAAAAAGACCAAAATGGAAAGAATGTGATGGAAATCGAGAAATTTATAAATTGAAAATTTGGTTATCCAGATCTAAAAAGTATATTTCTAACAATAAGTTATGTTCTAAATTTTAAAAGGGAATTTTTATTTATTAAACTATGTAAATTTTAAAGTTAGTTAGTATTGAATATTTCAAAAGTGAATTTTTAAATACTTAGTATTTATTTTAATAAAATCCTAAATTTAAAACCTGCTTTGAAAGTGATGTTATAAAAAGGTGTTTTCAATATTTTAAATAATTATTTGAATATGTCTTAAAAATAAATCATTATTATTTTCTTTAAAATACTTATTTTTATTTACATATGTGTATATATATATATAAAGTTTTGAAAGGGTTTTAAAATTTATTTATAAATCTTCTCGAGAGTTGAAAGAGTTAATTAATAGATGGGACTGTAGGAGAATTCTCCAAGCAAAGTTTAGGAAAACGTTAGAAAATTCTGAAGTAATAGTATCAGAAAATAAAGTAGAATTCAATAAAAAAGTGTAAGGGAAATTGGAATTATAAGTAAGTATATTGGCCTTGGAAATACAAAAGGGAAATTCATCAAGGATTTTTGGATTTGTAGAATTCGTTATAAACTAGTCGAGCAATTTACAAATAAAATTTTTAAATGTTTTTGAGAAAAAGAAGTAGGAAATAAAAGGAGTATTTTCCAAATGTTGAATATAAAATGGAGGGGGAAAATATTATAAGTATTGGGAAGAGTTTTGAAATGTTCCATTAAAAATATAAGTATTTGGAAACTATTTTCAAATGTTGAGAAACTGAAAGTAATATATTATAAAGATATTTTGAGATAAATTTTGGAAATTATAATAAGGTCTGGTGATTTCTTTTGAATGATAATTGATAATTAAATTACCGATTATCAATTTTGGCCAATTTCGTTAATCGTTTCGAAGAGACCGGGATCGGGTTTAATTATTCGAAAACCACTTCGATCTGGTTTGAACTTTACGAATGAATACCGTGAAGATGATGATTCGGTTTGTGCAGATTTAGGACAAATTGTACGGACGAATGCTATCAGAACATCATCATTGGAGGATGATGAACATTTAAAGTAAAACTGTTCTTGAAAGATAACGATTAGCCTCGAGCCTCATCAATCAGGGAATCACTAAAACATGGGAGATGCGGCAAGGCTAAGTGGGCCGCACCCAACTATGGTATGTTATCACCTTTCTAAATATCCTCGGAAAACCTATCATTTATGGATATAGTTGTGCATGAAAGGAGTGCTCAGTGTTAAGGGTGGGAACACCCGAGGTGATAACATATTCGGCCTATCCAGACCAAGGTTAGGCCGGTCTTGTATAGCACGGGATCCCGACGTGGTCCTCGGTACATGGTTCTAGAGGTGTACTGTGGTGGACGGTACCCCAGTGGCCCAATCGTTCGATTGAATCCATTCTCCAATAAGCGCCGTATGGTTTTGATTGTGCCTAACTATGTTGGAACGTGAGATTCAATCATTTCAACTATTTTCTATTTACTTTCTGTAGACACTATTATAATATCAGACGAATTTGATAAAAATGTTTTGTTTATCGTAAGGTAAAAACCTGTTTATTTTTGACGTGGTCTAACGAGATACCTTTGTTTTCAAAGTATTTTGTAAAGGTTAATAATTCTAATTGAGTTTGTTTTCTCACGTTGGTTTTCCAGACCGACTCGGGTGTTATTTTATTATAATGCTCGGGTCAAACCGAGTATTGCAAATTCAAGTTAAATGCTATGGAGCTCAGGAGATGAGCTGGAGGATTTTTGACGTATATCACGTACTTTTTTATTTATGATGTGTGAGGACAGATTATTATAACTGTCCAAATTGATCTATTGATTGTGTACTCTGATGATTGTAAGTATAAACAGTTACAGATTCTTTGTCAGAAATATCTTATTATATTTATATTTGTTCTGCTGCGATCGTGAGATTTTGTGTTGTTGTTTCTTTTTTTATTCTACCTTTTCTTCTTCACCCCTAATGAACTAGTATTTCCGACAATCGACTACTCGGCATTTTATATAATGAACGTATTGATGTCGATTTTCGAGGGTCAAAAATCCTCGTCCGTTACAATTGGTATCAGAGATGAAGGTTAAGCAAGAACCTTGGCTCTGGTGGGGATTATCCATTAGAGATAGGGTCAGTAGTTCCCTAGAATGAGCTTGATTGTATTAAGAGATATGAGCGCGTATTTTTTATTTAATACAGATTATTTATATTGTGTTGACTTATTGGTTAAGTGTTTATAAGTTCTGGTCGGTACTGTCTAGGCAACTATATCGATAGGGATTTCTAAACTCTTAAAACTAGGCAAACCAACACAGCACTATTTTAAAAAGTGGGTGAATGAAAAAAATTTACCCAAATTATAGTTTTGGATATAAAAGAAATAAATTTTTGAAAAACTATTATATATATTTGGAGTGTTTGGATGATAATATTATAATCAAATAAGATTACAAAATTGAATATAGTTTATATAACCAAATGAAATTTTTATATAAGTATAAATTATATTAATGGATTATAATTAAAGTTTAATTTAAACCGGAATCTGGAAAATAAATCTCGGAGATTTATGGAAATGATTTCGAAAGTATTTTGAGAAAATATAATAATAGTAATATTATTTTGGAAATATTTTCGAGAGAAAATGGTTTTAAATGGATTTTTGGAAGTGATATAGCACTGAACTCACTTCAGTCGCTGGAAAATAATTCTGATGATGATGGCCGTGGCATTAGTATTAATTTCGAGTTTCTATGTGACAGGTTTCCATCGAAATAATTGATTTAGAGATTTTGTTGGAAAAACAAATGTTGTTTAGAAATTCCAAGGGAATTCGCTTTCGGATAAAAACCAAGGTTGGTTTAAATTTAAAAAGTGTGATATGGGATATTTGTGA
Organism: Allium cepa; assembly: GCA_030765085.1. NCBI lineage: Eukaryota > Viridiplantae > Streptophyta > Magnoliopsida > Asparagales > Amaryllidaceae > Allium > Allium cepa. Next base: position 431,584,913 of record CM060941.1, read on the forward strand.
TTTCAAAATGATTTGAAATAAATACTGGGTGTTCAAATTCTGGAATCCTAATTTAAATAATTTGGTGATCATGGGAAAATAAATATAGACTTATAAATTGAAGATGATTCTGAATAAGGAACATATGGAATTGGATGTCGAAAATAAATTTTAACTTTAGTAAAGTCAAAATAAATGAAAATTAAACTTAAGTGAAGTAATTAGGATATATAATGAGGTGGAATGAATTAAAAATAAAATGGTTTGGAGTGACATTAGTTAAAGTATGGATAACTTGAATATGGTTTTGAAATGTTGGTTAAAAGAATTGAAATTTAAATAAAAACTGAATTGAATTTGAGTTATATATAATTGAATTAAAATATGTAGATGAGAATTATAAAGGGACCATATAACTATAAGTTATAAAATTTAAATCGGATTAGAAATAATATTGAATTGAAGTAAATGTAAATTTTGAATTGTGTAATATTATAATGCCATATGGATAAGATTTTGAATGAAATAAAATACAGGTGAAGACTTGGAATTGTGAATAAATGAATTGGAGTAGCTTATCAAATTTTAAAGTTAACGAAATAAAAATATGTTTAAGCTATAAAGGAAATTATAGTCTTGAGTTAAAATTAAAATGGGAATATACTCGAGTATAGAATTAATGGAAATATAGAAAAAATAAGTGTATGACTTGTAAAATTTTAAATTGAAATAACTAGACCAAAATAAAAAGAGTTCGATATTTTGAAAATGAAATAAATACCCAAACTTGGATTATAAAAGAAATTGGAACTCAAGAAAAATTTGAGGAAGTGATTTTGTGATAAAAGTCAGATATTGAGTTATAGTGAACTAATTAGATAATTAATCAGTGGAATGAATGTTAGATGGAGTTTAACTTGGCTAAGTTAAAAATTGAATTGTTAGTTAAAAATGGAATTTTTAAATGAAACTTGAGTTGTAAATAAAATTCCATTTAGATGGTAAGCAGAATAAGTAAAAATTGGAAATGTGTCGAGTAAAATGGAAGTAGTTTGAAATGGTGATAACTCAAGTTATAAATTAATTCAATTAAAGCGTAAGTAAATTGATATGGCTTGGGATATTAAATAAATGGACTTGAATATGAAATTAAAATTGAAGTGAATAAATGAATGAACTGATTAATTAATTAGTAATTGAATTGGAATTCGATTAAAAGAAATCAATTTAAATAAAATGGATTTGACAACAGTGTGGTTATGAATGGGATGCAAGTGAATGGTTTGAATTTGAAGTGGAATAAAAAAGAAATATAAATTGAGTTGGAATCAATTTGAAATAGGATAAACTGAAATGATTATTTTATTAAATGAATATTACAAAATTTGCATAGAAAATTTGCCGTTCGATGTAAACGGAAGTAAATAAAAATCTATGGATTAAAAGAAGTGAATAAAATTGATTTTTAAATCACTTTAAAGTGGATATGCATTGTTTGGTATAAAAATAAAGAGATACAAGAAAATTGAGTTGTAAATCATTTCGAGTTGAATGAAATGGTACATGAATGGATTGAAAGTAATTTAACGAGTGATGGGACCTCAAAATTCCTTATAAATATTTGTTCGCATGCATTGTTATGAAATCTTTGTGTTTTAACCATTTGATTAAATGAAAGATTATTGAATTTCATGTTTTGGTAATTATAAGTTTAAAATGAGTAAGTACAGGTATCTAGAGGGATAGTTTGGCTAGATTGGGGTTACGTATTTGCATATGAAGTAAATGCTTGCTAAATAATGCTTAAAACGCTAAATAAGGTACGTTTTCAGATTAATACTGCGAAATGTATAAATATTGGTATAAATTTTTGTTTTTCGACCGTGTGGGTCGATGTATATATATCTATCTCTCTTGTCATATTGCAAAAGGTCCTCCATACAAAGGAGACTCTGCCAAAAAAAATTGAAAATTTAGTGTTAAAAAATTTTTGAAATATTTTTGTTAACGAAAAACTTGATTTCGGATTTGTATTTGAAATAAAGGATTTTGGCTTTAGGGTGGAAAACAATTGTTTGATTGAAAACTAAGAGATTAGAAATGTGAAATGTCAATTAAGCTAAGTGGGTTTTTAATAAGTAATGGGTTTGGAGCATTTTTCTGCCTTAGCAATTTCGAGGACGAAATTATTTTAAGGGGGAGGAATGTAACGACCTGGATTTTTCGATGGTAAATTGTGAAATTTAAATGGTTTCAAATATTGAATTTGAATTATATATAGTTTTTGGATATGAAAATTTGGGTTTTTATTTATAAATTAAATACGAAATTTAAATATTGCGAGTTATTGGATAATTTAATTATTGAATTTAATAATTGAATATTGGTTAAATTATCGTATCTTGAGTTTTAAGCCCGATAAAATAATTTAAAGGCTTATAAAATTTATATTAATAATATTGAAGACAATGCAACTTTTAAAATTGAATTTAAAGGTGGTTTGTTCAGTTTAAAAATATATCGTTTAAATTGGCATTCAAATAACCTTTCAAGGCATAGTCTAGGAATTTGACGAAACCCGTTCCGTTGGATCCGTAATAGTATATTATTGTCGGATTTCAAATTTCATAGCGTTTGGAGTTATTGTTTGATCGTACGGGATAAAAACGCGTTGAAATAAATATTGAACGTTCAATATAATAATTCGGTCCAAAAGTTATCTTCTCCATACGATCAAATTAAGACTCGAAACATTTTCCATTGTGTTCGGAATAGGGGTATAACATTATGAACGCCTAGAGGCATGCCTCGTTAGGAGATCAAAATTTTCAATTGTTAAAAGTTGAAATATTTATAAATAAAAAATAAATTATATCTGGTCAAAATCAAATCCTAGCCGCCTGGTTCGTTCAAATCACGTTCTTTTCAAATCATTCAAATCGTTTCCCCTTTCTTTCCCTTCTATTCAAATCATGTTTAAATCAAGTTGCAATTGTCTCCTTCTAGCCTTCTCCCTTACGATACTTTCACATTCCTCTTCGTTCTCAAATTCAAATTAACCTCTTTCATTTTCCTAAATCATTATCGATGGAACGGTAAAAAAAGAAATCAACACGCGATAACATCGCGACTTATTTGCTCGAACTCGAAGGCGTCGACCCGGGTAATGGGCAGTGGAGGTTGAATTCGCGGGGTGGCGACGTGCTGGCGGCGATGGCGCATGTCATGCTCGAGCATGGAAGCGTCGCGCGTCGAAGGGAGGCCGGACTCAAGTGATGGCGGCGACAGTAGGCGGCATGGAGGAGTTGCGTTCGTTTGAGCTGAGTTTGTCGCGTTCGAAGTTTGAGAATCTCAAGCTCGAGTTCTAGGTGCATGGGCAAGGTCGCACGAAGGTAGGAACGGGGAGGATCATCGCGTTCTGCAGCGTCGCAAGCATATTCGTGGGGTTTGGGCTGGGAATGGTAGTCGAAGTCGGAGGGTTAAGGATGGTGGTGGAGTTGAGTGACGGAGCGAGACAGTGAAGGTATATCTTGCTTTTTTTAATTAATTTTAATCAGAGAGTAATTAGTTTATCAAAAAATAATAATTATTATACCAATAATATTATAAAACTCGTATTTTGCTTACGAGGTTTAATCGAGGGGAAGCTATGCAGAAATATAAAAATTTTGGGACAGATTGCAACTTAAAAATCAAATGTGAGAATTTCTCACTCATTTGGATTGCCGTTTTTAAACTTAAATGTTTAAATTTAAATTATTGGATGTTGATCGGATTGATAAATTTATAATTATTTGTTGGATGACAATATATACATATGTAGTAGTATAAATATTAGTAATTGGAGTGATATTCTCGCATACTATACCGGATGAGACTCTATGCATCCGCATAATAGCAGATGACCCTATATACCGCGATATCGCCCTCGAAGTGGGATTGGTATTTTTATTATTGTCTAACATATGTGGATGCAGGAAAATAGGTTGGAGGAATCCAACTAGATTCCTCAAATATATTAGTATTTTTCATATATATAAAATGCTGGACCATTGTGCGTTGTAAATTTTAAATGATATAACGCCACGGAAATTAATTGTGGAAATATTAAATATCATAATATTATTTTAAAAAATTTAAGGAATTAAAAGGAGATTTTTTTAAAGTTAAAGTTTAGATATCGAAATTTAGGTTATTTAAAGGAGACTGTTTAAATAAGCAAAGATAGATTTTTGATCATACAAAACAATACGGGAAAAATATTTTAAATAGAGAATTTAAAATAAATTATACAAAGGAATTTTTAAAGACAGGATTTAAAAATGATATTTCGGAAATATGGAAGGAAATTGAATTTATAAAATGGAATTTTATTAGTGAGACTATTTTTAGTAAAAACTCAAGGAGTTGTAAAAATTTATAAAGAAGGTTTTAATTAAAAGGAAAGTGATATCAGGTGATAAATTGGAAATATAAAAATACAGGAAGAATTTTATATTTAAATATGGGAATATGGCAAAAAAAGTTAGTGGATACTATTTTTAAGAGGGGAGATAGCTAAAGAGATCGGAATGGAAATAACGTAATGGAAATCGAGAAATTTATAAATTGAAAATTTGGTTATTCGGATTTTAAAAATATATTTCTAACAATAAGTTAAGTTCTAATTTTAAAAAGGGAATTTTTATTTATTAAACTATGTAAATTTCAAAGTTAGTTGGTATTTAATATTTCTGAAGTGAATTTTTAAATACTTAGTATTTATTTTAATAAAATCCTAAACTTAAAAACCTGCTTTGAAAGTGATGTTATAAAAAGGTGTTTTCAATATTTTAAATAATTATTTGAATATGTCTTAAAAATAAATCATTATTATTTTCTTTAAAATACTTATTTTTATTTACATATGTGTGTATATATATAGAGTTTTGAAAGGGCTTAAAAATTTATTTACAAATCTTCTTGAGAGTTGAAAGAGTTATTTAATGGATGGGGCTTGTAAGAGAGTTCTCAAAGTGAAGTTTGGGAAAAAGTTAGAAAATTATGAAGTAGCTAAATAAAAGTAGGCTTCGGAAAATAAAATAGAATTTATTAAAAGAAGTGGAAGGGAAATTGGAATTATAAGTAAGTATATTGGCCTTGGAAATATAAAAGGGAAATTTATTAAGGAAATCCGGATTTGTATAATTCGTTATAAACTAGTCGAGGAATTTACAAATAAAATTTGCAAATGTTTTTGAGGAAAAATGTAGGAAATAAAAGGAGTATTTAACAAATGTTGAATACAAAATGGAGAGGGGAAATATTCTAAGTATTGGGGAGAGGTTGGAAATATTCCGTTATTAATATAAGTATTTAGAAACTGTTTTCAAATGTTGAGAAACTGAAAGTAATATCTTATAAAGACATTTTGAGATAAAGTTTGGAAATTATAATTAGGCCTGGTGATTTCTTTTGGATGAAAATTGATAGTTAAATAACCGACTATCAATTTTGGCCAATTGCATTAATCGTTTCGAAGAGACCGGGATCGGGTTTAATTATCCGAAAACCTCTTCTATTCGGTTTGAACATTACGAATGAATACCATGAAGATGATGAAGATGATGAATTGGTTTGTCCATATCCAGGACAACTTGTACGGGCGAATGCTATCAGAACATCGTCATTGCAGGATGATGAGCATTCTAAGTAAAACTGTTCTTGAAAGGCAACACTTAACCTTGAGCCTCATCAATTGGGGAGTGACTAAAACAGGAGAGATGCAGCAAGGCTAAGTGGGTCGCACCCAAGTTGGGTAACCTTTATAGATGTCCTTGGTAAACCTATCATTTATGGATATGGTTGTGCATGGAAGGAGCGCTCATGTGGTGGGGGTGGGAACACCCTGGGCGATAGCATATTTGGTCTATCCAGGTCAGGAGAAGGCCGGTCTTGTGTAGTACGGGATCCTGGAGTGGTCCTTGGTACATGGTTCTAGAGGTACTGTGGTGGGCGATACAGTAGTGGTCCAGTCAATCGATGGAATCCATTCTTCAATAAGCGCCTTATGGTTTTGATTGTGCCCAACTATGCTGGAACGTGAGATGTAAGCATTTCAGCTATTTTTTATTTACTTTCTATAGACACTATTATAATATCAGACGGATTTGATAAAAACGTTTTGGTTATCGTAAGGTAAAAACTCATCATGTTTTTTGTGACGAATGAGATACCTTTGTTTTCACAGGATTTTGGAGAAGTTAATAATTCAAATTGAGTGTGTTTTCTCACACTGGCTTTCCAGACTGGCTCGGTTGTTATTTTATTATAATGCTCGGGTCAGACCGAGTATTACATATTCAGGTTAAATGCAATGGAGTTCAAGAGACGAGCTGGAGGATTTCTGCATATATCACATACTTTTTTATTTCCGTTATGTGAGGACAGGTTATTATAACTGTCCAGATTGATCTATTGATTGTGTGCTCTGATTATTGTAAGTATAAACAGTTACAAATTCTTTGTAAAATATATTATCATATATTATATTTGTTGCACTACGATTGTGAGATTTTTCATTGTTGTTTCTTTTTTCTTCTACCTTTTCTTCTTTTACCTTTTCTTCTTCACCCCTAAAGAACTGGTATTTCCGACACTCGACTGTTGGGCATCTTATCCAATGAACATATTGATGTCGATTTTCGAGGGATGAAAATCCCCGTCCGTTACAAAGGATATCCAAATGTTCTAAATAACACATAATGTTCCCCCTCTATTTATTCTGAACAAATAGCCTTAACCATTGGTGCGGTATTGATAAAAATCGACATCGTCTCGCCATTGTTCTCGGTGAACTTTATGATTAAGCATTTAAGCCCATTATTAATTTTTTACTCATATAATTTATCTTGATTGATATTTCTATTCTTTTTATAACATAGAAATACCTTTATATTTCTAGGACTTTGATATATATTTAAATGCATATCTTCGTATGCATCTTTCAAATATCATTTTATTTTAAACCACCTAAGTTTTCATGAATATTTTAACTATTTCTTAAATTAACATATTTCTAAAAATACGATTTTTTTTCAATCCACTACTTTAATAAAAAAGTGTATGTCCACTTGTCTCGTTTGAATGTTTAGAAATCCCTATCAAGTACGTTGGTCAAACATCCACGACCAGAATCCTTAAAGCATCCAACGGGTTATTTAACACTCAAAATATATATTTCACAAATACTCTTTTGAAATGGAAAATACTTATATCTTGATATGCCTTAGTTCTTACATACTATAACAAACTTATAACATCACCTATAGGCATCTTATAATTACAATTTTTTATCCTTGTTTATTTTATACCTAAGAAATTCAATTTCCCTCATGGTAATATGAAAATACCACAAAATTCAATTATTAATCTTCAAGTTCGATCTGAAATTATCAAAGAATGACTCTTAGTTTAATTTAGATTATGACTAAGAATCGTATGCAAACAGACACCTAAATAAAAATCAATCACAAATCCATTAGATAATGTGTCCAGTGGAAACAATCTACTTGATTCTGCTGCGCGAATCTAACTCAAAAAGATTGATATTATGCTTCATGAGTTGGTAGATGGACTATGTATTACATCTTAACTTGGCTCGCGGGATTACCCTATACTAGAACGAGTGACTCAACCACCAGCCAATTGCACTTCTAGATTAGATAAGATTGGATCAAGGATTACTTACGAAGCACATGATTCGGTAATAGGAACATCAAAAAGTGGGAACAAAGGAAAATGTTCCTAGAACCCAAAAGGCGCTTTCTTTTTCTAAAGGGAATGATTCCTACTATCTGCTCCAAGAACTCCTAATAGCGGTCTCTAATACTTACCTAGGACAAGAATTGCGTCTGTATTATATCATAATTTGTTATGAACTCGACTCTAATAGATGCTGCACCCTGAGAACCACACTAACAAAGAATATTATAGTTAGTGTAGAGAATACGGTTGGATAAGAGCGACCGTCTATAATTTTATTTTAATCGAGCATCAATATGTCGATTAATATGCTATTTTTTCCATTGCGAGTGGAATCGACATATGCAATCCAAGCTTAAAATAAAACTACGTTGGCTAAAATAATAAGCCAGAACAATATATAATAAATACAAATCAAAGAATCATAGATTATATAATCTACACAACAAAACACAAGTATATATAAGCTAATCAAATCGAATAGATACAAAATATCAAATACAAGGCTGTGCTCAAAATGATCCATATAGTACATTTGTACTACATCTTATGAAATAAATATGTACACAAAAGAATCTAGGCTCAATAATAGACATAACACTATATGAATGTAACAACTAAAAATTTAACCCATAATAATTAACTTGTTAATTAATTAAATAATAAATTAACTTTGCGAAATTATCAAAATTAAGCCACGGAAGTTGCACCATTGTGTCCGTAGTAATTTTTAGTCAATTTCCATATATAGAAGGTCAGAAATCGAGCTAATATGACCAAGTTATAAGATAAACAAAATAACTAGAAATAAAACTATATATATTAGGTTGATTGGCCAGGTCGACCTGGGAAAGAGGGTGGTCGACCGCTCGATCTACCCACCTTGCATTTTGGCAGGCGAATGAACAAAATTCGTTCGAACGAATTAGAGGCTACCGAGCACAACATTCACTTCCTTTATTTCGATCTGGTCCCTCCGTTTCTGTATCTGATGGCCCTTATTCAGCCTATGATGTCGTTGCATCCTATTCAATTTCAAAATCAAATAGTCTGAGATCCACTTCCACACCTATAAATAGACCCCTAGACCTGACACTTTTTCTCATTCTAGGTTTTCTCCAATTGGGTTCACCTTTCTAGGAAAGCCCTAAATGGAATAATTTTTAAAAATGAGAAAATCATTATAAATTAAATTATTTTACAACTCCAAGTGCATCCGGGAAGACCAAAGGAAAAGTTTAGGACCGGAGGTGAGTGATTGTAATTATTTGAAGATTTCTTTCAGTAATTTAAAATAATAGGGTTTCCAATAGTTGTAGTTTTACTACGATTTTTGGAATAGCCTTTTCAGTAATTTATTTACAGTTTTTTGAATTATTTTCAATTTATTTCCTTTCAACTATTCTTTTCAGTAATTTTAGTTTATTTCTGTTAATTATAGCTTTTCCCTTTTTTACAGTTTATTAACAGCACTTTAGTTTATTTACTGTTATTTTTACATTATTTACATCTTTTTTCTATGCTTTGAAATTTCTTCTATTTCCAATTTTTTTATTCTTTTTCTTCACATATGGATTGGATAGGATTAATGCGAGTATGGATTAAATTGTAAGAAAACTGAAATAATGGAACATAATATATAAATTTCATAGACTGTAATATAAATGGAATTTGACTGAAATTATGCCTAAATATGACGTTAATTGGACTGAATTAAAATGGTTGGCCCTGTATAACCTAGAATTGTAAGTAAAAAGAATAAAAAATGAAAGATGCTTATTTTCACACTTTGACCTTGGGATAAGTAATAAGCATGATTATAACATAGGTTATAATAAGAAAAAGAACTGGATGAGGCTTATTTTAAGAATTAGGATAAATTAATAAGCAAAGATAGTAAAGATAATAACAAAGGCTTATTTAAAATAATTTATCTGAGTTAATAAGCAAAGAAGAAAGTGGACCTATACCCAATAGCATTCCCTATTAGACAAAACGATGGTCTCACATTAGCCTGAAGCGATATGAAGGCATGCTTATTCTATAAAGGGCAGAAATTGGTCAATTAGAAGTCCAAATCACGGGGGGTTTGGACAAGGGGCGCTACTAGATATTGTTTAGATGAAGGGCAAGTACCAACAGCATTTCCCCTATATATTCTATGGATACATGGTGATCTCATATTAGCCTAAAGTGGGATGAGGGGCACGCTTATGCTTGATATTGAGGTAATAAGAAGACCCAATAAATGGAGAAAAATGTAGCATGGGCATGGTGGCAGTTACACGTGCAACTTCCATTTGGGTGCACAGTAATAGCTATGAGTTTCAAGCGCTTCGTATGAGTGTCTTTCGTAGACATAATTGCCTTTTGTGTAGGGAGCTATATTTGTCGTGTTAGCCATAGTAACATTTTGTGTAGAGAATTTTATAGCGGTTGGTTGGAAGAAAGGTATTATCGAGTAGCAGGCCGATGGAAAGGGTAGAATTAGGGTTATATCCTATTAAAGGACTAGGAATTCAGCCTAATCAAAGTCGAACTCAAAGGCAAGTGCACGAAATCAAAAGTTAGCCTATCATATAAATCGAGCAATATTTAATAGTACTTATTTCCAATTTATCTCTTTCCTATTTCCTTTGTCATCCTTATTCATGCTAGAATTGTTATAGAGTCTATTATTTTATCTCGCTTAAAGATTTTAGTAACTACTATCATTCACCAAACTTTTAGTCTGACCCAGTCTATTTTCCCCTTTTCCTCCCTTAGGCAATCAAGGAGGAAGTCGGTAGGTTGTTGTAGCTTGGAGTTCTCTTGGAGGAGATTTCTTATATGTACTTCTTTTATTTCAGTTTTAGTTCTTATGTTGTACTGGTACTATAATTAGGGATAATTGTACTATGATTTAATGGAGACTATGGTTTTTGATTAAAGACATATATGGGTAGTTTGACATTTGAAGTATTTGATATGTGATGGCTTTTTATGAAGTTTGGTTTTGAACAAAATGTTATAATTATTTCTGTTGTGTTATTATTATTATTTAATTTTTGTCTTATGAATCTTAGTCTCTGCTAGTCTTAGTCATACCCACAATGCACCACATCTTTTACTGTGTCCTCTCGGATATGCTAAGGGATGAGGGGTATTTCACTTGGTATCAGAGCCTAGGGTTACAGATTCCAATAGTAAAGTATTTTCTTCAAAATAACTTGTTTTAAAGGTATTTTCAGAAAAGAACTTTTAAAAATAATTTTTAAGTATAAAAGAGTTTTTATAAAAATCCCTCCATAAGTCCAATTCAATTTCCCTTTGACGCACTTTCCTAAACTACCTTTTTATTTTTGGAGAATGGTCGATGCCTCGAACCTTCCCGAGGGCATTCCAGTCCCAGCCAAGTTTTGTAGGTACTTACAAGCCACGACTCCATAAATGCCTGGGCCTATGCCCAATCCTGCACCAACGGGTGGGAATCTCATCAACCCACCTACCGTCATCAATTTCTCTAAGCTTTAAAGATTTTGCTAGTTTGGGCAGGAAGACTATTTTCGGGAAGGAGACATTTATGGAGGCGAGAGCATGGCTTAGGGACACGGAGAGAAATTTTGGTCTTTTGGGATTCGATGGACAATAGCGAGTTCAACTTGCCGCTTGGCAACTGAAGGGTGAGGCATCTTATTTGTGGGATGTGATCGAGTTGGAGGGGAGGAATATTACTTGGGATAGATACAGGGAGTGACTCGATAGGAAGTATCTATCTCAGGCAGAAGAGAGTGTTCAGTTGGAGAGGTTTAACAATTTAAAGCATGGGAGTTTGTCTGTTAAGGAATACATTAGTCAATTCAATGAGCTATTGCGGTTTGGTATGGATTTGGTGAACACACATCATAAGAAAGCTATAAAGCTTACGAAGGGATTGAATCAACCCCTTCAGGGATTACTGCTGACTCATGTACCGATGGGAGCTATGTATGAGTCTTTAGTCGAGATGGCGCTTATGTCAGATACGATTAAGGAGGGAGAATCTAAAGAGGAGGTTAAGTTTGAAGGTCCAAAGAAAGAAGTGGTGTGAAAGGAATAAGAAGAAGAAGAAAGATGATGGTCCTCAGAAGAAGATTAAGAAAGGAATAAAGTGCCATGGTTATGGAAGGCTGGACATATGGTCAAGGATTGCTAGAAGGAGAAGATGAAGGGTAAGTGTTATACTTGTTGGCAGCCCGGTCATAGGAGTAGGAGTTGTCCAGGGAGTAAGTGCATCAATCGTGCAGTTTTGGGCATTAGACGCATCACCTTCCAGTAGCATTCCGGATAGAGTTAGGAAAGTCACGGTTGAAGGTTTGATTTCTATATCTGATTTTTCCATTCGGACTTTATTTAATTCTGGAGCATCACACTCTTTTATCTCTAGCTCTCTAGTAAATTGTATGCACTTGGACCTATTATTAATAGTAGACCCCTTTATTGTTTCAAACCTCATAGGAGGATCGGCACACTTATCTATGGTTTATAAGGGTTTGAAAATCTTTATCCTAGGCGTAGAGTTTGACTGCGACGTCTATGTTTTGGGACTCTCGGGGTATGGGATGATCTTAGGGGCGGATTGGCTATCCACATACGGAGAAATTTTAGACTACGATAGGAGATTCGTTAGACTTGAGAGTTGTAGTGGTAGGACTCTAGAGGTATCTTGTGACCCGTAAGGGTCAGTCATTTTGAGTTTTCTATATTCCCTCGTTTCATCGTCATTGGAGTTGCATTCGGTTCCTGCCATCAGAGATTTTGCAGACGTCTTTGAGGATGTTAGGGTACTACCCCCAAAGAGAGAGATTGATTCAGGATTTATTTGGTCGAGAACGCTAAGCCAGTAGTATTATCTATGAGGCACATGGAACCTAGGGAGAGAAATGAATTGAGCAAGCAAATTCGTAAGCTTTTGGAGAAGGGATTCATAAGAAGGAGCATATCGGAGTGAGGAGCACCGGTCGTCTTCGCCAATAAGGAGGGTGGTTCTCTCCGACTTTGCATGGACTATAGGGAATTAAATAAGCTCACCAAAAAGAACTGATATCCACTTCTTAGGATTGATGATCTCTTTGACCTGTTGGTAGGTTCTTCGATTTTCTCTCGGCTTGATTTAGCCACGCGATTCCATCAGCTTAGAGTCACTGATGAAAGTATAGATAAGACTGCCTTTAGGACACCAAAAGGATTCTTTGAGTGGTTGGTTATTCCATTTGGGCTAACCAATGCCCTCGCCTATTTCGTTTATTTGATGAGCCGCGTCTTTAGGGATGTCCTAAATAAGTTTGTGGCAGTATTCGTGGATGATATTTTGGTATTTTCCAAGAATATGAATGAGAATGATGTTCATTTAGAAGAAATTATTCGTACGCTTCGTAGTCATCATTTAAGAGCCAAGTTTTCGAAGTATCATTTTTGGAGGGAGGAATTTCATTCCTTGGGGCATATGGTCTCGAAGGAAGGTTTGGCTATTGACCCCGCCAAGATAATTGTAGTGCAAGATTGGAAAGCCCCTAAGAATGTTATCGAGGTTAGGAACTTCCAAGGAGTGGCTGGCTACTATAGGAAGTTCATTAGAGACTTTGTCATGATTTCAGCGCCACTTACACGTCTTATTAAGAAGGATAAAGCTTTCGTGTGGTATGTGGATTGTGAGGATTCCTTCACAAGGCTTAAGAGAGCCCTTACTAGTGCACCAATGTTAGTTTTACCCAACGGAGCTAAGCCTTGCATTGTATACACTGATGCATGCGGAATGGGTCTACGAGTGGTGTTAATGCAAGAAGGGAGGGTATTGTGTTATCGTAGTAGACAGTTGAGGACGCATGAGAAGAACTACCCTACCCACGATTTGGAGTTGGCTGCCAAAGTTTTTGCACTCAATTCTTGGAGAAACTATTATCTTGGAGAGAGGATTGAGCTTTTTACCAACCGTAAGTCTTTGAGGTGCTTATTTTCGCAAAAGGATTTGAACTTGAGGCAACAAAGGAGGATGTAGTTTTTAGCCTCGTATGATTTTGAGATAACTTATACCCATGGCAAGGGTAATTTGGTTGCACATGCATTGAGTAGAAAGAAAGCAATCTTTAGTCCTTTGTTCGTAGAGTGGAAGGGCTTGGAGTTAATTTCTACTTTTGATTTTAAGCCCTCTAGGACACTACTCCTGGATTATTGGCGACATCAGAGGTGAGGCCTATCCTTATGGATCACATTGGCTCGAGGCAACAGGAGGATTCATAGTTCATGGACATTATGGATAGGATCGGCCGAAGAGAGGTCTCAAGACATCTCCAACGCTATTCCATTGATAGTTGAGGGTGGCTTAGGAGAGATAGGAGGCTTTGCGTTCCACACGCCAGTGACTTGTTGAGAGCAGTTTTGTAAGAGGCGCACCATTCCCATACGACTATTCATCTGAGTGGTGATAAAATGTATCGAGATATAAAGAGAATGTACTATTGGGGTGGTATGAAGAAGGCCGTCGCGGAATTCGTAGTTAAGTGTCTCATATGCAAGGGTAAAAGCATAGCAGCAGAAACCCGATGGATTACTTCAGCCCTTAGACGTGCCGGAGTGGAAGTGGGATAGTGTTTCTATCGATTTAATTGATGGTTTATCCCGTTCTAGGAAAGGGAACACTAGCATTTGGATGATTGTTGATAGATTGATAGAGAGTGCTCACTTCATCCTAGTTAAGAGTAAGCATGTGGTTTCATATCTGGCATCCTTGTATATCCGAGAGATAGTCCGTATGCAGGAAGTTCCTTCTAGCATTGTTAGTGATAGAGATCCCATTTTCACTAGTGAGTTTTGGAGAAGCTTACAAGAGGCACTAGGGACGCAACTTAGGTTGAGTATGACCTATCACCCCCTAGACTGATGGTCAAACGGAGAGGGTAAATAAGGTGCTTGAGGATTTTCTACGGATGTGCATTTTGGACTATGGAGGTACTTGGTAGGAGCATCTTCCGTTAGTTGAGTTCGCGTATAATAATAGTTACAAAACAAGTATATCAATGGCACCATTTGAGGCTTTATATGGGAGACCTTGTAAGTCCTCATCTTGTTAGGCAGAGTCTACGAAGAAGTTATTGCTTGGACCCAATATGGTTAGGGATACCTTTGAGAAGGTAGATTTGATTCGGAAAAGGATGAAGACAGCTCAAGGCAGACAAAAATCTTATGTGGACAAGCAAAGGAGAGACTTAGTTTTTATCAAAGTGTCCCCGCTTAGGAAGGTGGTAAGATTCAGATCAAATGGAATGTTAGCCCCTAGATTTGTTGGACCATTTCCTATCACATAGAGATTTGGGAAGATGGCTTACCGAGTAAGGCTACCTGATAGGCTAGCTGGAGTGCACGATGTTTTTATTGCTTTGCACTAGCAAAAGTGCTTACATAACTCGGCGAAGGTTGTGGAGCCTACTCAGTTGGAAGAGATGGAGGTAGAAAAGGAAGCTTCAGTTCGGCATATCCCTACAAAGATTGTAGGAAGAGACATCAAGCGACTAAGGAATAAGGAAGTTCCACTGGTGAAGGTGCAAAGGGGAAATGATATTGCAAACGCCACTTGGGAAGAAGAAGAGAAGATTCGTACTTCCTATCCTCATCTTTTGATAGTAAGTTCTAGAATTCCTTTTTTTTCTCTCCATCCTTAGATTTGAACAAGTTCTTTCCTTTATTACCCTTTGGAAGGGTAGAGCTTAGGGTTTAACCTATGGATGGTAGGATTATATGTGAACATGTTAATAGAACATGTTATGAATGATGTATGCTAGTGATTGTAAGTGTTTGCTAGTGGATGCTATGAACACATGTAGGTACACTATGCACTATTATTCCTTAGCGATCAGCCTAACTAGGACACTAGAGCATATGCATATGGATGTGTGCGCATTTTCGTTTTATTTCCATGGTTTTATAAATGGATGTTTATCACTTGATTGTTGCATTTGGGTGTTGTTTGTAGCACACATATAGAGCTATCAGTTATCATTAGGAAATTTTGCATTCATTTGGATACATGGCATGGACACGATTGCATAAGAGGAGGTCAACTGAATCAGTAGACCACCTAATCTTTTGCATTAGTTAGGAACATTTACACTACAGTTATTGCATAAGTATCATAAATTGCATTAGAAGATCTTAAGGACAATGGATAAATGGTTGATGATTGAGTAATTGGTTGTAGAATTGGCTGAAAACATTTAGTACATTCTTTTATCCTTAGAGATTTCGGGATGAAATCCCTTAAGGAGGGGAGAATGCAACAACCCAAAATTTAACCCACAATGATTAATTTTTTAATTAATAAAATAATAAAAAAGTTTGTGAAATTATCAGAATTAAGCCATTAAAGTTGCACCATCGTGTCCTTCGTAATTTTCGGGGCAATTTCCAAAATAGAATGTCAGAAACCATGTTAATATGATCAAGTTATAAAATAAACAAAATAAACAGAAATAAAACGAAAAAAAATATGGTCAGGTCGACTGGCCGGTCGGCCTAGGCAAGAGGACAATCGACCGCCCGGTCGACCCGCCTTGCATTTTGGCAGGCGGACGAACGTAAATTCATTCGAACGAATTAGAGGCCACCAAACACGTCATTTGCATCCTTTATTTCGATCCCGTTTCTGCATTTGATGGCCTCTATTCAACCTATGACGTGGTTGATTCCTATTTAATCTCCAAATCCGACGATCAGAGATCCACTTCCACACCTATAAATAGATCCCTAGACCTAACATTTTTTCTCATTCTAGGTTTTCTCCAATTGGGTTCACATTTCCAGGTAGGACCCTAAACGAAATAATTTTTCCAAAGGAGAAAATAGTTATAAATTAAATTATTTTATAACTCTAAGTGGATCTGGGAAGACCAAAGGAAAAGCTTAGGACCGAAGGTGAGCGATTGTAATTATTTTAATATTTCTTTAAGTAATTTAAAATAATAGTGTTTCCAATAGTTGTAGTTTTACTATGATTTTTGGAATAGCCTTTAAAGTAATTTATTTACAATTTTTTTTGAATTATCTTCAGTCTATTTCTTTTCAGCTGTTCTTTTCAGTAATTTTAGTTTATTTCTGTTAATTATAGCTTTTCCATTTATTTATAGTTTATTTACAGTATTTTAGTTTATTTACTGTTATTTTTACGTTATTTACATCTTCTTTCTATACTTTGGAATTTCTTCTATTTTTAGTTTTTTTATTCCTCCTTTTTCTTTGCGTATGGATTACAGTAGGATCAACGCGAGTATGGATTATATTGTAAGAAAACTGAAATAAAGGAAGATAACAAGTAAATTTCATAGGATGTAATATAAGTGGATTTGGACTGAAATTATGCCTAAATATGACGTTAATGAGACTGAATTAAAAAGGTTGGCCTAGGTATAATCTAGAATTGTAACTAAAAGAGTAAAAGATGAAAGAAGCTTACTTTCACACTTTTACCTTGGGGTAAATAATAAGCATGAGTAGGTTATAACATGAAAAAGAACGGAATGTGGCTTATTTTAAGACGTAGGATAAATTAATAAGAAAAAATAGTAAAGATAATAACAAAGGCTTATTTAAAATAATTTATCTAAGTTAATAAGCAAAGAAGAAAGTAGGACCTATACCCAATAACATTCCTTATTAGACAAAACGATGGTCTCACATTAGATTAAAGCGAGACGAGGGCACGCTTATGCTAAAAAGGGTAGTAATTATTCGATTAAAAGTCCAAATCATGGAGGATTTGGACAAGGGGCGCTACAAGATATTATTTGGATGAAGGGCCGGTACCAACAACATTTTCCCTATAGATTCTATAGACATATGGTAATCACACATTAGCTTGAAGTGGGATGAGGGGCACACTTATGTTGGATGTTGAGGTAATAAGAAGACACAATAGGTGGAACAAAAGGTAGCACGGGCATGGTGGCAGTTACGCATGCGACTTCCATTCGGGTGCTCAGTAATTGCTATGAGTTCCTAGCACTTAGTATGAGTGTCTTTCAAAGACATCATTGCCTTTTGTGTAGGGAGCTATATATGTCGTCTTGGCCACAGTAACATTTTGTGTAGATAGTTATATATCGGCTAGTTCATAGAAAGGTATTATAAAGTAGCAGGCCAATCAAAAAGGGTAGAATTAGGGTTACATCCTAATTACAAGACTAGGAATTAAGCTTAATCAAATTCCAAATCAAAGGCAAGTGCAAGTAATCAAAAGTTGATCTATCTTATAAATCGAGCAATATTTAATCGTACTTATTTCCAATTTATCTCTTTCTTATGTCTTTTATCATCCATATTCATGCTAGAACTGTTGTAGAGTCTATTAGTTTATCTTGCTTAAAGACTCTAGTAATTACTATCGTTCATATGAATTTAGTCTGACCCACCTCGCTATTTCTCCCTTTTATCCTCTTAGGTAATCAAGGAGGAAGACGGTAGGTTGCTGCAACTTGGAGTTTTTTTGGACGAGATTTCTTGTATGTACTTCTTTTATTTTAGTTTTAGTTCTTATGTTGTACCGGAACTATAACGAGGGATAATTGTACTTTGATTTAATGGAGACTATGGTTTTTGATTAAAGACATATATGGGTAGTTTGACATTTGAAGTATTTGGTATGTGATGAATTTTTATGAAGTTTGGTTTTGAACAAAATGTTATAATTGTTTTCGCTGTGTTATTATTATTTAATTTCTGTTTTGTGAATCTTAGTCTCTAATAGTCTTAGTTATATCTATAACGCACCCCATCTTTTAGTGTGTCCTTCCGGGTATGCTAAGGAATGTGGGGTGTTTCAATGAATATGTACACATATACGAGATGAAGATAAGATGAATGATACCTCACTTGGCTCAGGTATAGCTCTTGTTTTAATCATATCAACCTGACCCGAGGAGGCAGGGCTGCGTTCATACCTCATACAGTATCGTTCGCCAAACCATCCTACTTCGTTCTGGATTCTCCACCACGTATGCGGTTGTTAAAGTGGTTTTTGGTTTTGGCAGAAAGTGACAATATACGATCCTGGTCTCTTTAATAACCAAATGCTTAGTTCACCCCGTGGTCATTTTATGAAATCACTTTTATAAACATTTAAACAAAATCTCAAGTTACAAACTTAAAACAAAATTAAATATTCAACTTCAATTTTAATTAATTTTGAAAATATTCACTTAATCGCGTTTAATCAAAATTAAGTTGCAAGTTATAGAATCATATCTTTTAAAATCTCAAAATAAATAAGTTTCAAATCAATTCTTATTTAAATTGAATTCTTAAAAAAATTAAATAACAAATCAACTTTAATTTATTTTTCCAACTTTTATTTATTAAAGTTATCACAAAATCTATTTTCAAAATATTAATACGAATTTTAAATAAATATTTTAACCATATTTTATATACATTAGTTAAACTAAATTTTATTGCATTAAATTTTTATTTAATTAAATCTTATTATTAAATTTATTTTATATTAAATCTTATTTTATATATATTTAAAAATAATAAAATTATAAGTAAAATCTTAAAATTTACATTTCTCAAAACTTAACTTATAAATTTAAAATTTTCGAACGTAGAATTTAAAAATCAAAAATTTTACACACGTATTAAAATTAAAATCTTTATATTATATTTTAAAAATCAATATTTAGTAAAACACATATATTTTTCAAAATTTTGGAATCGTTTTAAAAATAGACCAACAGTGTCTGTATATAGTTTTGTATCCTAGGGTCAAATGATACGGATATTTATCATTTCAATCCGCAATAATTTTGATTTTACGGGTCTATATCATTTCAACCCGCAATCCTAAAATTTCAAAAATTAGTAAAATTGCTTGGGTGTATCATTTCAACCCAAAATGATTTTCTCTAATCTATAAGATCATTCGGGTAAGTATCATTTTAACCCATAGTGATTTTCCTAACTAAAATGAAACTTGTAGTGCGAGAACAATAGAATAGAAACAAAAAAATAGCATAACATATCAATTACGAGCATGGATCATAATTAACAATTCAAAATATTATATGTGTATATGTATAGACACACGCACGCATATCATAATTAACAATTCAAAATATCAAAATATTATATGTGTATATGTGTGTATATATACATTCTTTTTTATATATAAAGAGGAAGAGAAGAATAGGGATGGTTTCGACCGTAGGTGGAAGCAAGGGGTGTTGCATGGGTTACTGTATGGAGGGGAAGGGTGGTGCGGGTTCAAGGAAGAGGTGGAAAGTCTTTTAGGACGGGTGTGGTAGACATGGATGCAAGGCCGAGGAGTTTGGCTAAGGGATGCGGCTATTGGGTGCTTGGGGCTGTGCTCGGCTAGGAAAGGACAGAGGCGGTGAAGCAATGGAGGGGTGAATGGCGAAGGGTGGAGGAACGAGGCTGACTGGAGGGCCATTGGAGGGAATGGCAAGTGGAGGGGAGGGCTGTTCGGTTGGAGATGGTTGCGGTGGAAAAGTGGTTCGGGCGGAGAGAGGGAGGTGGTAGTTGAGAGCTGAAGGGTGGAGGGAGGTGGAGAGGCGACGAGTTGTGGTGAGGTTCGGTAAAAAGCCAAGTGGTGAGTTCAGGTGGGGAGAGGCATCATAGGTGAAGGTGGGATCGAGTAGAGTGCAACGGTGGGATGGGATGAGCAGCCTCTCAATATATACCAACTTATATTTTTTATATGCAAGCATAGAAACGAAAATAGTGGAGAAGAGAAAGAATGGGAGCAAGGAAATGAACCAGTGTACAAACGAATCAACAAATATATTGAAATGGTAGGAATAGTAAAAGTCTAATACGTTGAATTCAGGAAATATAAAAGCTAATGACTATTTTTTTCTCCCTGTGAACAATTGAAAGGACACAAAGAAACACAAAAGGCACAAAATGGGTATAGATATAGCTAACGTTCTGCAGATTTCGCCGCGTATCGGACACCGAAATACACAAATGAATAAACTGTGGAGATCAGTGCGATGAGATGAACAAGATGGCACGCTGATACCAGCGACATGTCCTACCCACCAAAACTCCATTTTCGCTACCGAAAATGCTACTAAATCACCGAAAATAAGATAAATGGAGCTAGAGCAGCCCAAATTTGGCAAAACGAATTATGACATCTCACTCCAGAAAATGGTCTGCATTTTTCTTATGTAAAAACATTTAGATTTTGAAAATATTTTATTTGCATCAAATTTACTGATTTGAAATTGAAATTTCATAACTGAAAAAACTTACATATTTTTCAATAAAATCTTCCACTTGCTATGTTAAAATAGATGTATTCCAAAAATCAATTTTTCGTTGCAAAAATTTTATTGTTTATTTTCATGAAATTTTATAGTTAATTACATTATTTAAATTGTTAAAATTTTCAGGTCATTGCATTCTCCCCCACTTAAAAATTTTCGTCACGTAAAAGGAACAATATAGGAGAATAGAAGCAAACAGAAATATACGATAAATTCAAACGATTAGTACCCGAGACAAACAGTTCAGGATTCGAAGCACACATGGATTCCTCGGTTTCTCAGGTACAATCCCGATCATCTATACTCCACTATACTTTGACCAGATTGATAGATTTCCTCCTAATTTGTTTCGTACATCTATCGACAATATGAAGTGGCTTCCTCTTGATAGTTTAATTTGGCTCAACATCCAAATTCTCTAATAAAGCAGGCTGAACAATCAAGAATGGACCATGCAGATATTTGTGAAGGTGAGATACGTGTAACACGTTATCCACACCCGATAGCTTCTCTGGCAAATCCACTCTATAAGCCAAAGGATTAACTCTTTCCAAGATTTGTGGGATTGCTGCAACCCCTTGAGATTCCCATTTGGAAGTGGTATACTCTTTCCAAGACTTTACCAGAATAAAATGAGCTGATTTGGTCAATCGATTGACAACTACCCATATACTCTCGTTACCCCTTATAGTCCTTGGTAATCCATCAATAAAGTCCATAAAAACCTGATTCCACTTCCAAATGGGAATCTCAAGGGGTTACAGGCAGTCAACCTTAACCTGTTGACAAGTGGCACATCTACTAACATAAATGGAGATATCTAGCTTCATACCACTACATCAATACAACTTATTTATAATTTGAAACATCTTCGTGACACCTAGATGAATAGTGAGTCAGGACTGATGATTCTCCCTAAGTACCTCTTGCCTTAATCCATCGAAATTCGAAAAACAAATTCGTTTATTAACCCTCAGAACTCCATTTTGCTCACTTTGTGCTCCTAACTCACTCTAGTTATCACCTTCCCTATTTTAAATATTCTCCTTCATGAGCTTAAGCATCTCATCTTCATCCTATTTGGCTACGATACGATCCATTAGAGATGAAGAAGCTACAATCTGACATAACATGGCTCTCTTTCGACTTAGGGCATCGGCCACAACATTTTCTCTCCAGTGAGTGTAGTTGATGTCGAGGTCATAATATGCTAAGAACTCAAGCCGTCTAACCTACCTTTGGTTCAAATCCTTTTGGATGAAAAATACTTAAGAGACCGATGATCCGTAAAGAGCTTAAACTTAGTTCCTAAAAGATGATGCCTCCATAACATCGAATAAAACACAACAGCTAGAAATTGCAAATCATGAGTGTCATAGTTAGCTTCATGAAGCTTCAACTGACCACTGGCATAAGCAACGACCTTCTTATCCTGCATCAAGACAGCACCCAAACCTTCTTGACTAGCATAAGTATAAACCGATAATCCTTCACTCCCATTCGAAACGGTGAGAAAAAGATTAGAGGTAAGCTTTTGCTTTAATTCATTAAATGAAACTTCACACCTATCACTCCAAACAAACTTAGCATTCTTATGAGTCAAAGCTGTAAGAGGGGCAGCTATTCGAGCAAAATTCTCAATGAATCTTCGATTATAACCGGCTAGGTCTATAAAGCTACGAATATCGAAAGGAGTTTTAGGTGTCTCCTAATCCTGGAAATAGAATAAGGTGGATATGCTCAAAGGAAGATAATACAATTAAATTTCAAAAGAGAAAAGGTGGATAGACTTACAATAGTCACGGTGACCTTAACTGGGTCAATCGAGACTCCATTTTCTTAGATAATGTGCCCATAGTATCAGACTTCATCCCTCCAGAAATGGCATTTAGAAAATTTGGCTTTCAATTGATGAATCCTAAGAGTTTGGAGAAAATACCTCAAATGAGATTCATGCTCCTTCTCTGACTTAGAAAAGACGAGAATATCATCAACGAAAACTAGGACAAACTTGTTGAGAACATCATGGAAAATGCGATTCATAAGTTCAATAAAGAAGGCAGGAGCATTGGTTTATTCAAAGGGCCTAACTAACCATTCATAGAACCCATTCTCTGTTTGCTGTCCAGGGAATGCTCTCCTTTGCTATACAAAGCTGGTGAAAACCAATGGCAAGATCTAGCTAAGCGAATACTTTAGCTCCGTAGAGCTGATCGAACGTATTATTGATACGAGGTATAGGATATCTACTCTTAAGAATAAGCTTGTTCAGCTCTCTATAATCAACACAAATCCTCAAAGAACCATCACGTTTAGAGACAAAGACCACAGCTGCTACCCATTCTAAAAAACTCTGCCTAATCAAACCCTTGGAGTACAGATCTTCAATCTGCTTCTTTAACTCGATTTTCTCTCTATGTGCCATCTATCTAGGAGAAAGAACAACAGGTCGGGCTCCAGGAATAAGATCGATGCAGAATTCAATTTCCCACTTAGGAGGTAGAGAAGTGACTTTACCGAAAACATCGGGAAAATCACAGACTATCGAGATGGAGTCAAGATTACTAGGCTGAGAATGAAGAAAAAAGATAAAACTGTCTGCATAATCCTGAGGCATTCGACATTCGATCATAAGAGAAGTACCCCGGTTGTCTACTAAAAGAAACGGTTTAGGCTTTGCAAAAAATAACTGCATCATAAAACTTTAACCAATCACCCACAAGTAAGATATCAAATGCATCAAAACCAAGGACGTAGAAATCTTCGATGAATCGACGTTGGTTTTAAAGGAGTTTCACCCCTTTACAAATCATATTAAGGTTGGTGGGACCACCAATAAGATTAGTCGCACATAAGGATGAAGTTGCCAGTTGAGGTTGCAAGATGTGCTCAAATTTATTATAAAGATCAACAGAAATAAAGCTATAGGATGCTCCAGTATCAAAAAGAACACAGACAGGAAAGTCATGCAAAGAAAAGGTGCCCTGGAGAGTACCTTGAGTATCACTATCAGAAGGAGTGGAAGAGGTCATGGCAAAGACTCTAGATGTCTAGCCTATCTATTGAGTGGAAGAGTCCTTCTTGAAGTGACCTGGCTACAGAAAAGGTGACAAAGGTTATTCCTGGTCGTCTGGGCTGGAGGAATAGCGGCTTCGGCAAAAGAAGGACAGTTGTTAGCATAATGACCCTTCTGGTTGCACTTGAAACAAGTGATGGAAGGTAAGTCAAGAGATCGCTTCTGAGAAGAATAACCAATAACCTGAAAATTCTACCATTTCTTCTTCTACTGATGAATTTAGGGCTCCCTCTTCTTCGAACTATTGGAATTTCCCTGAGATGCTGACACAACCTATTTTTCTTTGGAATTAGGGTTCTTAAATCTGGTGGCCATATCCATAAGAGAAGTGAAGGTGCCATGAACATGACTAAGCAAATGCTCATAATACTCTGGGCAAGCACCATGAATAAACTTCTCATTCTTCTTGAGCGGTGTATCAATCAAACTAGGCCCAAACTTAGATAACTCATCGAACTTCCTCTCATACTCTACAAAAGTCATATCCCCTTGCACAAGGTCCGTAAATGCCCCATATAACTGAGACTTTCCGGCTTCGGGCATCCACATAGCCACAAAAGCATCCTTGGAAATATGGATCTAAGATAAAGATAAAGTTCAAGGAGAGATTCCAAAGAGATAACCTAGAAAAAGGACAACTAAAGATCTCACCTAAACTGCTGCCAAGTGATATCTGCCTCGATAGTCAGAGCAGTAATAGATTCTCTCCAATCCTGAGCAGACTCCTGCAACAGCCAAGAAGCTAACAGACGCATCTGAGCATCAATGATCTAATGTCTGGAGAAAATCCTCTCTAAACTCTTCAACCACTGCCGAGCCTCAATGATACTCTCTGCTCCAGTGAAATTGGTACCACCAAGCTACGAGTACTCCTTACAAAGAGTGGTGAACTTAACCGGCTAAGCTGGTGGAACAGGAGCAAAAACCGATAGTGCGGGGGAATTCCACGACCCCTTCCACGAACATTCCTACTGTTACTCATTTGGAAAGGACAAGAATAGATTTTAGAACAAAGGTAAAGTTCCATAATTCAAAAGAAGTCCTAATCAAAGAGAATCCAAACTAAGAATTTCAAGCTCGAAAGAAGATGATTCTATAATTAATTCTACTCATTCTAGGGTATCACTACCCTATCTCTAATGAGTTTTTACTCCATAAGCTAATTTTTTCCTAAACCAGAGCTCTAATATCAACTGCAACGACCCATCATTTTAAGCCATTCAAATCGACAATAATCCTCACATGTCGGACTTGAATTGCACAAAAAAAACAAATTGTTGTTTATATTTGGCAAACATAGCATATACAGTAAATAAATCAATCACGGAATCACAGACACAGCAATACAACAATATATAGTGGAATAGATATATAGTAGTTCATGAAGTACTATAAAAACATCGGAGTCTATAGCAAAATACAACATAAGTCCAAATACAAAGGAGTCGCTATTACATAAGCATATGACAAGTCTAAACACAAATAATCGGAAATAACTGAATAACAGAAAGCTGGATAGATAAAGCTAGATCTCCAAGCAAAGCTCCAAGCTCCAAAGATGAGTCTCAAATGCAGTGATACTCAGGCTAACCCGAGTATAAAGAAAAATACATAACACTCGAGTCGGGATTAATATTCTTATGTAAGTAAATAAACTCACGTGAAATGTCCAAGTGAAATGCGGTATAACTTAAATGATGTTTGGACTCCCATCCTTTAAGGATCCATCAAACTATCAACATACATAATATAATATGCTACATAGATATTGTCTACAGTAAAGTAAGGTATTAAAATAGTGTTAAGGCGTTACCCATATCCCCCATAACACATTTTTATATAAATGCCATAGTCTGTACAGTACTGTAAACTCCACCAAACCAGTGGGATACTCAAGGAGCACTCTATAGGTATGATACAAAACAAAGTCATAATGGGCTCAATAAGGCATATGACAAGGCATGAGAGGCAATGACTAGCGTATGATACTACTGTTTGCAGAACCGGGCAGGTGGTAATGCTTAGCAGCTACTACCGCCCACCTCGAGATAGACTCCCATAATCAAAGGTGCACCTAGTCTAATCACAAATTAATAGATATGGGTTCGAAGAAGCATGCTCGATCGGAGGTGCGACCTCACTTGACCCAGGTATAACTCATGTTTTAGTCATGTCAAGCTAACCCGAAGGGGTCAGGGCTGCGTTCATACCTCGTACAGAATGGTTCGCCAAACCATCTTACTTCGTTCTAGATTCTCCACCACGTGCATAATTGTTAAAGTGGTTTTCGGTATTGGCAGATAGTACGACAATATCCGATCCCGATCTCTTTAACAACCAAACGTGTGACGACCCGAAATCGTTGTCCGACAACCAACATCAAATTTGTACCGCTGGAGCTTATAACAACATTAGATGTAAATAAACAGCAGAAACATCATGAATATCATTGATCATAACACAGATGCAACTTTGATACAATATCCATTACAACATTGATCACTAATATCAGAGTAATACACAACAAAGGATACAACAATAAAGTGAAAACTCCACAGCGGAACAACAGAGACTCCAAAAAGTTTCCAACATGCTTCAACTTGATAATGCCTTCAAAAACTCCAAAACTCCAAGCACTTCGAAAGATTTCCAAATCCAAAAGCTTTCCAAAATCTGACAGCTTCCAAAATTCGGATAACCTGCTTCTAGGCTGCCCGTGTGGAAAATTATAGGCACCCAGAGTTTAGAAAGGGAACAATAAACTCCGGGTCAGTCATGGGGCTGGTACGAGTAAACAAAACAGTTTATCTTTAAAAACAACCAAAATAATTTACTTTTGAAAATCACAATGCCTTTTTGGAAAATGGAACTGCCATACGGCCTCCCACCACACACTCAATGCAAGCGCACACTTGGAGGAGATTTTTCCTTATGACAGTCAAAAAATGTTTGATACGCGAAAAGCATTTGATATTATTATTAGTGCATAGTGCAGAAAACATTTCGAAAGTATAATATTAAACTTAGCCAGCATGGGCATTTCGCACTTATGCCAACTATAGCTACCATGTTCAATAGCAGTTACCGCCATATTCTATGGCAGGTTATACAACTAAAACCGTACAATGTACGTATTGTTTCTTTGGATTTCCAACAAATGGTCAGGCAAAGGAACTTCCCATATCGAAATGGAACGCCTTTGGAAGGACGTCTCCGAGAAACTAACCGGATCTCTGCCAAACAAGGCCGACGCTGCCTCACGCTTTAACCAAGCTGTAACTAGGTAACTAACACACGAGCTATGCCATTCCCGGTCGTTACCGACCTTTATCCGAGCGCTCGACACCAACAACCACAAAGTAATAAATTTTCAGTAACCACATAGGTTCGATATCTGGGCTCTATACCATGATATCACCTTTTATCCAGAAGAAAATGGACATACCCTAGGGGCGCTACCCCTAAAAAACCTTGCCACAACATTCCTGTTTTGACCATTTCCGAGTTGTGAGGCTCGACGAATTTTCGTCCACAAAGCTACGCTTTTTCACAAAGCCATGCTTCGATCAACAAATGATCAGCACCACTTCATATGCCACATAACCAAATTGGGAATGTATCGCTAGTAACCATCAACTACATAACCTCTGAGCTCGTACGTCTCAGAGAAGGGTGTTAAGCTAAGAGGATAAATTCTCCGCCACCAACAGAAATGTATTTGATAGAAACCAGCTTTACCTCTCAATTTGTAACGTCGGACACACATCCATACAAGTCTGTTCCAGGTTCGAACAGAATCGAAGGCACTTCCGTAGAAGCCCTTGCAATTTGGGTATCTACAATCCCGATCGGACTTTCCATCACCTAGGGAATCTCTATACTGTAGATACTCAGTGCAGAGACAATCGATAGGTCATCCTATCCCTCTCACAAATACCCGGTCTTCACCACCGGTCTTCGAATGCTATCCATAACATCGTATCACTATTCGAAATGGGTTATATGACACAAAGGTCCTCTCCCGGCTAAACCGAATAATGAGCGCAATACTTAAAAACATATGGATATTGGGATTTCAATTAAATCACAGGTTAAAGCCCAAACCTTTTATTCAAATGGTTAAACAAATTACCATTTCTAATCTTTTAAACAAAAAGATTCACTTCACAAAGTTCACCCAGTTTCACAAAGATCCATTCACGGATTTCAAAACAATTTCCATTTCAATTGGATTAACTAGTTAAATCTTTAAATCAAGATTTAACTTATAGCTTTCAAAACTAGTTTCCAAAGATTCATTCATAGCCTTTCATGACAATTCTATTTCAAGTTGAATTAACTCATCCGGTCTTTGAATCAAAGACTTATTTCATAGCTTTCAAAACATTTCAATTCCATTTCAAACTTGAAACCTCTTGACACAATTCGGAAATCCTTTCTTTAAATGAAAGATATTATTATTTGAAAACAAGTAGTTTTCGTTTCGGAGAAATCTGATTACATTTGCTCAAGTTAAAACCCTTCAATGATAAAACTTGGATTGAATTCAAATTCTCAAAATAATACTTTTGAAATGGTTTAAAACCCGTATAAACTTGTATAATTCTTTTTAAATCATAAATACCAATATAGTATTCAATTTCTGATATTGAATTCCAATTTAAATCAAATTATTCAAATTTCAAATCTTTATTAAGTTATTCAAAATAACTTACATTTTTGAAACACCTTTCCAAAAAAATTTCACTTTAAACCCAATCCATTTCCAACCCATTTGAATTTAAAATTCAAATTGAAAACTATTTTAAAAATCTGTGACTTAACCGATTTCCACGTGCAATCCATATTTGTGTGTGTATAAGTGTGGTCCAGGGATTTTACACAATAGTGCACAACATCAATCATCATGGATATACCAATATCGATAAGCGGTATAATCCATAATGATTATCTTCATTCACAGTTTCACAGTAAATTTATCAATCACAAAGATTAATCGTTACAATTCGATGTGGGTTTTGGATAACCAACTGGAATCCGACTCCTTGTCGCACGAAATTCAAACGCCGTTTTACGGGCAAAGGGGTTTTCATATATATACAGAAACAGTCACAGTTCACAGTACAACATCCGGCAATTCACATCACACGGTATCACAATCACAAACAGAAATATAAATTCAGTATACAACATTTGACGATAGTCAATCATCTTCAATTCAAAGTGAAGGTGATTTAAAAGAGTTAACCACATAACTATTATTATTTATCAATGATTAACTTTTCTTAATGATAAATTAATTAAATTTTAATTAATTATTCTTTAAATCAATTATCTTTATTGACTACTAATTATAAATTAATTAACTTTAATCGTCTAGTTAAAATTCTTAATTACAAATAAATTAAATACTTAATTGTTAATTAACCAAATCTTAAATTTCAAATTAATCAATCTCTAATCACCTAGTTAATTACAATTGTAAATTAATCATCTTAATTACCCTTTTCAATCAGTTAATAATTCTTTGTCTCAATTAACATTTTAAAATTTTTCTTTAAACTTTGAAAACCAATTTATTATTAACTACAAAACTTTAATGTTAATTAATTTTTATACTTGACTTAAATTAATTACTTGATTAAAATAGTAATAAATCAAGAGTTTAAAACATTTTAAGGTATTAATTAAGTAATTTAAAACTTGTATTAAAATCTTAACTTAAACTGTTAAACCCTTATTAAATATACAGGGCGTAAAACCTGTTTAAAATCAATTTGCTTAACTATATTCCTTTTCATCATCGCCGTTGGAAAAAAAACCAACCCGAGACTCCCTCCTATTAACTCGAGTATCACTTCGAGTACTTCATCCATTCTCTTATGACACTCCCTCTTCTTCTTCTTCTTTTCTTTTTTTTTCTACAGTTAAGTTTAAGTTTTAAGTTTAAACGAATGCATCAGGTAATCCAAACTCGCGCACTCGAGTTCCTCCCCGAAGCCATACATCATCTTCCTCGAGTATCAACTCGAGCTTCCACTGTAGAACTCCTTGACACCCAAAACAACGTCGTGCACGTGCACGACTTTGCGCCGCCGTTCTGGCGAACGTCAATAACTTCGGCAAGTCGCTAACATCCTATATATTCGAAATCGTACCTCGATTTGAAGCCATCAACTCGAAATCAAAATTTGGCATTTAGGTCGAAAAAACTGCAATCAACTCGACCAACAAAACTCCTCACCGCCGCGTCTCAGGCCACCGAAGGAGCTCCCACTCTGGCCACACCACGTCACCCCCCTGCACTACCATCCCACTCCATCTCAAGCAACTCGATGCCTCCGAGGTGATGAAATCACCTCATTTACAGACGCGAAAACCAAACTCAGATACAACCTTATTATTGAACTTGATTCATCAATTGACGCAATAGAAATTTTTTTCGACAATTTCCCTGAAATCTTTAATCAATAAGCTAGCTTCAAACCAATTTTCATCAACAATTATTTGATCGATCGCTAGAAAATGGAAAAAGACCAATTTTTGTTCAACCGTGAACTGCTCTTGGAATATGCAATTAAAAATCATCATATTGATTTTAAACATCATAACTTTGTATATTTATTCAAGTTATGTAATCAAATCAACATTCAACAACATTCGAATTTATCCAAAAATTCACCTTTTACTGTAAAATCAAATTTACAGAGTCATGGTTTTAATATCAAGCATAAAATAAATTCCATGCCTTAATTTAAGTTTAAACCAACCTACCATGTTTGAATTCCTAATATTAATAATGTTTTTATGAAGATGTTTTGATTTTTTTTTCATTTACTTTACTCTGTAACCAGAGTTTCAGAAGAACAGTCATTTATAGATTCCCAGTAACTCAACATACATACATAACAAATTTTGTTTTTTCGATATGCAGTAAGCTCAAGATTTGATAAACTAGATACTTAGATTTCCATTTTCAAATAAAAAGGTTTACTCACTTGAAATCAAATTTGAAACAGAGAACCACTTGTTGTTTGAAACTGGAGATTGAATCTCCTTTTAAACTTTCTTTGTTTAAGTTAAATGATGTTTAAAAAAATTTCTTTTTCTCTTTCAAGCATGCTAAAAACATTTCTTGAATGAACTGGAAAAAATGTGGATATGTTTATATAAAGAGAATAGTTTGTACTAAGGGAGGGTTTTACTGGAACGAACAAGTTCTATTTTTTATTTTTTTTATATAATCAGATTTTCCTGCCTCCATCTTTGACCAGGCAAAGTTTTTTTTGTAGAAAAATGAAATGATTCATGTATATTTCGAAGTGACTTTCTTTTGTGCTGAAATGATATTATTTAATGCTATGTTTCCTTACCAGTTTACATGTAATTTTGTTTTGAGTTTTGTATGTACTTTTTTTTTGTTTTATACATAGATATTTTCCTTGCATACATTTTCTTTTGTTTTAATGTTTCCTGGTTTACAAAATCCACATGCAAACTTATATATGTTTCATAAGTTATTTTATATTTTTATGTTTAACACAACTCTTATTTGTTATATTTATTTATACAAAGCTTAAACTACCAAATAATTTATTTAAACCCATATATCTTTGTAGTATTTAATATTAATAATTTTCATTTCTTTGTTTACATAATTCACAAGCAAATTTGTATGTATTTTATTTTTGTTTCTATTCAAATTTGACAATCCAAACATTTAATTTATATTCTTATATTTTTTTTATACCTTTTTATAACTTCATAAAGAAAATAAATAAAAGCATAATTTATACATTTAATAAATAGTCATACATATTATTTTTCCAAAGTACAACCTTTTAAAGAAAATTCACTTTGAATACATTTTGAATTTCCAAATCAAAATTTTTATTTATAATCCAATTCAATTGAATATATTTATTTTGAGTTTCAAATCCAATTTTTTTTTATAAAACAAATAAATATACATCTCTTATTAAATTTGAAAAATTCAAACAAATCCACAATTTGACCCAAAAATTAAATTTAATTACAAATTCAAATTCGTCTTTAAACTGGGATTGTTACAGATTCCCCCCTTAAGAAATTTCGTCCTCGAAATTTGCCAAGGAGATAACAAAGAACATATAAGAAATAGAGAAATATCTTTTCAGATCAAATTGGATATCAATTCTGCATTTGGCTTACCAAATCAGAATATCAACAATAGATATGAGAACAAACTCAATCAACTATGAAACAATTTGGGTTATTTGATCTAGGAAACATACAGGGGTATGGTTAGTTCGAAGGGATAACTAACCGTTCGTAGACTTTTTCGAAAACCAATGAAATAGATAGAAATAGATTCAATTACGATCTCATATTCAAGATTTAACTCGTTTACGATTTGCTGAGAATTAAGACTATGGGTAGTTCCCGTATCGAACAAATTAATCGTAAACGAGGAAGTTACCTTCCAAAGTTCCTTTTTCCTTATCAGCCTTGGAGGTTAAAGTATCATCTTTGATTGCATACACCTTTGCTACATGAGCTTGCTTCCTTTTCAGGCAATCTTTAACTTCATGACCTGGCTTGTGACAGTAATAGCATTTCTTAACTCCCTGACCAGTTTCCACAGGTTGTTCATTCTTAACTTGTTTCCTCGGATTCTTGCAGTTGTTTGCGTAGTGGCCCTTTTCTTGGCAATTGTAACAAGTTATATCTTTCATCGGGTTCCCCTGACTGTCCTTCTTTTCCCTGCCTCGATATGGTTTCTTGTCCTCGAACTTTCTTTTCTTCCAATTTTGATTGCTCGTATTTCCTCCTTCCCTTGGGGTTTCCTGCATATCCAGGGTAGCATACCTATACCCCATATCTATCAATTCTGAAAAAGATTCTTTGACGTGTACTGTCATCCTCTCGTGGAATTTCTTGTTCATTCCACGAATGAATCTTTCATTCTTTTTCAAAGGTGTATTCACTAGTTCCGGACCAAAACGAGATAATTCGTTGAATTTGTTCAAATATTCCTCAAACGGTAAACTTCCCTGCTTCAAATCCATAAATTCCTGGTACATTCTAGAGATGCCAGCTGATGGCATATACGTTTTTCAAACACTTCCTTAAATCGCTCCCAAGTAAATTCTTCTTCTGGCTTATCCACAGTAACTGTCTCCCACCAAGCTAATGCTTCTTCTTGGAGTTGCCAAGAAGCTATTAATCACATTTGATCATTTCCTACTTTAATCCTCTAAAGATTTTTTCACATGACCGAATCCAGGCTTGTGCTTCGATAATGGATTCTTTGCCAGTGAACGGCTTACCACCAAGTCTGGTAAAACTTCTATATAAATCAGCCAAATTAGGCTGAGATAGAGTAGGTATAGCTGCTTCTGCTGATGCAGGAACTTGACCAACTGTAGTGGTATTTCCCCGAGCCCTACCTTGTCCTCTTCTTCCGCTCATTCTCACTATCTGTAAATAGTAAGAAAACTTGATTTAGGCATAAGGACAAGATATCTTAGGGAATAATAACAGTTAAAGGAAGCAAACTAAATAACTTTGGGGTTTCCGTTTCTCGGTTGTACTCATTCTAGGGTATGCTTCACCTTATCTCTATTGATCCATCTAATGTGTTATACTCCGTAGCTAAAGTTCTTACTCAACCTTCAGCTCTGATACTACTTGTGATGACCCGAACTCGATGTCCGACAAACAACATCAAATTCGTACCGCCGGAGCTTATAACAACATTAGATGTAAATAAACAGCGGAAACATCATGAATATCATTGATCATAACACAGATGCAACTTTGATACAATATCCATTACAACATTGATCACTAATATCAGAGTGATACACAACAAAGGATACAACAATAAAGTGAAAGCTCCACAGCGGAACAACAGAGACTCCAAAAAGTTTCCAACATGCTTCAACTTGATAAGGCCATCAAAAACTCCAAAACTCCAAGCACTTCGAAAGATTTCCAAATCCAAAAGCTTTCCAAAATCTGACAGCTTCCAAAATTCGGATAACCTGCTTCTAGGCTGCCCGTGTGGAAAATTATAGGCACCCAGAGTTTAGGAAGGGAACAATAAACTCCGGGTCAGTCATGGGGCTGGTACGAGTAAACAAAACAGTTTATCTTTAAAAACAACCAAAATAATTTACTTTTGAAAATCACAATGCCTTTTTGGAAAATG
The DNA here is from genome assembly GCA_030765085.1 of Allium cepa. Classification (NCBI taxonomy): domain Eukaryota; kingdom Viridiplantae; phylum Streptophyta; class Magnoliopsida; order Asparagales; family Amaryllidaceae; genus Allium; species Allium cepa. The sequence goes on from CM060941.1 coordinate 431,619,198, forward strand.
GAACTGCCATACGGCCTCCCACCACACACTCAATGCAAGTGCACACTTGGAGGAGATTTATCCTTATGATAGTCAAAAAATGTTTGATACGCGTAAAGCATTTGATATTATTATTAGTGCATAGTGCAGAAAACATTTCGAAAGTATAATATTAATCTTAGCCAGCATGGGCATTTTGCACTTATGCCAACTATAGCTACCATGTTCAATAGCAGGTTAACGCCACATTCCATGGCAGGTTATACAACTAAAACCGTACAAGGTACGTATTGTTGCTTTGGATTTCCAACAAATGGTCAGGCAAAGGAACTTCCCACCTCGAAATGGAACGCCTCTGGAAGGACGTCCCCGAGAACCTAACAGGATCTCTGCCAAACAAGGCCGACGCTGCCTCACTCTTTAACCAAGCTGTAACTAGGTAACTAACACACGAGCTATGCCATTCCCGGTCGTTACCGACCTTTATCCGAGCGCTCGACACCAACAACCACAAAGTAGTAAATTTGCAGTAACCACATAGGTTCGATATCTGGGCTCTATACCATGATATCACCTTTTATCCAGAAGAAAATGGACATATCCTAGGGTTGTGAGGCTCGATGAAGTCTCGTCCACAAAGCTACGCTTTTTCACAAAGCCATGCTTCGATCAACAAATGATCGACACCACTTCGTATGCCACATTACCAAATTGGGAATGTATCGCTAGTAAACATCAACTACATAACCTCTGAGCTCGTACGTCTCAAAGAAGGGTGCTAAGCTAAGAGGATAAATTCTCGCCACCAACAGAAATGTATTTGATAGAAACCAGCTTTACCTCTCAATTTGTAACGTCAGACATACATCCATACAAGTCTGTTCCGGGTTCGAACAGAACCGAAGTAACTTCCAAAGAAACCCTTGCAATCCGGGTATTTACAATCCCGATCTGACTTTCCATCATGTAGGGAATCTCTATACCGTAGATACTCAGTGCAGAGACAATCGATAGGTCATCATATCGCTCTTGCAAATACCCTGTCTTCACCATCGGTCTTCGAATGCTATCCATAACGTCGTATCACTATTCAGAATGGGTTATATGACACAAAGGTCCTTTCCCGGCTAAACCGAATAATGAGCGCAATACTTAAAAACATATGTTTATTGGTATTTCAATTAAATCACAGCTTAAAGCCCAAACCTTTTATTCAAATGGTTAAAACAAATTAACATTTCTAATCTTTTAAACAAAAAGATTCACTTCATAAAGTTCACCCAGTTTCACAAAGATCCATTCATGGATTTCTAAACAATTTCCATTTCAATTGGATTAACTCGTTAAATCTTTAAATCAAGATTTAACTTATAGCTTTCAAAACTTGTTTCCAAAGATTCATTCATCGCCTTTCTAGACAATTCTATTTCAAGTCGAATTAACTCATCCGGTCTTTGAATCAAAGACTCATTTCATAGCTTTCAAAACATTTCAATTCCATTTCAAACTCAAAACCTCTCGACACAATTTGGAAATCCTTTCTTTAAATGAAAGCTATTATTATTTGAAAACAAGTAGTTTTCATTTCGGAGAAATCCACTTACATTTGCTCAAGTTAAAACCCTTCAATGATAAAACTTGGGTTGAATTCAAATTCTCAAAATAATACTTTTGAAATGGTTTAAAACCCGTATAAACTTGTATAATTCTTTTTAAATCATAAATACCAATATAGTATTCAATTTCAGATGTTGAATTCCAATTTAAATCAAATTATTCAAATTTCATATCTTTATTAAGTTATTCAAAATAACTTACATTTTTAAAACACCTTTTCAAAAGCTTTTCACTTTAAACCCAATCCATTTCCAACCCATTTGAATTTAAAATTCAAATTGAAAACTATTTTAAAAATCTGTGACTTAACGGATTTCCACGGCAATCCATATTTGTGTGTGTATAAGTGTGGTCCAGGGATTTTACACAATAGTGCACAACATCAATCATCACAGATATACCAACATCGATAAGTGGTATAATCCATAACGCTTATCTTCATTCACAGTTTCACAGATAAAATAAATTTATCAATCACAAAGAATCATCGTTACAATTCGATGTGGGTTTCGGATAACCAACTGAAATCCAACTCCCTGTCGCATCAAAATTCAAACGCCGTTTTACAGGCAAAGGGGTTTTCACATATATACAGAAAAATCACAGTTCACAGTACAGCATCAGGCAATTCACATCACACGGTATCACAATCACAAACAGAAATATCAATTCAATATACCACATTTGACGATAGTCAATCATCTTCAATTCAAAGTGAAGGTGATTTAAAAGAGTTAACCACATAACTATTATTATTTATCAATGAATAACTTTTCTTAATGGTAAATTAATTAAATTTTAATTAACTATTCTTCAAATCAATTATCTTGATTGACTACTAATTATAAATTAATTAACTTTAATCATCTAGTTTACAATTCTTAATTACAAATAAATTAAATACTTAATTGTTAATTAACCAAATCTTAAATTTCAAATTAATCAATCTCTAATCACCTAGTTAATTACAATTGTAAATTAATCATCTTAAATACCCTTTTCAATCAGTTAATAATTCTTTGTCTCAATTAACATTTTTAAAATCTTCTTTAAACTTTAAAAACCAATTTATTATTAACTACAAAACTATAATGTTAATTAATTTTTATACTTGACTTAAATTAATTACTTGATTAAAATAATAATAAATCGAGAGTTTAAAACATTTTAAGGTATTAACTAAGTAATTTTAAACTTGTATTAAAATCTTAACTTAAACTGTTAAACCCTTATTAAATATACAGGGCTTAAAACCTGTTTAAAATCAATTTGCTTAACTATATTACTTTACATCATCGCCGTTGAAAAAAAACCCAACCCGAGACTCCCCCCTATTAACTCGAGTATCACTTCGAGTACTTCACCCATTCTCCCGTGACACTCCCTCTTCTTCTTCTTTTTTTTCTTTTTTTTTCTACAGTTAAGTTTAGGTTTTAAGTTTAAACGAATGCATCAGGTAATCCAAACTCGCGTACTCAAGTCCCTCCCCGAAGCCATACATCATCTTCCTCGGGTATCAACTCGAGCTTCCACTGCAGAACTCCTGACACCCAAAACAACGTCGTGCACGTGCACGACGTTGCGCCGCCATTCTGGTGAACGTCAGTAACTTCGGCAAGTCGCTAACATCCCATATATTCGAAATCGTAACTCGATTTGAAGCCATCAACTCGAAATCAGAATTTGGCATTTGGGTCAAAAAACTGCAATCAACTCGACCAATAAAACGCCTCGCCGCCGCCTCTCAGGCCACCGGAGGAGCTCCCACTCCGGCCACACAACGTCACCCCCCTGCACTACCATCCCGCTCCATCTCAAGCAACTAGATGCCTCCGAGGTGATGAAATCACCTCATTTACAGACGTAAAAACCAAACTCAGATACAACCCTAAATTGAACTCGATTCATCAATTGACGCAATAGAAATTTTTTTCGACAATTTTCCTGAAATCTTTAATCAATAAGCTAGCTTCAAACCAGTTTTCATCAACAATTATTTGATCGATCACTAGAAAATGGAAAAAGAACAATTTTTGTTCAACCGTGAACTGCTCTTGGAATATGCAATTAAAAATCATCATACTGATTTTAAAAATCATAACTTTGTATATCCATTCAAATTTTGTAATCAAATCAACATTTAACAACATTCGAATTTATCCAAAAATTCACCTTTTATTGTAAAATCAAATTTACAGAATCACTATTTTAATGTCAAGCCTAAAATAAATTCCATGCCTTAATTTAAGTTTAAACCAACCTACCATGTTTGAATTCCTAATCTTAATAATGTTTTTATGAAGATGTTTTGATTTTTTTTTCATTTACTTTACTCTGTAACCAGAGTTTCAGAAGAACAGTCATTTAAAGATTCCTGGTAACTCAACATACATACATAACAATTTTTTTTTCAATATGCAGTAAGCTCAAGATTTGATAAACAAGATACTTAGATTTCCATTTTAAAAAAAAATAGGTTTACTCACTTGAAATCAAATTTGAAACAGAGAACCACTTGTTGTTTGAAACTGCAGATTGAATCTCCTTTTAGACTTGCTTTGTTTAAGTTAAATGATGTTTAAATTCTTTTCTTTTTCTCTTTCAGGCATGCTAAATTTTTTTCTTGAATGAACTGGAAAAAATGTGGATGTGTTTATATAAAGAGAATAGTTTATACTAAGGGAGGGTTTTACTGGAACAAACAACTTCTGTTTTTTTTTAATATATATATAATCAGATTTTCCTGCCTCCATCTTTGACCAGGCAAAGTTTTTTTTGTAGAAAAATGAAATGATTCATGTATATTTCGAAGTGACTTTCTTTTGTGCTGAAATGATATTATTTAATGCTATGTTTCCTTACCAGTTTACATGTAATCTTGTTTTGAGTTTTGTATGTACTTTTTTTGTTTTATACATAGATATTCTCCTTGCATACACTTTCTTTTGTTTTAATGTTTCCTGGTTTACAAAATCCACATGCAAACTTATATAAGTTTCATATGTTATTTTATATTTTTATGTTTAACACAACTCTTATTTGTTATATTTATTTATACAAAGCTTAAACTACCAAATAATTTATTTAAACCCATATATCTTTGTATTATTTAATATTAATAATTTTTATTTCCTTGTTTAGAAAATTCACAAGAAAATTTGTATGTATTTTATTTTTGTTTCTATTCAAATTTAACAATCCAAACATTTAATTTATATTCTTATATTTTGTTTTATACCTTTTTATAACTTCATAAAGAAAATAAATAAAAGCACAATTTATACATTAAATAAATAGTCATACATATTAGTTTTCCAAAGTACAACCTTTTAAAGAAAATTCATTTTGAATACATTTTGAACTTCCAAATCAAAATTTTTATTTATAATCCAATTCAATTGAATATATTTATTTTGAGTTTCAAATCCAAATTTTTTTTAAAACAAATAAATATACATCTCTTATTAAATTTGAAAAATTCAAACAAATCCACAATTTAACCCAAAAATTAAATTAAATTACAAACTCAAATTCGTCTTTAAACTAGGATCGTTACAAAACGCTTATTTCACACCGTGATCAATTTATAAAATCACTTTTATAACATTTAAATAAAATCCAAAATTACAAATTTAAATCAAAATTAAATATTCAACTTCAATTTTATTTAATTTTGAAAATATTCACTTAATCACCTTTAATCAAAATCAATTTATCAGGTTATAGAATCATATCTTTCAAAATATCAAAATCAATAAGTTCAAATCAGATCTTATTAAAATTCAATTCTTAAACAAATTAAATTACAAATCAACTTTAATTTATCATTCCAACTTTTATTTATTATAGTTATCACAAAATCTATTTTCAAAATATTATCACAAATTTAAAGTAAATATTTTAAACATACTTTATATGTATTAGTTAAATTAAATTTTATTATATTAAAAAAAAATTATTAAATTAAATCTTATTATTAAATTTATTTTATATTAAAACTTATTTTATATATATTCAAAAATAATAAAATTATAAGTAAAATCTTAAAATTTACATTTTTTAAAATTTAACTTATAAATTTAAAATTTCCAAATATAAAATTTTACACGCATATTAAAATAAAAATCTTTATATCATATTATAAAAATCAATATTTATTGAAACACGTATATTTTTCAAAATTTTGGAAACCATTTTAAAAATAAACCAACGATGTTTGTATATAGTTTTCTATCCTATAGTCAAGTGGTACGGATATTTATCATTCCAATCCGCAATAATTTTAATTTTATGGGTATATATCATTTAATCCCGCAATCCCAAAATTTCAAAATCAATAAAATCGCTTGGGTTTATCATTTCAACCCATAACGATTTTTCCTAATTTATAAGATCATTCGAGTATGTATCATTTCAACACATAGTGATTTTTCTAACTAACAGGGAACTTGCAATGTGAGAACAATAGAATAGTAACATAAAATAGCACAGCATATCAATTACAAGCATGGATCATAATTAACAATTCAAAATATAATATATATATATATATATATATATATATATAAATATACAACATATTATAGTGTCATACATCAATTAACATAAGTGAACAAATTTAAAATAATAACATTTCATACTTAACAATTTAATCACTAATCAATTCAAATTTAACAACATATTTCAATCGTCATTAATGTGAAGTAGATTTACTAAACATATGAATGTCAATCATAAGTGATCGCTCACCGTTCGAGGCTAGAGAAACAATGATGATAAGGTGCAAACAGAAAGGGATAAGCACGGATCGAAAAGCAGGACAACGACAAAGCTAGAAACTGCTGTTGTAATTTTTGGATAGCGGCGAAACAAAGCAAGCAACAGCTGTACAACCAATCGAGACAGTGGAACCACACCGAGCAGTGACAAAACAGTAAAAACAGTGCGATAAATTTCGGACAGTGGAGATTGGCGGTGCAAAGCTAGAAAATTGTTGAGCAATGAAGAAGGCACCACAGGATTTCTCAATTATACATGCAAACTTATATATATATTCCTTTTTATATATAAAGAGGAAGAGAGGACTAGGGATGATTTCGACTACAGGCGGAAGTAAGGGGTGTTGCATAGGCTACTACGTGGAGGAGAAGGGTGGTGCAAGTTCAAGGAGGTAGAAGAAAGGCTGTTAGGGTAGGTGTGGTTGATGTGGGTGCAAGGCTGAGGAGTTTGGCTAAGGGTTGTGGCTGTTGGGTGCTTAGGTCTATGCTCTATTGGGAACGGATAGAGGCTGTGAAGTAATGGAGGGGTAAATGGCGGAGGGCGGAGGAACGAGGTTGCCTGAAAGGGTGTTGGAGGGAATGGCAAGCGGAGGGGAGGGTTGTTCGGTTGGAGATGGCTGTGGTGGAAAAGTGGTTTAGGCGGAGAGAGGGAGGCGATGGTTGAGAGCGAAAGGGAAGAGGGTGATGGAGAGACGACGAGTTGTTGTAGGGTTCGGTGAAAGGCCAGGTGGCGAGTTCTAGTGGGGAGAGGCGGCACGGATGAAGATGGGATTGAGTGGAGTGAAGAAATGGGAAGTGGATGAGCAGCCTCTCAATATATATAAACTTGAATATATTTTTTATATGCAAGCACGGAAACAAAAATCGAGGAGAAAAGAAAGAATCAGAGCAAGAAAATGAACTAGTGCACAAACAAATCAACAAATATATTGAACCGGTAGGAATAGTGAAAGTCCGATACGTTGAATTTAGGAAATATAAATGCTAATGACTATTTGTTTCTCCCGTGGATAATTCAAAGGACACAGATAAACCCAAAAGGCCCAAAATGGGTACCGATACGGCTAATCGTTTTGCAGATTTCGCCGCGTAACGGATTTCGAAATTCACAAATAAGTATAACGTGGAGATCAGCTCAATGAGACAAACAAGATAGTATACAGATACCAGCGACACGACCTACCTACCAAAACTCCATTTTCGCTACCCAAAATGCTGCTAAATCATCGAAAATAAGATAAACGAAGCTAGAGCAGTACAAATGTGGCGAAACAAATTATGACTCTCACTTAGAAAATGGTCTATATTTTTCTTATCTATAAATATTTAGATTTCGAAAAAAAATTATTTCCAGCAAATTTACTGATTTTAAATTGAAATTTCACACCTAAACAAACTTACATAATTTCCGATAAAATCTTCCACTTGCTATGTTAAAATAGACTTATTCTAGAAATCAACTTTTCATTGCAAAAAATTTATTGTTTATTTTCATGAATTTTTTTAGTTAATTACATTATTTAAATCGTTAAAATTTTCAGATCGATACATTTACTTACCTTCCTAAAATTCTAAGTTTGGATAAAAGAAGTGTCTGCATGATTAATTTTTCCCATAATTATGAACTTTGGGAACTGAAATCAATAAATTATCATAATTTCCTATGTTTCATTTCTTTCGTATGGGTTGTATAAGTTTGAAAGAGAATGTGTGCGTGCATTTTTTTTAAGTCTTGCTGTTGTTATTGCTTGAAAGGGAGATTTAGTATTGTCGTATGTTTTACACATTTAACCTATTTTCCTCAACCTATTCCTGCATGTAGAATCGTAGATGCACTTATGTATGTATTATGTGTGTGCTGTTGTATGTTGGTTGCATGAATTTGTAAGTTTATTTGCTTAAGAATGTGTTATTTGCTTTTATGTTTTGTGATTGCTATTCTTATTTAATTTTATTTTTGGCCTGCATATTTCTTACAATTTCTGTTTCGGTGTGTATGTATGTATGTATATTTATATAGGTCTTTTATGGATATGTAATAATATTTAAAGTACGATACATGAGATTTTAATAAGATTCAAGTTTCAAATATGTATTAAATTGATTATAAATAATTGTATAAAATGGGTTTGGACGTTTATATAATAATTTATAATTGTGTTTAGTTGTAGGAAGTTATGTAATAATTTTCAAATGTAATATATGACTATACCATTTACCTTATGTTGTTAAAATAAAATAAAAAGGATTTTCAAATGTAATTTGGAAACACTAAATTATTTTATAAGTTATAAAATTTGAGAAACTGATAATTTATCTGAAAGAAAGTTTTATATTTAGATTTAATTGGTTATTTAGTTTAATTGTGAATATATATATATATATAATTTAATTAAGATTTTAGTTATATTATACTGTATATGATACAAACAATTTATTACTGAATATTATTTTGTTCACCTTATAAATATAGATATCTATAAATATATTATGATTAATTTATTTTAGATTACTTTTCTGGTTTATACTCACATTTTCACATTTAATTAAATTATATGAGTGATTTACCATTGACATTGATATGATTGATTATTTTAATATGATACGGTGATGACAATTTTCTATGTGGATTTATGTCGTTTTATACTATGTCACTACACCATTTTAAGCTATTAACAACGGGTAAAAACCGTCTTTGATACAGGAGTGGTTGACTTTAGCGACGGGAGGAAACCGTTGCTTTATTTCCAAAAGGCAACGGGTACAAACCGTTGTAAATTGGGCCAAAGGCAACGGGTATTAACCGTTGCAAATTCGTCCAAAGGCAATGGTTAGAAACCGTTGCAAACTGGACAATAGGCAACGGGTATAAACCGTTGCTTAATGTACAAAAGGCAACGGTTACAAACCGTTGCTTAATGGGCAAAAAATCAACGGATATAAACCGTTGCTTTATGTCCAAAAAGCAACGGGTGCAAGCGTTGCTTTACGTGCAGTAAAAAACGGTTAAAAACCGTTGCTTTATGCCTAAAGTCACACATAAAGCAACGGTTAACACCCGTTGCACATAGTGTTTGCTCCTGCCCCTACAAAATCACATCTGTAACTCACTACTGCGTTACACGCATATCTCTGTATATATACCAGAATATCAATATATATCAAAATATGCCAGAATATCAAAATATTGGTACACAAGAACTATAAACATATCGCACATATACCATACATATAAAATTATCAAACTTATAATTGCACTCATTGTTTTGCAAACACAATGCTACCGTGCCGGAATATCATACTCATTACACTGCATTGTTTATTACACTACAGTATAAAGATTTCATTAATTACAGATCCAGTACAAAGATAAGTACAAAACTTTCGTAAGAAACAGATCCAGTTTTCAGCTTCAACCTGAAAGGAAAATAAAATCAAAAGGGCAAAGCATTCCAGTTTTCAGACTTTAATGTTCAACCTAGTTCATGTGCAACTCGAAGATTAAATTTAGAGGCAGTTCAACTTCATAAATCTGGAAAGAATATTCCAGTTCAAAAACAAAAAGCATCTACCTGATTCAAAAAGTATGAAACAGTTTAAAACAAAGTAGAACCCAAGAAAAGAGAAAATCAAATAATGCAAAGAAATTCAAAGCAAACAACGGTTAGGATAAAGCAAATTTGATCAAGCCTCAATTTCCAGATTTTGAAATCTTTTTCAAGTTCTCTTTCCTCTCTGTCAAACTATCCAGGTGAGCAAACCACCCTTATAAATTCTTAAAACTTGATATATCTATTTTGCATGATAAGTCTTGAATGTAAATTGTGAAAGGTGCTTACATGCTTGTATTTATGTATGGATGACTGTGTGTACGATTGTGTACAGGCAACATGCCTTTGTTTATACATGACAGGTTTGATGAACCTGTCTAAAAATTCATACCACCCAAAAGAATGAATGTTAGGCTTTGATCATTAAAAGGAAATCGCTTGAAATAATGTAATTCCATATATGAAAATAATTTCAGATAAAAACAGGTGCATTGTTATTCTTATATCACAGTTATGTACATAGGCTGCTAATGTTGTTACTTATCTTCTTGTTTAATCAAGAAAAGCATTAGATCTTGGGGTGCATGTTATCATCTGAACCTCATTGATGTGGCTGAATTCAATTAGATTATCAACCCTCTTGTTTTTGGTCAGTCTTGAATAGACACTGGATGTAATCTGACTCAGTCCGTGTGACATAAGTATTAATTACCACTAATAGAAGTTGCATTGAATCTTGAATGCAATTCATTATCCAACTTTGAACTATTTCTATTCTATTATTTCGAATATCAAAATAAAATTGGTGAATGTTTGATTATCTTTCTAGCTCAGACTTTGAAATGCAAAGTCAATATAATGTTTTATGCTTTGTACGAGTTGGCAACACTTCTTTCAAGTTGCAAATATATAATGTTATAATAATTTTTAAACACGGTTTTTTTCTAGTTTGAGAGGCATTGAAGGAGAATATAATGGGCTTCAACCTTTTTTTTGGAAGGTAAAAGCTTTACTTCCTAGTATTTGATAAATTGTCGATTATCTTGTAAACAAGACAGACCAGGACAAAATACACATGCATTTGCATATGCAAATTTCATATACAGCAAACAAAAGAAAATCAGCAATATATGCAAAGAACAAGTCAGAAATATCAATACCTTCGACTAAAGGTATCGTATCAAACCCTTTTGATGGCTCACATAACCTCCGGCTCCAACATCCCCAAAGGTCTCGGTAAATTGTCAACATATTTTGGCGGTTAGCTCATTCGGCAATAAAATTTTGTCCAACGACACCTTTTCATATGTGGGTGGTACTGGTTTTCCATGAATTACTGATGCTGTGGAATCTCTGCATATAGTACCTATTATATAAGCATTTCTGGAGTGAATATATAGAATCACATTTACAGAACTAACAAGCTCCCAAACATTTAAGAGGTTGTATATATGGGCACAAAAGCATAAGTGTGCACATGAAATAATTTCAATGCAAGGATACGCATATATTAGAGGTGGTATACTTGCATGCTTCAGGGACACTACACACGCAAGAATAAAAGTTTTAAATCTTGGAACCATTTGCCTTTAGAAAATTATACATGCAATATATATCACGCATGCAAGAATTTCCACACAAAAATCAAAGTAAAACACACGTATAAAGCATGTAATTTGCAAAAATAACACACGCAGGTAACAAAGAAATAAACTTGCATGGTTCAGGGGCAGTGCATACGCAGGTACAAAAGGATTTACTCGCATGCATCAGGGACAGTGCACCAGATTTTTTTTAGGATGAAAACTTATATAAACAAAAAAAAACTCATGCTACCCAAAACCATTTCACAAACATGCAGCGATGGCCCAAGTTTCATAGCATATGAACTAGACCCAAATTTTCCTAATAATGACTTAGGTTTAATGCCAGAAGTGAATTACAGAGAATTTTTTTGGCAACCAGGCAACATATATTTTAAATGCGTGAGTTTCAAACTCACCTGTCTTTGCTCTACAACAGCTAGCAACTCAATTTAAAAGGGTGCAGAAGTTTAAACAATATCAGCCATTAATGCTTCGCTTGAGATGCTGAAAGAAGTGTAATAAAGGATGATGAAGTGTTATCTTTATTTTTTTTACTTAAGTCAAAAAATGAGTGCTGAGAAGTGTTTTGGGTACATATTCATTTAATGCCATGTACACAAGTACTGCTCGGCTAGCCCTTAGATGTGGCAGAGTAATGTAAAGTTCAAGTTGCTTTTGAATTAATGTTTTCACCCATTGCCTTGCTTCTCTGTTAATTGTTTACTAATATGTCTCAGCAATTGTAAACGTGATAACAAACTTGTTTTATTTCTTGACTAACAGCCTCACTATTGTTCAGCTATGTTAAATGAAAAATGTAAAAATGTGTTGAGATATAACTCAGCAAAATTGTGACGGTTCACTTTGTATTAAACATGTGGGAGCAAATTGGGAATTTGCTTATACGTGCAAGAAAATGCAGCGCACTCTCCCGTTCACGAAGTTAAGCATTCACTGACTTTGCAACATATTATTTTCTTCAAATTTTAATAAAATAGTACCTGATGCAATTACTTCGTCCTCGAAGTTCAGGATTTCACATCTTTGGTCGATTAACTGATTGTTCGGAGTGGCAAACTGAGAAGATGTGATTTCACTGCCTACTTGACGATTATCTTGGGCTATGCAGAGAAGACGCTCCAGTTTATCATCCATATTGTCCAGCTTCATCAATTTTTGCTCCACATTTTACAGTCGCTGCTCATATACTCCTTGGGCCTGTTTGAGCCGTTTGCATGGAATGGCAGCACCCTTAACTTGGCTAGGAGCTATATTGGTCCCAATACTTCGGCTCCTGTCCTTTACATCTTTACCAAACACTGATATAAAGACGGCTTCATCACCACCACTCGTCATTTCCTTTCTTTTTTTCAATTTTGTCCTAAAAAGTAAATACGTATATATGAATAATGAAAATTTAATTTAGAGGCGTTGTTATTTGTTTAACTTACAAAGTAGGAAGATGTCGCATCTGACGTGCTGCCATCTTTTTTCTTATGCCTTTTCTCCCATACTTGAAGACGTGATACTTCTGTTCCTGGACTACTTGAATCGACCTGCATACAATGACCTAAAATTATATTTGGAACTAATGGTATATGCAATGTGATGCACCAATTCAATGGCACATACCATTTCTTGAGTAATCATAGCGTGACTCTTACGTCCCGAATGATGACCATATTCGAGCATTGATCTATTTTGTTTGCCTCGCTTCCTTTTTTCTTTCACCTCGGGTTTTGATTCGTTTCTTATGAACCCATCCCAATCATCTTGAGCAATTTTCGGTGGACAATTTCTCATTCTTTCTTCGTCAGTGATGAAATGGTCATAATGATTCTTGCGCAAATCATTCTTGTGTCTCCTAAAAGCCTCGGACATTTTTTTCATAATAAGGTCCTTTGATAGAGGATCGAGGTCATAATATTTCTGCATAACAAAAAATGCATGTAAACCATTTTTTATTTATGTATTGAAAGCATTATAAATGAATTTAAACCATCTAAGTTCATGTACACAGTTTACATTTCAAAGTATATGGATTTTTACATTTCAACGTATATAGTTTCATCAGTCTCTATGAATAACGTATATAGTTTCATCAGTCTCTATGAAAAAGGGTGCATATTACAATCAGACGACTATATTTTACAAATAGAAACAGTACATAAAAATGGTTATGAGATTGGAGAACTTACCTCCAATTGATTCCACACGTCTTCCTTGTAATTTGGCGGAACTTTTTTCCAACTTGGATATGAGATTAGCACATGATTTCTTACTAGTTTACCAATCTTCGTAGCGACCTTTGAACCATTTTTTCCGACTGGAGAACCGTAGTTGTCTATATCAACTTTCTTCCGTTTTAAAGTGGATGATTGTGAAGTTGTATCATTTGACAGTGGTGTGGCATCTTGTGACATTATGTCCTGCAAAGTCTAAAATCCTAAAATAATCCCAACAACATTATGACGTACATTTCTTCCCCTTCCGGCCCATCCCTGTATTGCTCCAAGCGATCACTGTTAAGCTGCTGTACATCTGATATAGTAAACAACGTCCCCTTCTGATTTGTCTGATCCCACCAACTTCTCACCACATTTCGAGGCGAGAAACTGGTGGGATCAGACAAATCAGAAGGGCACGTTGTTTACTATATCGGATGTACAACAGCTTAACAGCAATCGGGCATCACAGGGATGGGCGGGAAGGGGAACATTCACTTTTATGCGGCAGTGATAAAGTCTTCCTACATCACCAGAATTTTAAACTTAAGCGGATTCAAAACAATATCTAAAATACTGACTGAAATAAAGGATGCAAATACAAAAATATATTACCTTAGCACTGCTGAACTAAAGGGTGCAAATATAATATCTTGAACTGCCTGTCTACCTACAAACACAAAGAAAGAACGAATAGTCAAGCTGATCATATGTATGTATGTGTACATGTGTGTATGTATGTGATCATATGTAAGTACCTACAACAACAAACACAAAATGAACACTTGCAATATATCCATCCTTATTTTGTTAAGGTACAATAACTGCTCCGAAATACAAACACAAAATATAATGCATCTATTACTATCATATAACACACCATTCTACATTTTACACCATTTTAAATAAATATTTTGTTAAGGTACAATAACTGCTATGAAATACAAAGTTAACATATGCATTTGATAAGATCTTCTAATTTTTCATTGTCTTCAAAAGCTGATTGATAAACGGTGGGAAATTCAGTGTCATCCACATTTATGGTCAACTGTTTTGGTGTATGCAAAACCACAAACCATCCGTTATTTTTTAAATCTTTTGAGTAGAACACTTGACTCGCTTTCGATGCAAGAATAAATGGCTCATCATTCACGCTATCGGTATTCTTCAATTTTCCCAAGCTAACTGTGATCAAGTTTGAAGCAGAATCTATTTTACAACCATTGATCTTATCTTCGACCTTTACCCAATCACAATAAAAAACTGTTTGTTTGAAGTCAATGTAATCCAACTCAATTATCTGTTGAATGACTCCGTAATAAGTTGTTTCTGCTTCCTTAAAATTTTTATCCTTCCCACTCGCTCTAAATTGTGTAATTGCTCTCATGCATACACCACTATCCTGTGTTAGCTTTTGCTCTTCATAACTCTTCGGAGAAAATAAAAACCAATTCACTTGGTACTTCATGTAACTACGGGCATCAAACTTCGGCCCGTTAACTAACCGCCAAAGAGTTGAGTCAACATCGACGGTCTTCAACAACTACAACAAACACAATAAGTAAAAAAACATTGTCAAGGAGGTGTATGGTCAACTTGAAAATAGGTTAAATATTTAATACATATACCTCCTCACGTAACCAAAAAGTGAAATTTTTGATAGCTTCCCCAGATTTACCCCCGCCTCGAGTTTGAGATTTGGTGCTTTGAACATAGGAGTTATACCTCCTACGAAAAACACGCAATAAATACTATATATATGAATTGATTTACAATAATAAGAATTCAGAACAAATTCATGAATTTACTTCTACCATTCATCCAATCCGTCGTACTTATCAAGGACCCATTTACGCACTTTGTGATAACCCGAATTTTTAGGCATTTGATAATTGGATAATTAACTAATTTTATGTGGTTAAACAAATAAACATTGGTAATTAAAATTTTATCTAGATGTATATAAATTGATTTGAGCTATAATAAATACTGATTTCTGAACGGATATTTTAAACAGCTGGAAATGATAAATCTTATAATAAAATAACAAAGATATAAATAGATATGCAAACTCTATAAGTTGGAAATTATAAGCATATAAGTGTGTGTGTGTGTGTTTATATATATGTATATGAATACCTATTGTAATTGGAAGCTTTGTTTTAGTTTAATATATAAAAAAAAATTAAGATCAATATTTATTAAATTTAAAGGTATGATAATTTAAATAGGATTTAAATAAGATTAAAATCTTTTCCTTTTGTACGTGAAATAAAACATAACACATAAAAATAAATATAAAGACATATATTAATAAAAACATAAGAAATATATATGAATAAAGGCTCTAAACATTTGTATGCATTATGATAAATAAAATTAACATTTGTAGCTTTTATAATACATATAAAGACAAGTGTCATTTGTTCTTTTTTTTAAAAAATATATATATATTAATAATATGAAGAGAACCAGGCTGTTACAATCCCTTCTTCTCTCATTTTTCAAAGATCCAAAAACCGAAAACAAAAACTAAATAAATTTTAGACTTTCAATCGGAAGCAAAGACAAAATTCAAGGATTCAACTCAACATAAGATGAATCAAAATCAGTTTCGAATCAACATCAGAGTTCAGTTCAAAGAAGAGAAGCTGTTCTCTGTTTTCCCTAAAACGGTGAGTAAATTTTTTTTCTCTTGAAACTTTCTCCATACTTTGCCGATGTGCTCATATGTTCCTGTATGTCTTGCCTGTGCATTTGTGCATTTTTTTTGTTATGAACCAATGTATTTCATTTGGCGAAAATCAAACCAACTGCCTGAGTTGATCTTGGCGTATACTTGAGTTTATTTGAATATGTTCACTGACCTGTCCATGGTAATCCCTGACTCTGTTCATATATATCCCTGGCCTGGTATGCACCCCTTCTAATCAACCTGTTGTGAAATTATGTGATAACTATTTCCGTGTATATGAAGTCTTG
Organism: Allium cepa; assembly: GCA_030765085.1. Taxonomy (NCBI): domain Eukaryota; kingdom Viridiplantae; phylum Streptophyta; class Magnoliopsida; order Asparagales; family Amaryllidaceae; genus Allium; species Allium cepa. The sequence goes on from CM060941.1 coordinate 431,635,916, forward strand.
ACTGGTTATACTTGAACATGTGGGTACTAGTTTATTCTTTGGAATTTCTGAAACTCATCCCTGTTAACCACTATCTTTGTGAATCCTGCCTTATGAAGTTTATTTTTTTCCGTATAGTTTTATCATGTAACAGCACCTATTGCATGTTTTTCATTCCACCCGAGTGTGTTTTCAAGTTACTACTTAAAAGTAGCAGCACATATGGATATATGCTTTTAAAAACAATTAGTTAGTTCACTTTATAAGGCTAGGAATATAATGTTTAGGATATCCACTGAGAGGGAGACAGCAAATCATAATAGTATCATTAGACTTTAATCTATGTTTATACAAGTAAGAAAAACTTTCAAAAACTTTTAAGATTCCAGTATACTTAAATATAGAAACGCAAAAGTATAAATTATAGTGATAAATATATTTAAGTGCAGTTGTTTGCAATTATTAAATCAGTGGAAAATGTCAGAACCCAGGTGAGCTCAACTGCATGCGTAAATAACTTTCCTATTGTGTGAGTGAGTATTATGGTAGAGAAGTTTTGTGCTCTGTCGAATTGGGCATAGAAGTATAAAATGAAATTCTTTTGCATCTTCACTCATTTAACAATAGTATAGTTGATGAATTTGAATGGTTGCTGGGTTGAAATTTACACTAGAAGTAAATTACTAACCCATTCTGAATCAAAAGCATACGTGTAAAAAAAAAGTATGTGTCTAAGGCACATAATACATATATTCACTGTGGAGGCTCAAACAATGCGTACGTGATTTCCTGTTTTGGTCTTGAATATATTTATAAGTAACCTGGTCTTTGTATTAGAATGTGATTTTGCAAGCAAGTAATCTTGCTTCCATATTTGGCTTGTGTCTTTGCCTTGATTTGTACAGGCTTATGTTAAGAATATTTGCATGATGTCTTTGCTAGTGTTTGCATCTCTTAGTGCACCTGATATATACATGCTAAATAGGATAACATTGTTCATTTATTTTCAGTGAATGTACATGTGAAATGTACAGGTAGTCTGGAAATTTCGAAATCTGAAATTGTTAGTAGCTTGGCCTATAAGTTTGGAAATTTTAAAACTCTGGAATAGATAGGAGTGAGGCATGTTTGAGTTTTGAAAATTGGCTTGTTTGAATCACCGAAAATTTCGGAATCTGAAATAGTTAGTGACCTAGCATGTTTGAGTTTTGAAGGCCTGACATGTTGAGTTTGGAAGTTTCAGATTCTGGAAATATTTACTAACATAGTTTTGTACAAAAACATAAGTTTGAAAATCTTACCATGAGTTGTTGTTACTAAGCATTGCTACCTGTTCTTCAACTTGCAATCATATTTGATATCACATATACTTTAATTATAAATAACTTTACAAAGTAAAAGTATATTATTTGTACGCATTAAGATGAATAATATTGCCTAACATGTACGTACTTATCATCTTGAACATGTAAATTTGTACAAGTAAAGTTAAGAGAGGAATGAGTCTGGAAAAAAAAACAGAGAAGAACAAAGAACTGGAATTAATAAGAAGGATAAGGAGGAAGAATAGGATTTGGGCCAAGTAGGCCTGTTGGGTCAGCATGGTTTAACATTAAAATAAATCAAATTTCCTCAGAGTAAATTCCAGTCAAATTGTACAAGGTTAAGGGCTTTGAAACTTTATATCTTCTGATATATAAGTGTTTCAATTTTTAAGTAATTCAAACCATAAGGAGTTTCTCGGGTCAGGACTCGAGTGCTTTTCGGGTTGGACCGGAAGTAAAATTTAAAACAGTTATTTTTTTTAAAAAAAAAGAATTGTTTTGAAATAAATTGAAATTAATTTAAACTGTTACTGGATAATACCTTATGTATTTGAAGAAAGTTTTGGTAACTTTTATTTATCAAGTTAAATGTTTATTTTATCTTAAAACTTAATTAAAGGATTTAATTAAGTGAAGTTAATTATTATGTTAATATGTTTAGTGATAGTCAAGACGTTAATAAGACAATGTTTTGTCTTAAGTTAATGAAGGTTTTTTTTATGATTTGAGATTAATTAAGTTAATTAGGGGATTTAAGTATAATCAATTTATTTAATTAAGGATAAATTACACAATTGAATTTATAAAATGAATGTGATTAAATTAAATTGATTTATAAACTAATTACTTAATGAGATAAATAAGTGTAATTACTTAGTTGAAGTATTTAATGAATAATTACTAAATGTAATTAACTAAACAAATAACTACTTAATGGAAAGTAATTAAAGGATAATTACTTAGTAGAAGTAATTAAGGATCAATTACTTGGTGTAATTAAGGGATAAAGTAAGGAAGTAATTACAGAATGGTTAATTACTGTTCATGATTAATTAAGGTTAATACCTATTGATGATATTATGTGATTTTCCGTGATGTGGTGTTGAATGGATTGAACTGTGATAATTTGGTTTGTCTATCTGTTATAAAATGGCAATGCGAACATGTAATACTGGATAAATGGAATTGTTTAAACTAAAGCAGCTTTGTTTAAGATGATTTTGAACTCGAAGAGACCGGGGTCGGGTATCAGTAATACCCGAAACCACTTCGATTTGTAATCTATAATAATTTTATTCAGTTTTGATATGTGAAATCTATATACTGGAATGACATGATTTAAGTGAATTGGACCATTTAACCTAAGTTTGGCACTTAGAAATTGATGTGTGAAATAAGTAATGTTTATAACAGCTTGTGAAGTTATAAATTGTTAAGTTACCCCGGGTTTATATAAGTTGTATGCTTTTGTCATTCATGATAGATGGGTTTACTCACGCTGGTTTCCAGCCTGACCCGGGTGTTACTTTGATGTAATGCTCGGGTCAGACCGAGTATTACAGATTTTCAGGTAAGGACGTTCTGGAGCTCAGGAGGCGAGCTGGATGGCAGGAACGTACGGGGTATTTCCGCTGCGATATATTATAGTTTGTCTGGGACAGGTTCTTTAAAACTGCCCAGTAGTGTGTAATGGTTGTAACTCTGATGTATAAAAATATAAGTGTAATGTTACAGTTCTTCTTTGTAAAACTATTATTTATGTGATATTATATTTTATCCGCTGCGAATGTAAGAATCTGAGTTTGAGTTTTCTGTTTCTTCTTCTTTCTCTTTCTTCTTTCACTAGCTATCTGGAATTCTCGGGTTCGAAATTTCCGGGTCGTTACACACTTGTTGAAATTGCACTTGAGTTAACGTTATATCTTTACCATTATCTAGTGCTATTTCATCAGCAAACTCATCATCCTCGTCTAAAAACGCTTCACGGGTATGTTTATGAGTGTCAGCACCTCCTTTTGGCATATACTCCATGTAGTAAAGACTAGCTTCTTGTACAATATATCCTTTTGCAATACACCCTTCAATATATCTTTTGTTGCGCACATATCCTTTATATGTTTTCATCAATCTATGAAGATGAATAATTGTAAAATGTAGACATCAATAGCTATTTAAATCAAATAATTATGTACATAACTAAAATTAGTAATTTACTGTTCAAATGGGTACATCCACCTATATCTAACAAGACCAAAAATCAATGCTTCATCGGCTAAATGAACCATAAGGTGAATACTGATATCAAAAAATGCAGGTGGAAAATGTTTTTCAATAACACACATTGCTTCTACCAAACTAGCCTTTTCTTTTAGAAGATGTTCCCTGTTGATCACCTTTGAGCACAAAATGTTATAAAAGAGACTAATGCGGTGAATAGCATTCCATAGATCCTTATGTTGCGGAAAACAATGCTGGAGCAATACCGGAAGTAAATGTTGCATTATGACGTGGTAATCATGTGACTTCATATTTTTTAGTTCAGGAGGGTTGATGCTCACATTGTTATGGAAGTTCGAAGAGAATTTTCTCGGCACTTTCAAAATTTTCAAAACGGTGCAAAACCGTATCTTTTCTTCTTTGCTCAAAGTGAAAGTCGCATTTGGTATGGTTACTTTACTTGTTTCAAGATCTTCTATCACCCACAACTTTTGTTTTATACCCATGATTTTCAAATCCTTCCGTGCATTGATCCCATCTTTTGACATGTCTTTATGGTTCATAATTGTATCAAATGTTTCGTGACATTCATCTCCGTATGCATAACATCAATATTATGTCGGGTCAAATTTTTTTTCCAATATGGAAAATCAAAGAACTTCGACCTCCTATACCATGCAGGAACTTCTTCATCGATTGTCTTTTTCCGTATTCGACCAATTTCCGGTATGTTTTTACCAACATCATTTTTATATTCGCTACCTTTTTTTCAACTTGATAACCAGTCAGTGGTTTTGGAGGATGCTTAAGTTCTTGCTCGTTGTTGAAATTTGTCTTATCGTATCGAAACTTGTGTCCGGATGGAAGAAATCTACGATGTCCCATGTAACAAATCTTCTTACTTTCAGGGAGATAAGCAGATGTAGTTTCTTCTCCACAAATAGGACATGCAAAGTAGCCGTGAGTTGTACATCCCGATAAAGTCCCAAGAGCGGGATGATCATGGATTGCCCACAACGCTCTAGCTCTCATTATGAACTCAGATTTCTTAAATGAATAAAATGTAACGACTCCTTTCCATAACTGCTTTAACTCGTCTATCAAAGGTTCTAAATAAACATCAATATCCTTCCCCGGTTGTTTTGGCCCAGAAATCAACAGTGTTAACACTGAGAACTCTCTTTTAATGCACAAAGACGGAGGACGGTTATATGGTACTACAATTACTGGCCAACACCTATAAGGGTTAGTTAAAGAAGCATTCGAACTGAAACCATCTGTTGCTATTCCAAGCGTGATATTTCGTGGTTCAGCAACAAACGAAGAATCAAAAGAATCTGTAGTTTTCCACTGAGAAGTATCACGCGGTTGACGCATTACGGTTGTACCGGACTTGGCACGACCATGCCAGGTCATCGCTTCTGCTATCCATATTACAGTATACAGTCTTCTCAATCTAGATATTAAAGGAAAATGTCTTAAGGTCTTTCGAGGTACTGTGGTAGCTTTTCTCTCTTCGTCGAATGATGTCTTATATCTTGGTGCATTGAAATTTGTACATGAAACTTTGTTCGCATTATCTTTCCAGTACAAGATGCAGTCATTAATGCATGCATCATAAGTTATGTAATTCATCCCAACTTTCTTAATGATCTTCTTCACGTCGGGGTACTTTGACGGTAGCGTGTTACCTTCAGGGAGTAACTCCTTTATGAATTCGAGTAGTGCAGTCACACCATTGTCTGAAAAGCCGTATTGGGTCTTCAAGCTATTCAGTTTCACAATGGCATATAACTTTGTAATCTCTTTTGGACAAGAAAGATACAATGGCTCTGTTGCAGTTGCACTATCAAAAAATGATTTATCCGTAAGCTGCTCACCAATATTAGCATTACCATGCAACTGACTTGTAGGTTGAAAATGATGGAATCTATCTGCATCACTGATCAAATCCTCCATCCTAATATGTTCGGACTCATCAGTATTTGTGGCATGACTAACCGGTTGTTGTTTTAGCTTCTCCGTATTCTTTCCCCGTGAAAACACCACACGGTATATGATTGAACAATACCATATCTAAGCAAATGAAAATGAATGTCATTTAATTTGAATGTATCTTTGTTTTTGCACCGCGTGCAAGGGCACGAATACTTTTCCTTATTTCCACCGTTTTCAGCAACAAATTTAACGAAATTTCTCACACCTTCCACATATTCTATATTTCTTCGATTAGATTGATTCATCCATTGTTTGTCTATACTAAAAGACATACTGAAAGAAAATAACAAAAGCTAATAAGAAATCATGGGTAACAATATCTTATGGCTTTCCACCAAGTTCAACTCTGATATTAACTAAACAGATGTATATTCTTCTGATTTCACTTGAAATTTAACATTAGCATCAAACTGTTTTCAAAAAATTTGCCATTACAAGGGCGCCATTTTGTAGCACCAGAGTAATGTTTATGCATTACCCCTCTCCTGATACTTGGCTTGCGCCATTAACAACAATTTTATCCACTTACTAAATATGGTCTCATATTTAGTAAAACAAAATTCATTGCATCAACTTATACCCTAGCAGTCACTATAAGCAGCTATGTCTAACTAGCATACAGTGCAGTACAGTACATTACAATTTGTAAAACAAATCATATATAAATGTAAAAAGATCATCCCTTGCATAACCAATTGTTTCTTAGTTCTCTAACACTGTACACTTAAAACATCAAATATGTATTCTGATGGTTCAGATTAGAAGGTGCATCTCTACTTTGGCAAACTGTTAAAGAGTAGTAGATATTGACTATAATCAATCCCCAAAAACTTAATGAAACATCAATCCTAAAAGCAAGGGCGGCCCAAAGAATCGGTTGACCAAGCCCAATGTGAATTTTTTTGCCCCTTACTATATAACATGTCAATTTTTTTTTTTTTCATATATAAGCATAAAATCACATATAAAACTATAACATAACAAAGTACCAACTTTTTATACAAAAGTTGCCACATTAAGTGGACTGCAATACTTATAGTCTCAAATAGTTTACAAAATAGTGTATTTAATTTTTAACGAAATGTATCAAGTTTACAAACTAGTGTATCTAGTTAAGTGTACAGGTAAATCATATTGGGTTCTGCCTAAATGTTTGCGGGTAGACATACACACACTGCAGGAAAAATAGTACATCAATGAAAGTATCAGTTCCTAAATAATTATTAGTCTTTTAGCTTCAGCTGTCAAATTTCGATTCCTAAACGATTAGTTACAGAAAACTAGTTGTTTATAACAAAATACTAATAAGTTATTAGCTTCAGGCGTTTTCAAGGTTAATGAAATCTAAAGCAGTAAAAGGGCGACTCAATTTTAGAAAATTAGACAACTCAAAACAAGAAATTCGCTTACTTAATTAGCAGTGGCAGTATAGAGACTGTAGCAAGACTTCAAATCAGCAGTAGAAAATATCGCATAAGAGGAAAGCATGAGCCGACGATGGCTGATGGAATAGCCGAGTATGCAGCGATGATTATTTGGAAAGCGTTGATTTTTGAAACCCTAGTTTATTTGGGTTCGAGCATCGCCAACATGAAGATTGCTATTGAGCTGTAACTTTGAAGTAAAATAGATTTTGGTGTTGTCCGGCTCAGTTGGTTGCCCCATCCCAGGGGCTTGGTGGGCTTGCCCCTGGGTCGGCCCTACCTAAAATATTTACGATGGTTACAAACCATTGCTAATTAGCCACGGTTGAAAACCGTTGCTAATTGGAACGAAGTGCGCCAAAAATTATGGCTCGAAAGGATGAAATTCACCGCCATCATTTGTCTCCAAAGAAGCTACGGTTAATAACCGTTCCCAATTAGCAACGATAATAAACCGTTGCTAACTGAACCAAGACGGTGATTAACCGTTGCTAAATGGAAACGGTTAATAACCGTTGCCAAATGCGCGGATGGTTAGTTGCAAATCTCAGTATTTGGTGTAGTGTGAAGGAAAATCTGAATAAACAGTTTAGTGATACCGTCTGGTATGACACTTTCGGTAATTCTTTTCGGTTATTCTTTGGACTCGTTATATAGAATATGAAAGAAGGGCGAGTGTGTGACCACTGAATAAATATACTAGTAACACATGGCAGTATGGGACGCCATTATGTTATTTATTCGGTTATTCTTTTGCACATAGATGACACTTATACGGGGTTATGCTGTGAATGTTTTGTATGTTATGTGTGACTCGCTATGGTGAACACGTATGGAGGCTACTAGTTAGCCACATAGTTTGTATACATTATTTGTCCATCTACCCTAGTCTGACTCCCTTTATGTTTAGCGAGTGAACCAGATTGGCCAGTATCCACCCTAGCGGCCTGATTGTGAGATCGTGCCCCAGACCTGCGACACCGTTATTATTGATTTGATGCGCATCACGAGATTGATAGTTGGTTGCCCCTTGTATCGCATAGGCCAGCCACCAGTGTAACAACCCGCATATTTATCGATTCTATATTTAAATATTTTATTTAAATATTTCATCGTTCGTCGGATTTTGGTCCGAAAAGCTACTTTTTGCAAACAGTCGAATTAGAACTCGAGACCCCTTCCATTGAGTTCAAAATGCCATTTGCAACCTTTTTGAGTAAAACTTTGATATGTTTGGAGATAGTAGAATTTTGCTACTTTTTCACTTAGGGCTTTGGTTTGGGTTTCAGCTCATTAACCTAACATATGAACCCAACTCCACTTCAACTCTTCATTACTTCATTTCTAATTCCTAATACTCAAGCTTTAGTAACAATGGAGAGTGGAAGGGGAAATTGAAACTCAAGCCCTAGTTTTCTTTTGCAAATCAAACTCTAGCTCCAAACTAATAGAAGAACCCATTGGTAAGCCTTCTCTTCATCTTCTCCAACTCCTTCTCTCTTGAATTTCAGAAATTCCTAAACCTAACTTTGGAAATGTTCTTCTTTTTAAGCATAGATTCAAGCTTGTTTGGTTGGAATTGAAGAGTGATTGTTCTTGCCATTGCTCTATAGCTTCTTCTTCATTAATTTTGTAAAAAGGTGAGATTTTTATCTCACATCTTCGTCTATAATTATCTTCGATTGTTAGATATGAATTCCTAACATTTATTCTTGTGCAATTGATTTTGGTTTGGATTGATTTGGTGTATATTCCAATTTTTGATGTTTTGAAATCCAAATCTATGAAAATCCTTTTATGGATATTTGGACATTGATATTTGAGGCGTATCGAAGAGCCGTTAAGGCTGGGTTGTCGCTTGGCGTAAATCCCTAGTCGTTGTCGTTCGATCGATCGCTTCCGGTATCCATTTGGCCATTTTTGGCCTAGGTTCAGGGAATGCCCTGAACCCCAGTTTCAGACGTCTGAAACGTAGTATCAGACGTCTGAATATTATACTGGGAAGATTTGTATTCCCAGATTCAGACGTCTGAATCTATATTTCAGACGTCTGAACTAGTTTGTTTTGGACCAGAAAGGAAATAGGCTAAATTGCCTATTTCAGACGTCTGAAATATAGGGTTCAGACGTCTGAAATGTACTCTGGGGAAACCTTTGGTTTTCCAGATCCAGACGTCTGAATCCTTGATTTCAGACAACTGAATCTGCACTCTTTTGCCTATTTTTCTATTTGCTTGAGAATTCCAACTTTAATCGATTTATGTTGATTCCGATTTGTTGATTATCATTTATTATGGACTTGATGACTTTTATATCGGGATTTTTGGGAATATCCATTTTGATGGATTCGGTATCGATTTCTTTGGATTTTATTCACGTCTTAGTATGTGAATTTTGATGATTGATTGTTTCTACAATCATTTCTATGATTTGTCACTTTAAAATATAAAGGTTTTCTATACTAGTAGTAAATATCAAAACTCTTTCTTCAAATGATTCAACACTATTTTATAATAAAGCTCGTTTTCTCAAACCGATTTCCAATCTATTAGTATATACAAACCTTTACCTCACTCGTATGAGAAATCTAATTAAACGGCTTAGTAAAACAAGTGGTATGAAACGCTTGCGTTTACTTCGTCGGTTAATTCTTGGACTTGTTCGATTGAATCTCTTGTGATAATTTTCTAGTGGAAATCTACAATTTGTTCGTAAATATTTAAGTTAAGCTAGTGGTTATGGGACATGAAGCTAAGCTCATATATTAACTAGCTTAGTGTAATTTACACTTATTAATCAATGATGATCATTTTGTGATTTAGACTAGCAATGTGCGATGTCTCTTTGTCCACGTCGAGGACGATACTTCATTTTGTGGGGCTTCGGCTCGTTTGGAGGAGCTTCGGCTCGTTTGGAGGAGCTTCGGCTCGTTTGGAGGAGCTTCGGCTCATTTGGAGGAGCTTCGGCTCGTTTTGCGATACACATGTTGAGAGTTTTCATGCTCTCGTTCTTGTGATAGGCCTCCCCCTTCTTGTGATTTCTGGATTTCCATTGATGATTTCTAGAATTTTATGCTTCACCAATTTTAGTGATTTTCATTGATATGATTTATCAATTTTTGTGCATTGGTGAATTCGTGTGTCATTGACTTGTTATGAATACAAGTTTTGGGTATGATACCCTTTATGGATCTTTGAGAAGATTCTTGTGGTATTGGTTAATCTCTTGTTGATTTTCAATTTCATACTTATTGTAGTATGCCATTATGGTTATCATATGTTTATGCTATATCTCTTATTCTATATCATTTTATCTGATAATTATAGCTAGACTGATCCGTTTATTATTTTCTTCTTAAATAATACTCGGGTCAGACTGAGATTTTACAGGTGCTTCTGCTTGCCACCTTATCGGACCATCATATGATCTTTTGGCTTAACTACTTTGGTCTAGTAGTTTTTGTTGTATGCATTTGAGAAATAGACTCCTTGATGTATACATATTCTTTTATCTAGCACTTGTATCTATTCTTTTGTGATGTTGTGGATCTTATTTGACCACTACTCTAATATACACTTCCATGTGTTATACATTCATATCTTTTTCCGCCTTTGTGATATGAATTGCCTCTGACTGATTTGTGTTATGTTTATTTCTATATTTGTTTCTGAAGATTATATATAGCCACTGTGTAGTAGCTTTGAGTTTGCGTCGGTATGTCGGATTTCCTCTTGAGATGAAATGCATGTTATATTTTATCTGGCATATTGGTGCTCGCACAAAGCAATTACACGGATGGTCCCTCCTCAACAGCCTTATTCTCCGTGCTAGTTGACAGCATTACACCGTAGTGTTCTTGGCTAGCGTAGGTATAGAGGTGGGGCGTCACAGCTTGGTATCAAAGCCAAACTTCGGAACAATGTAGAATAATCTAGCAAGGATCATGTCCTAAGTCTTTCTTAGGAGTTGTGCCTTAGGATTTAATTCGAGTCTTCGTACCGATTCATCCTATTTTCTTTATGATTCCTTGTTTTATCTATCAAGATTGCTTGATATTCATTTTGTGAATAACCTTCTTCTTCTTCCTTCTTTCTTTCTTAAGGAAGAGAAATGGTTAGATCAAATCGTCCCAGTGCCGGACAATCTAGTACTACTCCCCAGGATGGAGTATTTATGTCTGCCCAGCAGCTTCTTCATCTAGTAAAGAACGCTCAAGCAGCCGATCCCAATCCAGAGCCTACTCATCCTAGATCCGGTTTTTCACGCTTATGCAGAGACTATACCGATTTGGGTGGAAGGCCATTCAAAGGATCCGAGAGTGTTATAGAAATTCAAGCTTGGCTCAAATCATGCGATCGTATCTTTTCTCGCATGAACCTTATTGATCTACATCGAGTCCAAGTGGCTTCTAGCATGCTCCAAGAAAGAGCATTAGATTGGTATGAGCTCTTGACTTCGGAGATTATCGAAGCGGATCTTACTTGGGAGCAATTCCGGGAAAGATTCGAATTGAAATTTGTGCCGGAGGCTGAAAAAGTAACTTTAGCACGGCGTTTTATTGACCTTGTTCAAGGTGAATCTTCTGTGACAGACTATGTCGCATCTTTCGAATCACTGCCCAAATACGGGGTTGAGTACATTAATACCCCATTAAAGAAAAATTAGAGATTTGTCTATGGCTTGTATAAGAATCTTAAGAAGCCATTGCTTTTGAAACTTGAGGTTTCTTTTGATCAGCTTATTGATATCGCTCTTCGTCTTGAAGAGGCCGATAATGAAGGTGATGTTGAAGTTGTGGGTGCCCAACAGAACTTCAACCATAACATGAAGAGGCCAATTAAACTCAAAGGCCCCATTCCCAACAAGAGAGGGAGGCAAGAAGCTTCGGAAGCAAAGACTTCAATCCCTAATCGTGGAGAATGCTACAATTGTGGCTCTAAGGACCACTATATAAATAAGTGTCCTAGACCTATCTCTTGCCGCTATTGCAAAGGTGTGGACCATTATATGTCTTCATGTCCCAAACTTCAAAGCAAGAGAGAGAGGGAGCTAAACAACACTTCTCTCGGTCAAGGTATTTTCCATTCAATCCTTGATGACATTTGCTTTGTGATTATCTTATTCGAGTTCTTATTGATATGAGTTTCATCTCATTATTTTTATATCAAAAGAACTTGTGATTCTTTTTCTTTAAACATTTTTGGACTTGATGACTTCTTTGAGAGTTGCGAATCCGGATGGTAGATCCGCAATACTCAATTTGCTTTCTATTGATGTCGAAATTATTTTATGTGATTTTTCTTTCCGAGCCGATTTTTACTTAGGCTTTGGAATTGATTTTTGTAAGGATTGGCACAATCGTTGTGAAGCCCATATCCTATTTTCCGTGTGGACTACTCATCTTCGACATTTTCTATCTGTTAAGCAGATTTCTATTTTTTCTTGAGATTCCGATTTCAATTTTTTGAAGGCATCATTTTATTCTTTAAGCCCTCAAGATGAGAAAAGTGTTATTTCTCTTATCTAAATAATTTGTGAAACTTTTCAGGTATTTTTGAGTTTGTCTTAGGATTATCACCTAAGAAATCTTTTGTGTGGTGTTAAGGTCTTTCTAGCTCGACCTTGCCACCGACTTTTATTTGGTTACAAGTTGCGGGAGTTAGCATTCCACTTACCGCATTCCGCACTCGTTACGATTCTCATGAATGACTTATTATGTAATTCAGTTTGCCCATCTTGTTTCATCCATTTTATAAATCGAGTATTCTATGAATATCTCGATGACTTCATTTTTGTATTTATTGATTTTGGACGAAATTAGCAATTTAAAAATCTTTGCAAATCTTTTTCATAAGATTTATTTATAAGTATAGTTGGATTTTGTTCTTAAACAAGCAAAGAATATTCTTAAAACTTTTTAAGAGATATTTTTATCATATAGAAGATAATTTTGTGATTGTATTGCCCGTTGAGTGCTTTAAGAATTCTGGTCGATGCGCCTGATCAACGTTATCGATAAGAATCTCCTAAACGCTTTGATGAGACAGTCAGATATGATATATTGACTTGTAGAAATGAAAATTTTTCTAGAAAGATTTTTACATTGAGATAATTGTAATTTTGAAAGTTTTAGCTTTTTGGGAAAGAAGATTATTTAAATGAACTCTTATTCTTGTGATTCCCGAAGGGTACCAAGACTTTATCTTTTGTGCCAATGATTACCGTATTGGTTTGGATGCCGTTCTCTTGCAAAAGAGAATGTGCTATAACTTGTGCTTCTAGATCATTATAGCCGATCGAGACTAGGTATGCCACTCGTGATCTAGTGCGCGCGGCTATTGTTTTTGCTTTTAGAGTTTGGCATCATCATTTTTGGGGGAGAAATTTGTTCTCCACCTCGATCATAAATTTTTGGAATATTTATTTTCTCATAAGGAACTTCATGTTGACTCGAGTTCCTGGCATCTTATGATCTTGATAATCTTTTTATTCCCGGAAGGGAAATCGTGTTGCCAAATGCGCTTAGTCGTAAGCAACAAGTGGTTGATTCTTTGATGATGTTTGAATGGAATTATTTTTTTATCAGGTTCATCGGACATTTTGATATACTTCATTTTATTGATCTTTATCCCATTTCTTTTATGGACAAGCGTCTGATGTTCTTTTATGGCGTTCCGAATTATTTGAATTTCGGATCATTGGACGTACCTTTTTTGTACTACGTCGGTGTTTCGAAATTATTCGAGTTTTGGATCATCTGGCGTACCGTTATTGTACTACGCCGCTGTTCCAAATTATTCGAGTTCCTCATTTTTCGGGCATACCGTTTTTGTACTACGCCGTTGCACTGGCTCAATTTTCTACTATTCTTGACGTTTTCTGCGTCTTTCTTCTATGGAAATGCCTTAGGGATTCCGATTTTTATTCTTGAGGCCGGTATTATTAAAGGAAGTGAAGTTTTACCAGATTTGACTTAGGAGTTATATTCTATTCGCATCATTGCTTCGGAGGTTGAGTGCCTTCGAAATAAAGATGTTCTTTTTGTGAGAGTTCAATGGTCCTCAAATCCTAAGGATTGCTCTTGGGAATCCAGAGGATTCACCGTGCGAACCCGTTCAGGCTTACTTTTTCATGCTCTTTATGGTGAACTTCCTATTTCAAATTTCTTTTGTGTTGATATGCTTTTATGGTTGTTACTCTTTGTTTTCTTCTTAAGTATTGCGAGGACGCAATTTCTTTAAGGAGGGGAGTCTGTAACAACCCGCATATTTATCGATTCTATATTTAAATATTTTATTTAAATATTTCATCGTTGGTCGGATTTTGGTCTGAAAAGCTACTTTTTGCAAACAGTCGAATTAGGACTCGAGACCCCTTCCATTGAGTTCAAAATGTCGTTCGCAACCTTTTTGAGTATAAACTTTGATATGTTTGGAGATAGTAGAATTTTGCTACTTTTTCACTTAGGGCTTTGGTTTGGGTTTGAGCCAATTAACCTAACATATGAGCCCAACTCCACTTCAACTCTTCATTACTTCATTTCTAATTCCTAATACTCAAGCTTTAGTAATAATGGAGAGTGGAAGGGGAAATTGAAACTCAAGCCCTAGTTTTCTTTTGCAAATCAAACTCTAGCTCCAAACTAATAGAAGAACCCATTGGTAAGCCTTCTCTTCATCTTCTCCAACTCCTTCTCTCTTGAATTTCAGAAATTCCTAAACCTAACTTTGGAAATGTTCTTCTTTTTAAGCATAGATTCAAGCTTGTTTGGTTGGAATTGAAGAGTGATTGTTCTTGCCATTGCTCTATAGCTTCTTCTTCATTGATTTTGTAAAAAAGTGAGATTTTTATCTCACATCTTCGTCTATAATTATCTTCGATTGTTAGGTATGAATTCCTAACACTTATTCTTGTGCAATTGATTTTGGTTTGGATTGATTTGGTGTATATTCAAATTTTTGATGTTTTGAAATCCAAATCTATGAAAATCCTTTTATGGATATTTGGACATTGATATTTGAGGTGTATCGAAGAGCCGTTAAGTTTGGGTTGTCGCTTGGCGTAAATCCTTAGTCGTTGGCGCTCGATCGATCGCTTCCGGTATACATTTGGCCATTTTTGGCCTAGGTTCAGGGAATGCCCTGAACCCCAGTTTTAGACGTCTGAAACGTAGTATTCAGACATCTGAATATTATACTGGGAAGATTTGTATTCCCAGATTCAGACGTCTAAATCTATATTTCAGACATCTGAACTAGTTTGTTTTGGACCAGAAAGGAAATAGGCTAAAAATTGCCTATTTCAGACGTCTGAAATATAGGGTTCAGACGTCTGAAATGTACTCTGGGGAAACCTTTGGTTTTCCAGATTCAGACGTCTGAATCCTTGATTTCAGACAACTGAATCTGCACTCTTTTGCCTATTTTTCTATTTGCTTGAGAATTCCAACTTTAATCGATTTATGTTGATTCTGATTTGTTGATTATCATTTATTATGGACTTGATGACTTTTATATCGGGATTTTTGGGAATATCCATTTTGATGGATTCGGTATCGTTTTCTTTGGATTTTATTCACGTCTTGGTATGTGAATTTTGATGATTGATTGTTTCTACAATCATTTCTATGATTTGTCACTTTAAAAATATAAAGGTTTTCTATACTAGTAGTAAATATCAAAACTCTTTCTTCAAATGATTTCAACACTATTTTATAACAAAGCTTGTTTTCTCAAACCGATTTCCAATCTATTAGTATATACAAACCTTTACCTCACTCGTATGAGAAATCTAGTTAAACGACTTAGTAAAACAAGTGGTATGAAATGCCTGCGTTTACTTCGTCGGTTAATTCTTGGACTTGTTCGATTGAATCTCTTGTGATAATTTTCTAGTGGAAATCTACAATTTGTTCGTAAATATTTAAGTTAAGCTCGTGGTTATGGCACATGAAGCTAAGCTCATATATTTACTAGCTTAGTGTAATTTACACTTATTGATCAATGATGATCATTTTGTGATTTAGACTAGCAATGTACGATGTCTCTTTGTCCACGTCGAGGACGATACTTCATTTTGTGGGGCTTCGGCTCGTTTGGAAGAGCTTCGGCTCG
This sequence comes from Allium cepa, assembly GCA_030765085.1. Lineage (NCBI taxonomy): Eukaryota > Viridiplantae > Streptophyta > Magnoliopsida > Asparagales > Amaryllidaceae > Allium > Allium cepa. The sequence goes on from CM060941.1 coordinate 431,651,972, forward strand.
TTTGGTGGAGCTTCGGCTCGTTTGGAGGAGCTTCGGCTCGTTTGGAGGTGCTTCGGCTCTTTTGGAGGAGCTTCGGCTCGTTTGGAGGAGCTTCGGCTCGTTTGGAGGAGCTTCGGCTCGTTTTCCGATACACGTGTTGAGAGTTTTCATGCTCTCGTTCTTGTGATAGTCCTCCCCCTTCTTGTGATTTCTGGATTTCCATTGATGATTTCTAAAATTTTATGCTTCACCAATTTTGGTGATTTTCATTGATATGATTTATCAATTTTTGTGCATTGGTGAATTCGTATGTCATTGACTTGTTATGAATACAAGTTTTGGGTATGATACCCTTGTTGGATCTTTGAGAAGATTCTGGTGATATTGATTAATCTCTTGTTGATTTTCAATTTCATACTTATTGTAGTATGTCATTATGGTTATCATATGTTTATGCCATATCTCTTATTCTATATCATTTTATCTGATAATTATTGCTAGGCTGATCCGTTTATTATTTTCTTCTTAAATAATACTCAGGTCAGACTGAGATTTTACAAGTGCTTCTGCTTGCCACCTTATCGGACCATCATATGATCTTTTTGCTTAATTACTTTGGTCTAGTAGTTTTTGTTGTATGCATTTGAGAAATAGACTCCTTGATGTATACATATTTTTTGTCTAGCACTTGTATCTATTCTTTTGTGATGTTGTGGATCTTATTTGACCACTACTCTGATATACACTTCCATGTGTTATACATTCATATCTTTTTCCGCCTTTGTGATATGAATTGCCTGTGACTGATTTGTGTTATGTTTATTTCTATATTTGTTTCCGAAGATTATATATAGCCACTGTGTAGTAGCTTTGAGTTTGCATCGGTATGTCGGATTTCCTCTTGAGATGAAATGCATGTTATATTTTATCTGGCATATCAGTGCTCGCACAAAGAAATTACACGGATGGTCGCTCATCAACAGCCTTATTCTCCGTGCTAGTTGACAGCATTACACTGTAGTGTTCTTGGCTAGCGTGGGTATAGAGGTGGGGCGTCACAACCAGTTACCATATAGGGGCACATCTCAGTAGTGAAGAGGCTACGCTTGTCCAGCCTATAGTGGATCATTGTCATGATACCGAGAGAAAGAGGCAATGGTAACCGACGACTATAGGAGTCGTGTCATATGGACCACATGTGGCTCCTGAAGCAAGCAGACGTGTGGTCAATCACCCTTCTGGTTCTGGAGTACGTGGATGTATGAGTATATATGTGGGTAGTAGATAGACATATATTATGTATAGATGAGGTTAAACTTGAGACCGTGTCCAGAGTATGATCAACCTCGTATCCTTCTTAGGCAGACGGTCTACTTATTATTGATTTTTTGTTATCTCTTAGGACCTTTCAATCGAGAGTTTCGCTTCTCCAAGTGTTGTGGGTCGAGACATGTGATTTTGCACGTTTCGTCATTATTATGAGCTGGCTCATACCTTTCTTATTGATTTTATTGATTTGATGTTTATATTATTAAAATATGAGATAGAGAGAGATAAGGCACTGTTTCATTACTGCCCGACTTCGCTTGAGGATGTCTTGTTACTGATTATTTTGGATTTGAGTTATTTGGGTAATGTGATACCTTGATTACTGTTTATGGTCATATATATATATATATATATATATATATATATAAATATAACTTATTATTTGGTTATTATATTATGCTTCCATTATTATTATGCACTTTTAATTAGACATAGTCTGATCTGTATGTTATTTTATAATGATCGGGTCAGTTCGAGACATTTCAGATGCAAGGACGGCTCGACCAACATTTGTTTACATTAGGCTTAGTGGAGTATGATTACCTGATATTTGAATGGTATTGATTCACTGTGTATATATATTTATAATTGACATTGAATTGTATTGTATTCTTTTAACTTGATGGTATTAAATATTATTATTATCGATGCGATTGACTTTGTGTTCTTTGTGATTTACTATATGTTGTGTATTATTCTATCCTGCAGACAGAAGTGTTTATTTTTTTGTACTGACATTGTGTATGTCCTAATGAGTTTTATATTTGATATTTTAATACGTATTAATGTTAGTCCAAGAGAATAGTTATGTGTGTACCCCGTATAACCTTATTCTTCGTATTATCTAACAGTATTACACAATCATACTCTTGGATAGTATGATTATTGAGGTGGGGTGTCATAAAATGGTATGAGAGCAGGTTTGAAACAATATATCATATATAAGAGACACGGGTCAAGACCTTAGATGAGACTTAGGAGTCCCTGCCCTTGGCTGCGTTGGGTAATTTTCTATAATAAGCGAAGGTATATTATATATATGTGTGTGTGTGTGTGTGTAATGATTACTGGAGAGTAATCATTTAGGGAGTATCTGTTATTTTGAAATTATAATTACTTTTTGCTTAATTATTTTGAGCTTACAAAATGGTTGGAGTGGCTTGGACGAAAGAAGTTAGTCCATCCAGTAGCGTTTGTATTTATTATTGTGGATGGTTTAATATTATATGGTGGTATTTGTTTTGTGATTGCGTATTCGAGTTTTGATTTGTTTTATTAGTGTGCACCGGAATTAGTAGTTTCCGTTGAGCACCCTTATTTAGCCTCCTGTGTTTATTTGATAATTGAATTTGCTGATGTTGGATTTGATTTAGAATTTGCGTACATTTATTTATTTAAGTTGTAAAGCCAAATTTAAATATTGATGTATATTATTATAAATGTTTTAAAGTTTTACGGTGTTTGATAGAAGTAAAGATTTATAACATATAATAATATTGAATTTTTAGTATTAAATGATTTTGGAAAGTCATGAGAGTATATCTCACAAAACTATGTCTAAACTCTTTAACTTTTATATGTGTATTTATAATGTTTGAATTGCCTTTGTTGCAAGGATTGATGTTACATTGAATTTGAATAAATTAGATTAGAAACCATTGATTTCAATCTTGGCTTTCTCTCCCACTGTGTGCATTCAGCGAGTGATTTTCACTTACATCCTATGTCCTAATCTTATAAATTATGATTTATTTACATATGTTATTTGTACTGTGTTTTGATTGGAAAACTTGCGTCAATAGGTTGAAGTGTAGGGGCATGTATTTGTAAAAGTTTTCATGTGTGAGTGACAGAGTTTCCATTTCTTACCAAATTGCATGTGCATGTACTAAGTTTCTTGCTATTTTCATGCATTATAATTTTGCATTCTTTTATACCTGAGTTCATTTAGCATGCCTATGAAGATGAGTTTATACGCATGAAAGAAATAAATGTGTTTATTTATATTCTGCAACAAATTAAAGTTAATGTATTTAAACTTTTGTGTGTGTGTGTGTATGTCCAGAAGTTCAAATAACTACTATGTTCGTTTGTTTACCCAATAGTGCATGAGCATCACATGAAGTTAGGAATTTATATGACTTATTTTGATGATTTTCCTTTTTCCTTATGGCTATTTTGGTTAGCACATAATAGTTTGGTTGTCCTAGTTTTTTTGTTAACATTGTGATTTCATGCTTAAATTATCAAATGGGTTATAATATGGCAATAATGTGACAACCTTTCTCTACATCCATTTACCTTATACCATTGTTTTTCAGGAAAATTACTGTGGACGACAAAATTTCTCAGCATTTTAGTCAAAAGGACAGACCTTCAGTATTTTATCCTGAATGACAACTTGCTTTAGGTATCAGTTTTTAGTTATTGATAGCAGTTTTTAGGTATCAGTTTGTATTTATCGGTAGCAGCTTTTAGGTATCATTTTTTTGTTCAGTAGCAATTTTGGAAGAATGTTTGTCCTTTCGAATAATTTTAGAAGAATGTTTGTCCTTATGAATAAACTTTAGGAGATTGTTTGTCCTTGTGGTTAAAATATTGAGTTCGTATCCTTGAGGCTAAAATTATACAAATTTTTGTCCTTTAAATTAATTCCCCCTTGTTTTTTTATATACTCCTATTATATGTAAAAAAAATGTAAGTTTAATAAATTGATATAGTGTGTGTGTATATAGGTGTTCCAATGTGTGAGTGCGCATATAACTGAATATGTGTATGTTTTAGGTGAACTTCTGTCCTAGGTTTCATTGACTGGGTGCTTGGGTTTACAAGTTTACTAGTGAGTGGCCCGTGCTATGCACACGGTCAGTTGTAGAATTCATAACTTATAGCAATGGCTTATTCGGTACATTTATTATATTATTTTTGTATCTCTTCACTCTATTTACTTTGTGTACAATTTTATAATTTATTTTTATGCTAGAGCATCTTTGTTTCATCGTCACATGTAGGTGATCAAGGACGGAGGCAGATGCCTGGTGAGGTCATGTGATCTCACCAGAAAAAATTACACAAAAAAATATGTATCGTTCTTAGTCTTAAACATTTTCTCAAGCACTCCTCCTTCCAATTTTCTCACATACCGAAATCCCTCTTCCAACATTGCTTCATATTTTTGTGACCCCCTCTTCAACATCACATCATCTTTCCAGTATTGACGACTCCCTCTTCCAACATTGCAAGATTCGCAATTGTAGCCCTCTTCCAACATCGCGGCAACATGAGTAAAACCCTAATTTTATTTACTAATTTAATTGCTGATTATTTTGTTATTGATTATTAAATTGGAGTTTACTTAATTAAATTGAGGTTTACACTAAATTAGAAGTTAGTTATGATTTTATTTCCTGATTAGTTTGTTTGCCGATGTTTTGATATTACATAGCTAAATTAGTGTAGATTAATTCTATAATGAACTATTTGTTTATTTCAGATTTGCGAAATTTTTTCAAAAGAAAATTTGAGTATATTTCAAATGAAGTTAGTTGTTCAGCTTTTTTAATGCAATCATTGATTGATTTTATAACATGAGAACTCGATGTGGACAACTTTAGATTATTAGTATTTATATTATGATTTTTTAGTTTGAAAAGATCAAAATAATTGATCGTTTTTGTAATCAAATACTATTGTATCATTTATTATCTATAGTTGTTGAATGATTTATTGGCTACAGTCCTCGAACCTCCACACTTTTCAAATTGTGACATCACCAAGCTTAATCATGGCTGCCCCACTATAAGCAATGCGATAAAGTTTGAATGGAAAATGAATTCAAAAATATGTACTGTACAGACAATGGATATTTAAATAAGTAGACATTGCCAATATAATAAGAACATTTTGGTTGTTGTTCTATTACCGTGTCATGATTTTCTTGTTAATTAAAGTGTTTGTAAACTAACATTAATCGCTAAAATGTTGCATAATAATATTAGTTACGCCTTTTAAAACCAATTACTTTACACAACACTAAAGCGTCTTTAGTTTATATGATCCACGCAGCACTTTAATTTATCTCTATCGTTACCAAGGTTTCTTTCTTGGACTTGTTGCGCATAAAATAAGTCCACACTCACAACCGATAATTTTCTTTTCAGCTTCATTATGGAAAAAGCATAAGATAGAAAAATTGCATGGAAGTTGGCCGTCTTAAAAAGAATTAACGTTTTTTTTCCTCCAACAAGTAGCTTATGTGCATAGAAGATAATAGACAAAGCATACCTTGTAGACAAAACGTAAAAAAAAAAAATTGATGCG